>CM057225.1:57619449-58819449 GCA_029891385.1 Erythroxylum novogranatense | reverse complement strand
TTAAACAAAGAACATATTGTATGTTTTATGTTTAATTAGAGCTGATTTCCATTTGACTTTTAGTAGCAATGGTTGCTATATTAGTTGCAATGGAATGCTCTATGGTACTGGTACATTATGCAATGGAATTGACATATTAGATATGTCATATCCAATTATGAATATCAATGACGCGAAAAGACATAATCGAGATAATTTAAAATCAACTTACTTATGGCATTGTCGGCTTGGCCATATAAATGAGACACGCATCGCTAAGCTCCATGAGAGTGGATGTTTAGGGTCATTTGATTATGAATCATATGACACATGCGAATCTTGTTTATTAGGCAAGATGACTAAGTTATCCTTTAAAGGAAAGGGTGAACGAGTGAATGGAATATTAGACCTAATACATTCGGATGTATGTGGTCCGATGTCCATCCATGCCAGAAGTGGTTGTCGTTACTTCATTACCTTTATCGATGATTATTCACGATATGGGTACTTGTATCTGATGAGATACAAATTTGAAATATTTGAATAGTTCAAATAATTCAGAAATGAAGTAGAAAACTAACTTGGTAAAAGTATGAAGACATTACGATCTGATCGTGGTGGAAAATACTTAGACCAACAGTTTTGGATTATCTCAGAGATCATGAGATTTTATCTCAGTACACTCCACCTTACACGCCGCAGCACAATGGTGTGGCTGAAAGGAGATATCGAACCTTGTTAGACATGGTGCGATTGATGATAGGTTTTGCACAGTTTTGGGAATATGCGCTTGAGACAGCTGTTTACTTGCTAAACAGAGTTCCATCAAAGACAGTTGATGTTACTCCATATGGAGATATGGACTAACAGAAAATCCTATCTTTCTCATCTGAAAGTATGGGGTTGTCCTGCTTACGTGAAGCGGACACAGTCAGATTAGCTTGATGCAAAGCTGACAAGTGTTTGTTCGTGGAATATTAATTCTACCTTGCTGAGGAACAAAAGTTGTTTGTTTCAAAGAATGCTGTTTTCTTAGAGAAAGAGTTTCTTCTGTAAGAGGACAGTGGGAGCAAAGTTGAACTTAGAGAAGTTCAAGATGCTCGAACAAACCTGATCAATCGCTCGAACTCAAAGCTGTAACTCATGTAGATGAGGTAACATTTCAACCTTCTACTACACACGAATTTCGTAGGTTAAGTAGGATACGCTCTGTTCCTGAGAAATATGAACTTCTCGTAAGGGAACAGAATGACGTATTGCTCATATGTGATGATGAGCCTACTACCTATGAAGAGGTTCTGAAAAGTTCAGATTCTGAAAAATGGCTTTGTGCCATGAAAGCCGAAATGGATTCCATGTACATAAACCAAGTATGGACTTTGGTTGTTACACCTGAAGGGATAAAACCCACAGGGTGCAAAGGGGTTTTTAAGATGAAAACCAACATGGATGGTAATCTGATTACCTATGAAGCGAGGCTAATGGCCAAAGGATATCGTCACAGACAAAGAGTTGACTATGACGAAACCTTCAGCCCCGTAGCAATGCTTAAATCCATTAGGATACTCCTAGCCATTGCCGCTCATTATGATTATGAGATATGGCAAATGGATGTGAAGATAGCTTTCCTGAGAGGAAATCTACCCGAGGATATGTATGACACAACCTGAGGACTTCACTTCCATCGATGGCGGAAACGTATGCAAGCTTCAGAAATCCATGTTTGGATTGAAGCAAGCATCCAGGAGTTGGATTATCCGTTTAGTTGAGTCAATCAAAGAGTTTGATTTCTCACAAAATTCGGATGATCATTGTGTGCATAAGAAGGTTAATGGGACTGCAATCGTATTCCTTGTGTTGTATGTCGATGACATCGTTACTCGAAACGATGTCTCTATGCCGCAATCGCTAAAATTTGGTTGTCCAATCAATTTGCGATGAAAGACCTTGGTAAAGCGACTTATATCCTTGGGATATAGATTTATGTAGATAGATCAAAGGTTGCTTGGTCTTTCACAAGCATCATACATAGATGAGATGCTAAAGAGGTTTAGCATGGAACGATGCTATGTACGAGGCCCGATGTATCGTATGCTCTAAGTGTTACGAGCAGATACCAATCGGATCTGGTGAGGGTCCATTGGGTATCATCAAGAATATCCTCAAGTACTTGCGAAGCACTAAGGATGTTTTCTTGATGTATGGAGATGGAAATCTCCATGTGAGCTGGCATTCAGATGCCAGTATCTAATCTGATAAGGATGATTCTGAATCACAATCAGGTTATATACATTCACACTGAATAGCGTGGCGGTCAGTTGGAAAGAGTTTCAAAACAAGAAAGGACTGCTGATTCAACAACCGAGGCAGAGTACCTGCCGCATGAGATGCGCAAAGGAAGCGGTTTAGATCAAGAAGTTCATTACTGAACTTGATCTGGTCCCTAGCTGTGATGGGCCCATAGGATTGTATTGTGATACAATGGGGCTAGTGCGCAGGCAAAGAAACCAAGGTCTCATCGACGATCCGAACTCGTACTCCGCCGATTCGGGAGATCATTAGTCGAGATGATATCCTGATAGAGAGAATTCCCACGAAGCAAAGTGTTGCTGTTCCGTTGACAAAGCCATTGTCACAGGAGAATTGTGATTCTCATGGACTCGCTTATGGTATTGGATACTAAGGCGATTGGCTTTAGGTCAAGTGGGAGATTTGTAAGTACAAGTCGACTTGTACTACTGATAAGTCGACTTGTTCTTGAAAAGTACCGATAAGTCGACTTGTACATTGGATAAGTCGACTTATTCAAGGATCAGATCGTTTATTTGTGCCCTAAAGGCAATCCCTTTAGCTGCTTTTATTCACAAATGATATCGCATGAATGAATAAATAAAGAAAAGGCATTCTTCATTAATTTGATATTCATAAACATTGTTTATGAATTGATTGGATCTTTAATCAGATTAATGAAGTCCATGATATATGACATAGCATGAAGGAAATTATGATGTGATCATACCACCGAGATTCCTATCATGTGCAATTGTGTCAAGATTCAAATTCTCCTAGTCAAAGGATTAATGAGGCTGGACATCATTAATCCGGATAGACTAGCACATGTCATATTCCTTGATTGGATCAAGCGGTGGATCTCGTAAGCGTAAATATGAGATATTTAGAATTGACATGTGGATGCTTACTAGCGGTAGTAAGTTCATTGGATGACCGCCATGAGATCATCACATGGATATCTTATCTAGTGTCGTTGATAATCTCATCATAGCAATGGTGCAAGTATCCTTAGACTTGAGGTACTCGAGGATATCTTGATATCCGATCCGTGCTTTGACTCCATTCCTGTTGCCTTCCGAGGTAACTCATAGGTGTGCTTAGGTACAACTTGAGGTATTCAAGATAATTGAGTAGCCAATAAAGGATTCACCACTTGGATTAGCGTAAGAGATACCCATAGCCTCTTGTCGGGATCATTACTGGAAATCTCGCCGAGTGAATATGTCATGGAGAGTGTCTTCATGGACATATAGAGTAATGAGTCCTAGGACGAGATTTGTTATCACTTGGGCTAGACTCAGTCTAGTAAGAGTTGACACTTTAACCATACTCATAACCAAGTGGGGTATAGGCTGGTGAAAGGACGAATTGCACGGTAATTGTCTATGGAAGGGTTTGTGATCCGGTTCTTGATGAATACATCAAACCGATTACTTTCCGGTCAATTGGGGGTCATGATGTGTTGCTAGATACCGCTCATGACTTGCTCAGATTAATTGTTAATCTAAGTGGCCAACATAACCGGGAGCCTAAAGGGTCACACGCTTATGAGTGATTCGGAGAATCAGAAATAGTAATTGGACGAGTTCCAATTATGGAGAGCGTTAGGATTAAATGGATCCCGATGAGATTGGGATATGTCCCGATGAGATCGCGACATCAATATTGCTAAGAAAGGTTTTGAGTTCAAGCTCAAGATCGGGTAGGTAGGTAGGACCAACCCAGTTGGATGGACCTTGGCAATTATATTCTAATTAATTAATTAAGTAAATTAATTAATTAATTAATTATATAAAAGACCATGTGCACGCTGGAATTGGTGTGAGGAGGATTACCTTTTGACTTTTCAAAGTCATTAGTTTAATGTTTAATTAAATGAAAGGTAATAAAGCTTCCACTTGGCAACTTCTTATGGAATGATTTTAAAGGTTAAAATCAACTTAAGAAGGCTTTTTGAGGTGTGGCCATATGGTTGGTGTGGATGAGAAGATGAAAGCTAAGAGTTAAGGAAAAGCTTTAAAAGAGTTTCATTTCATCTTCTTCCCAAGGCAACCATCGTTCTTCTCTTCTCCAAGGCAAGTCTCCAACGCTTCCTTGACTCTCCAGAGACGAGGTAGGTCTAGCGACTCTTAATCTGTTTAGCTATTCCCGGGTCAAAGGGGTTTGACTCGGTTAGGTTTTCTAATCTCTGCGTGGATCACCTTTAGAGATAGTCTCTTTTGGCTATTTAGGTTTATATCTTCATACGGACCACTTCAGCAATATATATACATATATATATATGATTAATTAATTAAATAATTAATATATATATATATATATGAGTGTACGTGGAAGAGAAGAGAAAGCTTAAGAAGTTTCTTTTTGGATGCTTAGTCATTAAAGGCATTAAATGACTAAAAGATAAAACTAAGAAGATAAAAGTGATGATGCTCGTAGATGAGAAAAAAAAAAGTAGGTTTTGGAAGAAAAACCTATGAACTTGAGAAGTGTTCTTCGTGGGTTGAAAAGGAAGAAGGAAAAGTGATTTTTCATCTTTCAATCTCTCATCAAGCTCATCTTCATCTTTCAAGCTTCTCCTCCATCAATCTCAAGCTCTCCAGGACAAAGGTAGGGTCTAGCAGCCTTTACTTTGTTCTAGCTATTCCCGGGTCAAAAGGGTTTGTCCCGGTTAGGTTTTCTGATCTCTGCGTGGATACCTTTAGAGATAGTCTCTATTGGCTATTCAGGTTTGAATCTTCATACCGACACATAGATCCTGGCCTTCAAGAAGGTCCCGGTGACAAAAATTTTTGTTTTCCGCACCTGGTACATGTGATGTACCTCCCGGGATTTTCCTACAGTGGTATCAGAGCCACTTGTGTCGTGTATGAAGCTAAAACCCTAGCTAGGTCGGACTTCCTATTTGAATTTGACGTTGATGCATGTACGCTGTCCAAATTTCGAATTATTATAGGGATATGTTTTTCAAAATTTTTCTGCCCAGAATTGTTCATAACATGTTATAGAATATGTCTGTGAAAGATGAGAATTTATCAATTTGTTTTGATATAGTTTTTCTATTTTATTCCTTAAGGTTCTAGATGCTGTTTTGTGACACATCATGTGAACAGGCATGTGTATAAATTCGATAATAAATTCTAGAATTTTTTTTTTTCGGATTTGCCTTCACCAACATGTCCCTAAGATGTTTGTGAATGTCTATGTGGATGAAAAAGTGTTTTCAAGGTGATTTGATATTTATTCAAGAATTTATTCTATTCTGTTGGGAATAGCTGTGTTGATGAACACAGATTTTGAATCGGTTTTTTTGCTTAGGTTGACTGAGTTTTTGATGGCTATAAATCCTGAAAAACTTCTTGAAGCATGTTCTGAACATGTAGTAACCTGTATAATTTGCTCAGAATTTATTGAAATTGTTTCAATGATTATTTCGAGCAATGTGTATTACTTGGAAGTTTTGTGAACATTGCTGGGACTGTTTTGCTTGACATAATTGAATGTGTATTTTTCAGTTCCAATGCCTTGGACCATTTTTAATGTGATTGAAAATGAGTTATCTTGATGTATTATGCTTGCCAAACTGAATTGCTTGAATTTGGTTTTCCAAGAATTTTCGGATGCCGAATAGGTCACATTAGCGTCTCGTTAGTGTATTTCATTATCTTGCTTGTTTTGGCCGTCATAATTTTTTGTGACTTGTGCCAAAGTAATTTGATAACGTATGGACTAGCTAGAGATGCTTAGGGTGATAATTTGGTGTTTCCTAAATTGTTTGGATATTTATGAATAATGACTCATTTTCAAGCTTTTCTTGTATGGTTTGACTGTATATGGCAATCATGTAACAATGAAGTGTTCATTGGTACATCAAATTAACAGATATTACCTTAGGTATGTTGGTATTATGAATTGGGACTACACGGATTGAGAAATTAGCCGATTAGATAGCAATTTCGCTTGGATAAGTCGACTTACACAATGTACAAGTCGACTTATCCGTGCACTGTAGACGTATAAGTCGACTTGCACAATGGTACAAGTCGACTTGTTCGTGCACAGTTGCACAAGTCGAATTACACATGCATAAGTCGACTTATACATACACAAGTCGACTTCTAACATGCAAAGGAGGGATGATGGATGATTTTAGGTATAAATTCAATGTGATTGATGAAGTAGCCTAAGTCATGCCATATAGTCATGGTGACTATAATCCTACGGCTTGGAGAAGAAGAAGATGAGACCTGAAAACCCTCAAATCATATGAAAACTAATGCCTTCCATTAATATGGTAAGAACCAGAGTTCTTATAGGGTTGGGTTGTTGGGTAAACCCAAGCTCGCTCTATACGGATATGTTCGAACCATGAAAATGTGATTTTCGGATTAATGGGTTGGTTTTCACTAGAAGCGTTGGTTTGTTGAGTAAACTCAAGGTCAACGTGGACAGAGGCAAAATTGGGTAGCATACATCAGATGTATGCACATCAAAGAGTTGATAACCCAATGTAAGTGCACGCATCAACAAGTTGATAGCACTGATTGATAGTTGTGTCTAAGATGTAATTGGTATATCTGATACCTCCCGAGACATAAGGTGGCTTATTGGGTAAACCCAAGGTCATGCTTAATGTCGGTTATCGATGATGCAATTGGTATGTTCGATACCTACCGATTGACCTAAGTTGTGGCTTGTTGGGTAAACCCAAGGTCATTCTTAGCAATATCGGATATCAACCCACTAGGACATTATGTCATCTTGTTTCTTTGGATTCGTAATGAGGGTTATGGATTCTATGAAACTAGTGGGAGCTTTTTGCATATAATTCAAGTCCTTATGATTATGCATCTTTTCCTATTCTAACATTCTTTCTCTCTTTCCGTTTAGGTTGGTTGAAGATGTCTTCCAGTGTGAACTTACGCCGCTAATGGATTCCAAACAAGTTAATCTGGACCGAATTTTTCGATCGCTAAGGAATCGAGAATTGTTCTCAGATCTGAGGAACTGGGATACATCCTAGATGTTCCACTTCCAGATGCACCTGCTGTCGATGCTTCTGATGAGGATCAGAAGGCATATCGTAAGCATCTAAAGGACAGTGACATGGCTACTTGCATTATGCTTGCCTCGATGTCACCAGAGCTGCAGAAGCAGCACGAGTCCATGGATGCTCACCACAAAGATGGCTCTAGGGACATCTGCTGTGCAGTATGCCCTGAAGATGAATGGCTATATTGAGAGATTGGTCGTCTTAGGCTTTGTAATGGATTATGAGTTAAGTATAGACTTAATTCTGGTTGGATTGTCCGAGAGTTATTCACAGTTCGTGTTAAACTATCGGATGAACCAAATATCCACAACAATACCTGAGTTGATCAATCTGCTCAAGACAAATGAATGCACTATCAAGAATGATAGTAGTAAGTGCTAATGATGGCTGCTTCTTCTTCGGTTCAAAGAAGAAAAGAACCCAAAGAAGAAGAAGGCCAAGAAACCAAAGGAAGCGCCATTAAGAAGAAGACCAAAGAAGTCGCCCAAAGGAACTTGCTTCCATTGTGGTAAAGATGGCCATTGGAGGCGAATTGCAAAGTCTATCCGAGTCACCGATGTAGGAAAATCCCGGATGTACATCACATGTACAAGGTGCGGAAAACAAAAATTTTGTCGCCGGACCTTCCCAAGGCCAGGATCTATGTGTCGGTATGAAGACTCAAACCTAAATAGCCAATAGAGACTATCTCTAAAGGTATCCACGCAGAGATCAGAAAACCTAATCGGGACAAACCCTTTGACCCGGGAATAGCTAGAATAAATTAAAGGCTGCTAGACCTTACCTTTGTCCTCTAGAGAGCTTGGATTGACGCTGAACACTTGCTTGGAGGAAAAGAGAAATCGATGGTTGCTAAAGAGAGAAGAGATTATGAAACATTTTTCATAACCTAACCTAACCTTTTAAGTTCTTTCTTATCCTCTTTCAAAAACCGTCGTTCACCTGCCATCTTATAGTTATTTAATCACTTAAAATGACTTACCATAAGATGTCAACATGTGGAAGCTTAATGGCCATTAACTAATTAATGGATTAAATAATCAAGGTTGAAAAGTCAAACTTTTATCCTCTTCACCCTTACCAACGTCCACATGCCTAATATATATAATAATTAATTAATTAATTACTTAATTAATTAATTAGAATATAATTGCTAAGGTCCATCCAACTGGGTCTGGTCCCTTGGCCTCTGGGGCCCGTGCATCAAAACGCCCGAGACCTTTCTTAGCAATATCGATGTCGCGATCTCATCGACATATCCCGATCTCATCGGATTCATTTAATCCTAATGTTTCCAAAATTGGAACTCGTCCAATTACTATTTTCTGATTCTCGAATCACTCTTACGTGTGACCCTTTAGGTTCCGGTTATGTTGGCCACTTAGATTAACAATTAACTGAGCAAGTCATGAGCGCATCTAGCAACACATCATGACCCCAATTGACCGGAAAGTAATCGGTTTGATGAATTCATCAAGAACCGGATCACGAACCCTTCCATGACAATTACCGTGCAATTCGTCCTTTCACCATCCTATACCCCACTTGGTTATGAGTATGGTCAAAGTGTCAACTCTCACTAGACCGAGTCTAGCCCAGTGATATTAGTTCTCGCCCCAGACTCATTACTCTATATGTCAATGAGGACACTCTTCATGACATATTTCACGGCCACCTTACAAGTAATGATCCCACAAGAGGCCATGGGTATCTCTTACGCTAATCCGTAAGTGGTGAATCCTTTATTGGCTACTCAATTACCTTCAATACCTCAAGTTGCACCCAAGCACCACCCTATGAGCGACCTCTGGAAGACAACAAGGAATGGAGTCAAAGCACAGAATCAGTATCCAAGATATCCTTGAGTACCTCAAGTCTAAGGATACTTGCACCATTGCTATGATGAGATTATCACTGACACTAGAAGAAGATATCCATGTGATGATCTCATGGCAGGTCATCCAATGTACTTACTACCGCTAGTAAGCATCCACATGTCAACTCTAAATATCTCATATTTACAGTTTCTAAGATCCACTGCTTGATCCAATCAAGGAATATGACATGTGTTAGTCTAACCGGATTAATGATGTCCAGCCTCATTAATCCTATGACTAGGGAAAATTTAGATACTGACATAATTGCACATGATAGGAATCTCAGTAGTATGATCACATCATAATTTCCTTCATGCTATGTCATATATCATGGACTTCATTAATTCGATTAAAGATCCAATCAATTCATAAACACTGTTCATGAATATCAAATTAATGAAATATGCCTTTCTTTATTTATTCATAAAGTCCGTATACCGACTTTGAATAAAATGCGTTAAAGGGATTGCCTTTAGGGCACTACTCTAACAATCTAACGAAGATCGACATCCATAAGTCGACTTACACTGGTGAACAAGGCGACTTATCAGTACCGATCAAGCATAAGTCGACTTACACATGGTACAAGTCGACTTACACTTACAAATCTCCCACTTGACCTAAAGCCAATCGCCTTGGTATCTAATACCATAAGCGCGCCCATGAGAATCACAATTCTTCCGTGACTATGGCTTTTTCAGCAGATTAGCAACACTTTGCTCGGGAATTTCTCTATTAGAACATCACCGATCGATGATCTACCGAATCGATGGAATCGGTAGAGTACGTGTTCGGATTGTTGATGAGACCTTGGTTCCTTTGCCTACGCACTAGCCCCATTGTATCACAATACAACCCTATGGGCCCATCACGACTAGGAACCGATCAAGTTCGAAATGAACTTCGATCCAGCTGCTTCCTTTGTCGCATCCGATGCGGCAATGTACTCGCCTCGGTTGTTGAATCGCAGTCCTCTCTCGATTGAACTCTTTCCAACTGACCGCTAGGCCGTTCAGTGTGAATGTATATAACCTGATCGTGATTCAGAATCATCCTTATCAGATTAAAACTGGCATTTGTATGCCCGCTCACTTGGAGATTTTCATCTCCATTTGTCAAGAAAAAATCCTTAGTGCTTCGCAAGTACTTGAGGATATTCTTGACAGCCACCCAGTGACCCTCACCAAGATCCGATTGGTATCTGCTCGTAACATTTAAAGCATATGATACATCGGGTCTCGTACATAGCATTGTTCCATGCTAAACCTCTTTAGCAACTTATCTATGTACGTTGATTGTGAAAGACTAAGCAATCTCTTTGATCTATCTCTATAAATCTTTATCCCAAGGATATAAGTTGCGTCACAAAGGTCTTTCATGGCAAAATGTTTGGACAACCAAATCTTAACTGATTGTAGCATAGAGACATCGTTTTCCTAGTATTAATATGTCATCTACTTATAACACAAGGAGTACAATTGCAGTCCCAAGAACCTTCTTATACACACAATGTACATCCGAATTTTGTGAGAAACCAAGCTCTTTGAGTACCTCATCAAAACGGATATTCCAACTCCTGAATGCTTGCTTCAATCCATACATAGATTTCTGAAGCTTGCATACCATTTCACCATCATAGGAGGTGAAGTCCTCTGGTTGTGTCATATACACATCCTCGGGAAGATTTCCATTCAGGAAAGCTGTCTTCACATCCATTTGCCATATCTCATAATCATAATGAGTGACAATGGCTAGGAGTATCCTAATGGATTTAAGCATTGCTATGAAATTTGAAGGTCTCGTCATAGTCAACTCCTTGTCTCTGACGAAATCCTTTGGCCACAAGCCTTGCTTTATAAGTAATCACATTACCATCCATGTCGGTATTCTTCTTGAAAACCCATATGCACCCTTTGGGCTTTATTCCTTCGGGTGCAACAACCAAAGTCCATACTTGGTTTTCATACATGGAATCCATTGATTTCATGGCACAAAGCCATTTTCGACTCAACTTTTCAGAACCTCTTCATAGGTAGTAGGCTCATCATCTCATATGAGCAATACGTCATTCTGTTCCCCACGAGAAATCCATATCTCTCAGGAACAGAGCGTATCCTACGTGACCTACGAAATTCTTGTGTAATGAAGGTTGAACTGCTACCTCATCTGTATGAGTTCTGATTGCGAGTTCGAGCGATTGATCACGCTTGTTCGAGCATCTTAAACTTCTTCAAGTTCAACTTTGCTCCCATCGTCCTCTTGTAAAAGAAACTCTTTCTCTAAGAAAACAGATGCTTTAAAACAAACAACTTTTGTTCCTCAAAGAAGGTAGAATTGATATCCCACGATATCCCACGAGCAAACACTTGTCGACTTTGCATCAAGCTAATCTGACCGTGTCCGCTTCACATAAGCGAGACAACCCCAAACTTTCACCGAGAAAGATAGGGCTTTCAGTTAGTCGAGATCTCATATGGAGTAACATCAATCGTCTTTAATGGAACTCTGTTTAACAAGTAAACAAATTGCCCTCGAAAGCATACCCCCAAAAAATCGCAGTAAACCTATCATTAATCGCATCATGTCTAACAAGGTTCGATATCTCCTTTCAGCCACACCATTGTGCTGTGGCGTGCAAGGTGGAGTGTACTGAGATAAAATCCCATTATCTCTTAGATAATCCAAAACTGTTGGTCTAAGCAATTTCCACCACGATCAGATCGTAATGTATTCATACTTTTACCAAGTTAGTTTTCTACTTCATTTCTGAATTATTTGAACTTTTCAAACGCTTCAGATTTGTATCTCATCAGATACAGGTACCCATATCGTGAATAATCACCGATAAAAGTAATGAAGTAAAGACAACCACTTCTGGCATGGATGGACATCGGACCGCATACATCCAAATGTATCAGGTCTAATATTCCATTCACTCGTTTTCCCTTTCCCTTAAAGGATAACTTGGTCATCTTGCCTAATAAACAAGATTCGCATGTGTCATATGATTCATAATCAAATGACCCTAAACTGCCACTCTTATGGAGCTTAACGATGTGTGTCTCATTTATATGGCCAAGCCGACAATTCCATAAGTAAGTTGATTTTAAATTATCTCGATTATGTTTTTTCGCGTCATCGACATTCAAAACTGGATATGACATATCTAATATGTCAATTCCATTGCATAATGTACCAGCAACATAGAGCATTCCATTCGAACTAATAGAACAACCATTGCTACTAAAAGTCCAATGGAAACCAGCTCTATTGAAACAAGAAACAGACAATATGTTCTTTGTTAAAAAAGGTACAAAATGACAATCATCCAATTTGAATACAAGCCCACTAGGGGTGACAAGACATAAGTGTCTCACGGCTAATGTAGCAACTCTTGCTGCATTACCTACACGAAGGTCTAGTTTTCCTTTATGAGTCGCTCATCGTCCTGAAGCCCCCGCATATCATTTCATATGTATGAGCCACAACCGTATCAAATACCCATATGTTTTGATCGAAACAAGATAACCTCAATGACAAACATATTTGAAGGAGTAGGGCATCGATGCCTTCTTACGCTTCAGAACTCCAGATAGACTTTACGGCTTTTGCCTCTAGTGACCGGCCTTGCCACAATGGAAGCAAAATCCTTTTGGGGCGCTTTGGTTTTTCCTCGATGGCACTTCCATTTGGTTTCTTGGCCTTTTTCTTCTTTGGACCGTAAGAAGAAGCATCCACCACTAGCACTTGCTTGCTATCCTTCTTGATAGCTCGTCACTGCTCTCGAAAGCAGATTGATCACCAGAATTGTTGTGGATATTTGATTCATCGATAGTTTAACACTAACCGTGAATAAGCGTCGCGACAATCCAACCGTAATTAAGTCTATACTTAACTCATAATCCATTACAAATCCTAAGACAACCAATCTCTATATAGCCATTCATCTTGTGGCATCTCGATGCAGATGTCCCCGAGCCATCTTTGTGGTGAAGAGAAGCCTTGAGGTCTCGAACCTTTCGCATCGAGCTTACTCATCAAACGGCTCCCTAAGATGAAATACTATAGTGTGAGCATCCATAGACTCGTCGCTTCGCAGCTCTGGTGACATCGAGGCAAGCATAATGCAAGTATCCATATCATCGTCCTTTAGATGCTTACGATATGCTTTCGATCCTCATCAAGCATCGACGGCAGTGCATCCGGAAGTGGAACATCTAGACGATCCCAGCCTCGATCCGAGAACAATTCTCGATTCCTCACCAATCAAGAAAATTCGGTCCGTAATAAGGAGCGAAAATTCACACTGAAAGACTTCTTCAATCAACCTAAGCGCGATAGAGAGAAAGAATGCTAGAATAGAAATGCCTGCATGATCATAAGGACTTGCATGACTTGTATATGGCGCCCACTAGTTTCCTAGAATCCATAACCCTCTTTACGAATCCAAAGAAACAATATGACATAATTGTAGGAAAATCCCGGGAGGTACATCACATGTACAGGCAGCGGAAAACAAAAATTTTTGTTCCCGGGACCTTCCCGAACCCAGGATCCAGGTATCCGTATGAAGACCTCAAACCTAAATAGCCAATAGAGACTATCTCTAAAGGTGATCCACGCAGAGATCAGAAAACCTAACCGGATCAAACCCCTTTGACCTAGGAATAGCTAGAACAGATTAAGAGCTGCTAGACCTACCTACGTCCTGGAGAGCTTGAGGAGCACGTTGAAACCTTGCCTTGGAGAAGAGAAAATCGATAATGCTTGAGGGAGAAGACTTGAAAAACCACTTTCAAACCAAAGCTTAACCTTTAAGCTTTCTTTAACTTCTCCTTTGCAAAACCTACGACCATCCTCTCTTCATAAGCCTTTTATATGTCTTTTAATACATTAAAGACTCATCAAAACTTATGGTGGAGAGAGCTCCACGCTTTTCTCTTTATATATATATATATATATATAAAGTTAAGATAAAAGCTTCCTCTCCACCTTATTCCATCGCTTACATATATATATATATATTAATTAATTAATTACTTAATTAATTAACATATATATATAATTACTAAGAGGTCGGTCAAGCTGGGTCTGGCCCTACGCAACTATCGCCCCGCAATCTTTAAAATGACTCCTAAACCTTTCTTAGCAATATTGATGTCGCGATCTCATCGGGACATATCCCAATCCCATCGGGATCCATTTAATCCTAATGCTCTCCATAATTGGAACTCTGTCCAATTACTATTTTACAGATACTCTGAGACACTCTCAAGCGTGTGACCCTTTAGGCTCCCGGTTATGTTGGTCACTTAGATTAACAATTAATCTGAGCAAGTCATGAGCGGTATCTAGCAACACATCATGACCCCCAATTGACCGGAAAGTAATCGGTTTGATGTATTCATCAAGAACCGGATCACGAACCCTTCCATAGACAATTACTGTGCAATTCGTCCTTTCACCATCCTATACCCCACTTGGTTATGAGTATGGTTAAAGTGTCAACTCTCACTAGACTGAGTCTAGCCCAAGTGATAACAGATCTCGTCCTAGGACTCATTACTCTATATGTCCATGAAGACACTCTTCATGACATATTCACTCGCCGAGATTTACAAGTAATGATCCCGATAAGAGGCTACGGGTATCTCTTTCGCTAATCCGTAAGTGGTGAATCCTTTATTGGCTACTCAATTATCTTCAATACCTCAAGCTGCACCCAAGCACCACCCTATGAGTTACCTCCGAAGGCAACAAGGAATGGAGTCAGTACAGGATCAAGATCAGTGATATCCTCGAGTACCTCAAGTCAAGGATACTTGCACCATTGCTATGATGAGATCATCACTGAAACTAGATAAGATATCCATGTGATGATCTCATGGCAGGTCATCCAATGAACTTACTACCGCTAGTAAGCATCCACATGTCAATTCTAAATATCTCATATTTACAGTTTCTGAGATCCACTGCTTGATCCAATCAAGGAATATGACATGTGCTAGTCTATCCGGATTAATGATGTCCGCCTCATTAATCCTTTGACTAGGAGAATTTAGATATCGACACAATTGCACATGATAGGAATCTCGATAGTATGATCACATCATAATTTCCTTCATACTATGTCATATATCATGGACTTCATTAATCTGATTAAAGATCCAATCAATTCATAAACAATGTTCACGAACATCAAATTAATGAATTATGCCTTTTCTTTATTTATTCATTCAGTCTGCATACGACTGTGAATAAAACGCGCTAAAGGGGATTGCCTTTAGGGCACAAAGAAACAGTACCTTCCTTAAATAAGTCGACTTATGCAATGTACAAGTCGACTTATCGGTACTTTTCAAGAACAAGTCGACTTATCAGTACTACAAGTCGACTTGTACTTACAATAATGTCCTAGTGGGTCGATATCCGACATTGCTAAGAGTGACCTTGGGTTTACCCAACAAGCCATAACTTAGGTCAATCGGTAGGTATCGGTCATACCAATTGCATCATCGATAACCGACATTAAGAATGACCTTGAGGTTAGCTCAACAAGCCACCTTATGTCTCGGGAGGTATCAGACATACCAATTACATCTTAGACATAACTATCATCCAGTGCTATCAACTTGTTGATGTGTGCACTTACATTGGGTTATCAACTCTTTGATGCGCATACATCTGATGTACACTACCCAATTTCGCCTCTGTCCACGTTGACCTTGAGGTTAGCTCAACAAATCAACGCTTCTAGGAAAACCGACCCATTAATCCGAAAATCTCATTTTCATGGTTCGAACATATTCAGATAGAGTGAGCTTGAGGTTAGCTCAACAACCCAACCCTAGAAGAACTCGGTTCTTACCATATTAATGGAAGGCGTTAGTTTTCCTATTCCGAGGAGGGATTTCAACTCTAGACTCCAAGTCAAGGATTATAGTCGCCAGACTATATGGAATGATTTAGGTTTCATCAATCAAATTGAATCAATCCTTATAATCATCCATCATCCAACTGAGCATGTCATAAGTCGCCTTACATCGAATGCAAGTCGCCTTATCGCCGCTTCATACACAAGTCGACTTATACGATACAAGTCGCCTTTATGGCAATACCTGAACAAGTCGACGATGTACAATACAAGTCGACTTATCCAGCAAGAATTGCTATACTTTCTAATCGACTAATTCCTCAATCCATGTAATCCCAATTCACAATACCAACATACCTAAGGTAATATCTGTTAATATGATGTATCAATGAACACTTCATTGTACCATGATTGCCATATATGGTCAAACCATATAAGAAAAGTTTGAAACCGAGTCAAAACTCAAAGATATCCAAACAATTTAGGAACACCAAATTATCACCCTAAGCATCTCAAACTAGTCTATACGTTATCAAAATTATTTCGACACAAGCCACAAAAATTATGACGGCCAAAACAAGCAAGATAATGAAATACGCTAACGAGACGCTAATGTGACCTATTCGGCATCCGAAAAATCTTGGAAAACCAATTTCAAGTAATTCAGTTTGGAAAGAATACAACATCAAGATAACACATTTTCAATCACATTAAAAATTGTCCAAGGCATTGGAACTGAAAAATACACATTCAATTATGCCAAGCAAAACAGTCCTAGCAAGTTTCACAAAACTGACAAGTTCTGTACATTACTCGAAATAATCATTGAAATAATTTCAATAAATTCTGAGAACATTACACAGGTTACTACATGTTCAGAAAATGCTTCATGAAAATTTTCAGGATTTATAGCCATCAAAAACTCAGTCAACCTAAGCAACAAAACCGATTCAAAATCTGTGTTCATCAACACAGCTATTCCCAAAAGCATAGAATAAATTCGTGAATAAATAGCAAATCACCTTGAAAACACTTTCCCATCCACATAGACATTCACAAACATCTTAGTGACATGTTGGTGAAGGAAAATCCGAAAAAAACATTTTCTAGAATTTATTATCGAATTTATACACATGCCTGTTCACAGAATGTGTCATAAAACAACATCTAGAACCTTAGGGAATAAAATAGCAAAACTATATCAAATCAAATTGATAAATTCTTATCTTTCACAGACATATTCTATAACATGTTATGAACAATTCTGGGCAGAAAAATTTCGAAAAATATATCCCTATACAGAATCGAAATTGGGACAGCACACATGCATCAAAGTCAAATTCACATAGGGCTTCCGATCTAGCTAGGGTTTTAGCTTCATACATGACACAAGTGGCTCTGATACCACTGTAGGAAAATCCCGGGATGTACATCACATGTACAAGGTGCGGAAAACAAAAATTTTTGTCACCGGGACCTTCCCGAAGGCCAGGATCTATGTGTCGGTATGAAGACTCAAACCTAAATAGCCAATAGAGACTATCTCTAAAGGTATCCACGCAGAGATCAGAAAACCTAACCGAGACAAACCCTTTGACCCGGGAATAGCTAGAACAAATTAAAGGCTGCTAGACCTTACCTTTGTCCTCTAGAGAGCTTGGATTGACGCTGAACACTTGCTTGGAGGAAGAGAGAAATCGATGGTTGCTAAAGAGAGAAGAGATTATGAAACATTTTTCATAACCTAACCTAACCTTTTAAGTTCTTTCTTCTCCTCTTTCAAAAACCGTCATTCACCTTCTTAAGCAAGCCATCTTATAGTTATTTAATCACTTAAAATGACTTACCATAAGATGTCAACATGTGGAAGCTTAATGGCCATTAACTAATTAATGGATTAAATAATCAAGGTTGAAAAGTCAAACTTTTATCCTCTTCACCCTTACCAACGTCCACATGCCTAATATATATAATAATTAATTAATTAATTACTTAATTAATTAATTAGAATATAATTGCTAAGGTCCAGTCCAACTGGGTCGGTCCCATCTTGGCTCACAGGCCCCGCATCAAAACGCCCGAGACTTTTCTTAGCAATATCGATGTCGCGATCTCATCGGGACATATCCCGATCTCATCGGGATTCATTTAATCCTAATGCTCTCCAAAATTGGAACTCGTCCAATTACTATTTTCTGATTCTGAATCACTCTTATCGTGTGACCCTTTAGGTTCCGGTTATGTTGGCGATTAGATTAACAATTAATCTCGAGCAAGTCATGAGCGCGTCTAGCAACACATCATGACCCCTAATTGACCGGAAAGTAATCGGTTTGATGAATTCATCAAGAACAGATCACGAACCCTTTCATGACAATTACCGTGCAATTCGTCCTTTCACCATCCTATACCCCACTTGGTTATGAGTATGGTCAAAGTGTCAACTCTCACTAGACCGAGTCTAGCCTAAGTGATATTAGTTCTCGCCCTAGACTCATTACTCTATATGTCAATGAGGACACTCTTCATGACATATTTGCTGCCACCTTACAAGTAATGATCCCGACAAGAGGCTATGGGCATCTCTTACGCTAATCGTAAGTGGTGAATCCTTTATTGGCTACTCAATTACCTTCAATACCTCAAGCCGCACTCCAAGCACTACCCTATGAGCGACCTCTCGAAAGGCAACAAGGAATGGAGTCAAAGCACGTAATCAAGATTCAAGATATCCTTGAGTACCTCAAGTCTAAGGATACTTGCACCATTGCTATGATGAGATTATCGCGACACTAGAAGAAGATATCCATGTGATGATCTCATGGCAGGTCATCCAATGTACTTACTACCACTAGTAAGCATCTACATGTCAACTCTAAATATCTCATATTTACGCTTCGAGATCCACCGCTGATCCAATCAAGGAATATGACATGTGTTAGTCTAACCGGATTAATGAAGTCCGGTCTCATTAATCCTATGACTAGGAAAATTTAGATCTTGACATAATTGCACATGATAGGAATCTCGTAGTATGATCACATCATAATTTCCTTCATGCTATGTCATATATCATGGACTTCATTAATTGATTAAAGATCCAATCAATTCATAAACACTGCTCATGAATATCAAATTAATGAAATATGCCTTTCTTTATTTATTCATAAAGTGCATACGACTTTGAATAAAACGCGCTAAAGGGATTGCCTTTAGGCACTACTCTAATAATCTAACGATCTATCGACATCCATAAGTCGACTTACACTGGTGAACAAGGCGACTTATCAGTACCGATCAAGCATAAGTCGACTTACACATGGTACAAGTCGACTTACACTTACAACTGAAGCAGAAGAAGGCATCAGATGCCTCAACTACTTCAGGTATGTTTGTCATTGAGGTTAATACTGTTTCTGATCACAACTTTTGGGTATTTGATACTGGTTGTGGCTCACACATATGTAATGATATGCAGGGCCTAAGGGACAGTAGACAGCTCATGAAGGGAGAAGTAGACCTGCGTGTTGGAAATGGAGCAAGAGTTGCTGCATTAGCCGTAGGAACCTATGTTTTGTCTCTCCCCACTGGGCTTGTACTCGAATTGGATGATTGTTATTTTGTACCCGTTTTGACAAAGAACATATTATCATTTCTTGTTTAAATAGAGCTGGTTTCCATTTGAATTTTAATAGCAATGGTTGTTCTATTAATTCTAATGGAATGCTTTATGGTACTGGTACATTATGCAATGGTATTTACATATTAGATATGTCTCATCCAATTATGAATGTCAATGACACCAAACGGCATAAAAGAGATAATTTAAAGTCAACTTACTTATGGCATTGTCAATTTGGGCCATATAAATGAGACACGCATCGCTAAACTCCATAAGAGTGGCAGTTTAGGGTCATTTGATTATGAATCATATGACACATACGAATCTTGTTTATTAGGCAAGATGACTAAGTTACCCTTCAAGGGAAAGGGTGAACGAGCGCCTGGAGTATTAGACCTAATACATTCAGATGTATGCGGTCCGATGTCAATCCATGCTAGAAGTGGTTGTCGTTACTTCATTACCTTTATCGATGTTTATTCTCGATATGGGTACTTGTATCTGATGAGATACAAATCTGAAGCGTTTGAAAAGTTCAAACAATTCAGAAATGAAGTAGAAAACCAGCTTGGTAAAAGTATCAAGGCATTATGATCCGATCGTGGTGGAGAATACTTAGACCAATAGTTTCTGGATTATCTCAGAGATAATGGCATTTTATCTCAGTGGACTCCTCCTTACACACCACAGCACAATGGTGTGGCTGAAAGGAGAAATCGAACCTTGTTGGACATGGTACGATCAATGATGGGTTTCGCACAGTTACCAAAATCGTTTTGGGGGTATGCGCTAGAGACAAATTGTTTACTTGTTAAGCGAGTTCCTCTAAGACAGCTTGATGTTACTCCATATGAGATGTGGACTAACAGAAAACCTTATCTTTTTCATTTGAAAGTTTGGGGTTGTCCTGTTACGTGAAGCGGATTCAGTCAGATAAGCTTGAAGCAAAGTTTGACAAGTGTTTGTTTGTAGGATATCCTAAAGTGACCATGGGATATCAATTCTACCTTGCTGAGGAACAAAAGGTGTTTGTTTCAAAGCATGCTGTCTTCTTAGAGAAAGAGTTTCTTCTGAAGAAGACAATTGGGAGCAAAGTTGAACTTGAAGAAGTTCAAGATGCTCAAATGCATACGTATCAACCGCTGAACACGAGGCGCCACTCATTCAGATAAAGTAACAGTTCAACCTTCTACTACACACGAAGTTCGTAGGTCAAGTAGGATACGCACTGTTCCCGAGAAATATGGATTTCTCGTAAGTGAACAGAATGACGTATTGCTCATAGAAGATGATGAGCCTGCTACCTATGAAGAGGTTCTGAAAAGTTCAGAGTCTGAAAAATGGCTTTGCGCCATGAAAGCCGAAATGGATTCCATGTACGAAAACCAAGTATGGACTTTGGTGACTGCACCCGAAGGAATCAAGCCCATAAGGTGCAAATGGGTTTTCAAGAAGAAAACCGACGTGGATGGTAATGTGATTACTTATAAAGCAAGGCTTGTGGCCAAAGGATTTCGTCAAAGACAAGGAGTTGACTATGACGAGACCTTGATTTCAGTAGCAATGCTTAAATCCATTCGGATACTCCTAGCCATTACCGCTCATTATGATTATGAGATATGGCAAATGGATGTGAAGACGACTTTCCTTAATGGAAATCGCCGAGGATGTGTGACATGACACAACAGAGGGCTTCACTTCCATCGATGGCGAAAATATATGCAAGCTTCGTAAATCCATTTATGGATTGAAGCAAGCATCCAGAGTTGGAACATCCGTTTGATGAGTCAATCAAAGAGTTTGGTTTCTCACAAAATCCGGATGAACACCGTGTGTACAAGAAGGTTAATGGGACCGCAATCGTATTCCTTGTGTTATATGTAGATGACATATTATTACTCGGAAACGATGTTTCTATGTTGCAATCCGCTAAAATTTGCTTATCCAAACAATTTGCGATGAAAGACCTTGGTGAAGCAACTTTTATCCCTGGATAAAGATTTATAGAGATAGATCGAAGAGGTTGCTTGGTCTTTCACAATCATCGTACATAGACAAGATGTTAAAGAGGTTTAGCATGGAGCAATCCAAGAGAGGGTTTCTTCCCATGTCTCATGGGATAACACTCGAAATCTATGTGTCCTAAGACACAAGATGAGAGGATGCGCATGGATCGAGATCCGTATCGTCTGCATAGGATCGATCATGTATGCTATGTTATGTACGAGGTCCGATGTATCGTATGCTCGAGTGTCACGGCGTATACCAATCGGATCTGGTGAGGGTCCTTTGGGTGGTATCAAGAATATCCTCAAGTACTTGCGAAGGACTAAGGATGTTTTCTTGATATATGGAGATGGAAATCTCCAAGTGAGCGGGCATACGGATGCCAGTTTTCAATCTGATAAGGATGATTCAAAATCCCAGTCAGGTTATGTTTTCACACTGAACGACGGAGCAGTCAGTTGGAAGAGTTCCAAACAAGAGACGACGGCTGATTCAACGACCGAGGCAGAGTACATTGCTGCATCAGAGGCAGCAAAGGAAGCTGTTTGGATCAAGAAGTTCATTACTGAACTTGGTGTGGTTCCTAGCTGTGATGGGCCCATACAGTTGTATTGTGACAACAATGGGGCTATTGCTCAGGCAAAGGAACCAAGGTCTCACCAACGATCTAAACACGTACTCCGCAGATATCATCTGATTCGAGAGATCATTGCCAGAGGTGATGTCGCGATCGAGAGAATTCCACGAGCGAGAACATTCCGATCCGTTGACGAAGCCATTGTCACAGAAGAATTTTGATTCTCATGTACTCGCTTATGGTATTAGATACCAAGGCGATTGGCTTTAGGTCAAGTGGGAGATTTGTAGGTGTAAGTCGACTTGTATTGAGATGTAAGTCGACTTATACCAGTTCGGTACTAATAAGTCGACTTGTATACCCGTGTAAGTCGACTTATGCGTGTCTGAGATCGTGAGATTGTTAGAGTAGTACCCTAAAGGCAATCCCTTTAACGCTTTTTGTTCATAGTCATATATGGACTTTATGAATAAATAAAGAAAGGCATGTTTCATTTATTTGATGTTCTTTATGAATTGATATTGATCTTTAATCAAATTAATGAAGTCCATGATATATGACATAGCATGAAGGAAATTATGATGTGATCATAATCCGAGATTCCTATCATGTGCAATTATGTCAAGATCTAAATTCTCCCTAGTCATAGGATTAATGAGGTGGACATCATTAATCCGACATGGACTAGCATATGTTATACTCCTTGATTGGATCAAGCGGTGGATCTCGAAGCGTAAATATGAGATATTTGGAGTTGACATGTGGATGCTTACTAGCGGTAGTAAGTACATTGGATGACTGCCATGAGATCATCACATGGATGTCCTATTCTAATGTCAGTGATAATCTCATCATAGCAATGATGCAAGTATCCTTAGACTTGAGGTACTCAAGTATATCTTGGATATTGATTATGTGCTTTGACTCCATTCCTTGTTGCCTTTCAGAGGTTACTCATAGGGTGGTGCTTGGGTACAGCTTGAGGTATTCAAGGTAATTGAGTAGCCAATAAAGGATTCATCACTACGTGATAGCGAAGAGATACCACACCTCTTGTCGGGATCATTACTTTAAGTCTCGGCGGAGCATAAATATGTCATGAAGAGTGTCTTCATGGACATATAAAGTAATGAGTCCTAAGACAGAACCGATATCACTTAGGCTAGACTTAGTCTAGTAAGAGTTGACACTTTGACCATACTCATAACCAAGTGGGGTATAGGATGATGAAAGGACGAATTGCGGTAATTGTCTATGGAAGGGTTCGTGATCGGTTCGTGATGAATTCATCAAACCAATTACTTTCCGGTCAATTGGGGATCATGATGTATTGCTAGACGCGCTCATGACTTGCTCATTAAGTGTTAATCTAAGTGGCCAACATAACCGGGAACCTAAAGGGTCACACGATAAGAGTGTTTGGAGAATCAGTAAAATAGTATTGGACCGAGTTCCAATTATGGAGAGCATTAGGATTAAATGGATCCCGATGAGATCGAGATATGTCCCGATGAGATCGCGACATCGATATTCCTTGAAAAAGGTTTTCGGGGGTTTATCCCATACCGGGACCCTAGAGGCGATGAGGACCAACCCGGTGTGGTGGACCACTTCAACAATATATATACATATAGATATATGATTAATTAATTAAATAATTAATTAATATATATATATATATGAGTGTACGTGGAAGAGAAGAGAAAGCTTAAGAAGTTTCTTTTTGGATGCTTAGTCATTAAAGGCATTAAATGACTAAAAGACAAAACTAAGAAGATAAAAGTGATGATGCTCGTAGATGAGAAAAAAAAAGTAGGTTTTGGAAGAAAAACCTATGAACTTGAGAAGTGTTCTTCGTGGGTTGAAAAGGAAGAAGGAAAAGTGATTTTTCATCTTTCAATCTCTCATCAAGCTCATCTTCATCTTTCAAGCTTCTCCTCCATCAATCTCAAGCTCTCCAGGACAAAGGTAGGGTCTAGCAGCCTTTACTTTGTTCTAGCTATTCCCGGGTCAAAAGGGTT
The DNA here is from genome assembly GCA_029891385.1 of Erythroxylum novogranatense. Lineage (NCBI taxonomy): Eukaryota > Viridiplantae > Streptophyta > Magnoliopsida > Malpighiales > Erythroxylaceae > Erythroxylum > Erythroxylum novogranatense. Next base: position 58,795,147 of record CM057225.1, on the reverse strand, counting down.
TGTCCCGGTTAGGTTTTCTGATCTCTGCGTGGATACCTTTAGAGATAGTCTGTATTGGCTATTCAGGTTTGAATCTTCATACCGACACATAGATCCTGGCCTTCGGGAAGGTCCCGGTGACAAAAATTTTTGTTTTCCGCACCTGGTACATGTGATGTACCTCCCGGGATTTTCCTACAGAAATGTTGTACTGAAGTTTAGCTTGGTACCCATAGCAGACTGTAAACTCCTCCAGAACCTCGAAGTAAATCTGGGATCCGTGTCTGATACTATGGACACTGGAACCCCATGCAGTCTCACCACCTCATTTACATATTTCTGGGCTAACTGATCAAGTGAGTTATTCTCTTGCACTAGTAAAAAGTGGGTTGATTTAGTCAACCGGTCTACTATGACCCATATAACATCATGCTGCCTCGGAGTCTTTGGCAAACGCATGATGAAGTCCATAGTGATCCATTTCCACTTCCACTCTGGAATGGGCAATGAATGTAACTTCCCTATGGGAGCTTGGTGCTCAGCCTTAACTTGTTGACACGTCATACACTTAGATACATACTCTACCACTTGCTTCTTCATTCCAGGCCACTAAAAATGTTGTTTCAATGTGTTATAAATCTTGGTAGTACTAGGATGCATAGCATAGGCAGCCATATGAGCTTCCTCAAGAATCTCCTTCCTCAGATCATCTACATTAGGCACACACAACCTATGTATCAACCACAAAGTCTCATCACTCAACTCAAACTCAGAATCCAGATTTATCTTCACTTTCTCTATAAGCTTTACCATATCAGGATCTTTCCCCTGGACCTTCTTGATTCTGTCGTGCAGCATTGGTCTCAACTTCAAAGTAGCGATCAAGGCCCTATCCTGCTCTGGATTCAACTCCACATTCAGAGCTATCAAGTGAATCAGATTTGGTAACCTCGATAACTAAATCTGAGCTGCACTGATATTAAACTTCCTGCTCAAAGCATCTGTCACCATATTAGCTTTTTTCGGGTGGTATTCAATCGTGCAGTCATAATCTTTCAGTAACTCAATCCATCTTCTCTGTCTCAAGTTCAACTCTCTCTGACTCAGTAAATATCTCAAACTCTTATGATCTATGTATATCTGAAAAGTCTCTTCATACAAATGATGTCTCCAAATCTTTAGAGCAAATACAACTGCAGCTAGCTCTAAATCATGTACTGGATAATTGATCTCGAGAGACCTTAATTGTTTCGATGCATAGACGATCACCTTGCTATTCTGCATCAATACACATCCTAAACCTTGATGCGACGCATCACTGTACACCACATAACCTTTAGTATTCGATGGAATAGTCAACACCGGTGCAGTAGTCAACCGATGTTTCAACTCCTCAAAACTCTTCTGACACTCCTCACTCCATCTAAACACTACATTCTTCCTCAGAAGTTTAGTCAGAGAGGCTGAGCTCAAAGAAAATCCCTCGACAAACCTTCGATAATACCCAGCCAATCCTAGGAAGCTTCGAATCTCTGACACATTTCTCGGAGCTTCCCAATTCATCACTGCCTCTATCTTCTTTGGATCTACCTGTATGCCATCTCCAGTCACTATATGTCCCAGAAATACCACCTGATCCAGCCAAAATTCACACTTACTGAATTTGTCAGACAACTGCTTCTCTCTCATAATATGTACAATAATTCTCAAATGATCATCATGCTCCTTTCTGCTCTTCGAATACACCAAGATGTCATCAATAAATACAAGGTAGGGCTGAAACACCCTGTTCATCAGGGCCATAAAAGCTACTGGGGCATTAGATAGCCCAAATGGCATCACTAAGAACTCGAAGTGCCCATACTTGCTTCTGAATGCACTCTTAGGTACATCAGCTTCAGCTATCCTCAACTAATAGTACCCTAACCTCAAATCCACTTAGTAAACACCTGACCTCCCTGCAACTAATCAAGTAAATCATTGATTCTAGGCAGTGGGTATTTGTTCTTCACTGTCACTCGATTAAGCTGCCTATAATCAATGCATAATCTCAAAGTCCCATCCTTCTTCTTCACAAATAGCACTGGAGCTCCCCAAGGTGAAACACTAGGCCTTATGAAGCCCTTTTCTAACAACTTTGGCAACTGAGTTTTTTGCTCCTTCAGTTCCACAGGTGCCATCCTATATGGAGGAATAGATATATGAGCAGCACCTAGAACTAAATCAATTGTGAACTCAGTCTCCCGAGTTGGTGGTAATCTAGGTAATTCTTCAGTAAACACATCCAAGAACTCCTTAACAACTAGAATGTCTTGAATACTCTACTCAACTCTAGCATGAATGATATGGGCCAGAAAAGCCTCACATCCTCCTTGCATCAACCTCAATGCACTCATGAATGATATCATCCTGGCTGGCATTGCCTGACTAATTCCTTTGAATACTGCCCTTGGCTGACCAAGAGATTCCAGTACTACCTCCTTCGTGTAATAGTTCATGGCAGCTCTATGGGTAGTGAGCCAATCCATACCTAGGATCACATCTATCTCTCTCAACTGTCATACAATCAGGTCTGCCTTCAGCTCTACTTGATCAATCTTAAATGGGCACCCTTTACAAACCTCTCCTAAAACAGTAGTACTACCTAGAGGTGTACTCACCTCTAATCTATACTGCAGTAACTCCCTATCACAATGTAACCTACATGCCAAATGTGATGCGATAAAGGAGTGTGTGGATCCTGGATCTAGCAGTGCAAATGCCTCAAAGTCATAAATAAGAAGTGCACCTGCTATCACATCTGGTGAGTCTTGGGCCTCCTGCCTAGTCATAGCATAGACCCTGGTCTGGGACTGCTGTAACATCCCATCATCGATGGGAAGGGTAAAATAGTAATTTTGAGTGGTCAATGGGTGTTTAGAAATGCCTTTACATGTTCATGCATAATCTAGTATCCGCATACTTATGAATAGTGAATTTTGCACATGAAAAATGACTGTACATGCATTCATGACATTTCCCATTATAATTGTGAAGAAATGTGATTGTTTATGAAAATGTGATTTATGTGTATAAAAAATTGAGTTAGAGAGGGTCATTGTGAGTTTTGAATTTTTGGAGAATTTTAGAAATTATTTTTCTAAAATTTCGGTGTAAATTTTGGACTAGGAAAAATACCAAGTGGCAGGCAGATTGTGTACCGATGGTAGAAATTACTGTTCAATGGCACCGAAAATTGAGAGAAATGATTTTAGGATTTATTAATTTGAGCCATTGGAAATTGGGGGATAAATTGGAGTAGAAATTTCAATTTAGTTGGAAAGAGCTTAAAAATGTGACATGTGGCAAGTGACAGTGTCACTTGCCTAACATGCCACCATGGTTGTTTTGTTTTAATAAAACCCACCCCCTTTTTAGAGTCTTTCACGATGCTTCTATTTTACAGGCTATTGGTGATTTGTTTTAGGTTTTCTCCATCATTCTTGTAGCCTTCTTCTTCCTTGGTTCTTTTGGAATTTTGCCCATCTTTTCTACCTCCTTTCATCTTGGTTTTCTCTTCTTATGTTCATTAAAAACCCTAACCTATACCTCACCCCCGTAAGATGATGATAATCATGTGTGGTGGAGGGAGTTAAATATTTTGTGGTTTTGGAAGATTTGGAAGCTTAATAGGTAAGGAACTTATTTTATCTCATGGTTTTGTAGTTAATTAAATTATTTGTGATGTTTGTACACTTAATTGCATGAAATTGTGTTTGGTATATATGGGTATGTATTTGCTTGTTTGATTGATGGTTGATTTAGGATTGATGAGGTAGAATTTGAGGAATGTAAATTAGAGATGTTTAGATGTTTTGGATGTTAATTAATGTTGTAGATGAGTGTAGAAAAGGATGAATGATTGAGTGTAGGCTGCTGCCATTTTTGTGGATACATGTTTAAATGGGAATCTTGCTTTGATTGTGGTTGATATATTGACTAAATTGGATACTTATTGGTATATAATTAGTATGGAAGTGATAGAAGGTGAGTTAGGATGAAAAGCTGGAAATTGGATTTGTATATGTTTCCATGTTTTTGTCATAACTTTTTTTTGTGGTTATGCAATTGAGATGAGATTTGGATAGAATTAAACTTGATGAGTTTGGCTACATTTCTTGTGAAGGAGGTGCTTTCAATTTTGGCTTGAAAAGTTCTAATTTTTGACTTGAAAGTGGCAATGTGTGTAGGGATGAATAGTGCCATTTTTGTGACACTAGCATTGAAATTGTAATATGAAACTTTAGGAATTTTTCTAGGTTGATTGAGGCTGATTTTGCTAAGTTGGTCTTCATGAAAGTTGTAGTTCTTCTTGATAGCTTTCTATCTCCATAAAATGTGTTATTTTTCGATGTTGGGGTTGCTAGTTATAAGTGCTTGAACTTTGCTTTTGGTTTAGGTGAAGGAAAACAGGGCAGCCACAATCATGTAGGAATTTGACCTAGTTAGAGGTATAATTTGCTTCTATGTTCTTCATGAGAATTGTAGAATGTGTTCTGATCTTTACATTGATACAAAGCATGGAATTTTTGGACAAGGCGATAGGAATTTATGATTTTTAGAAGATTGTGGTATTGTTTGGGATGACATGTATTGGGCAGTAACTTTGATTGAGATTTTGACACTCTTAGAGTAGAAATTGGTTTTCAAGCCCCCCATAAAACTTGTAGAGCTTTATGTGATCTTTCCATGGAGATCAAATTTGTCAATTTTGGACTCCTGAGTGAAAAGTTATGCATGCTGGAAGAAGAGGGGAAATAAGTGGAAATAATTGAAAAAAAAATACAAATAAAAATAGGCACGGAAGCTGGCCTTCGCGAGGGCGAGCGCGCTAAGCGCTCCTTGCAAGTTCGAGTGCTCGCAATCGTGAGCGCGCACCTGTAGCGCTCTGGGGAAAATTGGCCACTCACACTTGCGAGTGTCTCGCGGCCTCGAGACACTCACAAGTGTGAGTGACCAATTTTTCCCAAATCCGACCCCTCTCCACTCTTTTGCTTATAACTTGGCCATCCGACCTCCGATTAACCTGATTTTTAAAGTGTCAGATTCTTAAGACATTTATTTACCTATCCATGAGAATTTATGAATTTATGAGATTAATTGAAATTGATGGATTAAATCAAAGTGGGAGGTCCAAGTGATTATTTTTCTGGACAATGTTTTGATAATATTTGGACCTATAAAGATCCGAATTGAGTAATTTTGGTGTCTATGGATTCCTAAAACATAGGAGAACATTTCTATTAAAGAGTGGTTGCCTATTCTACCTTATGTGGATTATCTTATTGATCGGGAACAGTAGACTCGAAAGTGGGTGTTTTAGAAAAATTGAAATAAGTATATGAGCAATAAATTGCGAGTTTCATGGTCTTTAGTGCGGCTTAACCCTAGCCATAAATGAGTTTTGACCGGGGAATGATTTTGAGATGAAATTTATAGAATGATACCGGGATTGTCATGAACATGCATCGTACATATTCCATATACACACATGTGCATAAATGAATGCTTATAATTGTGCAAAATTATTAATGTGTGTGCAACGTATTGCATAAATGGGTTGTGCAGGTTAAAATTTTACATTTCGGCTTTTTCAGAATTTGGAAGCAAATGCTAATCTGGAGCATACTGTAAGTAGACCGAGATGGTCTCATTTCATTCTTTGTTTTGTTTTGTTTCATTTTGTACAAATTGATTGCTGAATGTGATTGATTGTGGATTCTGGACAGAAGGTCTGAAGTGTTGGATCCCGATTTTTGATTGAAATTTAGAAATATTAAGTGAATTTAAATGAGTGGTTTTATATGTGTAGTGTGAAATAAAGGTATTTATATTGTGAGGAAATTGATAAGAAAAGAATGATTTTGATTTTGATACCTTCGGGTTTTGAGTAGCTTGGTATGGTTTGTGAAATTAATGTGGATGAGTTGATTGAAATGAAGTTAAATAGCAAGAAGTAAAAAGAGAAAGTGTGAAAATATGAAGAATTGTGAAAAGTTTGACTTTTTGGTCTTTGAGAGTTGACTTTTGATTTAGGCATAATTTGAGAAAATGTTCTACATGAAACTTGTAGGTTATGTTGAGAGTTTTCTGTAGCCATAAAGTTTGCAATTTTTCGATATCGGGAGTGAAAGTTATTATCAGTCAAAGTTTAGGTGTGTTATAGGTTGACTTATATTATGGCTGAAGCTTTGACTGGAAAATTTACCTAGTTAGAGATTAATTGAGCCTTGAAGTTCTTCATGAAAGTTGAAGGGTTTGATTTGATCTTTGTTTTGATATAAGGTATAGAATTTTTCGATTAAGGAATAATAAGTTGTGATTTTTACAAGTTTATGTTATGGTTTTAGCATGATTATTAGAAGATAGAACTATTGATTGGAAAAATTAACCTCCTTAGAGGTCAAATTGATTTTTATGTCCTTCATGGAAGTTGAAGGTGACTTTCTGATCTTCGCATCGATATAAAATATGACATGATTGGATTTTGGAGTTGAAAGATATGAATTTTCAAAGTTGGCATTTGTTTAGGGATATATTAAATTGGGGCAGTACCTTTGACTGAATTTTTACCCCCTTTAGAGACAAAATTGATTTTTATGTCCTTCGTAGAAGATGTAGAGCTTCCTTCAACCTTTTCATAAAGACCAAATTTGTCATATTTGGAGTTCGAAATCAAGAGTTATTAATGTGGGAAGTTTCGGATTTATTTAGTTAAAAAAAATTAAAAATTTAAAAATTGAAAAGTCCAGTATTTGCTGCTTTGCCGCCCTCAGTGAGGGAGAGGGCTCGCCTAAATCCTCGCTTCTTGTGAGCACTCCGCCCACACGACGTCGCTTTCTTTTCCTCCAGCGCGATGTCGTTTTGTATTTTGCTTCTCCGCGCGCGTGCCTAGTTTTCGCTAAACGACGTCGCTTTGTTTTTTTTGCGCGACGTCGTTTTGGTTGTTCCGTGTCTGGCACTGCCATTTGGTCTGATGTGGCGCCGTTTTGGCTCCTTCTGATATTGATCTATTTCCTTCTTAATCTGACCTTTGTTCACTCTTTTGCTTATATCTTTTCCGTCCGACATCCGATTGAGTTAATTCTTGAAGCGTTGGATTCCTAAGACAATTCCCTACATCCTCATGGAAAATTTGTAATTTTATGAGATTAAATTAAGGGTGATTAATTTAATCAAATTGAGTTGAATAATTTTCTGAACATAGTTCAGTATTTTGGAAAATTCGGGATTTGTGGTGATCCGATTGAAGTGATTCTTGAGGAGAAATAAAATTAAGACATGGGGATACAAATCATGTGAAGAAATGAAATGTCAATTGTGCCCCTAAGACCTTCAAATTATGACTGGAAGTTCGGATTCGTGTGCAGTCTTGGATTAGGAACATCTGAAAGTATTTTGAACATAACTTTTGATCTGGGAATCAGAATGAGGTGATTCTTATTTTGAATTAAACTAGAGACATAAGGTTACAATTTTTATGAAGACTTAGAGTTTCAATTTTTTGTTGAAGAATGTTAATTTCTGGATGGAAATAATCGTACATGGAAAATGTGTTAGAATATGAACATGTCGGAAATGTTTTGAGCATAACTTTTGATGTAGTGCTCCGAATTGAATGATTCTTGTGGCATTATGAAATTAAAACATAGAGGAATAATTATCTAGAAGGAAATTTTGACGAATTCCTTCAATTTGATAGTGCGAAACATGTCCGCAAGTGAGAATAACTTAAAGAAAAATATAGGGGCAAATTTGGAAATTAGGCATATATGAAAGGGTATTTTGGTCTTCAATCAATTTTTAATGACATGGCACCTAACCATAATATGAGTTGTCGTATAAGGATGGGTCTAGAAGATAAAAGAAGAGAATTAGAAGAGTGAAGAAGAGAAGCTTTCGAGAATAAGAAGAAAGAATAAGAGAAGAAGGAGAAAGAGGAGAAGCTCATTCGGCCATGGAGAAGAAGATGGAAGCTTAGGGATTTTTGAATATTTAAGACTTCAAGCTTGTTTTTGGATTAGATTCAAGGGAGAAGGATGAAAGAAGGTGGAAGTTTCCTCTAAAGCTCTATAAATCCGAAAATAGGAAGAGAAAGAGGTAAGAGAAATTCTTAAGTTTTGAGTTTTTAGTGAACTATTGGTTTAGAAATATGGAAAAGGTGATGGTTTTGTGATTTCCATGATTAATTTTGGAAGATTTCAAGATGAATTGATTTAATTTTGGATTTATGTGAGTTAAGGTTTAGGTAAAATTTGAGAATTTGAGATTTTAGAAATTCTTGATTTGGAAAGTTTGGAAATATGATGATTATGAATTTCCTATAGTTAATTTTGAGAATTATGCAAATTATAATGTTGAATTTGGATGATTATGGCTTAGGTTATTTTAAATTGGAAGGAAGAAAGAAGAAATGATCAATTTGGAGCTTGGAACCAGTTTCTGACATTAATTCGAGGTGGGTAGCATATTTAAATTTTGATTTGTAAGCAATATACGAATTTTTGAAAATTAAAGAAAGCAAAAATTGGATTTTTGATAAATTATTGTTTTTGTAAATGTTTGAAAATAAAAGTTGATTAATGTTTGAAATTATGATTTCCAAATGATTTCTGAAAAATTATTACAAGCTTAAATTCATTGTTTAAAATGATTTGATAAATTGATGGAAATTTCTGAAAATTCATTTGTTGTGTATGCACTAATAAATTATGCAAATTGTTGAAATTATTGATTGATTGAATATAATTGAATCGTATGAATTATGTGAATTGTGAGTTTGTTTGTGTTCGATGAAATAAAGTTTCAAAATGTGCCTTCGGGCAATTTGATTTGTATGTGAAAATTATGTGATAAATGGGTTTGGTTAGGTCCCTTTCGTGAGTCAGTACACTATCTCTATTTGTTTATAGCCTTCTCACGGCTACCCGCAAGTGGCTAAGGAGTTTCGATTTGGACTCTCCGCTCACGATCGCATGAATATCTTGCGGAATGTGCAGTACATTCTGTTAGGACCGACCCAAACTGTTTGATGTGTTTTATGATTTTATGTGTTTTGTGATTTGATGTGATTGCATTCATGTTTATAAAAAAAAAAGTTAAAAGGTTTGAGGAAAATGTTTGAAAAGTTGCAAAGTTTGAAAAATAAGCCCTTTTGGCAAAACGCTTATGAAAAATGATTTCTGCTTATTTTTCAATTTATAAATATGTTATCCACTGAGCCATTGAGCTCACCCCCCCTTTCATCCCCATCTCCAGGTATTCGAGTAGGAGATCGGATGAAAGATGGTCAAGACGTCAGTTCCGACATTTATATGTTTTGTAATTTGCATAAGTTAGATTTTGAGTAATCTGGATTTTAGTGTGGATATGTGTATGGCTTAAGATAAGTTTGGAAAAGTGTACTTGTGTATAAAGTTGAGTATGGTGAATGTGATTTTGGGAATTTTGTAATTCATAAATGATTGGGTTGTGTTTTGATTGTATTAAGTTTTTGTATATTGTTTATGAATGGGAATTGTATATAAGTATGATTTGAGATACTGCTTTGTGTTGAGTTCGGATTCCGGACTGGGTGTCCGATGATACTGGTTTTTGTGTGAGAATCTTAGAAGTGTGTTTTAAACACTTTGCAGGTTTTGGGTTAGGTCTAAGGCAGTCGTTATGCTGCCGAATTTTTGATAAAAATTAGTATAAATATGAATTTTGGGATTAATATGAATGTATAAGAATATTGCCAAATGGAAAAAGAAAAAAGATGTATGGTTTCGGATGAGATTTGTGATTTGTATGATAGATGATTAAAGTGTGTAAGAAATTTGGCATGAGGTTATATTTCCAAAAGTGGAAATTGTTTGTTTGATTTGAATGAGATTGGCTAAAGATGTAAGAAATGAGAAAAAGAAAGAAAGAAAAAAAAATTATACCAGATTTCAGATCGGTTTAGCTTAGGATTTCCAACGCGTTCATTCGTTAAGCGGTATGTTCACGGATGTCGGACATTTGTTATGCTATTCAATTTGTCTTCAATTGTATTCTTTGATTTTTGATCCGCTTTCGATTCGCATTTTGATTCCATGTTGCTTCTTTCGCTTTCGTTCGTTTAATTTCGGATCCGTTTGGTTACTTTTCATTTTCCGGTTCTGATTTTCACTCGCTTTGTATTTCGCTTCGCTATATTTGTTTTCACTTCGAGCCGATTCGCTTTTGACTTCGATAAGTCTTTGTTTTGCTTCCGATTCATTCTGCTTTTCCGGTTGGGATCCGGTTTGTTGGGCCCCAAATTTTCTTTTATTGATGTTATTAAGTATGAATTATGTTAATTGTTCGAGTTATTGTATAGTTTGATTTAATTGGAGGTGTTAGAGGAAAATTAAGATCAATTTGAGATTAGTGTGGAATAAGTGGTTAAGAAAGAGTAAAAGTGTATAAGGGCAAAATTGGCAAGTCACTTAAGTTGGGATGGTTAAGGTTTAACCAAGAGGGGCATTCTAGTCTTTGTGTTTCATTTAAGCTTAAAGAGTTAGAATTAGAAGAAAAGAAAGAAGAAAAGGGAGAAAGAAGAGAAGAGAGTTACGGTGGAAGAGGAGAAGAAGAAGAGAAAGGAGGAAAGCTAGGTTCGGAGGATTTTTGCTCGGATTGGAGTAATCTTTGGTAAGTTAAGCTCTTTTATTCTTGTTTGAGATGGATTGAACCCTAGTATTGCTTGGAATGGGGTAGAATCGTAGGAGTTAGGGTTTTCGGCAAAATGGGGAAAATCTCTTAGGGTTGTTGATCTTGTTGTGTTTTGTTGATGATTTTGCGTTAGAATGAACTTAGAAAGGAAGTATAGGACATGATTCAAGGGTTAGATGTGTTGTATTTGAGAAAGGAAAAAGGATTAGGGTTTGAAAATGTCAAAAAATCTGGGTTCGGAGTCGATCTCCAGACCCGCACGCCATGACGATGCATCGGTCAGACGTCATGACGTGTCGGGTCGCGACATGACGACGCATCAGGTCAGATGTCATGACGTACCAGGCCGCACACCGCGACATGCATTAGGCCGCACGCCGCGATGTGCATCAGGTCAAGACGCCACGACGTGTTAAAGTCAAGACGTCATGACGAAAGCAAGCCTTCGTCATGGCGAGGCCCGCTTCAACAAAGTTGAAAGTTAGTGTTTTAGGAATATCTTTTGTTACAGAAATCCATTTGAGGTTATTTTTGATGCGTTGTAAACTAGAGTCATAGATCTACAAGTTTTGTGAAGTAATAAAGTTTTGAATCAGTCTCTAAGGATATGAAATTTTGGATGGAAGTTAAGAATGGAAATATTGTTTCAGCATGAGTTATTGAATGGGATTTTGGTTCTTATTTTAAGAAATCAAGTGAGGCAAGAGGAGCAAGAGGATCTAGAGGAAACTCATTCCTAGGCAAGAACAAGCAAGGAATTCAAGGTAGGTTCGTGTTTATAATAGAGTAAATAAGTTACTCATTGTTTTGTTCAAATCAAGAAAGATTTAACGCTTGAAATTGCATCAGCAATGATTGCATTACATGCTATGGTGGGATGATTATATTTTGCTATATGATTTGCATTCATGATTTATGAAAAGGTTTTGAAAAGGGGGTTTTCTCCTTTCACGAATACATTCACATGAATCCATGCTTTCCGAAATGTATGACAAACAAGTTTACAAGCAAGTGCTAGTTTGGCAAACAAGTTTACAAGAATTTGAATCATGCATGTTATGTGGGTTTGCGGTATGTCCCTCACGAACAGTCAAGTTTACATTGACTCACGAAAAGGCTTCTCTCGCCTGCCCGCAAGTGGCACAGGGTTCCTCACAAGGATTTCCCTCACGAAACTACGTCTACACATAACCATTTCGATGGGAATGTGTAGCACGTCATGAATCAGGGACTAACCCAAACGATTATGCTATGCTTATGTGTTTATGTTCTGTTATTATGTTTCTTACATCATAAATTGTTTAAGAATCAAGCATTTTCAAGATAATGACTCTTACATGCTCAATTGCTATGATTTTAACAAGCACCACGACGATGAGTTATTTTTGAATACTTTTGCTTATTTCTATATTATAAATATGTTCCCACGAGCTGTATAGCTCACCCCCTCTATTCTCCCCCATTCAGGTGACGAGCAAGAGACCGAGTGAGTCACGAGTTATGGCAGCACTCCATTTTGTTCTGTTTACATATTTTCAATGTTATATTTTGGAAGTCAAGGCATTAATTACATTTCAAGTATTATTAGTTCAAGGGTATTTTGTATTTTTGGCTCTTGAACTCGAAGTTGTAATTTGGTTTGAAATGTTCTTAAAGCTTTGTGGAACTCATCTTTTGGATAATGATTTATGGATATGTTTGTTTTAAATCATGAAAGTAACTTTTGAGTTTGTTCACGATGGGTCCATTGAACTTCAGATGGTCTTTTTCTTAATCGTTTAATTTGCACGTTCCACCTCACGCATACAGCACCACGCTCTCATGTCCGATGTTGGGCTCCGACAGCGGGGTCCAACATGTTGTGATATCAGAGCACCTAGGTTTTGGTCTAGGGCTGCATGGCATTGCTTTCAAGGACTGTCATTGTTTTACATGAATTGAACTAGTTTTGCATGCTTTGGAAATTGTTTTACTTGAACTGAATTTTTCAATGGTTTTATATTGAAGGAGTGAACATGTCACCTCGAAAGAGAACTCGAGGAGCTATGACTCGGTCTTATTCTCGTCAAGGGAGCACGGATGAATCCCATGTTCCTCAGGATGCTGGGACACATACTGCTCCGATTTCTGAGACACCTAGTTTGCAACAGGAAGTGCCTCCTCTGTTGGACCAATGGTGGTTGACAAATTAATTCCACTTATGTTTTGATAATAATAAAATGTATAGAATTGGTTGAGAAATTGTTTCAGGTATTTTGGGATTGATATTCAATGAAAGAATTGTACAAATCAAGATGGAAGTTTCCTATACAAGTAATATATGTCAACACAAGTCGACTAACAGCATACAAGTCAACTTATCGTGGACCACAAGTCGACTTACACATCACAAGTAGACTTATAGAAGAGCGGAGATGCAAGTTTACGTAAAATGTTGTCACAAGTCGACTTATGCATTCGACAAGTCGACTTATGGATGCACAAATTCAGCTCCAACGGTCCAATTTGATAAAAATGGAATGGAGATAATCAAGCAACGTCTATAACAAATCAAGCAACGGCTAGAAGAGCTCCAACAACTATATTTCCTCTAGTATAAATAGAGGATGAAGGAAGAAGAGTATAGTGAAGTTCTACAAGCCAAAATACTCTTATCTTGCTCCAAATTGCTCATCATTGTTCTTACTTTGTTTACATTTGTATTGAGCACTTGTTCTTAGATCTTTATCCTATTTCTTTTACAAATTGAGTGACTAGTGAAAGGTCACGTATGAGGTAGCTTGAGCCGGAAATCAAGTGTTGTTGGTAGGATTTGTGCCGGAAGACAAATCATCTATAAAGGTTGCTTGAGCCGAAAATCAAGTGGTGTTGGTAGGATTTGTGCCGGAAGACAAATCAAATTATAAGGTAGCTTGAGCCGGAAATCAAGCGGTACTGTAAGAGTTCACACTGAACTATAAAGTGTGTAATAAAGTGATTGCAAAATCCTAAGTGGGAGCTTAGGTAGAGGACGTAGGTCTTAGCACCGAACCTCTATAAAAACAGTGTTTGATCTTCTTCCCTACTCTTTATATTTAGATTTGATTAAATTGTTTTTGTGTGTATTAACTTCTGATTTTATTGTAGAAATTCTCAAAGAATTTTAAAGATCTATTCAACCCCCCCTTTTAGATCGCTAACAATTGGTATCAGAGAAGAAGTACCCGGGGATGGCACACAATAACTTAGCGGAAGAAGGTAATACTAATAATCGCCCTCCTTTATTTAATGGTACTAATTATTCTTCTTGGAAAAATCCTATGAAGTACCACATCATTAGCGAGGGAGTAGAATATTGGAAGATAATTATCTTCGGTCCACAACCACCGTTAAAAGAAAATGGTGAGTTAAAAATGGAGCTGGAATACGATGACAATGACTGGAGGCAAGCTTACATCAACGCGAAAGCAATGAAGCTAATTTATTGCGCTCTCACAGTTGAGGAAAGAAACCGAGTTAACTCGTGTACTAGCGCCAAGGAAATGTGGGAAAGGCTTCGCATCACCCATGAAGGAACCAACCAAGTCCGGGAGACAAAGATCAACATGCTTCTTCATGATTATGAAATGTTTGTCATGAAGGAAGGTGAGTCTATTTCCATTATGCTTGATCGTTTTGCAGAAATCATAAATGAATTAGGCAACCTCGAAAAGCATATGACGGATAGTGAGAAGGTGAAGAAGATTCTTCACTCTCTACTGAAAGAATGGGATTCGCAAGTCACCGCCATTATGGAATCCAAAGATCTCAATCATTTGGAATTCAACGCCTTGGTGGGATCACTTACCAACTATGAAATCATTCTTAAATCCAGAGGAGGTAGAGGTAAGTCACAAAAGTCAATTGCTTTAAAGGCTAATATTTCCTCTCTTGATGAAAGTGATGAAGAAATAGATGAAAAAGAGGATGATGAAGAGATGGCAATGTATGCCAGAAATTTGAGAAAATTCAAGGGACTTCTCAAAAACCGGAGGAAAGAATTAAATGATGAAAGAAATGGAGAAAGAAAAAGGTATGCCTTGGAAAGAAATGAAGAATGTGGAAAACAGGGACATCTCGCAAGAGAATGCAAAAGTTCATCCTCCATATCAAACTTTCAGAAAAATGACAAATACGACAAAGGTAAAAGGAAAACTAGCCTGGTGGCAACTTGGAGTGATGAAGAGGATGCATATCAAAGCGACGATGAGAACAACCTGGAACTTATGGAAAAAAGTTCATCAAGTGATGATGAAAATGAGGTAACTTTCAATGACCAAGATCTAAGAGATTCTTTTGATGCTTTGCAAACTGATTTTGAAGAAGCAATTGAGATTAACAAAAAATTAAGAAAGAAAATACGAGAATTGGTTGCTGAAAATAAAGCCTTACATGAAACGATTGATGATTTAGATAGTTCGAAAGAAGATCATTCTGCATGTCTTATTGAAAAAGAAAATCTTATTTGTGAGCTTAATAGACTTAGAAAAGAATTTTCATATGTGGTTGGAAAATTCGCAAATGGAAACGAACAGTTTGAAAAATTGCTATCACTACAAAGATATTCCATTTCTAAACATGGATTAGGTTATGATCCTTTTGATAGAGATTGCTCTTTAATTTCCAAATTTACTAAGAATGGAAAAATCGCTCAATGTGCTAGATGTTTGAAAGATGGTCACATAGAAATTGCCTGCAAGAGTATTAGAAGATATGTTAAGGTTAAGAAAATTTGGGTTATTAAAGGCACAACACCACGAAATGTGGTTTATATGACTAACCAAAATGGACCCAAGATGGCTTGGGTACCAATAAAAAGAAAAGATGTTTCAGTTGCAGGTACAAGCAAGGAATGAAAATCCACCAAGCACTTGGCACATTGATAGTGGAAGTTCAAGGCATATAAGTGGAGACAACAACAAAGTCGACTAATGAAGGTTGATAAGTCGACTTATAGAGGTAAACAAGTCGACTCATGTCTACACAAATTCTTATGCTATTTCAAGAGTGTGGTGCTTATTATGACTTTTTGATATTTGTATTCATTGTTGGATTGTTATGTTACGACAATTGCCTTTATTTGTGTTTGCTGTTTTGTTTGTTTATGGACTGCATTTGCGACTATTTTTTCATTTTTCATATTGGTTTTTAATTATGAGAAAAAGGGGGAGTAATATTGGAAATTGATATTTGGTATCTTTTAGTCACCGTCATTTGATTGAGGGGGAGTGTGTTTGAATTGAGACTATTTGTGTTTGATGACCTGTTACTCTATTTAATGTGATTGCGATAATTTTTCATCTTCATATTTGTTGGTTTGTATTAGTTGTTTTGATTATGACAAAAAGGGGGAGAAAAATAAGAAATTGATATTCTTTAGTCACTTGATTAAGGGGGAGTTTGTTTTTACAAGGTTATTAAAATTCAATGATTTATATGATTGAGGGGGAGACTTCTAACCAAAATGACAAGGTATAAAAACCTTGATCAATGTTTTTTTGTTTTCATTTCTTAAACAATTTCTAAGTATTTTGTCATTATCAAAAAGGGGGAGATTGTTAGACCAATGGTGGTTGACAAATTAATTCCACTTATGTTTTGATAATAATAAAATGTATAGAATTGGTTAAGAAATTGTTTCAGGTATTTTGGGATTGATATTCAATGAAAGAATTGTACAAATCAAGATGGAAGTTTCCTATACAAGTAATATATGTCAACATAAGTCGACTAACAGCATACAAGTCGACTTATCATGGACCACAAGTCGACTTACACATCACAAGTCAACTTATAGAAGAGCGGAGATGCAAGTTTACGTAAAATGTTGTCACAAGTCGACTTATGGATGCACAGATTCAGCTCCAACGGTCCAATTTGATAAAAATGGAATGGAGATAATCAAGCAACGGCTATAACAAATCAAGCAACGATTAGAAGAGCTCTAACAGCTATATTTCCTCTAGTATAAATAGAGGATGATGGAAGAAGAGTATAGTGAAGTTCTACAAGCCAAAGTACTCTTATCTTGCTCCAAATTGCTCATCATTGTTCTTACTTTGTTTACATTTGTATTGAGCACTTGTTCTTAGATCTTTATCCTATTTCTTTTACAAATTGAGTGACTAGTGAAAGGTCACGTGTGAGGTAGCTTGAGCCAGAAATCAAGTGTTGTTGGTAGGATTTGTGCCGGAAGACAAATCATCTGTAAAGGTTGCTTGAGTCGGAAATCAAGCGGTGTTAGTAGTATTTGTGCCGGAAGACAAATCAAATTGTAAGGTAGCTTGAGCCGGAAATCATGCGGTACTGTAAGAGTTCACACTAAACTATAAAGTGTGTAATAAAGTGGTTGCAAAATCCTAAGTGGGAGCTTAGGTAGAGGACGTAGGTCTTAGCACCGAACCTCTATAAAAACAGTGTTTGATCTTCTTCCCTACTCTTTATATTTAGATTTGATTAAATTATTTTTGTGTGTATTAACTTCTGATTTTATTGTAGAAATTCTCAAAGAATTTTAAAGATCTATTCAACCCCCTTCTAGATCGCTAACATCCTCCGCCTCCTCCTATGCCTCAGGGAAATCCCATGGATCCGAGTTTCTTTCAAGCCTTTGCTCAGGCTTTCACGTATGCCATGGGTCAGAGATCTCGATTCGATGCGGCTCAGTGAGCGAGGTGGGCGATGACAAGCTCCGTAAGTTTGGGGCTGTGGATATCAATGGGACGACTAATCCAGAAGAGGCTGAAGCCTGATTGAAGAGGACCGAGAGGGTTCTAGTTCAGATGAGATGCACAGATGAAGAGAAGCTAGACTATGCAGTCAGTCTGTTGCAGGGTGATGCACTGCATTGGTGGGAATCAGTGCCTCATAGTCAGATTGTTCCATCGGTGCTGACATGGGGAGACTTTGTGGAAGTGTTCAGAAAGAAGTATCTCTCCAGAGTCTATGTGCAAGATAAGGCCAGGGAATTTCTGAACCTCACTCAGAGAGACATAAGTGTGAGCGAGTATGAGCTGAAGTTCATACAGCTTTCTCGTTATGCAGCTAACATTGTGGCGAAGGAAGAAGACAAGTGCCCTAAGTTTGAGGGAGGTCTTCACTTGGGGATAAGGGAGAAAGTCTTGATCCACAATTTCTACGACTATCAGCAATTGGTGGATGCTGCTCTCCAGGCTGAAAAACTGGAGAATATCATAAATGAAGTAAGCAGGAAGAGGAGGAATAGGGAACAGTCTTTTAAGAAAGGATCTAGTGCTCCAATGCCTGAGAGGAGCACAAGGAGCTTTCACACTCAGAGTGAAGTGGGTAGCAATGGCTCTACCAGGAACAAGCAGGTGAAGGCAGTATCAGGGCAAGCCTCTAATGTGGGAGGCACCGGTAGAGCTGGAAAGAGTTAGTTCACCAACCCCTTATGTGACCAGTGTGGGAAACGTCACCAGGGAGAGTGTCTCAAGATGCTTGGAGTCTGTTTCAGATGTGGAGAGGAAGGGCATAAGTTCAGGGACTATCCTCAGGCACCGAAACAGGAAGGGTCGCAGTTTCAAGCCCCCAGGCGTGCAGAAACAGTGGGAACCAGGTCAGTTACTGAGGTAGGCAGCTCTGGGACTGCAAGGAAGGCTATTCCTCCAGGAAGGCCCAGGGGTCAGGCACCGGCAAGAGTGTTTGCCATGACTAGGGAGGAAGCTGCAGTTGCACCTGAGGTTGTCACGGGTATGGCTCAGTTACTTGACTCAGCAGTATTTGTTTTACTTGATTCTGGTTCCACAAATTCTTTTGTTTCTACGAGCATAGTATTGCACGGTGTGAATTCTGTGTCATTGGATAGACCCTTGCTTGTTAGTACTCCCCTAGGGAGGAATGTAGTGATCAGTCAAGTGTATGAGCAGTGTGAGTTTTTCATTGATGGTGCTAGATTGGTAGTGAACTTACTACCGCTAGACCTTCGAGGGTTAGATATTATTATGGGGATGGATACTATAGAGAAGTATCTGACAAAGATGGATTGTGGTCGGAAAGAGGTAGAGTTTGATTTGGGTAATGGTGAGAAGGTGATCTTCAGAGGGGACAGGAAGACACCATCGCCAAGACTAATTTCAGCTATGCTAGATGAAAGAATGATGGGCCAGGGGTGTGAAGCTTTCTTGGCACACGTTGTGGATGTCAACGTGAACGAAGGGAAGTTAGAGGATTTCCTGATTGTGAGGGAATTTCCAGATGTGTTCCCAGGTGAATTGCCCGGTTTGCCGTCGGTGAGGGAAATCGAGTTTGTCATTGACTTGATTCCCGAAACCGTGCCTATTTCAATACCACCGTACAGGATGGCTTCAGCTGAGTTGAGGGAACTGAAGGAACAATTGGAGGAACTGTTAGAGAAGGGGTATGTTAGACCTAGTTCATCTCCATGGGGAGCGCCGGTTCTATTTGTTAAGAAGAAGGATGGATCATGGCGGATGTGTATTGACTATCGGAGACTCAACAAAGTGACAATTAAGAACAAGTATCCTCTACCACGAATAGATGATCTGTTTGACCAGTTGCAGGGAGCACGGGTCTTCTCTAAGATTGATCTCAGGTCAGGCTATCATCAGCTCAGAATCAAGGAGTCTGATGTAAGCAATACAGCATTCAGGACTCGGTATGGGCTTTATGAGTTTTTGGTTATGCCATTCGGCTTGACCTATGCTCCAGCTGCTTTTATGGATCTCATGAATAGGGTCTTCACGGAGTTTCTGGATCAGTTTGTCATAGTGCTTATAGATGACATTCTAGTGTATTCTAAGAGTGAAGAAGAACTTGAGGAGCATCTTAGGATTGTATTGCAGACTCTGAGTGAGAGAGAGCTTTATGCTAAGTTCAGCAAGTGTGAGTTCTGGCTTCATGAGGTGACATTCCTTGGGCATGTGATTTAGCAAGATGGTGTGCATGTTGATCCGAGGAAAGTTGAAGCAGTGGTGAATTGGCATGCGCCCAAGGCAAAGGATGAGGTGAGGAGTTTTACGGTGCAGCAAAGTTACTACTGGGAGGTTTGTAGAAGGATTCTCCATGATAGCTGCTCCGATGACCAAGCTATTGAGGAAGAATCAGAAGTTTATCTGGACCGATGAGTGCCAGAAGAGCTTTGAGGAGCTCAAGCATAGATTGACAAGTGCTCCGGTTCTGATTCTGCCTTCGGGTGATGAGGGCTATACAGTATATATTGATGCTTCGAGGAAGGGTCTCGGTTGTGTATTGATGCAAGGAGACAGGGTGATAGCTTATGCTTCAAGGCAACTAAAGCCATATGAGTTGAATTATCCGACTCATGATTTAAAGTTGGCAGCAGTGATCTTTGCCTTGAAGATTTGGAGGCATTACCTATATGGGGTTCAGACGAGGATCTTTACTGATCACAAGAGTCTCAAGTACTTACTGAGCCAGACAAGGTGGATTGAGTTACTCAAGGATTATGATTTGTTGATTGAGTATCATCCAGGCAAGACGAATGTAGTGGCAGATGCTTTAAGCAGGAAGTCTTCTATTGCTCATGTTCAAACAGTTTACCTTCCTTTATTGGAAGAGATGGCCAAGCTTAAGATAAGCTTGAAGCAGGAGGAACCAAATTGCCTTCTAGCTAATTTCAAAGTGAGACCGGTACTCAAGGAGAAGGTTAAGGAGTTGCAGGCATAGGATGCAGATTTGAGCAAGCTTTGGGAAGAAATTCAGAATGGTAAGGTTTTTGAAGTAGTAGTGAGAGAAGATGGACTCATGACAGTGGGGAGCAGGCTTTGTATTCCATACAGCAAGGAAGTGAAGGATGAGATTTTGGATGAGGCACACAATGCGCCTTATGCCATGCACCCAGGTAGTACCAGGATGTACAGAGATTTGAGAGAGCATTTTTGGTGGAAGGGCATAAAGAGGGATGTAACAGAGTATGTCAGTAAGTGTCTCGTGTGTCATCAAGTCAAGGCTAAACACCAGGTGCCTTCAGGCAAGTTAAGGCCATTGTCCATTCCTGAGTGGAAGTGGCAAAGAGTAACCATGGATTTTCTGATGGGTTTGCCCAAGACCAGTATAAGGCATGATGCCATATGGGTTATTGTGGATAGGTTGACAAAGTCAGCCCATTTTCTGGCAATCAAGCAGACTGATTCGTTGCATGTGCTAGGCAAGAAGTACATTGATGAGGTAGTGAGATTGCATGGGATTTCAGATTCCATAGTTTCTGACAGGGATCCTTGATTCACTTCGAGATTTTGGGGAAGCTTGCAGGAAGCTTTAGGTACTAAGCTGCACTTTAGTACGACTTTTCACCCTTAGAAGGATGGTCAATCTGAGAGGACCATTCGGACACTTGAGGGAATGCTCAAGGCATGTGTGTTGGATTTCAAGGGAGTTTGGGATGAGCATTTGCCATTGGTCGAATTTGCTTATAATAATTCGTACCATTTGAGCATTCAGATGCCTCTATATGAGGCATTGTATGGAAGGAGGTGTAGGACTCCGTTGGATGAAGAAGGAGAGAGGAAACTGGTAGGACCAGAATTGATTCAGATGACAGTTGAGAAAGTCAATCTGGTTAAGCAGTGGCTTAAGGCAGCCCAGGATAGGATGAAGAGTTACACTGATGCTCAATGGAAGGAGATAGAATATGAAGTCGGTGAGAAAGTGTTCCTCAAGACGTCTCCTTAGAAAGGAGTAATGAGATTTGGCAAGAAAGGCAAGTTGAGTCCAAGGCATGTAGGTCCTTATGAGATTCTTGAGAGGATTGGACCTCTAGCCTACTGACTCTTGTAAACTTTGTCCAGGAGTACAAAGGTCTAAGTGTGGGGGAATTTGATTGAGCCAAGTTTATATTATAAATTGGCTACCTTTTCATAGTTGCTTATGCATTAGTTAACTCCTAATTGATGATTTTTGTGCTTAAATTGGTTCCTCATACCGATCTCTTTTAATTCACAATTTGCCAGTAAATTGTCATGATTTGATACTAATTTTTCTATTATTTTCATGAGGACAATTGATACTGCAAATTGTTATCATTTTATTGCAGGAGCAAAGGAGTCAACACATCAGGAAGTCAATAGTCATGAGGTCAATCCACAAGTCACGACGAATATCAATCCACACGTCGCGACTAGCACTTCACTTCCACACGTCGCAACGTATGATAATCCGCACGACGCGACGAGCAAGCAATTCTACACGTCGCGACGAATTTTCATTTATATGTCGCGACGTACGAACGTATAGCCGACCTTAAATGGAAAGTTTGTCTCACTGCTCTGACCCGACCCGCACCCACCATATAAAAACATTGCTATTTTTAGGTCAAAGCAGATTTTAGATACAGAGAGACTGAATACGCATATTTAGGACAGACGCTGGAAGCAGCCACCATCATTTTCCACCTTCATGATCTTCGATCATCTCCGCTACATCACAGTCCGCATTTTCTGCTACCATGGAAGCCGTCCAATCTCCACAAGTCGTGAGAGAGCCCAGAGTTATGCGTAGCTAAGCCACATTTTCTCTTGAAGATGTAGCAATGGGTTGAGCTCACCGGAAGCTTCAAAAGGGGAGTAATCATATAGTGTCTGAAGTTTAGTTATATTTATGTAAACTCTGAGTTAGAGATTGCATCTGTATAGCTAGATTAGCAAGGTTATAGTTTAACCGAGTGCTGAACACTATGTTGGGATTTGGACAAAGTGATTTGTAGAACTTTTGATGCTTAATATATGAAGTCTAATATATGTCATTCGGATATTGCATTTACTCTTTAAATCTGCCTAGTTATGTTTGATTTAGATGGTTGTGTTTTTATCCAATTGACCAATTGCATTTACTTGTCCATTTTTCACACTAAGGTTTTTAACAAAGGTTTAAATAATGGAGTTCATTAATTAAATCTTTGGACCTAAAGAGTCCTTTAGGGTTGATCTTTCGAAACTTAGTGGACTCTATCCCCGAAAATTTATTTTTGAACTGTGATAGCCTGCACCCATTTTCAAATGGATTTTATCAATTTGATTTCTATCTGATATTTGTTAATTGCATAATTTCCAAAATCCCAAAAAAATTCTTTTATACTTTTTCTTCAATTTTGATTACTTTTATCAGTTTTGACCAAAATACCAAACCCTCGTTTTATCAACTTGATTGCAATTTTTGACATTTAGGCTAGCTTAGACCTTTTTCACTTGGTTCCAATTAAGTGAGACGACCTGAGGATTGCAACCTATACCGCAGTCTTGGAATTTATTGTATTTGACCGGTTTCCAAGGATCGATCGTAAGATCGAATCGACATAGCCACGATCAAATTTGATCGGTATGAGGAACCAATTTAAGCACAAAAATCATCAATTAGGAGTCAACTAATGCATAAGCAGCTATGAAAAGGTAGCCAATTTATAATATAAACTTGGCTCAATCAAATTCCCCCACACTTAGACCTTTGTACTCCTGGACAAAGTTTACAAGAGTAAAAAAGAATGCAAGAGGGAAAGAAAATATCTGCCATGCTCAAAACAATAAAAGGAAGTTGACGCAATTCATTTCTTCATAAATCAACCACAGAAAAGTGAAAGAGTGCTAATAAAACAAACATTGAAAGAATTCAAGTAAAAGAGATTGAACAAAAGAGAATCACTCAGGATATAGTGTATATGCTCATCTCACTTGTGTCTAGGGATATTTTTGCTCTCAGTCTGCTTAATCCATCTCCTACCATAAGCTTGTGTCAATTCTATTTCTCCACCGCAAAAACTATCATTTTGAAGATCAAGAGGACTTTTAGGGTTGTAATGTATGGTAGGCTAATTGAATGGATGAAGTGAAAGAAAGAAAGAATAGTATGAGCACATGCACTAAACAAGGAAATGATGTCAATAGTTTTCTGAAACTAAACATATGCATAAACAGAATGCATATTTTTTTTTAAATTTATTTATTTGACATGCAATACATTCTGCATAAATAGTTATTGATCTTGCTTTTCTTCTTTTTTTTTCTCTCGTTTGTTTTTCTCTGTTTTTTTATATAATTGAAAAAAAAACACTATCTGTCCCTTTGTGGAACAGTTTTTTTTTAATAGAAAAAAAATAACTAATGACACCATAAAAATATGAATGCAAATGCTCATAACAAGAGGGCTCAAAGGGCTAGCAAGGGATAGATATGTAAGGGATTGTGTTTAGGAAAATGGGTTGAGGAAGGAACGCCTCTTTCATATCAACAAAAATCCAGTCCATTATGCTTCAAGTAAGAATTAAAACAAGTTCTAGAGGAGAATGAAATAAGCAGATGCACACAAAGATAACAGAAAATTTTGGTTCAAATATCCTTCCAACAAGGGTACTATCTCTATAAACAATCTCAAGTCTTAAAAACTTAAAATGCCACTTTGTTAGCATGCTTCCATTCACTGTGTGTTGAAAACATGAAGAACAAAATTTTGTCAATTTCAACTATCATTAAAAGAATGGAAGGTGTTTTCAAAAATTCAAGCATCATTTTGAAACTAGTAAAAACTTTGAAGACAACAGCCATAAAAAATCCAGTGCAGAAAATGTTTGATTGAATGAAAAAATGAAGCAAAAATCATTCATGCATACATGTTACGTCGCGGCGTAAGGAAGCAGATGTCGAGACGTGCGGACGTCGCGACGTATACGCACTCGGAAGAATGGCTTCGCCGCGACGAAGAGATGCAGATTGACAGAAAGATGTAAAATGCACCAAGTTTATCGACAGAATGCACCAATAGCTAGCAATTCGTAATCATAATGTGTCAACAGTCATGTAATATGAAAGATAAATGGGGAAACAGCTCCCCCACACTTAAAACACACATTGTCCTCAATGAAATTGTAGATGAAGCTGAAATGCATAGAAGTTCATGAAGGGACAGAGAAAGTATTATTGGAAAAATTGAGAGGAAAAACAAAAGAAGCTATTTATCTAAATGGCTCTCCTCCAAACTTGTGAAGACAAATAGTAAATGCAAAGCACAAAAAGTAAAGAAACAAGTGAAGGAGATGAAAAACCTGATATTTACGGCATTTTTTGGTTCTCATAATAGAGCTTCAGAAGACGGCCATTCACCTTAAGTCTCGTTCCAGTTCCTTCAAGTAGAAGCTCTACCATACCAAAGTTGTGCACTTTTGTGACCAAATACGGTCCCTCCCAACGAGTATTGAAAATCCTATGTTTAAAAGTGAAACGAGCTTCAAATAATAGGACTTTGTCTCCTTTTTTGAAACTTTTCCGCTGAATGATCTTATCATGCATCAATTTTGCTTTTTCTTTGTAGAGTCGTGCATGCTCATATACCTCTAACCTTAATTCCTCGAGCTCTTGGAGTTGCAACTTCCTCTCCATTTCGGAAGATTCCAAGTCCATATTGCATTGTTTGATTGCCCAATATGCTTTATGCTCCAATTCCACAGGTAAATGGCAAGCCTTTCCATAAATCAAACGGTAAGGGGACATACCTATGGGGGATTTATAAGCAGTCCGGTATGCCCATAATGCTTCCTCGAGGTGAAGGCTCCAATCCTTCTTGGATGGCTTTACTATTTTCTCCAAAATGTGTTTCACCTCTCTGTTGGAAACTTCAGCTTGTCCATTGGTTTATGGGTGATATGCAGTGGAGACTTTGTGAGTGACCCCAAATTTCAAAAATAAGTTATCAATGACTCTATTACAAAAATGGGTTCCCCTATCACTCACCACAGCTCTTGGTATACCGAATCGACAAAAAGTGTTGGACTTAAGAAACTTAGACACAGCTTGAGCATCATCTTTTCTAGTGGGGATGACCTCTATCCATTTTGACACATAATCCACAACTAAAAGGATATACACAAATGCAAAAGATGGAGGAAATGGGCCCATGAAATCAATTCCCCAGACATCAAAGATTTCACAAAATAAGATAGGTTGTTGTGGAATTTCATGTCGTTTGCCTAATCCTCCAAAAAGTTGACATTTATCACATGACCGACAAAAGTTAAATGAATCCTTAAAAAGGGTAGGCCAATAGAAACCAGACTCGAGAATTTTCCTAGATATTTTTCTTGCACTGAAATGCCCACCACAAACCATTGAATGACAAGCCGAAATTATATCATCATATTCTTCATGAGGCACACATTTTCTGATCACTTGGTCACTGCACATTCTCCACAGATGAGGGGCATCCCAGATGTAATGTCGAGCTTCACTCCTTAGTTTCTGAGCTTGTGCCTGAGACATAAAAGGAGGAGTGAGTCCAGACATTAAGTAGTTAACAATATGTGCATACCAAGGTTCTTTAATAATTGAAGCACATAAGATTGAATCAGGAAATGAATCA
Source organism: Erythroxylum novogranatense (assembly GCA_029891385.1). Lineage (NCBI taxonomy): Eukaryota > Viridiplantae > Streptophyta > Magnoliopsida > Malpighiales > Erythroxylaceae > Erythroxylum > Erythroxylum novogranatense. The sequence goes on along the minus strand of CM057225.1, from coordinate 58,769,098 downwards.
TAGGTAAGGTCAGAAGAATCCACTCCCTGTGTGTCGTTAGGTAGCCTGCTTAAATGATCGGCCACGTGGTTTATTGCTCCCGCACGATCCTTTATCTCGATATCAAATTCTTGGAGTAACAATGCCCACCGTATCAACCTAGGCTTGGATTGTGGTTTCTTGAGGAGATACCAAAAAGCTGCATGATCAGTAAAAATGGTAACATGTGAGTTCAACAGATATTGCCTAAATTTTTCCAAAGCAAAACATCGCAAATGTACTCTTTTCAGATTGTTGTATAGTTGATCTGAGTTGGATCCAGTGTCTTTGAGGCGTATGCAATAACTCTTGGTAACCTCTCCTCCCGTTGACCCAGCATAGCTCCTACAGCACAATTAGATGCATCACATGAAAGCTCAAAAGGTAAATTCCAATCAGGAGCAACTAGAATAGGTGGAGAAATGAGTTTTGATTTCAGCATGTTGAAGGCACTTTTGCAAGAATCATCAAATTCAAAATTTTCATCTTTTTGTAAAAGTTTGGAGAGAGGTAACGCAATTTTGCTGAAATCCTTTATGAAGCGCCTGTAAAATCCTGCATGACCCAAAAAATGAACAGATGTCATGAATACAAGTAGGGTAAAGCAAAGAAGATATAACCTCAATCTTAGCTTTATCCACTTCAATCCCCTTGCTAGAAATTAAATGACCAAGCACGATACCTTCACTGACCATGAAATGACATTTCTCAAAGTTCAAAATCAAATTCTTTTCAATGCATCTTTGTAAAACTCTTGCAAGGCTGGACAAACAAGCATCAAAAGAATCGCCATAAACTGTGAAATCATCCATAAATACTTCCATACATTCCTCTAAAATTCTGTAAAACCACCATCACACATTTGGAAAGTGCAGGGCATTACACAAACCAAAAGGCATCCTTCGATATGCAAAGGTGCCAAAAGGACATGTAAATGTGGTCTTGTCCTGGTCCTCCGGTGCAATGGGTACCTGAAAATATCCAGAAAAACCATCCAAGAAACAATAATGTGATTTGCCCGCAAGTCGTTCAAGCGTTTGATCAATAAAAGGAAGAGGGAAGTGGTCTTTTCTTGTGGCATCATTTAATCTTCTATAATCTATACACACACGCCACGAATTTTGCACTCTAGTAGGAATAAGCTCATCCCTATCATTTTTGACCACTGTTATTCCACTCTTTTTAGGCACTACATGAATTGGGCTAACCCACTCACTATCAGAAATGAGATAAATTATCCCTGCGCTCAACAACTTCATGATTTCCTTCTTCACAACATCTAAGATAAGCGGGTTAAGCTTTCTTTGAGGTTGCCTCACTGATTTTGACCCTTCACTCAATAAGATCCGGTGTGTGCAAATGGCTGGGCTAATGCCGGATATATCTGCTAAAGTCCACCCTATAGCTCTCTTGTGCTTCCTCAAAACATTCATGAGTCTCTCTTCCTCAATGTCGGACAAGATACTAGAAATTATTACAGGTAATCTCTCATGAGACTCAAGATAGGCATACCTTAAGGTTGAAGGAAGGGGTTTGAGCTCAAGCTCAGGAGGTTTCACAACAGAAGGAGTCAATTTATGAAGTTCAAGAGAAAAGAGATCACTCCCTTTTTCTTCTGGCGTTAAGTTTGGCTCCTTGTAGGTGGTCGTGGCAATGCCTTCCTGCTTCCCTGAAACATGGACATAAAACCTTTTCCCAAGATCAAGTGAATGTAATCTAGTATCCAAAGAATCTTTTTGTGACTCATGTTTTTGGCAAGCATTTTCCTCAACGAAATTAATCATGTTCACACCCAAAAGTGAAGAATCCTCATGTGGGTGCTTCATTGCCTCATACATATTAAAGCTCACCTGTTGGTCACCTACCTCCATGGTGATCTTACATTCCTTCATACTGATCATTGTTCCTGCTGTCCGTAAAAAGGGTCACCCGAGAATTAAGGAAGTATCCTGCACAACCTCAGAAGACATATCAAGCACATAAAAATCAGCAGGAAATACTAACCCTTTAACCTGGACCAAGATGTTCTCAATGATACCCACTGGATGCCTAAATGATCTATCAGCCAACTGGAGGACAACAGATGTAGACTTAATACTCTTCACTCCTAAGGCCTCATAAACTGATTTAGGCATCACATTTATCGCTGCCCCCAGATCTAACAAAGCTCTACCTATAGTCACTTTCCCTAAGATGCAAGGGATGGTAAAAGATCCAGGGTCTTAACACTTGACAGGTATTTGCGGTTTAAACAAAGCTGACACATTGGAGCTCACTTGCACTCTCTCGTTTGGCCTAAACTTTCTCTTGTTAGTGCACAAATTCTTTAAATATTTTGCATAGGCCGAAACTCTCTTCACCAAATCAAGCAAAGGAACATTTACCTCAACTTTCCCAAACAAGTCAATTATCTCTTTTTCATGTTTAATCTCATTCATGCGCTTGCTCATCAAATATGAGTTTGGAAAAGGAAGTTCTTGAATACTTACCTCCTTAACTTTGCTGGATTGCTTGCTCGATTCTCCATTTCCCGTTTGATCATTGGAACTCTCTGAAGTAGTTCCCTTGTTTCCTGAAGCATGCTTTTTCTCTTTCTATAGCTCTTCTTCCCTCACACTTTCTGATTTCTTAATCTTTTCCTTAGGTAGGGGCACTTCTGCACTCTCAACATCCTCATCACATGCCTCTTCATCTACTTGAGGGTTAAACCTCACTTGCTTCCCACTCCGGAGGGCAATTGCATTCAGACTCTTCGAATTCATCACAGTATTTGAAGGAATAGTCCCACTACTTTTTGCTTGATTTTCACTCATGTTGTTGGACAACTGAGTGACATATGAATTTATGTTCTCCGCCTTGGTCTCCCATTGTTCCAATCTCTTCTCCAAGGCATTGAATCTAGCAACAGTCTTTGACGAATCCTGTTGAATAAGAGAAGCAATAGCATTAAACTGGTTAGCATTAGAATCCCTCTCTTCCTTCATCAGAGTCATCATACTGTGAAGCAGCTGGTTGGTGTCTTCCTTTGGTGGGACCATGAGGGCTTCATTGTTGATTAGTGGAACTGCTAGTGGAAGTACCAGCCTCCTCCCCTTGTGAAAACCTGTTTTGAGCCCTGTTCTCCTCATTCCTCCAACTGAATCTAGGATTGGACTTCCATCCCTCATTGTATGTGTTGGAGTAAGGGTCCCACTTCTGATTAGCTCTTCCTGGATACACAGCTGACACCTCTTCATATCTTCCAGGATAAACACTTGAAATGTGCATCACCGACCCACAATTATCACAACTGGGTGCAGTAATATCTGTAGAAGATGATGTGTTGGGCCCCGATTCGTAACAAGCATGTTTAAATTATTTTGAGGTTTTTAGTCTGACGATTTTTTAATTTGGTTGGAATAAATTGAGGATTTTATCATATAGGATATTATTATTAAATGAAGGAATTTAGTGAAATTCGATTTGATGAGAAATTATTATTTGTGATATATTGTTAGTATTAAAAAGAATTATGTGAATGGAGGGTTTATTTTTTTTATAAATAGAATAAGTTGGTATAAGGGCCATTAAGAAGATTAGAAATGTTTTTAAGGCTTAAGGTTAATCAAGTGGGCTTTTAGCCCTTTGAAATAGCAATGAAATGAAGTAGGAAGAAAGTTTCTTTAGGCTTGTAAGAATAAGGAAGCAAATGGGCTAGGGTTTTGGTTTGGGCCCATTTAAGTTAAAATTAAAAGAGAAAGAAGGAATTAAAATGAAAGAAGGAAGATGTGTGTGTCGTATGTTAGGTGTAGGGTTTTAAAACTTAAATTTTCTAAGGCTTTGAAGAGGAGACCACCAAACTTCAAGAAGAAGAGGGAGAGTGTGAGTTTCGCCAAAGGAAAGAAGAAGAGAGAGAAAAGCTTGGGTCTTTGTGTTTTATACAAGAAGAAAGTGTAAAGGAGAAGCTATCCTCCATTAGAAACAAGAAGAGAAGTCGTGGGTCATCTTCAAAGGTAAGAAAATTTCAATTTTGTGGATTTATAGTTAGGATTTGTTGTCTTTTTGCTTAAATGGTGGTTTGAAGGAGGATTTATGAAGAAAGAAAGGAAAGAAGAAGAGTTATAAAGTTGAAGCAAAAATCATTTCTCGTTAGTTTCTTATTACGTAGAAGATTTTCAAATTTTTGTTGGCTATTTAAGATAAGTGTTGATGTTAATGGTTTAGATAAAATATAAGTGAGATTATGTATTTTCCCATGCCTTAGAATTTTCTAGCATTGTTTCTTTTGCTAATTAGGGCTTGATTGTTACGGTTTTGTATTTCATGCTTAACAATGGTGATTGGAAGAATTCTTGGAGAGGGAATAAGAAAAATCTGATTTTATGGAAGTAAAAACCTGATTTTCGTGGGTTAGGGATTTTGAAAACTTTTTGATTGTATTGTTAGGCTTTATCTTTTCTTGTTCACAAATGATGGTTGAAGAATGATTGTATGAAGGAAAGAAAAATTTTTTTTTGAGAGACTAGGTGGTTAAAGTCAAGTTTTTTACCATTCTTTAAAATTTCAGCATTTTTACCTTTTGTTAAATTGAGATTATTGTGCTTATGAAGGTGAAGTGAGGCATTGAAGGAAAAGGGGAAAAAGAGGGTTTATAGAGGTTTAAGAAATCAGCAATTGTGAGTCTCTTTAAGGCATGAGATGTTCGAAAATATTGCCTTACATTGAGCGAGGTTATGATGGTTATAGTTTAGGAATGACAAAGGCAAAGTTAGGTAGGTTTTAATTCATGTTTTCCATTCTTGCTAATTTTCCAGCTTTGATGTTTAGTGTTACTTAAGGCTTTTATACTTGATTAAGGACAAATAAGGTAATTGGAGGTATAAGAAAGGTATAAGTGAGAGTAGGCTCGCTTAAAGTCAAGTTTTGCATTCTTACCAATTTTCCAGCATAGTGACCCTTTGGTAATTAGACTTTTGTGCTTTGATTAGGGTCCAATAAGGCACTTGGAGATTGAAGAAGGACACGTTGACCAATCCTAGAGCTAAAGAAGTCAAGGTGGGTAATCGCTTATAGTTTGAATTTGAGGCCAATTATGTGATTTTGAAAAATCAAGAAATGAGTGTTTGGTCGAAAATTGTGATTTTCGAATGACTAAATCCAATGTTTTGGAAATGATTTGGAAATTATCATTATCTGAAATGTTTCGACAAATTTAAGAAAATTGATGTTTTTTCAATGAAGTCGAAAGTGTTGCATTCTTTGTGGGATTGGATTATGTAATGTGAATGTTAATACATGTGAATGTTATGTGAAATTGTAAATGTCATTTTGTGATATGGCATAATATGCAAAAGTTAAGTTTCGAATGGGCCTTCGGCAATCCGATTTGCAAGCATGAATTATGTGATTATGTGTTTTGTTTGGGCGCAGAGAGTAACGTCCTGTTAGTCACGCACGCCGACGATAGCCTTCTCCGGCTGTCCGCTTTGGGCCTCTGAGATCCGAAATTGGACTCAAATCTGCTTACTCTGTATAACCTTGGGTTGTCCGTCTGTTCTACTGGAACTCTCGAGCTAATTTGGTTGTCTGTTGCATCTTTGCATATGTATTGACAGATTATGTGTTATGTGTTGAATTCATGTGTTGAAATTTTTCTAATTGCGATAAGTTTAGATTTTGAAGAACTAAATATTTGAGGTTTTCACTTTGAGGAATTATAACAGCTTTATGATTATTTTGGGAAAGTTGAAAGTTTGAAAAGAAACTTTGATAAATTTCTCATGCGAAATGTTTATAAATGGAAATTAAGTTTGAAAGGTTTTTGCTTCTGTTCTATTATAAACTTGTTACCTACGGAGCCGTCGTGCTCACCCCCCATTTTTCCCCTCCACAGGTTTTGAGCAAGAAACTGGGTCGTCGCATCGGGATTGAGGCAACTCCGATGCATTTTGATGGTTTAGAAGTCTTATGTTAGAAAACTAGATTTTAGATAGCATTTTGAAGCTAAAGAAGTACTTGTGTTTTGTTCTTCTAGGCTTTGATGTTTTGAGCTAAAATGCCTTTAAAGTTTTTTATTTACGTATTTCCGTGAAAATGTAAGAGTGTTGAAGTTAAAGTATATTGTATATGTTACCTTTACTATTTGAAGTGCCAAATGTAAAGTGTTTCAAGCATGTATGGTTGTATGGTTGAGAATGAAAAAAAAAAAGAGAAGAAAGAATGGAATGTGTAACTTTATAGATTGGAAATGAGTAGATACTTAAGAGTGAGATTGCTCTATAGTTTGAAAAATGTTTAGAATCTTAAGAGTGTGTTGCTGCCTTGGACCATTGAATTTTTATGCAGGTTGTCGCAAAGGCTTGAAAATTTGGGTTAGGTGAAGTATAGGGGAGGTGCTGTCCAATTTTCGTTAAAATTGGGCAGCAACTTCACCTAGGGTTTAGAGCATTTTAGAGTTTGATTTAGCTTGGGTGGTCTTCTTGAAGAATGTAGAAGATGATTAGATCTTTCCAATGACATAAAGTTTGTCATATTTGGACTTAAAATGAAGAAGTTATAGGGTTTGAAAGTTTTCAGATGTTCTACTCGGATACTGTTCATTCTGCATTTTTTGCAGAATCTTTGGAGGCGTTTTTCACCCTCTTAGAGGCTGATCTGGTTATTGATTTCTTCATGAAAAATGTAGGTTATCTTTCTAGCTTTAAAATGAGGTATGAATTGCAGTTATTAGATTTAGGAATAAAAAGTTATGGGGTTGGGAGTGTTAGCTGTTACTATTCATACTGCAGATTTACTGTTCCATTGGCTAGTTTTTTGGCTGAAACTTCAAGTGGGTTTTTACCCTTTTTAATGATTGAATTGATTTTTGTTCTCTTCATGAAACTTGTATATCTTCTTTTTATCTTTCCATCGAGGTATGATACATCTTGTTCGGAGTTAGGAGTAAAAAGTTATGAGAATCGGAAGTTGACTTTTTACTATTCATTTGGTCAATGCAAATTTTCCTCTTCTAACTTTTGCAATTGACTTCCGATTTTTTTTTAATTTTTGAACCATTGGTTTTCTCAACAAAATAAAAAAATAAAAAATTTCTACCCTCTCTCACAAAAATGTAAAATTTTCGGATTAGTTGAATTTTGTCAGAAAATTGCCGTAAGTTTGTTTGAACCATTTGTTCGATTTGCTTTTGTTTTTGTTTTTCGTTTCGTTTCCCGGTTGGAACCCGATTCATGTATAAGTATGAAGGTTTCGGATTAAGTAGTTGGATATCCGGTAGTGGGTTCCAACATTTATGGTATCAGAGCCCAGTAATAGGATCTTACTTGGGCGCATGTATTTGAGTTACACGCATAAGCTTTGAAGTGATAAAATAAGTGAGAAAAAGGATTATACTCTTTCAGGATAGGAGAAAATGAAACTTTGTGGGTAATTAGAGAAGCCCAGTAGTAGGATTTTACTTGGACTATATGTTTGTTAAGATTGAATTTGGGAGAATGTGTTAAGTGATTGTCTGCGATTTAGATGACGAGAATGATGATTTTACATGGGTAATTTTAGGATAAGTGTCGAGCGCCAAGATTAGGATCTTTCGTGGGCACTTGTGTATGAGTTACACATAAGATATTGTTAAGAGTTTCAATTGATAGAATTAGTAGAAAGAGAGTAGAGATTTAAATACCATTACATTGAGGCGTCAAAAGTCTTTGGTTGAGAATTGGAGTCTCGGATTGTTAAGTTGACGTCCTTAACGGTCGGATGATTTCGATCTCGATCGAGTGCGATCGACATTCCTTTCGATGTTTGGAATGAATTGAGCACTGAGTTTAATAGGATTAGCATCGACGATTTCAAATTGTTTGAGGAAAAGTAGGGGGACAAGTGGAACGTCATGACAATAGTAAATTTTTGAGTTTTACGAAGATGAAATCGGAACCTATGTGGGTATATGTTTATAATAAATGCAGTAAGCCATTTTGTTTTCGATATAAGAAAAAGTTAATGTTTTTCATTGCATCATGATTTTTGCATAAAGTGTGCCTTAAATGCATTAAGAAATTGCTACCTGATTGATATGTGATATATGATTCATGCAATGAATTTTCATGTACACAATTGAATTAATGGCTCATAAATATATATATATATATATATGCGAGGAAAAAGGGAAGTTAATATGAAGAGTAATGATATTAGTACAAGTCCAAGAAGGTTAAATTGGTTGGTTATTGAGAGTGTTTATGGGATGATCCAATATTTTTGGTATCACCATATGAAAGTGAGTGTACTAAGCATTAAGGTCATTCATGTGTGGGCATGATAGATGACGAAACTTGCGATATATGGGATAATTTGTTAGCTATAGTTTTAGCAAGTATGTGAAATAGAATTAATAAGTGGACAAAATAGGATGAATATGATGATGTCACCCAAGTATATGCGGCAATAAGTAAACTCAATGAATTGAGCATTTTTTTTAACCTTGTGAGGATAATAGAAATAGGTCCTTCCGAGATATTAAAAATAGCTGATAGTGTGATAATGATAATAGGTGATTGATCAGGATTGCATGCATAGTATAGATGATAGTACAAGAAAGTCGTTTTTCAAGAAGAATTTGATTAAGTTAGAATAAGTAGATCAGAGATTTTTATATTAAAGATGCTCATTGGAAGAACTGATCGGAAAGGAACAGGTAATGGTTAGGAAGTGAGTGCACTCCTGAACGGAGATTTAAGTAAAGAGGTCGAATAGGTCATTAAAAGTATGTATGATGATGACGTAAAGATCGCATGAATGAATTTCTGAAATTTAGAAGATATTGATTTCTAATACGAGGAGTAGATATATAAGGTCATGTAAATAGCATGTGAAAGTATGTTGGGAGATCCCAATTTGACTTGATGAATATAGAAGTTGAATTTGCAAATAAGCTACAATATGAGGAGAAATTAGTATGAATGAGTCAGCATGAGAATAAGTCCAAGTGAGGTATGAGGGAATGCAAGAAATAGAGAAAAAAATTATTTGAGGAAAGAAATCATTTGGGAAATAAAAAGAAAGTGAGACAATGTATGGTATGAAGGAATCAGTTATTTAAGGAATCATGAGGGCTAATGAGGAGACACATGGAAATTGCTACAATTTGTTTATGTTAACACATGTCCAATAGCACTATGGTATTGGAGACCCACATGATCCAAGATTTGATGATGTATGGAAGAATACATGAAGACAAAATGTTTAAAGCGTATGAGGAATGTAAGTAAGACGAAATTCGAAGGATTATATTGATGCAAACTATGTTATATGGATGTGGAGATTTTATAGTGTACATTGATGATGTATGAAGGATTAGGATAAAATCCAATACAAAGATGATAAAGTGAGTTTGTATGCATGGAGGCAATTGCAACCGTATGAGTTGATAATTTGATATATGCCTTAGAATTGCTACATGAATAACTGTTTTGAAAGTTGGAAGCCAATATATGTACAGGAACATCTTAGAAATGAGCATGCAAGTCCAAATCGTAAGTACAAATCGTAAACGTTTGGGACAATTATTGAAGTGAGAAAATTACATATGAGAATCGGAGATTTACATAAATATCGAGGAATGATGATTGTACAAGTAAGAAATTCCAAGTGAAGCTAAGTGTTATATTAGATACATTAAGCATAAACCGATGTACCGAACTAGAGCAAAAGAAGCATAGCATGTGGGACTTAGCATATCCCAAATTAAAGAGTATATTGCGAGATTGAAATCGATTTGAATTTGAGTTCCAATAAGAAAGATGATACATGGAGAATGAAATAAGAAATATATGAAATCAAGAAAGGTGATTAAGAAAGGAAATGTTAACAAGTACATTTGGTGACATACGTTATGCAACCTAATAGAATACATCGAAAGATCTTTCGGTGATTAAGAATGTCGTGTAAGCACGTAAATGTTTAAATTGATGGTTTTAACCATCAAGAATATGCTTAAGGCTTATAGTTGAAGTTCATAGGCCCATAAGATCCAAGTGTAGTTCTAGATGATAGAACTAGTGAGTTCATTAACTTTTGTATAAAGAGTTAGATGATAGAAGAAGTCATCGCTTAGTATTATGATGATGAGTAAGGCCTACAAGTTATAGAAGGCGTAATTGAGGATGTCATTAATAAGTGATTCTGATTGAGTGATAAAAATGCAGTGAACTAAGAAAGATGAACGTGTTCGATGGATCAATGTAAAGAGCATGAAAATTAGCAAGAAGAGGTATAATAGTTAAGAGTGTTAACACATAGTCATTTAGCAAGACCCCGATGTAAATCCTCACGTATAGGACAAGTTACCTCTGTGATACTCTAAGAGCTACATGTTTATACTCATTACGAGTACAAGCTTATGAGCACATGGATATGAGTACATGTTAATGAATACAATCATGCTAAGTTATGCTCAAGATCAATCAAGCAGGGTCAGGATGGGAAATCTGAACAAGTCATGAAAAGAATTGATTGAATCCGTTAACTAAGTTCATTGAAGAAAAAGAATTTAAGTGATGAAGTAAAAAGGGAAAAACAGAAGAGTACAAGAGAAAGTAAACCCTTCCCCACTAGATCAGTAAGATATGAATTTCGAGGACGAAATTCTTTTAAGAGGGGGAGAAATGTTGGGCCCCGATTCGTAACAAGCATGTTTAAATTATTTTGAGGTTTTTAGTCTGACGATTTTTTAATTTGGTTGGAATAAATTGAGGATTTTATCATATAGGATATTATTATTAAATGAAGGAATTTAGTGAAATTCGATTTGATGAGAAATTATTATTTGTGATATATTGTTAGTATTAAAAAGAATTATGTGAATGGAGGGTTTATTTTTTATAAATAGAATAAGTTGGTATAAGGGCCATTAAGAAGATTAGAAATGTTTTAAGGCTTAAGGTTAATCAGTGGGCTTTTAGCCCTTTGAAATAGCAATGAAATGAAGTAGGAAGAAAGTTTCTTTAGGCTTGTAAGAATAAGGAAGCAAATGGGCTAGGGTTTTGGTTTGGGCCCATTTAAGTTAAAATTAAAAGAGAAAGAAGGAATTAAAATGAAAGAAGGAAGATGTGTGTCGTGTATGTTAGGTGTAGGGTTTTAAAACTTAAATTTTCTAAGGCTTTGAAGAGGAGACCACCGAAACTTCAAGAAGAAGAGGAGAGAGTGTGAGTTTCGCCAAAGGAAAGAAGAAAGAGAGAGAAAAGCTTGGGTCTTTGTGTTTTATACAAGAAGAAAGTGTAAAGGGAGAAGCTATCCTCCATTAGAAACAAGAAGAGAAGTCGTGGGTCATCTTCAAAGGTAAGAAAATTTCGAATTTTTGTGGATTTATAGTTAGGATTTGTTGTCTTTTTTGCTTAAATGGTGGTTTGAAGGAGGATTTATGAAGAAAGAAAGGAAAGAAGAAGAGTTATAAAGTTGAAGCAAAAATCTGTTTCTCGTTAGTTTCTTATTACGTAGAAGATTTTCAAATTTTTGTTGGCTATTTAAGATAAGTGTTGATGTTAATGGTTTAGATAAAATATAAGTGAGATTATGTATTTTCCCATGCCTTAGAATTTTCTAGCATTGTTTCTTTTGCTAATTAGGGCTTGATTGTTACGGTTTTGTATTTCATGCTTAACAATGGTGATTGGAAGAATTCTTGGAGAGGGAATAAGAAAAATCTGATTTTATGGAAGTAAAAACCTGATTTTCGTGGGTTAGGGATTTTGAAAACTTTTTGATTGTATTGTTAGGCTTTATCTTTTCTTGTTCACAAATGATGGTTGAAGAATGATTGTATGAAGGAAAGAAAAATTTTTTTTTGAGAGACTAGGTGGTTAAAGTCAAGTTTTTTACCATTCTTTAAAATTTCAGCATTTTTACCTTTTGTTAAATTGAGATTATTGTGCTTATGAAGGTGAAGTGAGGCATTGAAGGAAAAGGGGAAAAAGAGGGTTTATAGAGGTTTAAGAAATCAGCAATTGTGAGTCTCTTTAAGGCATGAGATGTTCGAAAATATTGCCTTACATTGAGCGAGGTTATGATGGTTATAGTTTAGGAATGACAAAGGCAAAGTTAGGTAGGTTTTAATTCATGTTTTCCATTCTTGCGAATTTTCCAGCTTTGATGTTTAGTGTTACTTAAGGCTTTTATACTTGATTAAGGACAAATAAGGTAATTGGAGGTATAAGAAAGGTATAAGTGAGAGTAGGTCGGCTTAAAGTCAAGTTTTTGCATTCTTACCAATTTTCCAGCATAGTGACCCTTTGGTAATTAGACTTTTGTGCTTTGATTAGGGTCCAATAAGGCACTTGAGATTGAAGAAGGACACGTTGACCAATCCTAGAGCTAAAGAAGTCAAGGTGGGTAATGCGTTTATAGTTTGAATTTGAGGCCAATTATGTGATTTTGAAAAATCAAGAAATGAGTGTTTGGTCGAAAATTGTGATTTTCGAATGACTAAATCCAATGTTTTGGAAATGATTTGGAAATTATCATTATCTGAAATGTTTCGACAAATTTAAGAAAATTGATGTTTTTTTTCAATGAAGTCGAAAGTGTTGCATTCTTTGTGGGATTGGATTATGTAATGTGAATGTTAATACATGTGAATGTTATGTGAAATTGTAAATGTCATTTTGTGATATGGCATAATATGCAAAAGTTAAGTTTCAATGGGCCTTGGGCAATCCGATTTGCAAGCATGAATTATGTGATTATGTGTTTTGTTTGGGCGAGAGAGTAACGTCCTGTTAGTCACGTGCACGTCGACGTATAGCCTTCTCCCGGCTGTCCGCTTTGGGCTCACGAGATCGAAATTGACTCGCCCTGCTTACTGATATAACCTTGGGTTGTCCGTCTGTTCTACTGAACTCTCGAGCCAATTTGGTTGTGCGCTGCATCTTTGCATATGTATTGACAGATTATGTGTTATGTGTTGAATTCATGTGTTGAAATTTTTCTAATTGCGATAAGTTTAGATTTTGAAGAACTAAATATTTGAGGTTTTCGCCTGAGGAATTATAACAGCTTTTATGATTATTTTGGGAAAGTTGAAAGTTTGAAAAGAAACTTTGATAAATTTCATCGCGAAATGTTTATAAATGGAAATTAAGTTTGAAAGGTTTTTGCTTCTATTCTATTATAAACTTGTTACCTACGGAGCCGTCGTGCTCACCCCCCATTTTTCCCCTCCACAGGTTTTGAGCAAGAAACTGGGTCGTCGCATCGGGATTGAGGCAACTCCGATGCATTTTGATGGTTTAGAAGTCTTATGTTAGAAAACTAGATTTTAGATAGCATTTTGAAGCTAAAGAAGTACTTGTGTTTTGTTCTTCTAGGCTTTGATGTTTTGAGCTAAAATGCCTTTAAAGTTTTTTATTTACGTATTTCCGTGAAAATGTAAGAGTGTTGAAGTTAAAGTATATTGTATATGTTACCTTTACTATTTGAAGTGCCAAATGTAAAGTGTTTCAAGCATGTATGGTTGTATGGTTGAGAATGAAAAAAAAAAAGAGAAGAAAGAATGGAATGTGTAACTTTATAGATTGGAAATGAGTAGATACTTAAGAGTGAGATTGCTCTATAGTTTGAAAATGTTTAGAATCTTAAGAGTGTGTTGCTGCCTTGGACCATTGAATTTTATGCAGGTTGTCGCAAAGGCTTGAAAATTTGGGTTAGGTGAAGTATAGGGGAGGTGCTGTCCAATTTTCGTTAAAATTGGGCAGCAACTTCACCTAGGGTTTAGAGCATTTTAGAGTTTGATTTAGCTTGGGTGGTCTTCTTGAAGAATGTAGAAGATGATTAGATCTTTCCAATGACATAAAGTTTGTCATATTTGGACTTAAAATGAAGAAGTTATAGGGTTTGAAAGTTTTCAGATGTTCTACTCGGATACTGTTCATTCTGCATTTTGCAGAATCTTTGGAGGCGTTTTCACCCTCTTAGAGGCTGATCTGGTTATTGATTTCTTCATGAAAAATGTAGGTTATCTTTCTAGCTTTAAAATGAGGTATGAATTGCAGTTATTAGATTTAGGAATAAAAAGTTATGGGGTTGGGAGTGTTAGCTGTTACTATTCATACTGCAGATTTACTGTTCCATTGGCTAGTTTTTTGGCTGAAACTTCAAGTGGGTTTTTACCCTTTTTAATGATTGAATTGATTTTTGTTCTCTTCATGAAACTTGTATATCTTCTTTTTATCTTTCCATCGAGGTATGATACATCTTGTTCGGAGTTAGGAGTAAAAAGTTATGAGAATCGGAAGTTGACTTTTTACTATTCATTTGGTCAATGCAAATTTTCCTCTTCTAACTTTTGCAATTGACTTCCGATTTTTTTTTAATTTTTGAACCATTGGTTTTCTCAACAAAATAAAAAAATAAAAAATTTCTACCCTCTCTCACAAAAATGTAAAATTTTCGGATTAGTTGAATTTTGTCAGAAAATTGCCGTAAGTTTGTTTGAACCATTTGTTCGATTTGCTTTTGTTTTTGTTTTTCGTTTCGTTTCCCGGTTGGAACCCGATTCATGTATAAGTATGAAGGTTTGGATTAAGTAGTTGGATATCGGTAGTGGGTTCCAACATTTAATGTTGGACCCACCTTCACTTTGGCTAACATTTCCCAGTTTATGGCGTATGTCGGCGGGTTATACCACAAGGTGTTTGCGGGTTATACCACTGACATCTGAGACAACAATCGATCTTGTCCTCTTTGGTCCAGGTGAGCCAAATGGTAAGACCTGTGGAAGTTATAAATTTGAGGTCCATGGTTCGAGTCTGGCCTCACCTTGACCTAAAAGAGGACAAGATCGACAGTTGGATGCCGCGTATAACCCGCAAACACCGCCGTGGTATAACCCGCAAACACACGCTGGTGGGAAATGTTAGCCCAGTGTGGGGTGGGTCCAATATATAGCATGCTAATATGTGGGATTTCACTTTGGTTAATATTTCCATGGCGTGTGTTTTGCGGGTTATACCACGGCGGGTGTTTGGGTTATACCGCGCATCCAACAATCGATCTTGCCCTCTTAGCCAAATGGTAAGAGGCGAGCATGTGGAAGCTATAAAACCTTGAGGTCAAGGGTTCGAGTCGTGGCCTCACCCTTGACCAAAGAGGACAGTACTGATTAAGTTGGATGCCGCGGTATAACCCGCAAACACCCGCCGTGGTATAACCCGCAAACACACGCTGGGTGGGAAATGTTAGCCCAGGTGTGGGGGGTGGGGTCCAACATTAAAGCGCTTTTTATTGGATTACCCCACACTGGCTAACATTTCCACCAGGCGTGTGTTGCGGGTTATCAGGCGGGTGTTTGCGGGGTTTGCATGGCATCAACTTAATCGATCTTGTCCTCTTTGGTCGAGGTGAGGCCACGACTCAACCACTTGACCTCGAATATAGCTTCCACATGCTGCCTCTTACCATTTGGCTAACTTAGCCAAATGGTAAGAGGCGAGCATGTGGAAGCTATAGTTTCGAGGTCAAGGGTTCGAGTCGTGGCCTCACCTCGACCAAAGAGGACAAGATCGATTGTTGGATGCCGCGGTATAACCCGCAAACACCCGCCGTGGTATAACCCGCAAACACACGCTGGGTGGGAAATGTTAGCCCAGGTGTGGGGGGTGGGGTCCAACATGATGGGCGATGCACATTCAAGTTCTTCAACTCTGCAGTAATACAGGACAATTGTGATGTTATCCTGTTCTCTAGCGAATCTACTTTTGTTTTCAGACTTTCCATTCTCTTTGCTTGAGCTGTCAAAGCTCCCAATTCATTCAATCCTCTGGAATCTCTTACACTGTATTGTTGATGGTTTAAGGCCATCTTCTTTATCAAGTCCCATGCTTCCACTGCTGTAAGGTCAATCAAAGATCCTCCAGATGCAGCATTTAACATACCTTTCTCTTGACTCTTCAACCCATCATAGAAATACTGCACCAATTGTTCATCAGGAATTTGGTGATGGGGGCATCTGGACAGAAGATCTTGGAAGCGGTTCCAATAGTCATACAGTGACTCATCACAATCCTAGCGGGCTGAGTAAATTTCCTTCCTCATTGAAGATGTCCTGGAGGCTGGAAAATATTTCTCAAAAAATGCTTTCCTCAGGTTGGCCCAGCTATGATTGGCATTAGCCACATGCCTCAGAAGACTCATGTACCACTCTCGGTCTTTTCCTTCCAAGGAAAAATGAAACACCTTCCATAGCACTTCATCCAAAGTAGCTCCTACTGGCTTCATACTCTGGCAAATCATCGTCAAAGCTTGTAGGTGCATATATGGATCCTCTCCTGCCAAATCATGAAATTTAGGAAGGGAATTAATCAACAAACCTTTAATCTCAAAATTAACATCAAAATTAGGGCAAGCAACAGTAAATGGATCATAATGCACATCAGATGTTGTTGCTTCCCTAATTGTCCTACGTCACTGGTTCTCATTGTTCTCTCCTACTCTCTCATGCTCACCATTTCCTCCATTAGTCCCATTTCTAGGTTAGTGTACGGGAAAATCAGGATTTGGGAAAATGTTTGGATTCTCAGCCATGTTCTCACTATCTCGCTCAACTAATCTCTTTCTCTCTTATTCTTTCCTCTGTTTCCTAAGTCTCCTCAAATGTCTCTCAACTTCAGGTTGGAATTGAACAAGTCTACCTCTCCTGGGCATGCACAAAAATCAATCCAAAAATAAAAGGAATGGTAACAAAATTTCTCATAGTCACACAAAATCAGATAAAAGTGAAATGCGATGAATGCGAGTGTATGAGTGTATGATGTATGTATGAGTGTGTATGTGTGAAAAATGTGCAAAGTAAAAGACAAAATCAAAGTATGGAGTATGCTTGTGCAAAGGGAAATGAAACCTATACTATGAACAAGTGTGAAAATCAAACTATGCTAAATGCAAGCAAAAATAATGATTCCGATTATCAACGACAATTCAAATGAATGACAATGGCTATCCTACGGCAAACTAATTTCTTGGTTCCCCGGCAACAGCGCCAATTTGATCGCAGCTCTGTCGATTCGATCTTACAATCGATCCTTGGAAACCGGTCAAATACAATAAATTCCAAGATTGCAATATAGGTTGCAATCCTCGGTTCGTCTCACTTAATTGGAACCAAGCGAAAAAGGTCTAAGCTAGCCTAAATGTCAAAAATTGCAATCAAGTTGATAAAACGGGGGTTTGGTATTTTGGTCAAAACTGATAAAAGTAATCAAAATTGAAGAAAAAGTATAAAAGAACATTTTTTAGGATTTTGGAAATTATGCAATTAACAAATATCAGATAGAAATCAAATTGATAAAATCCTCTTGAAAATGGGCGCAGGCTATCACAGTTCAAAAATAAATTTTCGGGGATAGAATCCATTAAGTTTCGAAAGATCAACCCTAAAGGACTCTTTAGGTCCAAAGATTTAATTAATGAACTCCATTATTTAAACCTTTGTTAAAAACCTTAGTGTGAAAAATGGACAAGTAAATGCAATTGGTCAATTGGATAAAAACACAACCATCTAAATCAAACACAACTAGGCAGATTTAAAGAGTAAACGCAATATCCGAATGACATATATGAGACTTCATATATTAAGCATCAAAAGTTTTACAAATCACTTTGTCCAAATCCCAACATAGTGTTCAGCACTCGGTTAAACTATAACCTTGCTAATCTAGCTATACAAATGCAATCTCTAACTCAGAGTTTACAAAAATATAACTAAACTTCAGACACTATATGATTACTCCCCTTTTGAAGCTTCCGGTGAACTCAACCCATTGCTACATCTTCAAGAGGAAATGTGGCTTAGCTACGCATAACTCCGGGCTCTCTCACGATTTGTGGAGATTGGACGGCTTCCATGGTAGCAGAAAATGCAGACTGTGATGTAGCGGAGATGATCGAAGATGATGAAGGTGGAAAATGATGGTGGCTGCTTCCAGCGTCTGTCCCAAATATGCGTATTCAGTCTCTCTGTATCTAAAATCTACTTTGACCTAAAAATAGCAAGGTTTTTATATGGTGGGTGTGGGTCGGGTCAGAGCAGTGAGACAAACTTTCTATTTAAGGTTAGGTATACGCTCGTACGTAGCGACGTATAAATGAAAATTCGTCGCGACGTGTAGAATTCCCTGCTCGTCGCTTCGTGCGGATTATCATACGTTGCGACGTGTGGAAGTGAAGTGCTCGTCGAGATGCGTGGATTTATATTCGTCGCGACGTGTGGATTGACCTCATGACTGTTGACTTCCTGATGTGTTGACTCCTTTGCTCCTGCAATAAAATAATAACAACTTGCAGTATCATTTGTCCTCATGAAAATAATAGAAAAATTAGTATCAAATCATGACAATTTACTGGCAAATTGTGAATTAAAAGAGATCGGTATGAGGAACCAATTTAAGCACAAAAATCATCAATTAGGAGTCAACTAATGCTTAAGCAGCTATGAAAAGGTAGCCAATTTATAATATAAACTTGGCTCAATTACCTACAGGTTGGCGTTGCCTCTGGAATTGTCTCAGATCCATAATGTTTTTCATGTTTCCATGTTGAGGAGGTATCGATCGGATCCTTCTCATATCATTCAGGCTACGGAGGTTCAGTTAAGAGACGATTTGAGTTATGAGGAAATTCCAGTAGAGATCTTGGACACAAAGGAAAAGGTCCTCAGGAACAAGACGGTTCAGCTAGTTAAAGTTCTGTGGAGGAACCACTCAGTGGAAGAGGCCATGTGGGAGCCATTGGACGCCATGAAGGAGAAGTATCCAAGTCTTTTTGACGATTCAGGTAAATTTCGAGGCCGAAATTTCTTTTAAGAGGGGGAGAAATGTTGGGCCCCAAATTTTCTTTTATTGATGTTATTAAGTATGAATTATGTTAATTGTTCGAGTTATTGTATAGTTTGATTTAATTGGAGGTGTTAGAGGAAAATTAAGATCAATTTGAGATTAGTGTGGAATAAGTGGTTAAGAAAGAGTAAAAGTGTATAAGGGCAAAATTGGCAAGTCACTTAAGTTGGGATGGTTAAGGCTTAACCAAGAGGGGCATTCTAGTCTTTGTGTTTCATTTAAGCTTAAAGAGTTAGAATTAGAAGAAAAGAAAGAAGAAAAGGGAGAAAGAAGAGAAGAGAGTTACGGTGGAAGACGAGAAGAAGAAGAGAAAGGAGGAAAGCTAGGTTCGGAGGATTTTCGCTCGGATTGGAGTAATCTTTGGTAACTTAAGCTCTTTTATTCTTGTTTGAGATTGATTGAACCCTATTATTGCTTGGAATGGGGTAGAATCGTTGGAGTTAGGGTTTTCGGCAAAATAGGGAAAATCTCTTAAGGTTGTTGATCTTGTTGTGTTTTGTTGATGATTTTGTGTTAGTATGAACTTAGAAAGGAAGTATAGGACATGATTCAAGGGTTAGATGTGTTGTATTTGAGAAAGGAAAGGATTAAGGTTTGAAAATGTCAAAAAATCTGGGTTCGGAGTCGATCTCCAGACTCGCACGCCGCGACGTGCGTAAGGCCGCAAGCCGCGACATGCATCAGGCCACACGCCACGACGTTCCAGGCCTTACGCCGCGACGTGCCAGGCCGCACGTCGCGACGAGCGAGCCTTCGTCGCGGCGAGGCCCAGTTTCCAACAAAGTTGAATGTTAGTGTTTTGGGCATATCTTTTGTTACAGAAGTCCATTTGAGGTGATTTTTGATGCGTTGTAAACTAGAGTCATAGATCTACAAAATTTGTGAAGTAAAGAAGTTCTGAATCAGTCTCTAAGGATATGAAATTTTGGATGGAAGTTAAGAATGGAAATATTGTTTCAGCATGAGTTATTGAATGGGATTTTTGTTCTTACTTTAGGAAATCAAGTGAGGCAAGAGGAGCAAGAGGATCTAGAGGAAACTCATTCCTAGGCAAGAACAAGCAAGTAATTCAAGGTGGGTTCGTGTTTATAATAGAGTAAATAAATTACTCATTATTTTGTTCAAATCAAGAAAGATTTAACGCTTTAAATTGCATCAGTAATGATTGCATTACATGCTATGGTGGGATGATTATATTTTGCTATATGATTTGCCTTCATGATTTATGAAAAGGTTTTCAAAAAGGGGCTTTCTCCTTTCACGAATACATGCACATGAATCCATGCTTTCTGAAATGTATGACAAGCAAGTGCTAGTTTGGCAAACAAGTTTACAAGAATTTGAATCATGCATGTTATGTGGGTTTGCGGTATGTCCCTCACGAACAGTCAAGTGTATATTGACTCACGAAAAGGCTTCTCCCGCCTGCCCGCAAGTGGCACAGGGTTCCTCACAAGGATTTCCCTCACGAAACTACGTCTACATATAACCATTTCGATGGGAATGTGTAGCACGTGATGAATCAGGGACTAACCCATACCATTATGCTATGCTTATGTGTTTATGTTCTGTTATTATGTTTCATGCATCATGAATTGTTCAAGAATCAAGCATTTTCAAGATAATGACTCTTATATGCTCAATTGCTATGATTTTAACAAGCACCACGATGATGAGTTATTTTTGAATATTTTTGCTTATTTCCATATTATAAATATGTTCCCACGAGCTGTATAGCTCACCCCCTCTATTCTCCCCCATTCAGGTGACGAGCAAGAGACCGAGTGAGTCACGAGTTATGGCAGCACTCCATTTTGTTCTGTTTACTTATTTTTAATGTTATATTTTTGGAAGTCAAGGCATTAATTACATTTCAAGTATTATTGGTTCAAGGGTATTTTGTATTTTTGGCTCTTGAACTCGAAGTTGTAATTTGGTTTGAAATGTTCTTAAAGCTTTGTGGAACTCATCTTTTGGATAATGATTTATGGATATGTTTGTTTAAATCATGAAAGTAAGTTTTGAGTTTGTTCACGATGGGTCCATTGAACTTCCGATGGTCTTTTCCTTAATCGTTTAATTTGCACGTTCCACCTCACGCATGTCTGATGTTGGGCTCCGATAGCGGGGTCCAACATGGTTCCCGAATCGGGTCCCAACACGATGACTGTGTATTGGGAGAGTTGTGATATTGAAGTGCTACTTGAATGTGAATTGGATGAACTATGTGTATTTAATATGATTGAAAAATGTGTTTTGAGTGTGCATTATATGATTGATCAGTGCCGGATCACGGTCCGATGACAAATGTCTTTTGAATGTGCATTGCATATGTATGAGATATGTTTCTTAACTCTACTGTTGAATGCCGGACTACGGTCCGATGACATGTGAAAGTAAATAAATGGGATTGATGCATTTCATTGCATAAGTGAATGAAATATAATGGTTGTTGTGACCAGAGTAGCCACCGATCAGAGCTTAAAGCTCAACGAGGTGAAATGAGCTTCGAGCTCAAAAGTGATTCAGAGCCTCAGGCTCAACGTTTAATGAGCCATGTATCCTCCAAATGGATAAGGGATAGTTATTAATGAGCCCTACATGAGACAGTTTAGGCACTCGGTCACAACAAAATAACAAATGAAATGTGAGTCTCATGTGCATTGCATATGCATAATATGACAGATTAAGTGTATCGACTATGGCATAATGTGAATGTGAAATAATGTGAAATGTGAAATAGAGTGAGATGTGTAAATTATGTGTTGTGTGACTGGGTGAGCCATCAATGATGGTCATTCACTGAGTTCGCAAAACTCACCCAAAATTTGCATTTATTTTTCAGGACTCAGAAGAATACCCCGTTAGGCAACGGGAGTATATCTATTGCATGCGAGAGAGAGAAGAGGTTGGGATCAGTTCGCATCTGCATTGTGTCTCTTTATTTTTTCATTGAATTGTATTTTTCGCAAATCATTGTATTTTGTGTATTTGCGTATATTATTTATGTATAACTTTCCGATTGAAAAAAAGGGGGTTTTGCAAAAGAAATTGATTAAAGTTCAATATGTTTATTTTTGGATGGGCTAATCGAACTTCTGGTATGTGAAAAAAAAATTTGGCAACTACTATAAATGAAAATGTTTCTGAATAAAAGTGGACCCAAATTTGCTGTTGGGCCCCAAATTTCTTTTACTTGATCTTATTTAGTATGAATTTATTTGATTTATGATTTATGGCATAGTTTGAATTTATTGAAAGTAGTAATGGAAAATTTGGATTTAATTGAGTTTAGTATGGAATAAATGTTTATGGAAGAGTAAAAATTTTTAAAGGCATAATGGTCAAGGAACTTGAGTTATGATGTTTTAGGCTAAGTAAAGGAGGGCATTTTAGTCTTTGCTCTTCCTTGTAGGTTTTAGGAGTTAAAAAGAAAGAGGAAAAGAAATAGAAGGAAGAAATAGAAAGAAGAGAAAAGAAGAAGAGAAGAGCATCGTAGGAGAGGAAGAAGAGGGAGAAAAAGAGAAAGCTTAGGTTTGAGCATTTTCGACAGATTTCAAGCATTCTTAAAGTAAGTTATACTCTTCTACTCTTGTTTAGGTTGAATTAAACCCTAGTTTTTGCTTGGAATGAGTAGAAATCGATGGAGTTAGGGTTATGGTGAAACCTTGAAAGATTTGCATAGGTTGATGTTTTATTGGTGTTTTTGGTGTTAGAATGAGTTTAGAATGGAAGTGTATGACTTGATTTATGGCTTAGATGTGTTTTAGTTGATAAAGGAAAGAATTTAAGGTTGAAAATGGCGGAAACTGGGTTCGGGAGACGAAGCTCCCGTCCGCACGTCGCGACGTGCGTGAGGCCGCACGCCGTGGCGTGCAGAAGGCCACACATCGCGACGTGCCAAGCCGCACGCTGCGACGTGTGATAGAGGGCCGCACGCCGCGACGTGCCAGGCCGCTCGTCGCGACGAGCGAGCCTCGTCGCGGCGAGGCCAGTTTATCCAGCAAAGTTATTTTTAGTGTTTTGATCATATCTTTTGCTACAGAAGTCCTTTTGGGGTGATTTTTGAGGCGTTGTAAACTAGAGATAAAGATCTACAAGTCTTGTGAAGTGATGAAGTTCTGAATAAGTTTCTAAAAATATGAAATTTTAGATGGAAGTTAAGAATGGAAATATTGTTTCAGCAAGAGTTATTGAATGAGATTTTGGTTCTTATTTTAGGAGATCAAGTGAGGAAAAAGGATCAAGAGGCTCAAGAGGAAACTCATTCCTAGGCAAGAACAAACAAGGAATTCAGGTGGGTTCATGTTTATAATAAAGTAAATAAGTCACTCATTGTTTTGTGCAAATCAAGAAAGAATTAATGCATTAAAATTGCATCATCACGACTGCATTATATACGATTAGGAATGATTATATGTTGTTACATGATTTGCATTCATGAATTATGAAAAGAATTCCAAAAAGGGATTTTTTCCCCTTTCACTAATACAAGTACATGAATTCATGTTTTTATGAAATACATGACAAGCAAGATTACAAGCAAGATTACAAGCAAGTTTGCAAGCAAGTGCCAGTTTGGCAAACAAGTTTACAAGAATATGAATCATGCATACTTATGTGGGTTTGCGGTGTCCCTCACGAATAGTCAGGTGCACATTGACTCACGAAAAGGCTTCTCCCCTTTGCCGATCGTGGGCACGGGGTTTCTCACAAGGATTCCTCACGAAACTACGTCTACACATCAACATTTCGATGGCATGTGTAGTACGTCATGAACCAGGGACAACCCAAACCATTATGTTATGTTATGTGTCATGCATCATGAACTAGTTAAGAATCAAGCATTTTCAATCTATGAATCATACATGCTCAATGATTATGATTTCAACAAGTATCACGACAATGAGTAAATTTTTTATTACTTTTGCTTATTGCTATATTATAAATATGTTCCCACAAGCTTTATAGCTCACCCCCTCTAATCTCCCCCATTCAGGTGACGAGCCAGAGATCGAGTGAGTCACGAGTTACGACAGCATTCCCGTTTCATTTTGTTATGTTTGTTTATTTTTTCAATGTTATATATTTGGAAGTCAAGACTTTAGTTTCATTTCAAGTACTATTGGTTCAAGAGTATTTTGTATTTTTGGCTCTTGAACTCAAAGTTGTAATTTGGTTTGAGATATTCTTAACACTTTATGAAACTCATCTTTTGGAGCATGAATTATGGATATGTTTAAAAGCATGAAAGTTTCATGATGGGTCCATTGAACTTCCAATGGGTTCCTTTCTCAATCGTTAAATTTACATATTCGCCTGGTTTATTTAATCATATGAAGGCAGGTTTCAAGTTTGTTTTTCCAGCAGACCCATTAATCTTCCGCGGGTCTTTTCTAAATGCATTATTAGCATGTTTCACGTCACGGTCTCATGTCCGATGTTAGGCTCCAGCAAAGGGGTCCAACATGTTGTGGTATCAGAGCGCCTAGGTTTTGATCTAGGGCTGCATGACATGGCTTTCAAGACATAACTTGCATTGTTTTAACCGATAGGAATAACTTGCATTGTTTTACACGATCGGAACTGTTTTTGCATATTTTGAAAATTGTCTTACTTGAACTAAAGTTTTCAATGGTTTTCTATTCAAGGAGTGAACATGCCACCTCGAAGGAGAACTCGGGGAGCTACAACTCGGTCTCATTCTCGTCAGGGGAGTACGGATGAATCCCATATTCCTCAGGATGCCGGAACACATTATGTTCCGATTTCAGAGGCACCTAATTTGCAACAAGAAGTGCCTCCTCTGCCTCCTCCTATGCCTCAGGGAACTCCCATGGATCCGAGTTTCTTCCAAGCCTTTGCTCAGGCTTTCACGTATGCTATGGTTCAGAGATCTCAGATGCCGATGCAAGCTCCAGTAGACAGGAGTGGGCAATATGATAAGCTCCGGAAGTTTGGGGTCATGGATTTTGATGGGACTACAAATCCGAAGAGGTGAAGCTTAGTGAAGAGGACCGAGAGGGTCTGGTTGAGATGAGATGCTCGAGATGAGGACAAGTTAAATTATGCGATCGATCTATTGCGGGGATGCCTTTGCATTGGTGGAATCAGTGCCCACGGTCAAAGTTGTTCCTTTGGTGCCGGCGTGGAGAGACTTGGTAGAAGTGTTCAGAAAGAAGTACCTATCCAGAGTGTATGTGCAGGATAAGGCTAGGGAATTTTTGAATCTCATGCAGAGGGACATGAGTGTGAGCGAGTATGAGCTGAAGTTCACACAGCTTTCCCGATATGCAGCTAACATTGTGGCAGACAAGTGCCGCAAGTTTAAAGGAGGTCTTCACTTGGGGATCAGGGAGAAAGTCCTGATTCACAATTTCTGTGACTACCAGCAACTGGTGGATGCTGCTCTCCAGGCTGAGAAGCTGGAGAATATCATAAATGAAGCGAACAAGAAGAGGAAGAACAGGGAGCAGACTTTCAGGAAGGGTGCTAGTGCTCCATTGCCTGAGAGGAGCACGAGGAGCTCTCACAGTCAGAGTGAAGTAGGTAGCAGTGGGGCTACTAGGAACAAGCAAGTGAGGGCAGTATCAGGGTAAGCCTCTAATGTGGGAGGTGCCGGTAGAGCAAGAAGAAGTTGGTTCAACTATCCCTTATGTGACCAGTGTGGGAAACATCATCAGGGAGAGTGTCTCAGATCATTTGGGGTTTGTTTCAGATGCGGAGAGAAGGGACATATAGCCAAGCATTGTCCACTGGCACCGAGACCAGAGGGGTCGCAGTTTCAGGCTCCAAGGCATGCAGAGACAGTGGGAACCAGACCAGTTACTGAAGTAGGCAGCTCTGGGACTGCAAGGAAGGCTGTTCCTCCAGGAAGGCCAAGAGGTCAGGCACCGGCAAGAGTGTTCGCCATGACTGGGGAGGAAGCCACGGCACTTTGAGGTTGTCCTGGTATGGCTCAGTTATTTGATTCAGCAGTCTTTGTTTTGATTGATTCTGGTTCCACGCATTCTTTTGTTTCTGCAAGCATAGCATTGCATGGTGTGAATTCTATGCCGTTGGATAGGCCTTTGATTGTTAGTACTCCTCTAGGGAGGAATGTGGTGATCAGTCAGGTGTATGAGCAGTGTGAGCTTTGTATTGATGGTGCTAGATTGGTAGTGGACTTACTACCGCTAGACCTTAGAGGATTAGACGTTATTCTGGGGATGGATACCATGGAGAAGTATCTGGCCAAGCTGGATTGTGGTCACAAAGAGGTAGAGTTTGATCTGGGCAATGGTGAGAAGGTGATCTTCAGGGGAGATAGGAAGACACAATCACCAAGATTGATTTCAGCTATGTTGGCTGAAAGGATGATGGGCCAGGGATGTGAAGCTTTCTTGGCGCATGTTGTGGATGCCGATGTGCAGGCAGGGAAGTTAAAGGATTTCCCGATTGTGAGGGAATTTCCAAATGTTTTCCCAGATGAGTTACCAGGTTTGCCGCCGGTAAGGGAAATCGAGTTTGCCATTGACTTGATTCCCGGAATCGCGCCAATTTCAATACCGCCGTACAGGATGGCTCCAGCTGAGTTGAGGGAGCTTAAGGAACAGTTGGAGGAACTGTTAGAGAAGGGGTATGTCAGACCGAGTTCGTCTCCTTGGGGAGCACCGGTTCTGTTTGTCAAGAAGAAGGATGGATCATGGCGGATGTGTATTGACTATCGAAGACTCAACAAGGTGACAGTTAAGAACAAGTATCCGTTGCCGCGGATAGATGATTTGTTTGACCAGCTGCAGGGAGCTAGAGTTTTCTCCAAGATTGATCTCAGGTCAGGCTATCATCAGCTCAGAATCAAGGAGTCTGATGTAAGCAAAACAGCATTCAGGACTCGGTATGGACATTATGAGTTTTTGGTTATGCCTTTCAGCTTGACCAATGCTCCAGCTACTTTCATGGATCTTATGAATAGGGTCTTTAAGGAATTTCTGGATCAGTTTGTCATAGTGTTTATAGATGACATTCTGGTGTTTTCTAAGAGTGAAGAAGAGCATGAGGAGCATCTCAGGATTGTATTGCAGACTCTTAGGGAGAGAGAGCTTTATGCCAAGTTCAGCAAGTGTGAGTTTTGGCTTCATGAGGTGACATTCCTTGGACATGTGATTTCGCAGGATGGTGTACATGTTGATCCGAGGAAAGTTGAAGCAGTAGTGAGTTGGCATGCACCCAAGACAACGACAGAGGTGAGAAGTTTTCTGGGTCTGGCAAGTTACTACAGGAGGTTTGTAGAAGGATTCTCCATGATAGCTGCTCCGATGACTAAGCTATTAAGGAAGAATCAGAAGTTTGACTGGACTGATGAATGCCAGAAGAGCTTCGAGGAGCTCAAGCACAGGTTGACAAGTGCTCTAGTGCTGATTTTGCCTTCTGGTGATGAGGGCTATACAATGTACAGTGATGCCTCGAGGAAGGGTCTCGTTTGTGTATTGATGCAAGGAGACAGGGTAATAGCATATGCTTCAAGGCAACTGAAGCAGTATGAGTTGAATTACCCTACTCATGACTTGGAGTTGGCAGCAGTGATCTTTTCCTTGAAGATTTGGAGGCATTATCTTTATGGAGTTCAGACCAGGATCTTTACTGATCACAAGAGTCTCAAGTACTTACTGAGCCAGAAGGAACCGAATTTGAGACAGAGAAGGTGGATTGAGTTACTCAAGGATTATGATTTGTTGATTGAGTACCATCCAGGCAAGGCGAATGTAGTGGCTGATGTTTTGAGCAGGAAGTCTTCCATTGCTCACGTTCAGACAGTGTATCTTCCTTTATTGGAAGAGATGGCCAAGCTTAAGATAATTTTGAAGCAGGAGGAACCAAATTGCCTCCTAGCTAATTTCAGAGTGAGGCCTATACTCAGGGAGAAGGTTAAGGAGTTGCAGGCACAGGATGCAGAGTTGAACAAGCTTAGGGAGGAAATTCATAATGGTAAGGTTTCTGAAGTCGTAGTGAGAGATGATGGACTCATGACAGTGGGAGTCAGGCTTTGTATTCCAGATAGTAGGGAGGTTAAGGATGAGATTTTGGATGAGGCACACAATGCGCCTTATGCCATGCACCTAGGTAGCACCAGGATGTATAGAGATTTGAGAGAGAATTTCTTGTGGAAGGGAATGAAGAGGGATGTAGCAGAGTATGTCAGTAAGTGTCTTGTGTGTCAGCAAGTCAAGGCTGAACACCAGGCGTCTTCAGGCAAGTTAAGGCCATTGTCCATTCCTGAGTGGAAGTGGCAAAGAGTAACCATGGATTTTCTGATGGGTTTGCCTAAGACCAGTAGGAAGCATGATGCCATATGGGTTATTGTGGATCGGTTGACGAAGTCAGCCCATTTTCTGGCAATCAAGCAGACTGATTCGTTGCATGTGCTAGCCAAGAAGTACATTGATGAGGTAGTGAAATTGCATGGAATTCCAGATTCCATTGTTTCTGACAGGGATCCTCGGTTCACTTTGAGATTCTGGGGAAGCTTGCAGGATGCTTTAGGTACTAAGCTGCATTTTAGTACGACATTTCACCCTCAGACGGATGGACAATCTGAGAGGACCATTCGGACACTTGAGGGAATGCTTAGGGCATGTGTGTTGGATTTGAAGGGAGCTTGGGATGAGCATTTGCCATTGGTCGAATTCGCTTACAATAATTCATACCATTCGAGCATTCAGATGGCTCTATATGAGGCTTTGTATAAAAGAAGGTGTAGAACTCTGATATGTTGGGATGAAGAAGGAGAGAGCAAACTAGTCGGACCAGAGTTGATCCAGATGACAGTGGATAAAGTCAATCTGGTTAAGCAGCGGCTTAAGGCAGCCCAGGATAGGATGAAGAGTTACACTGATGCTCATCGGAAGGAGATGGAGTATGAAGTCGGTGAGAAAGTGTTTCTTAAGACGTCTCCTTAGAAGGGAGTATTGAGGTTTGGCAAGAAAGGCAAGTTGAGTCCAAGATATGTAGGTCCTTATGAGATTCTTGAGAGGATCGGACCTCTAGTGTAACATCCCGTTACTGTTAGCAAGGGTATTATATTAATACTGGTCAGATTGATAGGATTTCACTGCATTCACTGATTGAGCATGTTACTGGCCTCTGATCATAGAGGAACATGTTTATTGCATATGCATTTATTCATAGGTACAGGCATTCATGATTTTCTGGCATTTTAATTGTGATTATGAATTGATTGGATTGTGAATGGACTGGACTGACTGGATCGGGATTAAATGAGAATTAGGAGTAATTGGGTTCAAATGACTGATTTAGAATAGTCTAGGAGTGATTGGCATCTGATAGTGACTTGTAGGAAATTTTCGGGAAATTCGGGAGAAAATGCCCGGATCGAAAATTTTGGAGTGACAGACTGATTGACTGTATAGTACTGAAAGAATGGTCCAATGGCAAGGGAAATATTAGGGTTATACTATTAGGAAATTACAATGTTGAGCCATTGAAATTTAGAGACTGAAATTTGGACTGATTTGGAGACCTATGTATATAAATAGATAGGTTTGAAAGAAATGGGGAAAAATTGGTCTAAGGCATTTCTTCTTCTCTTCCACGGTGATTTCGATTTCTTCCCCTATTGGTGAGTTTCATCGATTCTTCCTTATGTTTCCTTCTTATTGTGCTAGGCTAAGTGTTTTATTGTGATTGTTGAAGGTTGAGAAGGATTTGGAGTGGATTAATCGTTGATTTTGAAAGATTTAGGGTTTACGGTGATTTGTGGATTGATCTTTGATTGGTAAGTTTTAATGGCTTTAATGTTGTTATTAGTAGTTGTTTCAAGCATTTATGGCATTTATTGGGTTAGATTGAGTGGTTAGAGTGTTATTGGAGGTTTTAAATAGCATTAATGGCGGAAAATCGATCGGAGAAGAAAGTGGCGCGGTCGCACATCACGACGTCTGGTGTGCCTCGCCGCGGCGAATTTTAGAGATACATCGCGACGAGCCTTCTGGCTTGCATCGCGACGAGCGGCGATGAGGACGCACGCCGCGTCGAGCGTGCTTCACGCCGCATGAAAGTGGTTCGATATCGCTATGACGGTGACGAGGTCGCGGCGAGGATGGCAATTCTGAAGGGATGATTGTTAGTATATTGGGCATAATTTATGGTATAGACCTCCGATTGAGGTGATTTCTGATTCGTTATGGACTAGGGAACGAGGTCTACAATTGAGGATAATTATGGAAATATGAATTGGGGAAATTGAACAGAATTATAGGATTGGATCAATTACTGTCGATCAATTGAACTGCGAGTTAGATTGGGATATAAGAGTTATAAATTGGGTTTTAGCGCCGGGAAAATCGTGAACATGCATTGTACATCATTTCACTGAGATATATGCATTACTGAACTGTTTATTTGAGCATCTAGTAATGGGACTATATTTTACTGTTATAGAGGCGTCGTTGGATCGTCATTCCACGGACATTGCTTGGAACTTCTAGCAGTAGCTCGGAAGTTACAGGTGAGTAACCTAGTTGGTTTCTCAAATTCCTGACTGTTTAAATGCTCAACGTGAATTACTTGCCAAATGTGAAACTGTATGATTTCTGAAATATACATGATTGGATGGTATGCCTCTACTGTATTAGACTGTGAAATTGCATGATCACTTTCTATCTGTATTGGATTGGATTATCAGATCGGATCTGAATT
The DNA here is from genome assembly GCA_029891385.1 of Erythroxylum novogranatense. NCBI lineage: Eukaryota > Viridiplantae > Streptophyta > Magnoliopsida > Malpighiales > Erythroxylaceae > Erythroxylum > Erythroxylum novogranatense. The sequence goes on along the minus strand of CM057225.1, from coordinate 58,738,523 downwards.
ATCAGATGTTCTCGAGAAATACAATACTGGGCTTTTATAGCCATACACTGAATCACTGAATACTGAATTACTGAACACTGCATTGCATGCATAAATGCATGATCAGATAATGGAATGTGACCCAAGTTGCTATTATCACTGAAAAGAGCCTCGAGCTCGAATATCGTCATCGACGGGCCTAGCCCGAGAGGAGAAATCACGACGCGCCCCCATCGAACACCGTTGAGCACTTGGGCTGTCATCAATAACTGGAAAGAGTCTCATATGCATTATATACATGACTGATTGAATTGCCACATTGTGTGATGATTACTGAACTGTGTGATGCCATGATTTACTGTAAATTGTGATGTGATACTATAAACTGTTATATACTACTATAATATTTTCACCGACATCGTATAATCGTTATAAACCATCAGAAATTGTTATATAATACCGTTAATTGAATATTCTTTGTGCCGCGGTTTACGCAATTTGCGTAATGCATGATTTGAGTGAACCATCGATGATGGTTTCTCACTGAGTTCGCAAACTCACCCAAAATTACAACCTATTTTTTAGGACTGATAGAGTAGAACCCTAGCTCCGGAGATAGTCTTTTCCTACCGTGCGAGCATGCTGGCAGGAGAAGCGATGGCACACAGGTCGGTCAGCTAGGTTGGATTTTGAGGATGACTTAGGATAGATGTTTGTATCAGTTTCCTTTTTGGTTTTGTTTCGGGGACTGATAGACTTGTCTATTCTATTATCGGACGACTGTACCAGATTGATATTGTGATAAAAAAAAAGTTACTGATTTCTGACATTGTATTATGTTATGGTTTTAATTATTGCGATGCCATGTGGATTATTAGTGGAAATGTTCTGGTGGTGCACTTTTATCGTGGGATACGTATCGGTGCGACCTTCGGGTTTCCCGATGTGTACCCTACGGTGAGGGGGAGCTACATCTAGCTTACAGGTTGGCATTGCCGCCAGAGTTGTCTCAAATTCATGACGTCTTTCATGTTTCCATGCTGAGAAGGTACAGATCAGATCCTTCTCATGTCATTCAGGTTTCAGAGGTTCAGTTGAGAGACAACTTGAGTTATGAGGGAACTCCAGTAGCGATCTTGGACACCAAGGAGAAGGTCCTCAGGAATAAGACAGTTCAGCTAGTTAAGGTTCTGTGGAGGAACCATTCAGTGGAAGAAGCCACGTGGGAACCATTGGACGCTATGAAGGAGAAGTATCCAGGTCTTTTCGATGATTCAGGTAAATTTCGAGGACGAAATTTCTTTTAAGAGGGGGAGAAATGTTGGGCCCCAAATTTCTTTTACTTGATATTATTTAGTATGAGTTTATTTGATTTATGATTTATGGCATAGTTTGAATTTATTGAAAGTAGTAATGGAAAATTTGGATTTAATTGACTTTAGTATGGAATAAATGTTTATGGAAGAGTAAAAATGTTTAAAGGCATAATGGTCAAGGAACTTGAGTTATGATGTTTTAGGCTAAGTAAAGGAGGGCATTTTAGTCTTTGCTCTTCCTTGTAGGTTTTAGGAGTTAAAAAGAAAGAGGAAAAGAAATAGAAGGAAGAAATAGAAAGAAGAGAAAAGAAGAAGAAAAGAGCATCGTAGGAGAGGAAGAAGAGGGAGAAAAAGAGAAAGCTTAGGTTTGAGGATTTTCGACAGATTTCAAGCATTCTTAAGGTAAGTTATACTCTTCTACTCTTGTTTAGGTTGAATTAAACCCTAGTTTTTGTTTGCAATGAGTAGAAATCGATGGAGTTAGGGTTATGGTGAAACTTTGAAAGATTTGCATGGGTTGTTGTTTTGTTGGTGTTTTTGGTGTTAGAATGAGTTTAGAATGGAAGTGTATGACTTGATTTATGGCTTAGATGTGTTGTAGTTGATAAAGGAAAGAATTTAAGGTTGAAAATGGCAGAATCGGGTTTGGAGACGAAGCTCCGTCCCAGACGTCATAACGTCGTGAGGCCACTGCCACGCCACGGGTGCAGAACGCCACACGTCATGACGACGCGTTGCCACACCTTATGACGTGCGATAGAGGGCTGCATGCCACGACATGCCAAGCAAGACGCCTTGGCAGTGTAAAGCCCTTCGTCATGACGAGCGAGCCTCGTCGCGGCGAGTCCAGTTTTTCCAGCAAAGTTTTTTTTAGTGTTTTGATCATATCTTTTGCTACAGAAGTCCTTTTGGGGTGATTTTTTAGGCGTTGTAAACTAGAGATAAAGATCTATAATTCTTGTGAAGTGATGAAGTTCTGAATCAGTTTCTAAGAATATGAAATTTTATATGGAAGTTAAGAATGGAAATATTGTTTCAGCAAGAGTTATTGAATGAGATTTTGGTTCTTATTTTAGGAGATCAAGTGAGGAAAGAGGCTCAAGAGTAAACTCATTCCTAGGCAAGAACAAACAAGGAATTCAGGTGGGTTCATGTTTATAATAAAGTAAATAAGTCACTCATTGTTTTGTTCAAATCAAGAAAGAATTAATACATTGAAATTGCATCATCACGACTGCATTATTTACGATTAGGAATGATTATATGTTGTTACATGATTTGCATTCATGAATTATGAAAAGAATTCCAAAAAGGGAGTTTTTCCCCTTTCACTAATACAAGTACATGAATTCAAGTTTTTATGAAATACATGACAAGCAAGATTACAAGCAAGATTACAAGCAAGTTTGCAAGCAAGTGCCAGTTTGGCAAACAAGTTTACAAGAATATGAATCATGCATACTTATGTGGGTTTGCGGTGTCCCTCACGAATAGTCAAGTGCATATTGACTCACGAAAAGGCTTCTCCCACCTGCCCGATTGTGGCACAGGGTTTCTCACAAGGATTCCCTCACGAAACTACGTCTACACATCAACATTTCGATGGCATGTGTAGTACGTCATGAACCAGGGACAACCCAAACCATTATGTTATGTTATGTGTTATGATTTGTTATGTGTCATGCATCACGAACTGGTTAAGAATCAAGCATTTTCAATCTATGAATCATACATGCTCAATGATTATGATTTCAACAAGTATCACGACAATGAGTAAATTTTTTATTACTTTTGCTTATTGCTATATTATAAATATGTTCTCACGAGCTTTATAGCTCACCCCCTCTAATCTCCCGCATTCAGGTGACGATCCAGAGATCGAGTGAGTCACGAGTTACGGCAGCACTCCCGTTTCATTTTGTTATGTTTGTTTATTTTTTCAATGTTATATTTTTGGAAGTCAAGACTTTAGTTTCATTTCAAGTACTATTGGTTCAAGAGTATTTTGTATTTTTGTCTCTTGAACTCAAAGTTGTAATTTGGTTTGAGATATTCTTAACACTTTATGAAACTCATCTTTTGGAGCATGAATTATGGATATGTTTAAAAGCATGAAAGTTTCATGATGGGTCCATTGAACTTCCAATGGGTTCCTTTCTCAATCGTTAAATTTACATATTCGCCTAGTTTATTTAATCGCATGAAGGCAGGTTTCAAGTTTGTTTTTCCAGCAGACCCATTAATCTTCCGCGGGTCTTTTCTAAATGCATTATTAGCATGTTTCACGTCACGCTCTCATGTCCGATGTTGGGCTCCAGGAGCGGGGTCCAACATTTACGATTATTGATTTTCATATACACTTGAAAAAAAAAGTTTTGTACTGAGTTTTTGACGAACTAAGTGATGTAGCACTCCACCCTCGTAGGGCACGGACTCGAATATCATCATCGATGTCAGGTTCGGGTCAAGCGGGAGTGGGGTCTTACAACTGCGATCGATTACTCTGTCCCTCAGTCCTCAAGGAAGAACTTCCAGCTCTCCCTCTGCCTCTGCCTCTATCTCGGCCTATCTATCCAGATCCACCACCTCTACTCTGCTGGACTGTAGTATTACTCCCAGATCGCCCACTAATAGCAGACTGAGTTTCTAACATCTCCAGGTAATCTCTAATCTAGTGGTCCATGGAGTCGCATTTAAAACAAGCTCCTGTTGATCTCCAGCACTCTCCACTATACCTCCTCTCACAATACTCACAAACTGGAAACTGGTTCTAAGCAGAGCCTCTACCACTACCAATCTGTGACAACCTGCCCCTCTGTATAGATCCTGACTACCTGGATCTACCTGAGGATCTGAATGGTCTATTCTGGCGTTTACTAAAGTCCCTACCAGAACTGCCATGACTCTCACTATGCCTCTTTCCTCTGGACCCCTGTCTAGTTTCGGCTTGTTTCTCCTTCATCAATTGTTCAATTCTAATTGAGGCATCCCTAAACTTAGTGAAAATGCCCATATCCGACCTTGCCAACCTTGTTCTGATCTCCATATTAAGCCCATTCTCAAACCTCCTACACTTGTCTTCTTCTGTAGGGATCAGAGCACTAGCATAACCCATCAATTTATTAAACCGGACCACATAATTAGCCACTAACATCTTGCCCTGCCTCAATTCCAAGAACTCTTGCATCTTCATGTCTAAATAAACCTTGGGCATGTAATTATCTCTAAAGACCCTTAGAAAGTCTTCCCACTTCAATTGATAAGGCCTGGTGGTACTTGTTAGCCCCTGAATTTTTCTTGTTAAATAAAGAATGATTTAAATAAATTATGAGGTTTGATGGATAAAGTTTTAGATCTACTTGTTATGTAAATGTTAGTAGAATTTATTGTATGGTTTGGTTGTATTAAAAGTGGTAAGAATGCATAAGAGCATTTTAGGCAAGTCACTTAAGGTTATAAGATATAAGGCTTTTATTGAAGGAAAAAATGGACTTTTTAGAATACTAAAGGGTATAAAAAGAAGAAGTTATTGTGCTTTGCTTGAAGAGGGAAGAAGAAGTCGTGGAAGAAGAAGAGAAGAAGAGAAATTAGGGTTTTTGGAGATCTTGAAGAATTTGACGAATCTTGGAGCTAAACAAGTAAGTACAAGACTCAACCCTTCTTGATTTGTTGAATGAATCATGTTTAGTGATAGTTAGAAGTGAAAAAGAAGTGGAATGTGTGAAGTGAGTTGTTGTTGAATAGTATATGAAAATGTTGTAATCTTCTAGGGTTAATGATTATGTTGTGTTTGCGAATGATTTTAGGTTGGAATGAGTTTATAAATGAAGGAGGAATGATGATTTAGGGTTAAGATGAGTTATTTGTGAAATATGGCAAGTATGTAGATGAAAAATGTCGAAAAACAAGTTTTTGGGAGGTTTTTGGTCACGCACGTCGCGGCGTGCGCAAGAGTCCATGTCACGGCGCACGCAGGAGTCCACGTCGCGACACACGTAGAAGTCCTTGTCGCGGCGCACGCAGGAATCCACGTCGTGGCGAGCAAGAGTCCACGTCGCGACGTGCATAGGAATGCTCGTGCGGCGAGCTTCTGGGTTTCGCCGTGGCGAGTTTCTGGGTTTCACCACGGCGAGCTCAACCTTTGACACGGCGAGCTCAACTTTCCTACACAGACATGTTTTGGTATTTTATCCATTACTTTTGATGTAGATGTCCAAATGAGGTGATTTATAAATCGTTGTAAAATAGAGACAAAGGTCTACAAGTTTTATGAGGAAAGGAAGTTTTGAATCAGTCTTCAAAAATCTCAAATTTTGGATGGAAGTTGAGTATAGATTCTTGTTTCAACATAAGGATAGTCCCAATATGTTTGGAGTATAACTTTCAGATTTTTGAAACAAATTGAATGATTTTGGAGTCATTAGAAACTTAAGAAAATGGGAAAAACATTTTCTAGAAGAGAATATTACCAGATTTTGTCATTTACTTGATCATAGTGATCATGGAAAATTGACCCGAATGTTTGGACTTTTGGAAGAGTTTGAGTTTTTAGAATTTATCTTAGTGAATACGCAATATATGGGTCCTTAATTTGTATTCCTATTGAATAGAAATTTTGTATTTGATAAAGGGAATCAATGAAAGCAAGAGGATCAAGAGGAGAGGCATCTTGTAAGCGTGTATCCAAGCAAGGAATTCAGGTGGGTTTCATGTTTATAATTTAGTAATGAGCCAATAAGTTTTCTTCCAAATCAAAAATTATTTCAATTACTTCATAAATGTTGTTTTTGTTTCTTCTAAATGATTTGCAAAAAATTCTACATGTTTCAGTATATAAACTATGTTGATGAATTTTAAATAAAGATAGGAATGCATTGAAACATTTTATGTTATGCCTTGAAAAATGTCATGGCACTTTGTGTGGATGAAAAGAAAGAAAAGAGCATAAAAAACACGAAAGCATTTGATAAAATGATTTGAGCATGATTATGTGCTTCTGTTTGGGCGAGAGAGGAACATTTTGTTAGTCACGTGCACGTCGACATATAGCCTTCTCCTGGTTGCCCGCTTGAGGCCACGAGATCTTGATAAATTGAACTCGTTTTGTTCGAAGTATGAACTTTGGTTTATCAGTTTTGTTCCACGGAACTCTCGAGCCATTTGTTTGTGCATTGCATCTTTGAATTGCCAAGTATATTGTATAAATTGAGTGTTTTGTATTGATGGTTAAATGGATATGCTGTGTTGATATGATGACATTTTTTTACTATGAGTTTTGAATTCAAATCTCGAATTTGACTGAGAATTTGGGAACAAAGCATTTTATGAACTCATTATGATTTTTATATAACAAATGAACACTTCAACGGTTTTGCTTATTCTTCGTTATAAACTTGTTACCCACGAGCTTAAAGCTCACCCCCTTCCGTCCCTACCTTCAGGTGTTGAGCAAGAGATGGAGTGAAAGAGAGTCAAGGCATCACTCACAATTTGCTTATGTTGTAATTTGCATTATTTATGTAAATTACAAGGATTTGTCACTTTTCAAGGATTTCTAGTTCATGTAACTTTTATCTTTTGAGATTTTGGATTGTTGTTGTAATTATGGCTTGGAATGCCTTTAGAGGTTGTAAAACTCTATCTATTGATGTTAAGGAATTATCAATTATGTATGGATGATGTTGAGTGGAAGTATGCATTTGCGTATATGGACCAGGTTGAGTGTAAATTCGATATACTTGAGGAAGTTATCGATTTGATATGAATATTTTGACTGTGAATTGTTGTTACATATATAAGTGAGATGTGTTATGGAAAAAGGAACATAGAAATGGTATGAGACTTTAAACTTTAAGCTTCATAATTTTTTTGGATTACTACAACTTTATGGTTCAATAGTTGGACTTCAAAAATGGGGCTCATCATGTTTGGTATCAGAGCAAGAAAAGATTATAAGGAACCACGCTCAAGTATGTTAGTTTTCTGGAAGAGTTGGGTTTCGAAAATGGGATCCAGCATTTGTAGTATCAGAGCGCCAGTATTATGATCTTGCATGGGCGCATGTGTATGAGTTACACGCATAAGCAATTGTTAATAATTTGAGGTGAGAAAATGATGATACTCTTTCAAGGTATGAGAAAAAGAAAGTTGCGGATAATTAGAAAGGAGAAATAGTGGATGGGTAAACGTAATAGATAATGATTCAATGCAATTGTATTGGAGGATGTACTATTGAACATGACAACAATATTGTACTGTGGTGATATGTTTTCGAAAGTGATATAGATACAAATATATTGACATGGATTGTTTGGGAAAATATAGGGATATAAGTATCAACGATGAGATTAGAGTGTACAAGTAGAGTGCAATGGAAACATAACTTTATTATGATCTTCAGACGAGGAAATTGGAACCGAAGTGGTTATTCGATTAATACGACAAAAGTTATGATTCGCAGTAAGAAGAAATTAGTGGAATAGAGGTCAGAATTTTATAATGATTATGTATCGATAATTTTTAATTGATTAAGGATATACATGTGGAAGATGAAATAAACGATAATTGGAAAATGAGATAGAAGTGAGGAAATAGAGAAAGGGAAATGAAATAGACATAAATGACTTTATATGAGATGAATGAAATTATATGTAGTATGGGGAAAAAATTTAAAAGTACGTATAAGATGGGATCTTATGCATGAATGAGGTTAAGAAAAAGGATGAAGAACTAAATGAGAAGAGTAGATGCACTCAGTATGGAAATGGACTCATTCTAAAATGATATAGCATCAGAAAAGGTGAATTCTGGACAAACTAGAATAAAATTGGTGTTAGTATGTTTGATAAAGATAGAACTGTTGTCTAAGATCAATGAAGATCAAGGTATCAATTGTGTAAGATATAAATTGGTGATTTTAAGGAGTAAATCTGTGGACAGAATGACATGACTTTGACGATGTCCATCCGAGCATATGCGATAGCAAGTATGTTCATTACTCCGTTGAGTTTTGAGTGACTTGAACATTATCACCTTATGAGGATGAGAGAAATTGGTGCTCTCGAGGGATTAAAAGTTGTTGATGATGTGATGATGATAGCAGGTGATTGATAAAGATTTGTATGAATAATATATATGATAGTAGCAAGAAACTCTCTTTTGAAGAAGAATTTCACTAACTTAGATTTAGCAGATCAGATAGTTTATATTAAGAATGATCAATGAAAGAACTGATCAAAAAGGAATATGTAATGATTCGAAAGTGAGTATTGGAGTCCTATCCCTAACGGAGACTCAAGCAAAAGAGGTTGAATATACTACTGAGAATGTATGTATTTTTGTTTGATGTATAGGATCCAACTATGCGAGTGGATTCCTAAATTTTAGGAAACATTAATTGCCAATATGAGGAGCATATAGGTTCAAGATATGTTTTGGGTAAATATGTTAGGGAGATGCAAATTTTATCCGATGAAGGTGTGACAAACACAGGAAGCTAAGATTGCAAATAAACTAGAGTGTGTGGAGAAACAAGTATAAAAGAGCAGACATTAGAATACGTCAATGTGAAATATGAGGAAATCTAAAGAATGGAGAAAAGCTCTAAATAAAGGTAAGACAATTGGGAAATTAAAAATAACAAGAGATAATATTGCCTCATTAAGGAATTATGAATTATGTATGGATGATGGTGAGTGGAAGTATGCTTTTGCGTATATGGACCAGGTTGAGTGTAAATTCTGTATACTTGAGGAAGTTATCGATTTGATATGAATATTTTGATTGTGAATTGTTGTTACATATATAAGTGAGATGTGTTATGGAAAAAGGAACATAGAAATGGTATGAGACTTTAAACATTAAGCTTTATGATTTTTTTGGATTACGCCAACGTTTATGGTTCAATGGTTGGACTCCGAAAATGGGGCTCAACATGTTTGGTATCAGAGCAAGAAAAGATTACAAGGAACCACACTGAAATATGTTAGTTTTCTGGAAGAGTTGGGTTCAGAAAATGGGATCTAGCATTTATGGTATCAGAGCGCCAGCATTATGATCTTGCATGGGCGCATGTGTATGAGTTACACGCATAAGCAATTGTTAAGAATTTGAGGTGAGAAAATGATGATACTCTTTCATGGTATGAGAAAAATAAAGTTGCGGATAATTAGAAAGGAGAAATAGTGGATGGGTAAACGTAACAAAAAATGATTCAATGCAATTGTATTGGAGGATTTACTATTGAACATGACAACAATATTGTACTTTGGTGATACGTTTTCGAAAGTGATATAGATACGAATATATTGACATGGATTGTTTGGGAAAATATAGGGATATAAGTATCAACGATGAGATTAGAGTGTACAAGTAGTGTAACATCCCATCACCGATGGGAAGGGTATTTAAGTAAATTGGGATGGGTTAGGAGTATGGGTTTATAACACGGCATAAACATACATTGTATAGCCTCTATAACTGATGATTGTTTGGCACATGCACATGGTATACATGCATTCATGACATTTCCGGCATAAGTGTCTAATTGGGATCTTTTGTGAAATTTATGGGATAATTGTATTTGAAAAATTATTTGGAGTACGCCATTGAGTGTTTTACATTTTTAGGGATTTATAGGAATTTTCTGAAATTTTTTGGGGTTCTTACCCGGACCGGAAAATTCCAACTGACTGATTGAGTGAGCCTTTTTGTACTGAAAAGGGGTTGCCTAATGGCTTGAAATTAGTGGATAAATAATGTTAGGAAATTATTTTAGTGCCATGATTAGAGTTTAATGGGAATTAGTACTTAATTAACTAAGATTAGCTTGATTTTGTCTTTTTCTCTTTTTAATGCCAAGTGTCCTCTTCATTAAAGAAATTTGTCTCTTTATATTCATCACCTACGACTTTTTAAAGAGAAATTGCTTGAGTCTCCCTTGTCATTTACGACTATTCTTCTTTGGTGAGTTTATCTCCTTGAAAGTTGAAAAAAAAAGAGTTAGTTTAAAAGGGCAAAACTTCATCATCCGAAGGTGCCTTGTTCACCTCTTTCGATTTTTTTTCCTTTTACCTATCCCATATAAGAATTGTATCCTTGGTTCCTTGCTTGCTCTTCTTCACACACAAACCAAGTTGAAGCTTTGAGTTGATGAAAACCTTTGGTATGCTTATGAAAACCGTGGGTGAGATTTGAAAAAAAAAAGAAGTTGGTGAGAACTTGAAGAATTGAGAGCTTGAACTTGTTTAAGGTGAGTATTGATGTTTGTTCTTATTCTTTTAGTAGTTAGAAGCATTCATGGAGATCCTTTAAGCATTTGTTTGATCATGAAAGTGGTAGGTTTGAATGGGGTTAATGCATGCTTGTGTGAGGAAAATGGATAGAGTAGGTAAAGAATGTGAAAGTAAAGTTGTTAATAATGTTTGTGATGTGTAAGGAATGGAAATAAAGTATGGGAATTGTGTATATGTGTGCTGCCACCTTTTGTGTAAGTATACAACTAATTGTTGTGTTAAGCTTGTAGCTGAATTGGAGGTTTAAATGAATGTAAATTGATGTAGGTAAAGTGATATAATGGAAGAGGATGAGGTATAGATGAAATCTGGAAATTTGGTGTTTAACCTATTGAAATGTTTTGATCATAACAAATTGTATAGGTGAGTAAATGAGGTGAGGTTTGTGCCCAATTAAACTTTAAGATGTTGGCTACAATTTTGTGTGAAATAGGTGTTGTTAAATTGTAATGCTAGAAGGGCGAAATTTTGCATGGAAAGTTACTGTTTTATTGCCTATGAACAGTACCCGCAGTTATGATCTGATTACTTTGTTGATTGTTCTACATTAATTGATATGGAACTAGGAAAAATGGTCTTTATGAAAGTTGAGGCATATTGAGTTAGCTTTCCATTTCCACTGATCTTGCTAATTTTCGAGTTGTATATTGGGAGATATGAACTGATTTCTATTGATTGGTTTTATGCTTTTTGGAGAAACCTAGTCAAAGTGTTGGTTGTGTGAGCAGTCTGCTTGGGAGCAATTTTAGAACATTTTTTGGACTGAATTGGTGTGAGTGATCTTCTACAAAGTTGTAGAGGAAGCAATTATCTTGAAAATGATATATGGTGTGTAATTTTTAGAGGTCAGAGTTGGGAGTTACGATTTTGCAAAAACTGAACCTAAACTAGGTTGTGAGTGGCTGATCATGGAAGTAGCTTCCATAACAGTTTTGAAATTGTTAGAAATCGAATTGGAGTTTGAGTTCTTCATAAAAATTGAAGTTTGAGATCTTAGCTTTTCAGGGATATAAGGTAGTGAATTTTGTAACTTTTTTACTTAGAGATATGCTATTTGGAAAATTACTGTCCAGATTGGTTGATTTCAGAGGTCTGATGTTTTGGTGAATTGTTTGACCTAGTTGCCAAGTGAATTTGATTTTGGGTTGTTCATGAAAGTTGTAGATAACATTGTGAGCTTACTGAGAATATTTATTTTGTTATTTTTGACTGAGGAATTGAGTGGTTACTGAATTTACAATGTACTGCCCTGTTTTGATAGGTTTTGAGTGGGCAGTAGGTTTGGTTGGATTTTTGACACCCTTAGGGGTGAAATTGATTTTTATGGTCTTCCTGAGGAAGGTAGAACTTTTCATGATCTTTCCAACAAGCTATGGTTTGTATTTTTTGATTTGTGTGCAAAGAGTTATGGGTGTTGGAAATTCGGATTGAAAATAGGAAAAAGAAAGGAAGGATGTGAGTAGAACCTCGCCGGTCACTAGGGCGACGCCTCGCCCCAGCGAGGCGAGGTAGGATGGCCCGGTCGCTCGGGCGACGCGTCGCCCTAGCGACGAAGTGAAGTGAGCCAGCCTCACTAGGGCGACGCCTCGCCCCAGCGAGGCAGGCGCAGATTTTTATTATTATTATTATTTTAATTATTTGGCATTAAGTGACCTAATTATTTCTTTTGTCAATCTCTTTTCCGTCTGACATCCGATTGACCTGATTCTTGAGGCATCGGATTCGTAGAACCTTTAATTTCATTTTGTGAGAAATTGGGAATTTTTGGACGGGAAATTGACGTGGCCCCGGGTAACGGAGCCTTTAATCACTGTTTTGTTTAATTGGGGACCTATAGAGGTCCGAATTGCGCATCGACAGCGCCAATAGGTTTCTAATTTTTAGACGAATTTTATTATGGTAAAATTTTGGATTAGGGCCGGGAATGCCATGAACATGCGTTATACACGTTTTACTTATTCCATGTGCATTGTTTGATATTTCTAACTATTCAGTTGGTAATGTATTCTTATGTTAATTGTTATAGAGGCACAGTTGGAACGTCACCCCACGGACGTTGTAGAGACTTTCAGGCATTAGCTCGGAAGTTATTAGGTGAGTAACCTAGTTGGTTCCTCAATCTATGTGTGTTTAATTTTATGCATTGATGCCATGTGGAGATAATGGATGGATATGTGTGTTTGATTTTGATTGATTTCGGACCATGGGTGTCCGAAATATTGGGAACGTGATATAGAAGTGCTATTGTGTATAATCGATTATGAATGCATCAATGAAACAAATGGTAAAGGCATATGACTGAAATACCGGACCGAAAGTCCGAAGAAACGGAAATTGATTACTGAAATGTAAATGATTGTAAATGGGAATTGAAGCATATGCATTCATGCATAAGAGCATGATCACATAATGACAGTTGTGACCGGAGCAGCCTACGTTAGAGCCACAGGCTCACTGTATTAGGGCTTTAAGCCCAATGAAACACTGTTACTGAACCTAGCCTCAAGCTCGAGGGGAGTTAGTGCATACCCTGAGGGCTCTCCTACTCCCTAGACGCGTCTAACTACTGATCACTGATAGGCGCTCGGTCACAACACCGTAATAAATTGGACAGTGTCCCATTTGCATTGCATATATGGTGTGATTGAATGTGAATTGTGTGAAAGGCGAAACGCCTTACAATTGAGAAATGTGACCGTATGTATTATATGGTAAATCGATTGAATATGCATGAATTGAGTGAACCATCAATGATGGTTCCTCACTGAGTTCGCAAAACTCACCCAAAATTTGCATCTATTTTTCAGGTCTTGAAGAATACCCCGTTTGACATGGGAGTATTGTATGCAAGTGAAAGATAGAGGTTGGGATCGATTATTGTCTGCATTAGTGTGTTTTATTTTACGATATCTGTATTATTGATTAAGTCGGTTTGTAATGAAAAGGGCCCAAGGCCATTAAATTGGTTATAATTGTTTTCCGATATGTTATAATTGTGTGTGTGTGTGTTTGCGTAACAAAGCAAAAAAAATTATCTTGAGTTTTTGGGTGAGTGATGTAGCGCGTCACCCTCGCATGGGCACGGACTCGGATATCACCATTGATGTCGAGGTTCGGTGGGTGGGAGTGGGTGTTACATTTAGGTGGTATCGAGCTCGAGAGTACAATCTTACATGGGCTTTACGAAAAATGTGTCAAGTCACATGCATTTAAGTCATGTCACGGCGACAAGTGACAAGCGATCCCGATTTAGTATATGAGTCACATGCATGAATATGTCTCAGTCATTTAAGCGGCTCGAATAGAAAGGAAAATGATAATGTGTTAGAATGTGATCAAAAGGAAGTTGTGGATGTCGTGAAATAAGAAAAAGGTGTATAGTTCGATTGGACAAAAGAAGATTAAGTGTATTGGTATCAGTGGATATAAGTGTTACAGTGAGGTATATCTTTAAATGTTGGATAGAAATGAAGTTATAACTGTAGATTGATAGAGGAAAATGAAAATAGAGTTATGATAATGGCAAGAGCGAAAGTGTATAAACATAGTGGACGAAAATAAAATGTTTGGTGACCTAGAGAAGTTAAAATTGGGTTGATTACCGTGATGAAAGTTATGAATAATGATATATGACTCTAAATCAATTATGTTAGTGAGAAATCAAGAGTGAATGTATATCTATGATATTGATTTGAGTGTGAAAATTCATGGGTATGATGCAAAAAATGAAAAAGATGTTGGGGTTTAGTTGATTTGCCTAAGTAAATGCATACCTGATTATGGGAAAAAAATTAAGAAGTTCTATAAGAATTCAATGTGGGTTAGAATAAGAAATGACAGTGCTCATAATAATCAATTGGGAATAAATAGAAATTGTATACGGTCCTCATGAGAGAGGACAGGTAAAAAAAAAAAGGAAAGTTGTTGAGTTCAGTTCAGATTATATTGTCACTGTAAGTGTACGTCTGATAGTGGGATCATCTCATGAGTGGAATTATTAAGCATAAGTGGGCAATATGCGTGAATATGATATAGGAAGAAATCTGTGGCCTATTAAATAAGTTCTGATCATAGTTCCTGTAGCCCCAAGTTCAAGATGAGTTAGAGTAAGGCATGAGAATGCTTGTGACAATAAATTGAGAAAGAAGTGCGACTATTAATGACGTTAGGTAATGAGCTTGAGAGAATAAAAGAGGGTCATAATTATAGCAAAGCCCCCATGATCGAGAACTAGTACCAAAAGAGAAAGATTATTCAGAATTAAATAGGATTAAAGTGTTCTTAGTAGTATAAGCTATTAATGGGTGAATTGATATGAATACATTTGCAGATATGATGTGATGATTATAGCGAGGTATACCAAAACATTAGAGTAAATGAAACTGTTTAAATGCCCTGTAGAGCCTCATTATAAGGGATGTTTTAATCTTGTAAGGCATGGTATGAACTGCTCTTATTGGGATATTATACATAGTTGAAATTGATCTTCTCAAAGTATTAAGAGTGACTGATATAAAGTGATGAAAAAAAAAAGTTGATTGATGAAGTTTTATGAACAGTATGAATGATTGAGAAGGTTTAGTTGATCTGACGATTTGATTTGAGAATAATCATTGAAGTAGTAAATATGAAATGAAGTACAAGTAAATTTTGGAGTCTGAATTCTAACAAAAATTCAAGCGTAAAAGATAGAATATGCTATTGAAAAAGTGTGTACTACGTTAATGAAATGACTCTGATTATGTAAGAGGATTACTGAATATCAAGGAAATATTAACCGTGTATATGAGAAGAATATAGGTTCATGTGTATTTTGTGTAATTATGTTCTGAAAGTGCGAGACGGATATAATGAATGTTATTCAACCCCGGAAGTGATCTATTGCAAATAAATTGGGTTATGTGGAGAAATTAGGGTAAAGGAATATGTGTCAGAATATGTAACGATGAAACAGAGCAAATTATAAGAAAATTTGCTCCTCATGGGAGACATTCGATATTGAAAGAGTTATATGAATTAATTATGGGTATAAGGAGTTTAGTGTATTACCGAAGAGTAAAGTGTCTCAATTGTATGTAAATTGGGTAGTAACTATGATCACCAATGATCGATTAAATGCATTTGAAAAGTGAAAAGAGAAAAAGATAAATTGGCACAGGTGAGGAAATTGGTTGTTATTCAAGTTTCAAATAGGTGAATCTTAACCTGATTAAATGAATAGTGGATGAACTAGTATGTGAATATGGTATATTGGGAGACTTAATAACGATAGAGGTGACGATAAAATGTGAAATATCAAGGGACATAGGTATACGTGATTTGGAGTCAATTAGAACTAGCTGTATGCTGGATGCGTCCAGAAATTGTCAAAGATTTTCCTGATTTTAGCAAATTGATAAGAATGTTTGAGGAAAATATGTAAATGTTATGACTGATGATTGTCAAGGAGACATTTGAAGAAAATTTACAAATTGAGTATTGATTGTATTGTTTTAAATTGGAGCTTTTGCAATATCTTCTGAGGTGTCCCAGTAAAGGTTATGATGCAATCTGTTGAAATTGTATAAAGCGATTTTATGTACCTAGGGACAAATATACAACTCCATTGGCTGTTTTGTGATTGATGATTTGAAATTTGTTATACTGAGTGTTGGTTTAAAGGCTTGGAGACATTAATTGTACAGAAACATTTAGGAGATGTTCAAGGATCTGCAAATCGATATCGGTCAAGTGATTTCAGGAATTTGAATGATTTGAAAAGGATTAAGCGATTGATTATTTCAAACTAAGCTAGTGATGCAATGTAATGGATGGAACAAAAATTTCAATGGCTGAAGATCATAATTAGGACGATAAGCTTGTATTACTGAGTGCAATTTATTGATCTATCAAAGGGGCAAAAAGAAAGTATCCAAATCAGTTGTGTATATAAAGGACAGGCAAAGACCAAGGAAGGTGGTTGAAATGGCAAACTTTATCGAGAGATTGAACATACCTATGATTATTGAGGAAAGTGATATGTATAATCCAATGATGAAATGGGTCTAGTACAGACTAAATAAACTGTTAGAGAAATCGCGAGGAATGATCAAAGCCTTATGGTTTAGTATGAATACATCGAAAAAGAAAATGGATAGTTTAAAAAGTAAAATCGAATGATTCTATGTATGAATAACCAACAGATTTGACTCTTGGAAATAAATGTCAAACTGGTATTTTGGGGTTCATAGGAATATGAGATTGATGTATAGTCCAGATCAATTGGGGACAAAAAAAAATCGTGGTATAGGTGACACCATTTGAACAGTGTATTATGTTGATGAGTAAAGTGAATTTGTAATGGGAATTAAGAAATTCAAGTAAAAGAGTGATGATTTGAGTGGATTAAGGTTATTAGAATCTTGTGAGATTAGTGTTTTAGCACTAAAGAGACGTAATCAGATAAGTGATAAATGAAATGTCTCGAAACGTATTGCATAGGTCAAGATACACTCAGATAGGGATAAAGGTTTAAATAGTGCCTGTAGTGAAGATAAGAGTTGGCAATTCAGTTTAAAACCTAAAGGATGTTTCAGATCCAAAGTGTTTCATAGATCGGATTAGGAAATATTGTTAGGATCCGATATATGTGTTATTGATATTGAAAGTGACGAATTGTGAGTAATTATGATGAAATAGTAAGACAATGTTGAGTCAGAATAAGGTGAATGGTTAATTGATAATATTGATTTGATTCATTGGCGAAATTACTCAGATAGCGAAATAATTGGGAAATGAAAGTTAATGATTGAAAAGACTCCCCCGCCTTTCTGATTAATTGTATATGTGAAATTTCGAGGACGAAATTTTTGTTAGGAGGGGAGAATTGTAACATCCCATCACCGATGGGAAGGGTATTTAAGTAAATTGGGATGGGTTAGGAGTATGGGTTTATAGCACGGCATAAACATACATCGTATAGCCTCTATAACTGATGATTGTTTGGCACATGCACATGGTATACATGCATTCATGACATTTCCGGCATAAGTGTCTAATTGGGATCTTTTGTGAAATTTATGGGATAATTGTATTTGAAAAATTATTTGGAGTACGCCATTGAGTGTTTTACATTTTTAGAGATTTATGAGAATTTTTTTGAAATTTTTTGGGGTTCTTGCCCGGACCGGAAAATTCCAACTGACTGATTGAGTGAGCCTTTTAGTATTGAAAAGGGGTTGCCTAATGGCATGAAATTAGTGGATAAATAATGTTAGGAAATTATTTTAGTGCCATGATTAGAGTTTAATGGGAATTAGTACTTAATTAACTAGGATTAGCTTGATTTTGTCTTTTTCTCTTTTTAATGCCAAGTGTCCTCTTCATTAAAGAAATTTGTCTCTTTATATTTTTCACCTACGACTTTTTAAAGAGAAATTGCTTGAGTCTCCCTTGTCATTTACGGCTATTCTTCTTTGGTGAGTTTATCTCCTTGAAAGTTGAAAAAAAAAAGAGTTAGTTTAAAAGGGCAAAACTTCATCATCCGAAGGTGCCTAGTTCAGCTCTTTCGATTTTTTTTCCTTTTACCTATCCCATATAAGAATTGTCTCCTTGGTTCCTTGCTTGCTCTTCTTCACACACAAACCAAGTTGAAGCTTTGAGTTGATGAAAACCTTTGGTATGCTTATGAAAACCGTGGGTGAGATTTGAAAAAAAAAAGAAGTTGGTGAGAACTTGAAGAATTGAGAGCTTGAACTTGTTTAAGGTGAGTATTGATGTTTGTTCTTATGCTTTTAGTATTTAGAAGCATTCATGGAGATCCTTTAAGCATTTGTTTGATCATGAAAGTGGTAGGTTTGAATGGGTTTAATGCATGCTTGTGTGAGGAAAATGGATAGAGTAGGTAAAGAATGTGAAAGTAAGGTTGTTAATAATGTTTGTGATGTGTAAGGAATGGAAATAAAGTATGGGAACTGTGTATATGTGTGCTGCCAACTTTTGTGTAAGTATACAACTAATTGTTGTGTTAAGCTTGTAGCTGAATTGGAGGTTTAAATGAATGTAAATTGATGTAGGTAAAGTGATATAATGGAAGAGGATGAGGTATAGATGAAATCTGGAAATTTGATGCTTAACCTATTGAAATATTTTGATCATAACAAATTGTATAGGTGAGTAAATGAGGTGAGGTTTGTGCCCAATTAAACTTTAAGATGTTGGCTACAATTTTGTGTGAAATAGGTGTTGTTAAATTGTAATGCTAGAAGGGCGAAATTTTGCATGGAAAGTTACTGTTTTATTGCCTGTGAACAGTACCGCAGTTATGACCTGATTACTTTGTTGATTGTTCTACATTAATTGATATGGAACTAGGAAAAATGGTCTTTATGAAAGTTGAGGCATATTGAGTTAGCTTTCCATTTCCACTGATCTTGCTAATTTTCGAGTTGTATATTGGGAGATATGAACTGATTTCTATTGATTGGTTTTATGCTTTTTGGAGAAACCTAGTCAAAGTGTTGGTTGTGTGAGCAGTCTGCTTGGGAGCAATTTTAGAACATTTTGTGGACTGAATTGGTGTGAGTGATCTTCTACAAAGTTGTAGAGGAAGCAATTATCTTGAAAATGATATATGGTGTGTAATTTTTAGAGGTCAGAGTTAGGAGTTACGATTTTGAAAAAACTGAACCTAAACTAGGTTGTGAGTGGCTGATCATGGAAGTAGCTTCCATAACAGTTTTGAAATTGTTAGAAATAGAATTGGAGTTTGAGTTCTTCATGAAAATTGAAGTTTGAGATCTTAGCTTTTCAGGGATATAGGCTAGTGAATTTTGTAACTTTTTTACTTAGAGATATGCTATTTGGAAAATTACTGTCCAGATTGGTTGATTTCAGAGGCCTGATGCTTTGGTGAATTGTTTGACCTAGTTGCCAAGTGAATTTGATTTTGGGTTGTTCATGAAAGTTGTAGATAACATTGTGAACTTACTGAGAATATTTATTGTGTTATTTTTGACTGAGTAATTGAGTGGTTACTGAATTTACAATGTACTGCCCTGTTTTGATAGGTTTTGAGTGGGCAGTAGGTTTGGTTGGATTTTTGACACCCTTAAGGGTGAAATTGATTTTTATGGTCTTCCTGAGGATGGTAGGACTTTTCATGATCTTTCCAACAAGCTATGGTTTGTATTTTTTTTATTTGTGTGCAAAGAGTTATGGGTGTTGGAAATTCAGATTGAAAATAGGAAAAAGAAAGGAAGGATGTGAGTAGAACCTCGTCGGTCACTAGGGCGACGCCTCGCCCCAGCGAGGCGAGGTAGGATGGCCCGGTCGCTAGGGCGACGCGTCGCCCTAGCGACGAAGTGAAGTGAGCCAGCCTCACTAGGCGACGCCGCCTCAATGAGGCAAAGCGAGATTTTATTATTATTATTATTTTAATTATTTGGCATTAAGTGACCTAATTGTTTCTTTTGTCAATTTCTTTTCCGTCCGACATCCGATTGACCTGATTCTTGAGGCATTGGATTCGTAGAACCTTTAATTTCATTTTGTGAGAAATTGGGAATTTTTAGACAGGAAATTGACGTGGCCCCGTGTAACGGAGCCTTTAATCCTTATTTTGTTTAATTGGGGACCTATAGAGGTCCCAATTGCATGCATCGATCGCGCCAATAGGTTTCTAATTTTAGGCTAATTTTATTATGGGAAAATTTTAGATTAGGGCGGAATGCCATGAACATGCATTATACACGTTTACTTATTCCATGTGCATTGTTTGATATTTCTAACTATTAGGTTGGTAATGTATTCTTATGTTAATTGTTATAGAGGCACGTTGGAACGTCACCCACTGGACGTTGCAGAGACTTTTCGGCATTAGCTCGGAAGTTATTAGGTGAGTAACCTAGTTGGTTCCTCAATCTATGTGTGTTTAATTTTATGCATTGATGCCATGTGGAGATAATGGATGGATATGTGTGTTTGATTTTGATTGATTTCGGACCATGGGTGTCCAAATATTGGGAACTTGATATAGAAGTGCTATTGTGTATAATCGATTATGAATGCATCAATGAAACAAATGGTAAAGGCATATGACTGAAATCTGGGACGAAAGTCGAAGAAACGAAAATTGATTATTGAAATGTAAATGATTGTAAATGGGAATTGAAGCATATGCATTCATGCATAAGAGCATGATCACATAATGACAGTTGTGACCGGAGCAGCCAACGTTAGAGCCACAAGCTCACTGTATTAGGGCTTTAAGCCCACTGAAACACTGTTACTGAACCGAGCCTCAAGCTCGAGGGGAGTTAGTGCATACCCTGAGGGCTCTCCTACTCCCTAGACGCGTCTAACTACTGATCACTGATAGGCGCTCGGTCATAACACCGTAATAAATTGGACAGTGTCCCATGTGCATTGCATATATGGTGTGATTGAATGTGAATTGTGTGAAAGGCGAAACGCCTTACAATTGAGAAATGTGACTGTATGTATTATATGGTAAATCGATTGAATATGCTCGAATTGAGTGAACCATCGATGATGGTTCCTCACTGAGTTCGCAAAACTCACCTAAAATTTGCATCTATTTTTCAGGTCTTGAAGAATACCCCGTTTGACATGGGAGTATTGTATGCAAGTGAAAGATATAGGTCGGGCTCAGTTTGCGTCTGCATTAGTGTGTTTTTATTTTCTGATATCCTGTATTATTGATTAAGTCAGTTTTTAATGAAAAGGGCCCCAAGGCCATTAAATTGGTTATAATTGTTTTCCGCATATGTTATAATTTGTGTGTGTGTGTGTTTGCGTAACAAAAAAAAATTATACTGAGTTTTTGGACTGAGTGATGTAGCGCGTCACCCTCGCGGGGCACCGACTCGGATATCACCATCGATGTCGGGTTCGGGTCGTGCGAGAGTGGGGTGTTACAAGTAGAGTGCAATGGAAACATAAATTTGTTATGATCTTCAGACGAGGAAATTGGAACCAAAGTGGTTGTTCGATTAATACGACAAGAGTTATGATTCGCAGTAAGAAGAAATTAGTAGAATTGAGGTCAGAATTTCATAATGATTATGTATCGATAATTTCGAATTGATTGAGGATATACATGTGGAAGATAAAATAAACGATAATTGGAAAATGAGATAAAAGTGAGGAAATAGAGAAAGGGAAATGAAATAGACATAAATGACTTTATATGAGATGAATGAAATGATATGTAGTATAGGGAAAAAAATTTAAAAGTACGTATAAGATGGGATCTTATGCTTGAATGAGATTAAGAAAAAGGATGAAGAACTAAATGAGAAGAGTAGATGCACTTAGTATGGAAATGGACTCATTCTAAAATGATATAGCATCAGAAAAGGTGAATTCTGGAAAAACTAGAATAAAATTGGTGTTAGTATGTTTGATAAAGATAGAACTGTTGTCTAAGATCAATAAAGATCAAGGTATCAATTGTGTAAGATATAAATTGGTGATTTTAAGGAGTAAATCTGTCGACAGAATGGCATGACTTTGACGATGCCCATCCAAGCATATGCGATAGCAAGTATGTTCATTACTCTATTGAGTTTTGAGTGACTTGAACATTTTCACCTTATGAGGATGAGAGAAATTGGTGCTCTCGAGGGATTAAAAGTAGCTGATGATGTGATGATGGTAGCAGGTGATTGATAAAGATTTGTATGAATAATATATATGATAGTAGCAAGAAACTCTCTTTTGAAGAAGAATTTCACTAAGTTAGATTCAGCAGATCAGATAGTTTATATTAAGATTGATAAATGAAAGAACTGATCAAAAAGGAATATGTAATGATTCGAAAGTGAGTATTGGAGTCCTATCCCTAACGGAGACTCAAGCAAAAGAGGTTGAATATACTACTGAGAATGTATGTATTTTTGTTTGATGTAAAGGATCCAACTATTCGAGTGGATTCCTAAATTTGAGGAAACATTAATTGCCAATATGAGGAGCATATAGGTTCACGTTATGTTCTGGGTAAATATGTTCGGGAGATGCAAATTTTATCCGATGAAGGTGTGACAAGCACAGGAAGCTAAGATTGCAAATAAACTAGAGTGTGTGGAGAAACGAGTATAAATGAGTAGACATTAGAATACGTCAATGTGAAATATGACGAAATCTAAAACATGGAGAAAATTAGTCAAGAAAGGTAAGACAATTGGGAAATTGAAAATAACAAGAGATAATATTACCTCATTGAGGAATCAGTTATTTGAGGAATTACTAGAACCAATTGTGGACGTATGGAGCTTTGACAATATTTGTTCAAGTTAACAAATTCCCCGACAATACTGTGGTATTGAAGATTAAAGCGATCCAAGCGAAGTTTGATGATATGTTAAGTGTATTCGAAGAGTTGAGAAGAATAGTTTGAATATTTGAGGAAAAAGGAGTAAATTGTATGAGGGACGAAGGTAAAGAAAATTTTGAGGAATTATAACACCGATATTAATTATATCGTCTGGATTTGGAGATTCAGTAGTATACAATGATGGTTGCATAAGAGATCAGGATAAGATCCATGCAGTAAAAATGAAGTGAATTCATGTGCATGGAGACAATTGAAACCTCATAGGTTGATTGTTGATACATGAATTGAAACTTGTTGCAGTGGTGATTGCTTGAAAGTTGGAGACATTATATATAAAGAAATATTTTGACTGTGTGTAAGATATACAGATCATGAAACTTAAGGTACTTATTGAGTTGAAGGAATTGAATACGAGACTAAGACAATGGATAGAGTTACTGGAAGATTATGTTGTACAAATGAGTACAAAAATGATAAAGCTAGTGTTGTAATCAGATGCATTGAATAGAGAATTCAATAGCAGTGAAGTATGAATTCAAATATAGAGGTTATCATATCTAGTGCAATAAAGAGTGCTGAATGAAGTCAAATTTAGGGCAAAATGAGGTACCATTAGTCACTGAAAATGTAAGATCAGTTTCATATGAACAAAGCTCAATTGAGGGTTCAAAAATTGTGAACCTTACCAAGAAATCGAAAATGAATGTGAATTTTGAGTTCGAGTAGGAAAAATGATACTGGGTGATTGAGATAAAAAGTATGCGTACCGACAAAGATGATTGAGCAAAGAGACTATTAGAAAAGCACAAATGGTGATTTAAGCTATACATCCTAGAAGAAATATGTCAAGTGACTGAAAGTTTCAATTGTCGACGGTCTTAACTGTCGGAGATATGTTTGAAGTTTATAGTTTGGAGTTCATAGGAACATGAGACCAATGTATGGTTCTATTTGACTTTAAACATCATAATCGTTGTCATAGTGATTTCAATAGAATAATGTATGAGGAGTTAGATGATAGAAAGAGTCATCGCTTTTGTATTATGATGAGTAAGGCCTACTGGTCATTGAAGGCTATAATTGGAGATGTTATGGACAGGTGATATTAAGTGATTCAAGAAAGATGGATGAGTTAGGTGGATCTGCGCCAATTACATGAAATACAGTGAGATAGACATAAGAGTTAAATGTACTGATACTAAAGTGATGTGAATTATTAAGTGAAAGATGATTTGTCTCTGAGGGTATCACCTTACAGGGTGTGCGCTTGTAGGAAAATCCCGGGAGGAACATCACATGTTCCAGCAGTGGAAACAAAATTTTTTTATTCCCGGGACCTTCCCGAAACCCAGGATCCCGGTGTCGGTATGAAAACCTCAAACCTGAATAGCCAATATAGACTATCTCTAAAGGTATCCACGCAGAGATCAGAAAACCTAACCGAGTCAAACCCTTTTGACCCGGGAATAGCTAGAAATGAATAAGAGCTGCTAGACACTACCTCATCCCGGAGAGCTTGGATCAACGTTGAAGAAGATGACAAAAGCTTGAAGAAGAGAGCCTTGATGAGAGATGAAGAAGAGAGAAAACTATTTTCTCTTAGGTTTTCATAAAACCTTTCTTCCTTTCAAAAGCCACGATGATGATCTTGTTAAAAACCAAGAAAAAAATCTTTCTTTTCTTCCTTTTTCATAAGCAACGATCATCACCTCTCTCTTCCATGTTTTTTGTCCTTCTGTAATTAAATGAAGATGATGACTAAGCTTCCAAATGGAAGCTTCCTTGATTCTTCTCCTCCATCCACGTGACCAACATATATATATATATATATATTATTTATTTAATTAATTAATCATATATATATATGTATATATATTGCTAAAGTGGTCCAGTCACACCAGAGTCGGTCCTACCGGGCCCCGGCACGGAAAAACCACCGAAAACCTTTTTCAGCAATATCGATGTCGCGATCTCATCGGGACATATCTCGATCTCATCGGGATCCATTTAATCCTAATGCTCTCCATAATTGGAACTCTGTCCAATACTATTTTCTGAGATCCTCTGAAACACTCTTATCGTGTGACCCTTTAGGTTTAGGTTATGTTGGCCACTTAGATTAACAATTAATCTGAGCAAGTCATGAGCGGTATCTAGCAACACATCATGACCCCCAATTGACCGGAAAGTAATCGGTTTGATGAATTCATCACGAACCAGATCACGAACCCTTCCATAGACAATTACTGTGCAATTCGTCCTTTCATCATCCTATACCCCACTTGGTTATGAGTATGGTTAATATGTCAACTCTTACTAGACTAAGTCTAGCCCAGTGAAATCGGTTCTGTCGAGGACTCATTACTTTATATGTCCATGAAGACACTCTTCATGACATAATCATGCTCTCGCCGAGACTTAAAGTAATGATCTGACAAGAAGCTGTGGTATCTCTTACATTCTCACGTAAGTGATGAATCCTTTATTGGCTACTCAATTACCTTCAATACCTCAAACTGTACCCAAGCACCACCCTATGAGTAACCTCCGGAAGGCCACGAGGAATGGAGTCAAAACAGATCAAGATTCAAGATATCCTCGAGTACCTCAAGTCTAAGGATACTTGCACCATTGCTATGATGAGATTATCACCGACATTAAATCCATGTGATGATCTCATGGCAGTCATCCAATGAACTTACTACCACTAGTAAGCATCCATATGTCAACTCTAAATATCTCATATTTACAGTTTTGAGATCCACCGCTGATCCAATCAAGGAGTATGACATATGCTAGTCCGTCATGGGATTAATGATGTCCAGCCTCATTAATCCTATGACTAGGAAAATTTAGATCTTGACATAATTGCACATGATAGGAATCTCGGGATTATGATCATATCATAATTTCTTTCATGCTATGTCATATATCATGGACTTCATTAATTTGATTAAAGATCAATATCAATTCATAAAGAACATCAAATAAATGAAACATGCCTTTCTTTATTTATTCATAAAGTCGTACATGACTATGAACAAAAGCGCTAAAGGGATTGCCTTTAGGGCACTACTCTAACAAATCTCCCACTTCACCTAAAGCCAATCGCCTTGGTATCTAATACCATAAGCGAGTACATGAGAATCAAAATTCTTACGTGACAATGGCTCGTCAACGGATCGACAATGTTACGCTCTGTGGGAATCCTCTCGATCGCGACATCACCTCTAGCAATGATCTCTCGAATCGATGATATCTGAGATGCGTGTTTAGATCGTTGGTGAGACCTCGGTTCTTTGCTCGAGCAATAGCCCCATTGTTGTCACAATACAACCTGTATGGGTCCATCACACTAGGAGCCACACCAAGTTCGAAATGAACTTCTTGATCCAAACGACTTCCTTTGCCGCCTCGATGCAAAGAATGTACTCGCCTCGGTCGTCGAATCGCGATCGTCTCTTGTTTGGAACTCTTCCAACCGACCGCTCCGCCGTTTTAGCGTGAAAACATAACTCGACGGGATCCAGAGTCATCCTTGTCGATTAGAAACGGCATCCGTGATGCCCGCCACTTGAGATTTTCATCTCCATATATCAAGAAAACATCCTTAGTCCTTCGCAAGTACTTGAGGATATTCTCGACACCACGATGACCCTCACCAGATCCGATTGGTATCTCGCCGTAACACTTAGAGCATACGATACATCGGGCCTCGTACATAACATAGCATACATGATCGATCCTACTGCAGACGCATACGGGATCTGATCTATGCGAATCCTCTCATCTTGTGTCTTAGGACACATAGATTTCGAGAGTGTTATCCCATGAGTAATGGGAAGAAACCCTCTCTTGGATTGCTCCATGCTAAGCCTTTTTAGCATCTTGTCTATGTACGATGATTGTGAAAGACCAAGCAACCTCTTTGATCTATCTCTATAGATCTTTATCCCAAGGATATAAGTTGCTTCACCAAGGTCTTTCATCGCAAATTGCTTGGACAACCAAATTTTGACTGATTGCAGCATTGAGACATCATTTCCGAGTAACAGTATGTCATCTACATACAACACAAGGAAAACGATTGCATTCCCATTAACCTTTTTGTACACACAATGCTCATCCGGATTTTGTGAGAAACCAAACTCTTTGATTGACTCCTCAAAACGGATGTTCCAACTCCTGGATGCTTGCTTCAATCCATAAATGGATTTCTGAAGCTTGCATACCTTTTCGCCATCACTGGAAGTGAAGCCCTCTGGTTGTGTCATGTACACATCCTCGGCCAGATTTCCGTTAAGGAAAGCTGTCTTCACATCCATTTGTCATATCTCATAATCATAATGAGCAACAATGGCTAGGAGTATCCGAATGGATTTAAGCATTGCTACGGGGCTGAAGGTCTCGTCATAGTCAACTCCTTGTCTTTGACGAAATCCTTTGGCCACAAGCCTTGCTTTGTAGGTAATCACATTACCATCCATGTCGGTTTTCTTCTTGAAAACCCATTTGCACCCTATAGGTTTTATCCCTTCAGGTGCATCAACCAAAGTCCATACTTGGTTTATGTACATGGAATCCATTTCGGCTTTCATGGCACAAAGCCATTTTAGGACATCAACTTTTCGGAACCTCTTCATAGGTAGCAGGCTCATCATTTTCTATGAGCAATACGTCATTCTGTTCACTTACGAGAAATCCGTATCTCTCGGGAACAATGCGCATCCTACTTGACCTACGAACTTCGTGTGCAACAGAAGGTTGAACTGTTACTTCATCTGAATGAGTGACAGTCTCAGGTTCAGGCAGTTGATCTGTGCTTGTTTGAGCATCTTGAACTTCTTCAAGTTCGACTTTGCTGCCACTGTCTTCTTGTAGAAGAAACTCTTTCTCTAAAAAGACAGCATGCTTCGAAACAAACACCTTTTGTTCCTCAGCAAGGTAGAATTGATATCCCATGGTCTCTTTAGGATATCCTACAAACAAACACTTGTCGACTTTGCTTCAAGCTTATCTCGATGAATCCGCTTCACGAAGGTGACAACCCCATACTTTCAAATGAGAAAGATAAGGTTTTCTGTTAGTCCACATCTCATATGGAGTAACATCAACTGTCTTAGAGGGAACTCTGTTTAGCAAGTAAACAGCTGTCTCTAGCGCATACCCCCAAAACGATTTTGGTAATTTTGCGAAACCCATCATTGATCGTACCACGTCCAACAAGGTTCGATTTCTCCTTTCAGCCACACCATTGTCTTTGTGGTGTGTAAGGAGGAGTCCACCGAGATAATATCCCATTATCTACGAGATAATCCAAGCTGCTGGTCTAAGTATTCTCCACCACGATCGGATCGTAATGCCTTGATACTTTTACCAAGCTGGTTTTCTACTTCATTTCAATTGTTTGAACTTTTCAAACGCTTGATTTGTATCTCATCAGATACAAGTACCCATATCGTGAATAATCATCGATAAAGGTAATGAAGTAACGACAACCACTTCTGGCATGGATGGACATCGGACCACATACATCTGAATGTATTAGGTCTAATACTCCAATAGCTCGTTCACCCTTTCCCTTGAAGGGTAACTTTGTCATCTTGCCTAATAAACAAGATTCGCATGTGTCATATGATTCATAATCAAATGACCCTAAACTGCCACTCTTGTGGAGCTTAGCGATCGTGTCTCATTTATATGGCCGTCGACAATGCCATAAGTAAGTTGACTTTAGATTATCTCTTTTATGCCGTTTGGTGTCATTGACATTTAAAATTGGATTAGACATATCTAATATGTAAATACCATTGCACAATGTACAGTTCCATAAAGCATTCCATTAGAATTAATAGAACAACCATTGCTATTAAAATTCATATGGAATCCAAATCTATTAAGACAAGAAATGCAGATAATATATTCTTTGTCAAACGGGTACAAAATAACAATCATCCAATTCCAAAGACAAGCCCAAGAGGGAGAGACAAAACATAGGTTCCTACGGCTAATGCAAAGAACTCTTGCTCCATTTCCAACACGAGGTCTACTTCTCCCTTCATGAGTTGCTCATCGTCCACGAGGCCCCGCATATCATTGCATATGTGTGAGCCACAACCAGTATCAAATACCGGATGTTGTGATCGAATAAGATTAACTTCAATGACATACAAACTGAAGTAGTCGAGGCATCGATGCCTTCTTACCTTCACGACTCAGATAGACTTTGCAATGCGCCTCCAATGGCCATCTTTACCATGATAGAAGCAAGTTCCTTTGGGGCGCTTCTTTGGTCTTCTTGATGGCGCCTCCTTTGGTTTCTTTGCCTTCTTCTTCTTTGGGTTCTTTTTTCTTGGACCCAAAAGATGAAGAAGCAACCACCAAGACTTGCTTACTATCACTCTTGATAGATGCCGTCATTTGTCTTGAAAGCAGATTGATCACTCGACTATTGTAGTGGATATTTGGTTCATCCGATAGTTTAGCACTAATCGTGCATAAGCTGTCGGACAATCCAACCGTAATTAAGTCTATACTTAATTCATGATCCATTGCAAAACCTAAGATGGTCAATCTCTCAATATAGCCATTCATCTTCGAGCGTCTTGAGCAATGAGATGTCCCCGAGCCATCTTGGTAGTGAAGAGAAGCCTTGAGGTCTCGAACCTTTCGGACCGGGCTTGCTCGTCAAACAGCTCCCTAAGATGACAAACTATAGTGTGAGCATCCATGGACTCGTCTTTATTCAGAACTCGGTGACATCGACGCAAGCATAATGCAAGTCGCCATGTCACTGTCCTTTAGATGCTTACTATATGCCTTCTGATCATCATCAGAAGCATCGACAGCAGGTGCATCTGGAAGCGAAAAATCTAGGATATATCCCAGACTTTCAGATCTGAGAACTATTCTCAGATTCCTTAACCAGTCAAGAAAATTCGGTCCAGTTAACTTGTTGGAATCCATCAGCGAGCGAAGATTCACACTTGACGACATTTTCAAATAACCTACATGGATAGAGAGGAAGAATGTTAGAATAGGAATAGCTGCATAATCATAAGGACTTGAATGATATGCAAAAAGCTCCCACTAGTTTCATAGAATCCATAACCCTCATTATGAATCCAAAGAAACAAAGTGACATAATGTCCTAGTGGGTCGATATCCGATATTGCTAAGAATGACCTTGGGTTTACCCAACAAGCCATAACTTAGGTCAATCGGTAGGTATCGAACATACCAATTGCATCATCGATAACCGACATTGAGAATGACCTTGGGTTTACCCAACAAGCCACCTTATGTCTCGGGAGGTATCAGATATACCAATTACATCTTAGACACAACTATCGATCAGTGTTATCAACTTGTTGATGTATGCACTTACATTGGGTATCAACTCTTTGATGCGCATATATCCGATGTATGCTGCCCAATTTCACCTCGTCCACGTTGACCTTGAGTTTACTCAACAAACTAACGCTTCGGTGAAAACCAACCCATTAATCGAAAATCATATTTTCATGGTTTGAACATATCCATATAGAGTGAGCTTGGGTTTACCCAACAACCCATCCTATAAGAACTCGGTTCTTACCATATTAATGGAAGGCGTTAGTTTTCATATACCAAGGAGGATTTAGAAACTCTAGACTCCAAGTGAAGGATCATAGTCACTAGGACTATATGGCATGATTTAGGTTTCATCAATCAAATTGAATCAATCCTTATAATCATCCATCATCCAACTGAGCATGTCACAAGTCGACTTTCATCAAATGCAAGTCACCTTATGCTTCGCCACACACAAGTCGACTTATATCCCGATACAAGTGGACTTATGGCAAAAATCTTGAACAAGTCGACTTATCCAGAAAACAAGTCGACTTATCCGAAAACAAGTCGACTTATCTGCAAACAAGTCGACTTATGTAGCAAACAAGTGGGACTTATCTTTGAAAACAAGTGGACTTATGTAGCAAACAAGTCGACTTATTCTGCAAGATTGCTATTATTTCTAATCGGCTAATTCCTCAATCAATGCAATTCCAATTCTCAACACCATCATACCTAGGATAATATCTGTACATTGATGCCTCAATGAACACTTCATTGATTCATGAATGCCTTAAATAGTTAAACTATATGAAAAGCTTGAAATGAGTCATAACTCTAAGATTTCCAAATAATTTAGGAACACCCAAATTATCACCCTAAGCATCTCTAGCTAGTGTA
The DNA here is from genome assembly GCA_029891385.1 of Erythroxylum novogranatense. NCBI lineage: Eukaryota > Viridiplantae > Streptophyta > Magnoliopsida > Malpighiales > Erythroxylaceae > Erythroxylum > Erythroxylum novogranatense. Next base: position 58,707,366 of record CM057225.1, on the reverse strand, counting down.
TATTTTCTCAAAATGACTTCGGCACAAGCCACAAAATTTATGACGGCCAAAACAAACAAGATACTGATATATACTAACGAGACGCTAATATGACATATATGGCACTCAAAAATTCTTGGAAAAACAACTTCAAGCAATTCAATTTGGCAATCATACTACATCAAGATAACACATTTTTAATCACATTAAAAATGCTGCAAGGCATTGGAATTGAAAAAGCAAACTCAATCAAGCCAAGCAAAACAGTCCCAACAATTTTCACCAAAACTGTCCAGTTCTGTACATTGCTTGAAATGACCAATGAAACAATTTCAATAAATCATGAGAAAATTATATAGGTTACTACATGTTTATAAAATGCTAACTAAATTTTTTCAGGATTTCAGGCCATCAAAAACTCAGTCAACCAAAATAACAAAACCGATTTCAAAACTGTGTTCATCAGCACAGCAATTCCCAACAGCATAGAATAAAATCGAAAATAAATATCCAATCACCTTGAAATCCAATTTCCATGCTCACAGACATTCACCAACATCTTAGAGACATGTAGGTGAAGGAAAATCCAGAAAACGATTTTTCTAAAATTTATTCTTGATTTTATACTACTGCCTGTTCACAGAATCGTTTCAAAAACAGCATCTGTAAGCTTAGGGAAATAATTAGCAAAACTTTATCTAATCAAATCGATAAATTCTGAAAATTCATAGACATATTCTCTAACATGTTATGAACATTCCTGGGCAGAAAAATTTCCAAAACCCTATCTCTATAGCAATTCGAAATCTGAACAGAATGCATGCTACAACATCACAAGCAATTAGGGTTTATGATCTAGCTTCAGTTAAAGCTTCATACACGACACCAGACGCTCTGATACCACTGTAGGAAAATCCCGGGAGGAACATCACATGTTCTAGCAGCGAAAACAAAAATTTTTTATTCCCGGGACCTTCCCGAAACCCAGGATCCCGGTGTCGGTATGAAAACCTCAAACCTGAATAGCCAATAGAGACTATCTCTAAAGGTATCCACGCAGAGATCAGAAAACCTAACCGAGTCAAACCCTTTTGACCCGGGAATAGCTAGAACATAATAAGAGCTGCTAGACCCTACCTCTGTCCTGGAGAGCTTGGATCAACGTTGAAGAAGATGACAAAAGCTTGAAGAAGAGAGCCTTGATGATAGATGAAGAAGAGAGAAAACTATTTTCTCTTAGGTTTTCATAAAACCTTTCTTCCTTTCAAAAGCCACGATGATGATCTTGTTAAAAACCAAGAAAAAAATCTTTCTTTTCTTCCTTTTTCATAAGCAACGATCATCACCTCTCTCTTCCATGTTTTTTGTCCTTTTGTAATTAAATGAAGATGATGACTAAGCTTCCAAATGGAAGCTTCCTTGATTCTTCTCCTCCATCCACGTGACCAACATATATATATATATATTAATTAATTATTTAATTAATTAATCATATATATATATGTATATATATTGCTAAAGTGGTCCAGTCACACTAGAGTCGGTCCTACCGGGCCCCGGCACGGAAAAACCACCGAAAACCTTTTTCAGCAATATCGATGTCGCGATCTCATCGGGACATATCTCGATCTCATCGGGATCCATTTAATCCTAATGCTCTCCATAATTGGAACTCTGTCCAATACTATTTTACAGATCCTCTGAAACACTCTTATGCGTGTGACCCTTTAGGTTTCCGGTTATGTTGGCCACTTAGATTAACAATTAATCTGAGCAAGTCATGAGCGGTATCTAGCAACACATCATGACCCCCAATTGACCGGAAAGTAATCGGTTTGATGAATTCATCACGAACCAGATCATGAACCCTTCCATGAACAATTCTCGTGCAATTCGTCCTTTCATCATCCTATACCCCACTTGGTTATGAGTATGGTTAATATGTCAACTCTTACTAGACTAAGTCTAGCCTAAGTGAAATCGGCCTCTGTCGAGGACTCATTACTTTATATGTCCATGAAGACACTCTTCATGACATAATCATGCTCGCCGAGACTTAAAGTAATGATCTGATAAGAAGTTAGGTATCTCTTCATTCTCACGTAAGTGATGAATCCTTTATTGGCTACTCAATTACCTTCGAATACCTCAAACTGTACCCAAGCACCACCCTATGAGTAACCTCTGGAAGGCCACGAGGAATGGAGTCAAAGTACAGGATCAGTATCCAAGATATGCTTGAGTACCTCAAGTCTAAGGATACTTGCACCATTGCTATAATGAGATTATCACTGACATTAAATCCATGTGATGATCTCATGGCAGGTCATCCAATGAACTTACTACCACTAGTAAGCATCCATATGTCAACTCTAAATATCTCATATTTACAGTTTTTGAGATCCACTGCTTGATCCAATCAAGGAGTATGACATATGCTAGTCTGTCCGGATTAATGATGTCCAGCCTCATTAATCCTATGACTAGGAAAATTTAGATATCGACATAATTGCACATGATAGGAATCTCAGGATTATGATCACATCATAATTTCTTTCATGCTATGTCATATATCATGGACTTCATTAATTTGATTAAAGATCAATATCAATTCATAAAGAACATCAAATAAATGAAACATGCCTTTCTTTATTTATTCATAAAGTCTGTACATGACTATGAACAAAAAGCGCTAAAGGGGATTGCCTTTAGGGCACTACTCTAACAGCGCTTACATGGGGTACAAGGTGTGCTCAAGTTAGGACAAAGGATTTGCTAAGCCCAATATGAATTGGTCTATATGAAATTATTATGAGTTAGCAATACTAATAAAAGATATCTTAGCTCAAAATGTGATATACTTGAGTACATGAAGGAAATATTGATATGATATGATATTGGTTTTATCGATACAGGAAGTGGAAAATTGTGAGTGATCTGAAATAATAAGGAACTAGTTAAGAAAGTGAATGCCCAAATAAGAGATTGAAAGACTGAGTGAATCTGTTGACCACGGTCAGTTGAAAGAAAGTATTCGAGTGATGAAGTTAAATGAGAAATGCGGGAACATCATGTACTGCTGATCAATCAGATAAGAATTTGGAGGACGAAAATTTTTTAAGAGGGGAGAGTTGTTGGCCCCTGAATTTTTCTTGTTAAATAAAGCATGATTTAAATAAATTATGAGGTTTGATGGATAAAGTTTTGGATCTACTTGTTATGTAAATGTTAATAGAATTTATTGTATGGTTTGGTTGTATTAAAAGTGGTAAGAATGCATCAGGGCATTTTAGGCAAGTCACTTAAGGTTATAAGATATAAGGCTTTTATTGAAGGGTAAAAGAATACTAAAGGGTATAAAAATAAGAAGTTATTGTGTTTTTCTTGATGAGGGAAGAAGAAGTCGTGGAAGAAGAAGAGAAGAAGAGAAAATTAGGGTTTTTGTAGATCTTGAAGAATTTGACGAATCTTGGAGCTAAACAAGTAAGTATAAGACTCAACCCTTCTTGATTTGTTGAATGAATCATGTTTAGTGATAGTTAGAAGTGAAAAAGAAGTGGAATGTGTGAAGTGAGTTGTTGTTGAATAGTGATGAAAATGCTGTAATCTTCTAGGGTTAATGATTATGCTGTGTTTGTGAATGATTTTAGGTTGGAATGAGTTTAGAAATGAAGTAGGAATGATGATTTTAGGTTAAGATGAGTTATTTGTGAAATATGGGAAGTATGTAGATGAAGAATGTCGAAAAACAAGTTTTCGGGAGGTTTTTGGTCACGCACGTTGCGGCGTGCGCAAGAGTCCATGTCGTGGCGCACACAGGAGCCCACGTCGCGGCGCACGTAGGAGTCCTCGTCGCGGCGCGCGCAGGAGTCCATGTCACAACGCACAAGAGTCCACGTTGCGGTGTGCACAAGAGCCCTCGTCGCGGCGAGCTTCTAGGTTTTGCCGTGGCGAGTTTCTGGGTTTCGCCGCAACGAGCTCAACCTTTGCCGCGGCGAGCTCAACTTTCCTACACAGACATGTTTTGGTATTTTATTCATAAATTTTGATGTAGATGTCCAAATGAGGTGATTTTTAATTCATTGTAAAATAGAGACAAAGGTCTACAAGTTTTATGAGGAAAGGAAGTTTTGAATCAGTCTCCAAAGATCTCAAATTATGGATGGAAATTGAGCATAGATTCTTGTTTCAACATAAGGTCAGTCCCAATATGTTTGGAGTATAACTTTCAGATTTTTGAAACAAATTGAATGATTTTGGAGTCATTAGAAACTTAAGAAAATGGGGAAAACATTTTCTAGAAGAGAATATTACCAGATTTTTTCATTTACTTGATCATAGTGATCATGGAAAATTGACCCAAATGTTTGGACTTTTGGAAGAGTTTGAGTTTTTAGAATTTATCTTAGTGAATACGCAATATTGTTGGACCAATGGTGGTTGACAAATTAAATCCCTTTATGTTTTGATAATAATAAAATATCTAGAAATAGTTAAGAAATTATTTCAGGTATTATTCAATGAAAGGATTGTGCAAATCAAGATGAGCAAGTGTCTAATCAATGGAGAATCAAGATGGGAGTTGTCCCCTAAATGAAAAATGACATAAAACATGAGGATTATAAAGGATTTGGTCGGATGTTACCATTGAAGGAAATACAAGTCGACTTACAAAGCACAAGTCGACTTACAGATGAAGCAATGTCAGTACAAGTCGACTTATCAAACATAAGTCGACTTATCGAGTACGACAAGTCGACTTACATGGTACAAGTCGACTTATTGGAGAGCAGAGATGAAACTTTTACGTAAATGGTTGAAACAAGTCGACTAATGGATGCACGAAATCAGCTCCAACGGTCCAATTTGATAAAAATGGAATGGAGATTATCAAGGAACGGCTATATCCAATTAAGCAACGGCTAGTAGAGCTCCAACAGCTATATTTCTTCAAGTATAAATAGAGGATGATGGAAGAAGAGTAGATACAAGTTCTACAAGTTCAAATACTCTTATACTGCTTCAAATTACTCACTATTGCTCTTATTTTGTTACAAATTGTATTGAGCACTTGTTCTTCAATCTTTGTATTGTTTTACTTACAATTTGAGTGACTAGGTCACGTGAGGTAGGATTTGTGCCGGAAGACAAATTGAGTGTAAAGGTTGCTTGAGCCGAAATTCAAGTGGGATTGTAAAAAGTTCACACTCAACTACAAAGTGTGCAATAAAGTGGTTGGAAAAATCCTAAGTGGGAGCTTAGGTAGAGGACATAGGTCTTAGCACCGAACCTCTATAAAAACAGTGTTTGATCTTCTTCCCTACACTTTTTAATTAAGTTTATCAAAATTGTTTTTGTGTGTTTTAACTTCTGATTTTCTTGTAGAAATTTTCAAAGAATTTTAAATATCTATTCAACCCCCCTTCTAGATCACTTACAATTGGTATCAGAGCAGAAGTATCCGGGATGGCACACAACAATCTAGAGGAAGAAGGTTATACTAATAATCGCCCTCCTTTATTTAATGGTACTAATTATTCTTCTTGGAAAAATCCTACGAAGTACCACATCATTAGCGAGGGAGTTGAATACTAGAAGATCATTATCTTCGGACTTCAAACCCCTCTGAAAGAAAATGGTGAGTTGAAAACGGAGCTGGAGTATGATGATAACGATTGGAGGCAAGCGTACATCAACGCCAAAACTATGAAGCTGATATATTATGCATTAACGGTTGAGCAAAGAAATCGGGTAAATTCTTGCACCACTGCCAAGGAAATTTGGGAGAGACTTCGAGTTACTCATGAAGGGACAAATCAAGTTCGGGAGACTAAAATCAACATGCTGCTTCATGACTATGAAATGTTTGTCATGAAGGAAGGTGAGTCTATTTCAACTATGCTTGATCGTTTTGCAGAAATCATAAATGGATTAGGCAACCTTGGAAAGCATATGACGATGACGGTGAGAAGGTAAAGAAAATCCTTCGCTCACTACCGAAGGAATGGGATTCACAAGTCACTGCCATTATGGAATCCAAAGATCTCAATCATCTGGAATTCAACGCCTTGGTGGGATCACTTATCAACTATGAGATTATTCTCAAATCCAGAGGAGGTAGAGGTAAGCCTCAAAAATCTATTGCTTTTAAAGCTAACACTTCTTTCGTTGATGAAAGTGATGAGGAAATAGATGAAGACGAGGAAGACGAAGAAATAGCGATGTACGCTAGAAATTTAAGGAAGTTCAAGGGACTTCTCAAAAATCAAAGAAAAGAATTATATGACAGAAAACAGGGAGAAAGAAAGAGGTTTGGCGCGAAAAGAAAATCAAAAGGCTATGACGAAAAGGAAGGCAACGAAGAATGTTGGAGATGTGAAAAACGGGGACATCTCGCAAGAGAATGCAAAAGCTCATCCTCCACATCAAACATTCAGAAAAGTGACAAATACGAAAAAGGTAAAAGGAAACTAGCCTGGTGGCAACTTGGAGTGATGAAGTGGATGCATATCAAAGTGATGATGAAAACAACCTGGCACTTATGGCAAAAAGTTCATCAAGTGATGATGAAAATGAGGTAATTTTCGATGACCAAGATCTAAAAGATTCTTTTGATGCTTTGCAAGCTGATTTTGAAGAAGCCATTGAGATTAACAAAAAATTAAGAAAGAAAATACGAGAATTGGTTGCTGAAAATAGTGCCTTACATGAAACGATTGATGATTTAGATAGTCCAAAGGAAGATCATTTTGCATGTCTTATAGAAAAGGGAAAACTTGTTTGTGAGCTTGATAGACTCAGAAAAGAATTTTCGTATGTAGTTGAAAAATTTGCGAATGGAAACAAACAGTTTGAAAAATTGTTATCACTACAAAGATATTCCATTTCTAAACATGGATTAGGATATGACCCTTTTGATAGAGATTGCTCTTTAATTTCCAAATTCACTAAGGATGGAAAAATTGCTCAATGTGCTAGATGCTTGAAAGATGGTCACATAGAAATTTCCTGCAAGAGTACTAGAAGATGTGTTAAGATTAAGAAAATTTGGGTTATTAAAGGCACAATACCACCTAATGTGGTTTATATGGCTAACCAAAATGGACCCAAAATGGCTTGGGTACCTATAAGAAGAAAGAACATTGATATTGTAGGTACAAGGAAGGGATGAAAGGCCGTCAAGCACTTGGTACATCGATAGCGGATATTCAAGACACATGAGTGGAGACAAGAACCTTTTTGTGGAAATCAAACCAAAGAATCAAGGTTATGTCACTTTTGGAGACAACAACAAAGGTAAGGTCATTGGAATTGGTAAAGTGGGTAAGGAACCTTTGCCAACCATTGACAATGTTTTACTTATTGATGGATTAAAACATAATTTGTTAAGTGTCTCTCAACTTTGTGATATGAATTTTAATGTAAGTTTTGAATCATCACATTGCATGGTTAAAAAGGACAGTCATGTAGCTTTCATTGGTTTGAGACACGGAAATACATACATAGTAGATTTACATGATGATAGTTCGTTTAATGAAAAGTGTTTAGTGACTTTAGAAGAAAATGCATTTTTATGGCATAGAAAATTAGGACATGCACCTTTGCCTCTAATTTCTAAACTCTCGAAAAATGACATAGTAAGGGGATTGCCTAAAATCAAATTTGTTAAAGATCACTTATGTGCATCTTGCTTAAAGGGCAAACATTTTAGAGAATCTTTCAAACCAAAGAAAGAAATTTGCACATCTAGAATTCTTGAACTTGTGCATATGGATTTGATTGGACCATCTAGGCAAGCTAGTCTTAGTGGAAAATTATATGTCCTTGTGATTGTAGATGATTTTTCTAGATTTACTTGGGTAAGATTTCTTGCGAATAAAAGTGATGCAATTAATGAATTTACCAAGTGGTGTAGATTAGTTCAAAATGAGAAAAATTTGTCGATCGTTGCAATTAGAACCGATCATGGAGGAGAATTTGAATGTGAACCTTTCGAAAGTCTTTGTGAAAAATACGGGATGGAGAACAATTTCTCGACACCAAGGACTCCGCAACAAAATGGTGTGGTAGAAAGGAAGAATCGTTCTCTTGAAGAAATGAGCAGAACCATGTTAAATGAGTACAATCTTCCTAAATCATTTTGGGTGGAAGCAGTCAACACAGCATGCTACGTCATCAACAGGGTGCACTTACGAAGAGACAAAAATAAGACACCTTACGAGCTATGGAAAGGTAAGAAACCTAATATCTCTTATTTTCATCCTTTTGGCTGTAAAGTTTTTATTCATAATAATGGAAAGAGCAATTTAGGAAAATTCGATTCTAAATCTGATATTGGTGTGTTTATTGGTTATTCTCAAACTAGTAAGGCTTTTAGAGTTTATAATAATAGGAATAAATGTGTTGAAGAAAGTATACATGTTAAATTTGATGATATGATTTCACCCCCGAAAAAGGCTTGTTTTGATGATGATGCAGGAAGTTCAGGAAATAAAATTGAAGAAATTGAATCCAAGATTGAGGAATTGAAGCTAGACGAAGAAAATCATATAACCGACATTAAATGATGGGCAAAAGCAAAGAACCATCCTATGGAGCAAGTCATTGGTGATTTAAATGTTGGTGTAAGAACTAGGAGAAATATCTATGAGAATATGGGCAATTCAGCCTTCATTTCATTGGTAGAACCCAAAAATATAGAAGAAGCTCTTAAAGATAAAAACTGGCTTTTAGCTATGCAAGAGGAGCTTAATCAGTTCAAACGAAATGATGTATGGGATTTGGTAACTCCACCAAAGGACAAGACCATCATTGGAGTCAAGTGGGTAAATTGGATTAAATATGATGAGAATGGTGAAGCGATTAAAAATAAATCAAGGTTAGTGGCTCAAGGATTTTATTAAGAAGAAGGCCTTGATTACAATGAGACATACGCTCCTGTGGCTCGTTTGGAGGCAATTAGGCTACTATGTGCATTTGCGTCTCATAAAAGGATCAAATTAAATCAAATGGACGTCAAGAGCGCATTTCTCAATGGGTATATTCAAAGGAAGTCTATGTCAAACAACCGTCAGGATTTGAAGATCATGAGCATCCGGATTACGTCTACAAACTTAAGAAGGCACTTTATGGACTGAAACAAGCACCTAGAGCATGGTATGAAAGGTTAAGTACTTTTCTAACTCAACATGGATATGTTCGTGGTAAGATAGATAATACTTTGTTTATTAAACATGTTGATAATGATATGCTTATTTGTCAAATTTATGTTGATGACATTGTGTTTGGTGCCACTAATAAATTTTTGTGTAAAGAATTTAGCGATTTAATGCAAGGTGAGTTTGAAATAAGCATGATGGGAGAACTCAAGTTCTTTCTTGGATTGCAAATCAAGCAACACAAAAATGGAATATTCATCCATCAATCGAAGTACACAAAGGTCCTTCTTAAGAAGTTTAAAATGGAAGGATGCAAAGTGGCAACAACACCAATGGCAACAAATGTGGTCTTGGAGAAAAATGAACATAAAGAAGATGTTGATCAAAAACTCTATAGAGGTATGATCGGCTCTCTCTTGTATTTAACTGCTTCTAGACCTGATATAATGTTTGCCACATGTCTTTGTGCTAGATTTCAATCTTGTCCTAAGATTTCTCACTTGAGTGCTTGTAAAAGAATTTTTAGATATTTGAGTAGAACTATTAATCATGGTTTGTGGTATCCTAGTTGTGATTCATTTGATTTGTATGCTTATAGTGATGCTGATCATGGTGGCTGTAGAATTGATAGAAAAAGTACTAGTGGATTATGTCATTTCTTAGGATCATCTTTGATATCTTGGGCTAGTAAAAAGCAAGTTAGTGTAGCCATTTCCACTGCTGAATCCGAATATGTAGCAGCTGGGAGTGCTTGTGCCCAAGTCCTTTGGATTAAACATCAATTGCTTGATTATGGTATTGTAGTTAAAAACATTCCTATCTATTGTGATAATACCAGTGCTATTTGTTTGAGTAAAAGTCCTATATTGCATAGTAGAACAAAGCACATTGAAATTAGACATCATTTTCTTCGTGATCATTGTTTGAAAGGTGACATTGTTTTGAAACATGTTTCGTCTAGTGATCAATTGGCTGACATTTTTACTAAACCTCTTAAGGAAGATGTGTTTGTAAATATTAAATTAAGGTTAGGCATGTGTGATTTAAATTCCTTTGGTTGAATTTGATTTTTGTTACATTAAATGGTCAAAATTTGAGGCAAAAGTGCAATCACATCCGAAGATACATTCATCGTGTTGATTACTTGGGCTGAATAAGTGACTTATTTGGAGTTTTGGTCACACCTTTTATGACTTGACCATTAGCAAGTCGACTTATGAGAAAATTAGTATTCTGGGATGCAGATATTTAAGGATAAGTCGACTTATACAGATCGACAAGTCGACTTATGAAGGTCGATAAGTCGACTTATTCAGGGAACAAGTCGACTTATGGTTGGACAGAGGCTTTAAAACAAGTTCTTCCCTATCTTCTCCGCAGACCTCTTCTCTCCAAAACCCAGAAATTTCTCTCCCAAAACTCGACTTATCTTCCACAAATTCCTCAAATCTTACTTACCCACAGATTTTTTACCTTCATCAACTCTAAATCACCCCATTTTATCTCCAAATCACCTCTCCTTTTTAAAACCCCTCTTTCAAAACCCTAACTTGCGTTTTTCCCTTTCTCTCTCTACAAATCAATGGCTCCTCGAAAGTCCTCTCAGAAATGAAAAGAAACGGCTTAATCTCAAGGTCCCCACGTTCCTCAAAGACCACGGATTCGGGGGTCCTCATCAAAAGGAGATGCGACAAGGGAGGATGACGCGATTGAACCCAGATTTGCTTCGAGGGATGCTCAAACATTGTATTATAAGGTACTTAAAGATGAAGTATTGATTCCCTCCATGAGATTTGATTGGACTGAGCTAGATAGTAGTGAGTTCTCGGATGTGTTTTCTGAAATTGTTAACCTTGGGTTAAGAGATTTTTTGGGTTTTCATGATGATATCTATGAAGAAACAGTAAAGGAATTTTATGCGAATCTGGTTGTTATTGGAAGTAATGTTGAGGATGGAGTTACCTTGTCCTCTAAAATTAACGGGAAAGTAATGTATCTTTGTGAATCAGATTTGTGTACCTTGTTTAATTTGCCTAGAGGAGGAGTTAGGCCTAGAGCTTCTCTTACTGATTTTGAGATTTTAAGAAATGCTGAGGGTGACACTGATGAAGAGGCCGAAGAGAATTTCGGCTATACTAAGGAAAAAGGGGCTGATTTGTTAGTTCGGTTATGTTCCGATCATTCCCCTCCATTTGAGGCGATGGATTTACCGTTGAATTATCGGCTACTACATTATGCGATAAACAGGATTGTGTACCCAAAGAAAGCCAGTAATAATCAAATTACTTCTTTAGATAAGGAGATTCTGTGGCATATGGAGGAAGGACAGAAAATAAACTATCCGAGCTTAATTATTCAGATGATAAGGAAAAAGGCGAGCTTATTACGTGGACAACTGAAGGGGAAACTAGTCCGGCATAAAGGAATGTCGTATGCCGCACTGATTACCCATATCTCTCAGGTTAAAAAATGCAATCTGGATTCCTATGTTAGTTTTCCCTATCCTCAGAGTTAGAGGTTCACACCTTACAATTTAAGGAGCATGAAGCTTGTTAGAACAGTTGAAAAAGGTTGGGTTTACTCCTATCATGTTGAGAAGCTTGGGTTGACTTTGGTAGGTGAGCAGATACCTTCAAGGAAACGATCTAGATGCTAGAGCGTCCAAGTAGCTCACGACCAAGTAATGTCGGAAGAAGTGAGGTTTCAAGTCGATATTCGTGAAATTCGAGATCAGTTGGATGAGATAAATGAACGACATGATGATCAACAAGATGTGCTTATAAGATTGGAAAGGAAAGTTGATGAACAACGCAGCATGCTTACCCGCTTAGAAAAGATCATCAAGAAGATTTTTGACAAGCTAGGGTGTAGGCACGACGATTCTTCGTCATGATGTGTATTGCATTATGCCTTGACCAACATTTCGACTTCTGTTTTGTTTTATGTTGTGTTTGTGTTTGTTTGACATTTTCTTGTAATGACTATTACTATCATTTGTGTTTGATGTTATGTTTGGTTTTAAATTTCATTACTCTTCATTTTCTCTATTTTTTTTTATTATGACAAAAAGGGGGAGTAAGATTGAAATTGATATTTGATTTAGGGGGAGTGAAAAGTGAAAATGAAAATTTCATTGATTTGCATTTTAATTTTTGCTTTATAAATTAAGGGGGAGACAACCTAACCATCAAGACAAGGGAAACCTTGATCAAATTTTATTTCCTTCAAATTTCTTGTCAATTTCTACATATTTTGTCATTATCAAAAAGGGGGAGATTGTTGGACCAATGGTGGTTGACAAATTAAATCCCTTTATGTTTTGATAATAATAAAATATCTAGAAATAGTTAAGAAATTATTTCAGGTATTATTCAATGAAAGGATTGTGCAAATCAAGATGAGCAAGTGTCTAATCAATGGAGAATCAAGATGGGAGTTATCCTCTAAGTGAAAAATGACATAAAACATGAGGATTATAAAGGATTTGGTCGGATGTTACCATTGAAGGAAATACAAGTCGACTTACAAAGCACAAGTCGACTTACAGATGAAGCAATGTCAGTACAAGTCGACTTATCAAACACAAGTCGACTTATTGAGTACGACAAGTCGACTTACATGGTACAAGTCGACTTATTGGAGAGCGGAGATGAAACTTTTACGTAAATGGTTGAAACAAGTCGACTTATACATTCGACAAGTCGACTTATGGATGCATGAAATCAGCTCCAACGGTCCAATTTGATAAAAATGGAATGGAGATTATCAAGGAACGGCTATATCCAATTAAGCAACGGCTAGTAGAGCTCCAACAGCTATATTTCTTCGAGTATAAATAGAGGATGATGGAAGAAGAATAGATACAAGTTCTACAAGTTCAAATACTCTTATACTGCTTCAAATTGCTCACTATTGCTCTTATTTTGTTACAAATTGTATTGAGCATTTGTTCTTCAATCTTTGTATTGTTTTACTTACAATTTGAGTGACTAGGTCATGTGAGGTAGGATTTGTGCCGGAAGACAAATCGAGTGTAAAGGTTGTTTGAGCCGGAATTCAAGTGGGATTGTAAAAAGTTCACACTCAACTACAAAGTGTGCAATAAAGTGGTTGGCAAAATCCTAAGTGGGAGCTTAGGTAGAGGACGTAGGTCTTAGCACCGAACCTCTATAAAAACAGTGTTTCATCTTCTTCCCTACACTTTTTAATTAAGTTTATCAAAATTGTTTTTGTGTGTTTTAACTTCTGATTTTCTTGTAGAAATTTTCAAAGAATTTTAAAAATCTATTCAACCCCCTTCTAGATCACTTACAAATATATGGGTCCTTAATTTGTATTCCTATTGAATAGGAATTTTGTATTTGATAAAGGGAATCAACGAAGGCAAGAGGATCAAGAGGAGAGGCATCTTTTAAGCATGTATCCAAGCAAGGAATTCAGGTGGGTTTCATGTTTATAATTTTGTAATGAGCCAATAATGTTTTCTTCCAAATCAAGAATTATTTCAATTACTTCATAAATGTTGTTTTTGTTTCTTCTGAATGATTTGCAAAAACTTCTACATGTTTCAGTATATGAACTATGTCGATGAATTTTAAATAAAGATAGGAATGCATTGAAACATTTTATGCTATGCCTTGAAAAATGTCATGGCATTTTGTGTGGATGAAAAGAAAGAAAAGTGCATGAAAAGCACGAAAGCATTTGATAAAATGATTTGAGCATGATTATGTGCTTCTGTTTGGGCGAGAGAGGAACATTTTGTTAGTCACGTGCACGTCGACATATAGCCTTCTCCTGGCTGCCCGCTTGAGGCCACGAGATCTTGAGAAATTGGATTTGTTTTGTTCACGGTATAAACTTCGGTTTATCCGTTTTTTTCCACGGAACTCTCAAGCCATTTGTTTGTGCATTGCATCTTTGAATTGCTAAGTATATTGTATAAATTGAGTGTTTTGTATTGATGGTTAAATGGATATGCTGTGTTGATATGATGACATTTTTTTTACTATGAGTTTTGAATTCAAATCTCGAATTTGACTGAGAATTTGGGAACAAAGCATTTTATGAACTCATTATGATTTTTATATAACAAATGAACACTTCAACGGTTTTACTTATTCTTCGTTATAAACTTGTTACCCAAGAGCTTAAAGCTCACCCCCCTTCCGTCCCCACCTTCAGGTGTTGAGCAAGAGATGGAGTGGAAGAGAGTCAAGGCATCACTCACAATTTTCTTATGTTGTAATTTGCGTTATTTATGTAAATTACAAGGATTTGTCACTTTTCAAAGATTTCTAGTTCATGTAACTTTTATCTTTTGAGATTTTGGATTATTGTTGTAATTATGGCTTGGAATGCCTTTAGAGCTTGTAAAACTCTATCTATTGATGTTAAGGAATTTTGAATTATGTATGGATGATGTTGAGTGGAAGTATGCATTTGCGTATATGGACCAGGTTGAGTGTAAATTCGGTATACTTGAGGAAGTTATCGATTTGATATGAATATTTTGATTTTGAATTGTTGTTACATATATAAGTGAGATGTGTTATGGAAAAAGGAACATAGAAATGGTATGAGACTTTAAACTTTAAGCTTCATGATTTTTTTGGATTACGCCAACGTTTATGGTTCAATGGTTGGACTTCAAAAATAGGGCTAATCATGTTTGGTATCAGAGCAAGAAAAGATTACAAGGAACCACGCTGAAGTATGTTAGTTTTCTGGAAGAGTTGGGTTCCGGAAACGAGATCCAGCATTTGTGGTATCAAAGCGCCAGTATTATGATCTTGCATGGGTGCATGTGTATGAGTTACACGCATAAGCAATTGTTAAGAATTTGAGGTGAGAAAATGAAGATACTCTTTCTGTTGGAGTTATGTAAATATAGTTCTCTGGAAAGCAAGTGTATTTACATTTAACTTTATCTTCTTCAGTTACAGTTTTGTAATGAAAATATTTATTATTAATAAAACAAAAGAGTTTGGTTTTATCTGTATGAGCATTATATATCTGGTCATAAGGTACCAAGATTCTTTTGTAAGTAATATACATATACATAGAGATGTATGGGAAAAATGTATATTATTAGAATCAATTAATTGATTCACAGTTGAATAATCAAGTTGGTCGCTGATTATGGTTTAGATCAGTAGTGTTGCGATTTATCTCCATATAAGTAAAAGAGTTTACTTCAAGGAATGATGAGTTTCATATCATGATAGTAGTTGACTATCGATAATGGAACTATTAAATGAATTGAATCAAGTATGTTTTAAGAATAAAGTGGGCCGTTACTTTAATCTTAAAACATACAACTTAAGCATTGGCTTATTATGAACCATAATCTTGATGAGTGGTGAACTCATATATGTTTCATTATAATTCTTGATATGATCGGAATGGATTTTACAGAGTATTAATCCAAAGGTTCGCATGTTGGAGTTATTAATTGAAACATGTATCGGGGAACATTCACTCAAATAAAGAGTTTATAGTGTTATCATCTCTTCTAGATATTTTAAGGAGATTTGGTGATTAAACTGACACCAGTAGTTTGATGGACTAGCTTCCCATAAAGTCTTAACACTGAGATGAGATCTTATGTGTTAATCGCCATATAAAGTAAAATGAGAGATCTAGAAGGAAAAACCAATATAAGGGCAAAACAGTAATTTTACCCTTTATTGTGCGGATGGCTATAATAAGGTTCTAAATAGGGTTTGCAATTGGACATATTCTCATAATATTTAATAATTCAAGAGTTCAACTAATTGTCTTTAGTGGAATGACATTTAGTTAATAAGTTAGAATTAATTCCAATGAGATTGAATTAATTCTAGGCCTATTGGAGCTCGAATTATCAAAGTCCAATAAGATTCCCCATGTAGCATCCCACTCCCACGAGACCCGAACCCGACATCGACAGTGATATCCGAGCCCGCGACCCGCGAGGGTGGTATGCTAGAGCAGTCAATGCAGTTTAAAACTCGGTAATACTTTTTTTTTATAACCCATCGAGTGCGCAAATATCAGTAAATAATTTGGGCCCGTTTTAATATGAAATCATTTTCAATCAGAACATTATTTCGGTAATCAAATTACAATACAACATTGTTAAGTCAAAATGACTTTACATAAAAATGATTTTGATGTATAACAAACATAGTGAGATCAAATACAAGAAAAAAAAAAAACGATGCATTTAATTGAGAGATGCATTAAGATGACGTATATAGACGAAGTTGACACAGACTAAGTTGAAAAAGTCAGATACAGACGCACACAGACAAATCAAAAGACAGACGAAGTTTGTCAAAGTAAAAAGTCAACACAGACGCAGATGACACAAGACAATAAAAGACGCAGACGCAAATATAGATACAGACGCAGAAACAAAAGAAGACGCAGACGCAGTAAAAGAAACAGACGCAAGAGTCGGTTCGAAAGTTAGTTCTGTAACTCAACTGATTAACTGTTTTTTAAAGATTCAAGATTCAAGAATCAAGAAGTTAGAGGCGAAGGCTATAAATACAAGTCAAGTCGAAAACTAAAGTGCTCATTGCTTTGAGAAAAATTACACAAAGCTTAAAAAGCGATTAAGTGCGAATTAGCTGAACGTTATCCTTCTGTAACAGAGTGTTCAAATATTTTCTGAAAAGAAAAGTTTTACAGATAGCCTGCAGAGGCTAAGTGTGAAAGAATACTGGTTGTAGAGACCTGAAGAGGCTCGTGAAAGAATACTGTAACGTTTGAAGAGATAGTGAAATCTCAGAAGAAACTCTGAGGACTGGACATAGCCCACGGTTTGGGGTGAACCAGGATAAATCTGCGTGTCTACTACTCTCACTCTCTATCTCACTTTTAGTTTCAAAGTTGATCTTTATTTACTATTCATATACTTAGCATTGAAAAGTTTGATCAATCAGGATTAATAAGAATTTTGTAAAGAATCTTAATTCTAACAAGTAATTCTAAAAGATATTCAAAAAGGGGAATACACAATTCAACCCCCCCTTCTCGTGCATTCTATTGTGTTTTTTTTAAGTGTTGTATTAACGTGTGATTCACTTCAATTGGTATCAAAGCCTGGTATCCAAGAATCACTTTGGCGAAGTGTGGATTAAAGATAATGGCGGAGTCACATGTATACATCGCTGAAGGAGCCTCAGTCACTAGACCTCCAGCATTCAATGGAGAAGACTATCATTACTGGAAAGATAGGATGCGGTTATTCATCGAATCTACACATGTAGACCTTTGGGATGTAATAGAGAACAGACCCTATATATCTATAGATGACGAAGGTAGTTCTATTCCACGAAGCAGATGGACGGCTGATCAGAAAGCAAAAATACAACTGAATTTAAAGGCAAAATTTTTCTTAACGTGTGCCCTAAGTAGAAGCGAGTACGACAAAGTGCATGGTTGCGACACAGCAAAAGAAATGTGGGACACATTGTCCATTACTCATGAAGGCACAAGTCAAGTTAAGGAATCCAAGATAAGTATTCTTGTACATCAATATAAACTTTTCAGGATGGAAGATGAAGAATCTATTGATCAAATGTTTGGAAGATTTCAAACAATTATCAATGGATTGAAAGCTCTTGGAAGGACATACAATAATCAAGATCACGTTCGCAAGATTCTAAGAAGTCTTCCTAAGAGATGGAGACCAAAAGTTACTAAAAGGCAAGAAGCCAAAGACTTGAGCATATTAAAGCTAGATGAGTTGGGATCCTTAAAGATTCATGAAGTTGAACTCAACGTCAAGATAAGCCCAAGCGAGAGAAGTCAATAGCATCAAGGTGGATAAAAGAATCATAAGACTGAGAGAAGGAGGAAGTCATCAAAACATTAAAATTGAAGAATCAAGGGATGACAACTCTAGCCAATCGATTCAGAATCGAGTGATGAAGATGACAAATTATCTTTCATTTCCGTAAAGATAAGACGCATGTGGAAGAAGAAGCCCGTAGTAACCGGACATTGGAAAGAATGGAAAAGATGAAGCTAAGCCGGAAAAGTCTTCTATCATTTGTTACGAGTGCAATCAGCCCGACACTACAAGTCCAATGCCCTACTCTCAAGAAGAAACCCAAGAAGAGTAGAGAAGGCAAGAAAAGCATGATGGCAACATGAGAGGACCTAGATTCATCTGAATCAGATAAAGGCTCCGAGTCATCAGAACATGCAAACATTTGCCTAATGGCCGAGGAAGATAGTGATGAGGAGGTAAAATCCGACTACTGAAAATTTGCATGATGCATATTCGAATCGTTAGAAGATTCTCATGCTATTACAAAAAAGACAAGTTGTTGAAGAAAAAGTATCAGAGAATATTAGAAATCTTGAGAAAATAGAGAGAAAATATTTGCTTAAAAAGGAGTTAGAAGTTAAAAGGAAACTTGTAGCGGATCGATGAGATTAATCAACTCAAACCGAGGATCAAGAATCTATCACCGATCTAGTTACTTTCACAGAGAGTACAAAGAAAATGAATGATATGCTAGGAAAATGTAGACATCCTAGTGATAAGACCTGGATTAGGGTTTATCGGAAACAATACTCGGCCTCGTAATAAATTTGTCTCTCAAAAGGAAGAAATAGGATAACATATTTTAATCAACGTCCGAGTAATATGCATCAAAGATCATATCATGTGCATACTACTAACCATAAAGGACCCAAGAAAATTTGGGTACTAAGAAATAAAATAGTTTCTCCTGCAGATATCCTTCCTTGGAAGATACGTCAAGCACCATTGGTATTTAGACAGTGGATGCTCGCGACACATGACGGGAAGAAGGTCTATGTTCCTAGACCTTCAAGATAAGAAGGAGGATCGTAACTTTGGAGACAACCAGCAGGGAAAATCATTGAATCGGAAAATAGGTAAAGATTCCTTTGCATGCATAAATAATGTACTGCTTGTTGATGGTCTAAAGCATAACTTGATTAGTGTGAGTCAGTTGTGTGATTCTGGTTTTATAGTTACATTCAATCAAAATCTTTGTGAAGTCAGAAACAAAGATTGGTCTATACTTTTCTCTGCTAAGAGAAGAAACAACCTTTACAAAATCAACTTAGAAGATTTTCAAAGTCAAAATATCTCATGTTTTCTATCTTCTGAAGAAGAAAGACTAATCTGGCATAAAAAGCTAGGTCATGTCTCTTTGAAACATATTTCAAAATTGGTAAAACATGATTTGGTAAGAGGTTTACCAAAATAAGTTTTGACAAAGAATTTTCTGTGAAAATTGTTTGAAAGGAAAAGCAGTTAAAACCTCTTTCTTTTCTAAAAATTTTGTAACTTCTTCAAGACCTTTAGAACTATTACATATGGATTTGTTTGGTCCTACAAGGATATTAAGTCTTGGCAGAAAGAAATATGGACTTGTCATTGTTGATGATTTTACTCGATTTTGTTGGATATTATTTTTATCACACAAAGATGAGTCTTTTAAGTACTTTAGAACTCTATCCAGAAAGTTACAGAATGAAAAAGGAATGTCTATAGCTAGTATCAGGAGTGATCATGGCGGAGAATTTGAGAATGAGAAGTTTAGAGTTTTCTGTGAGGAGAATGAAATTTCTCACAACTTTTCGGCCCCTAGAACTCCACAACAGAATGGAGTTGTTGAGAGAAAGAATAGGAAGATTCAAGAGATGGCAAGGACTATGCTATGTGAGACGAATCTTCCTAAGTATTTCTGGCGGAAGTCTGTGAATACAAAGATGCTATATTCGAATAGGATCTTGTTGCGACCTATGTTGAAGAAAACTCCTTACGAGTTATGGAATGGAAGAAGACCAAGCATATCCTACTTTCATCCATTCGGTGCAAATGTTCCATTTGAATACGAGAGAGTCGTTGGATAAATTCGATTCAAAGACCTATCCAGAATATTTCTAGGTTACTCATTATCGCCTAAGGCATTTCGAGTTTACAACCCGACTTCAAAGATCGTGAAGAGACGATCCATGTCAAATTTGATGATAGTTCTCAAACCCATAAGGAAGATGACATGGAGATTGAAGGTCCTTCAAAGAACCTAGATGATGCCTCGAAACTCCTCGCCGAGACACTCATGAGAATAAGATTGAAGATATTCCGAAACTATAGAACTAAGACGAGATTGGAAGTATAAAAGTTCTCATCCGGAAGAGTTAATTATCGGTGAGACCTCGAAGGAGTTAGACAAGGTCCAGATTCGAGACGAGAAGCTAATGTAGCTTTTATCTCGAAGTAGAACCTAAGAAGGTTGAGGAAGCTCTTCAAGACGAAGCTTGGGTGTTAGCCATGCAAGAAGAGCTGAACCAATTCACAAGGAATAACGTCTGGTCCTTAGTTCCAAAACCTCCTAAGAAATCCATTATAGGAACAAGATGGGTTTTCAAGAATAAGTTAGGCGAATCAGAAGAGTGAGTCGTAACAAGGCCAGATTAATAGCACAAGGTTACAATTAGCAAGAAGGAATAGACTACAACGAAACATATGCTCCAGTAGCGAGACTTGAAGCTATAAGGATTTTGTTGGCATATGCAATCTGTCACGATATAAAGTTGTTTCAGATGGATGTTAAGAGTGCATTTCTGAATGGCTTTATAGACGAAGAAGTCTATGTGAAACAACCTCCTGGCTTTGAAGATGTTAAAAATCCAAATTATGTCTATAGACTTCACAAAGCCTTATACGGCCTAAAGCAAGCCCCTAGAGCTTGGTATGATCGTCTGAGTACCTTCTTAATAGAAAATGGTTTCAGCAGAGGTCAAGTTGATAAGACGCTCTTTAGAAAGAGTTTTCAGAATGATTTTATCTTAGTACAGATCTACGTTGATGATATTATCTTTGGTGCTACTACAAAAGAGTTGTGTTTAAAGTTTGAGAGACTAATGAAAAGAGAATTTGAAATGAGTATGATGGGTGAATTAAAGTTCTTTCTTGGGTTGCAAGTTAAGCAGACCAAAGAGAAGATCTTCATTCATCAACAGAAGTATGTGAAAGAGTTGCTGAATAAGTTTGACATGAATAATGTGAAGCCAATGGCAACTCCGATGCATCCTTCAAACCTTTTGTCGAAAGACGAACTTGGTAAGAAGGTGGATCAAACCCTATATAGAAGGATGATCGGTTCTTTATTGTATCTACAGCAAGTAGACCCGATATTCTATTCAGGTGTATGCTTGTGTGCAAGATTTTAAGCCGATCTAGAGAGTCTCATTTCTTCTTTGTTAAAAGAATTTTGAGATATCTCGCAGTACTACCGATCTTTGCTTAATGTTTGAGAAAGGTAAAGATTTGGGTTAATCGGATCTTGTGATGCGGACTATGCCGAGATAGAATCGAAAGAAAGAGCACAAGTGGAGGATGTCACTTTCTTGGAGGAAATCTAGTCTCTGGTCAAGAAAGAGACAAAGCTCAATTGCTCTATCAACCATCAAGCAGAATACATGTCTACCGAAGTTATCGTTCACGACGGCGTGGATCAAGTATCGACTTGAAGACTATTCGATTAAGGGGGAGATTCCAATTTATTGCGACAACACCGGTCAATAAACCCATCAAAGAATCAATTGACATTCGAGTAAAGCATATAAAAGTCGACATCATTTCATGAGAGACTACGTTCGAGAGAAAGGTGGTGCTTCTAAAGTTCGTTGAAACGAGCTTGATGGGCGGACATCTTCACTAAACCACCGAGTGAAGAACATTTTCGTAAGATAAGACGAATCTCAATATGGTGATGCTAAATGAGCAGTTCGGCTAAAATAACGTGAGAAACTAACGGCGTTATACACAGTGAGTTACAGCTGGTAACTTTTCTCACAAGGAAGATTTTTGGAGGGAAATATATGATAAACTCGAGGTTCTTAATGATTCGAGAACCCATCAGTCCATAACCCTATAAGTAGACTGAAGATGATATTATAGCAATCTTTTCATCATCTCCTGACGGTTCATTTCTACTTTACCAATTCTCTCAAAATCTTCTCACTCAAAAGTTTTCCAGAAGATAATCTTTCGCTCTATACAATGGAAGCAGCAATGAGTTATGGAAGACTTGTGAACTTTGAATCACTAAGGGGTGACGGCATGGATGTAGAACCTGAGATTATAAGAGCTGGCTGGAAGAAATTCTTTCAGATATATGAACCTGTCTATATAAATGAGGTATATGAGTTCTGGAAGAACGCTCGTCTGATAGAAGACACTATTGTATCCTCTGTGGATAGAATATCAGTTATTGTCACAAAGGATTTGATAAGGAAAGTAACTGATTGCCCATCCGTTGGTGAAAAAATGTCTACCAAGGCTGGATGGATGTCCTCAGGTGGAATGAAAGAAGAAGATGTCAAGAGGCAGCTCTATGGCACAAATGATTCAAGAGAAAGGAAGACATCAAATCTGATTCCAAAGGCTAGGGTTCTACATACAATCCTGTTCAATTTCATTCTTCCTAGAGTTGGTTCAAGGCATTTGGCGACTACTTTAGACGAACAATGTCTGTTCCTTCTTCTCAATCGAAATCCTATAGATCTACCCTTCTTAATCTTTCACTATATGGTTAAGGGGTTAAAGGAAACTTCCAGTTATCCTTATGGTATGATTTTGACGAGGATCTTTATGGAATCCAGTATTCGTCTGCACAAAGGTATAAGACGAACTGTTCCAGTGAAGAGCAAGATTGATGCTCATACTATTCGGCGAATAGGTCTGAATACAGTAGACAAAGATCACACCGGTTCTTCAAAGAAACCAAGAACTGAGGGGGAGCGTATATTGAAGAAGACTCCGGTCTCAAGTTCTCAATCGCCTGTAAGTATCAAATCGCCTACTGCCAAATTAAGGAGAGTGCTAGGGAGACCTCTCATGAAAATGGCGAGTCCTCTTGTCGCAGAAAGTCAATCTCAGAGGGCAAAGCAAAGTGCGCCAAAGAGACAAGGAGAAAGTCTCTTGAGCGAAGTTGTGAAGAAAGCCAAGAGATCTCCAAGAATCAGGACTCTGAGGCAACAGGAAGAGAAGATTGCCAGAGAACAAAGGCGAGAAGAAACTTCTAAATCTTGTGCAGCCAAAGCCACAAGATCCTTAGTCTCTATTCTGGAAGAGGATACGGCCAGAAGATCTAAAGAGACTGAGAGGAAGAGAAAAGCAACATCTGTTAAAGGAAAATCTCCTGTGAAGAAATCAGCAAAACTAATCAAGCGAGAGAAAAGACTAAGAAGGTTAGTCAAAAGAAGAGCATCTCAATCGCCGAGGACGTTAGTCTACAAAAGAGATCTACGTCTGTTCAAGTTGAAACAGAAACTGAGCATTGTACAATTCAAGAAATTCCTAGTGCTCAACAAGAAGAACCAGTGGATGAAAGCACAGTTCATGAGACACCTGGCGTTATAAAGGAGGAACCAGCAGAAGAATGGCCGGTTCAGGAGACTTTTAAGGGAACACAACCAGAAGCAACTGCAGTACCAGATTTGGCTGATGATGAACCAAGTCTGAAGGTATATAACTACCAGAAGTTCTTGAGGAAATATAGGTTGGAAATCAAATTGGTAGAAGTTATTACCAATCTGAGCAATGCTATTATAATCGGTGTTGAACTAGTGAAGAAAATAGTAGCTCTGGTGCAACCTATGTTGATTAATGGTATCACGTGGCAGTTACTAAATGAAAAAGAGAAGTCTTTTTATGATACCTTGAGGCTTACTGATCATTTGCCATATCCCTCAAGACGTCCCTGCCCACCGTGTACTATGTTTCCAATCACAGAGAACACAGAGATAAAGGTTGTTCCAGATATTCAACCAAGGTGTCCAAAAGATTTTACAAAGGGAAAGTCAAAATTATTTCCTGAAGATAATGTTGATGATGATCTGTCCGCAGATCAGATTGCAGAAGAAGTGCGGAAAATTGATGAAGCATGCATTCACGCACAAGACCCGATCAAGCGAGCTGCAGACCATACAAATCGTGCGGAAGACTGCCCAAAGGGAGGAAGTATAAAAACAGAACATTTATCGAAGTTCCTTGTTCGCATTCTTCGTATAGCCCTTTATCTAATACATCGTCTATCGAAGAACATGCCTATCCTCGCAAGGAAGGCAGTTGTTGATCTTGCCAGTTCCTTTTGATCTAAATCTTCTGAAGTCGCAACATTCATTCGTCCACCGACTTTTGAGATTAATGAAGACTACACTCCATCCTCTGATGCCTATACTACTACAATTCCTTTCGCTCCTCCATCAGCAGAAGCAGATCAAGCCTCTTCGTCAGATGAAGTCAATAGATTATGTGGTGAACTCAATGACATGAAGGAGACGGTGAATGATCTAAAGAAGATGATAGCAGAACTGCTGAAGAACCAGAATCGATAATCATTTTTTATTATAACAAATAGGGGGAGAGCAGGAAAAGAAGAAAATAATCAGAAGAGGAGAGGATGTTCAGATGAAGAAGGTGTTACCACAACAGACGAAGATAGGAAGAAGATAAGTTTTTGCAACATCTGTAAATTTTTTTGTTTTGTTTTCTTTTCTTTTCTTGTATGTAATTTGTTATATTCAAAAAGGGGGAGATTGTTAAGTCAAAATGACTTTACATAAAATGATTTTGATGTATAACAAACATAGTGAGATCAAATACAAGAAAAACAAAGCGATCCCACAGACGATATCTGAGCGAAGATGACGTATCTGAGCGAAGTTGACATGCACTAAGTTGAAAAAGTCGACATCTGAGCGCATTACGCACAAATCAAAACACGTACGAAGTTTGTCAAAGTAAAAAGTCAACATGACGCAGATGACACAAGACAATAAAAGACGCAGACGTAAATGTAGATACGACGCAGTAAACAAAAAGCGACGCAGACGCAGACGCAGACTTCGACGCAGTAAAAGAAGCAGACACAAGAGTCGATTCGAGTTAGTTCTGTAACTCAAGTGATTAACGTTTCTTTTAAAGATTCAAGATTCAAGAATCAAAAGTAGTTAGAGACGAAGGCTATAAATACAAGTCAAGTCGAAAACTCAAGTGCTTATTGTTTTGAGAAAAATTACACAAAGCTTAAAAAGCGATTAATGCGAATTAGTCAACGCTATCCTTACGTAATAGAGTGTTCAAATATTTTCGAAAAGAAAGTTATGCAGATAGCCCGCAGAGGCTAAGTGTGAAAGAATCTTGGTTGTAGAGACTCAAGAGGCTCGTGAAAGAATACTGTAACGTTTGAAGAGATAGTGAAATCTCAGAAGAAACTCTGAGGACTAGACGTAGCCCACGGTTTGGGGTGAACCAGGATAAATCTGCGTGTCTATTACTCTCACTCTCTATCTCACTTTTAGTTTCAAAGTTGATCTTTATTTACTATTCATATACTTAGCATTGAAAAGTTTGATCAATCAGATTAATAAGAATTTCAGTAAAGAATCTTAATTCTAACAAGTAATTCTAAAAGATATTCAAAAAGGGGAATACATAATTCAACCCCCCCTTCTCGTGCATTCTATTGTGTTTTTTTAAGTGCTGTATTAAGGTGTGATTCACTTCAAACATTAATCAATCGGGCACTCAACAATACCAGTACGAATCTTGCGGAAATACAAATTTACATATAATTCAAAAGACACAAATGGGGCGTGAACTGATCCCGACCTTAACTCGACTTGCAATCAAGACTATACTCCTGTGCCTAACGGGGTACTCTTCGATCCCTGAAAAATATTTGCAATGTTGGGTGAGTTTGCGAACTCAATGAAAAACCATCATCGATGGTTCACTCAATTCATGCATATATACACGCTTTACTATTTATCACATACAATCACAATTCACAAATGTAAGGCGTATCGCCTTTCATACAGTCCACATTTAATCATACCATATATGCAATGCACATGAGAACCTTTCCATTTTCATTACGTTGTTGTGACCGTGCGCCTGAGCTCAATAACGGTGAGCCAGTGGCTCTGAAATTTTGTTGGGCTTGAAGCCCTGATACATTGAGCCTGAGGCTCTGAATACGTTGGACCTGAGGTCCTGTGCGTTGAGCTGAAAGCTCTCATATACATTGGGCGTGATATGCCCTGATATGGTGGCTGCTCCGGTCACAACTGCCTTTATCTGATCATGTCATCATGCATGGATGCATATGCTCCAATTCCCATTTACAATCAGTTATAGTTCAGTGACCAATTTCTGTTTCTTCGGACCTTCGGTCCGGTGTTTCAGTCATATATATTTACAATTTATTGCATCCTACCATATCATATTAAAAGTCACATCCAAGGTATCAAAACAGACAAATAATACTTCAATATTTATTCCCCATTCCCTCGGACCTTTGGTCCGAGATCTCCAATGTACTTATTCACAAACAGTGACACACAAATAGCACTTCAATAACAAGTTTCCAAATATTTCAGACACCTATGGTCCGAAATCAATCAAAATTAAACACACATAAACCCCCCATTATCTCCACATGGCATAATTGCAAAATCTTAAACACATAAAGGTTAAGGAACCAACTAGGTTACTCACCTATTACTTCCGAGCTATTACCAGGAAGTTTCTGCAACGTCCATCGAACGACGTTCCAACTGAGCCTCTATAACAATGGAAATGAGTACACATTACCAACTGTATAATTAGAAATATCAAATAATGCACATGGAATAAGTAAAACGTGTATAATGCATGTTCATGGCATTCCCGGCCCTAATCCAAAATTTTCTCATAATAAAATCCGTCTAAAAATTAGAAATCTATTGGCGCTGACGGTGCGCAATTCGGACCTCTATAGGTCCCCAATTAAACAAAACAGTGATTAAAGGCTCCGTTACCTGGGGCCACGTCAATTTCCAGTCCAAAAATTTCCAATTTCTCACAAAATGAAATTAAATTTTCTATGAATCCGATACCTCAAGAATCAGGTCAATCGGACGTCGGATGGAAAAGAAATTGACAAAAGAAGCAAGAAATCACAAAATACCAAATAGTAAATAATAATAATAAAAGAAAATCAGCCTCGCGGGGGCGAGACGTCGCCCTCGCGAGGCCGACTGATCCGGCCTAGTCACTAGGGTGAGGCGTCGCCCTAGCGATGCCGTCCCTCCGAGTCTCGTTGCTAGGGCGACTTGCTAGGGCGAGGCGTCGCCCTAGCAACCGGGCGTGATTCCACATTCCCATTCCTTTTTTTTTCCTGATTTCTAATCCAACTTCCAACATCCATAGCTCTTAGCACACAATTCAGAAAAATACAAATCATACCTTGTTGGAAAGATCATAAAAACCTCTACAATTCCCAAGAAGACCATAAAAATCAATTTCACCCCTAAGGGTGTCAAAAATCCCTTCAAAACTACTGCCTACTCAAATCCCATTAAAACAGACAGTACATTGCAAATTCCATAACTCTCAGATTCTTCAGCCAGAAATTACCACATAAATATGCTCAATAAGTTCACAATGTCATCTACAACTTTCATGAACAACACAAAATCAAATTCCATAACTAACTAGGTCAAACAATTCAACAAAGAATCAGTCTACTGAAATCAACCAATCTGGACAGTAATTTTCCAAACAGCATAACTCTTAGCAAAAATGTCACAAAATTCACTACCTTATATCCCTGAAAAGATAAGATCTCAAACTTAAATCTTCATGAAGAACTCAAACTCCAATTCGATTTCTAACAATTTCAAAACTCTTATGGAACCTACTGTCATGATCAGCCATTCACAACCTACTTTAGGTTCAGTTTTTACAAAATCATAACTCCCAAATATGACCTTCAAAAATTACATGCCATATATCATTTTCAAGATAATTTCTCCCTCTACAACTTTTCAGAAGATCACTCACACCAATTCAGTTCACATAAGTTTCTAAAATTGCTTCCAATCCGCAAGCTCACAAACTCAACACTTAGGCTAGGTTTCATCAAAATGCTCAAAACCAGTCAATAGTAATCAGTTTATATCTCCCAATATACAACTCGAAATTTAGCAAGATCAGTGGAAATGGAAAGCTAACTCAATATGCTACAACTTCCATGAAGACCATTTTCCCAAATTCCATCTCAATTAATTTAGAAAAATCACCAAAGTAATCAGGTCATATATTCGGGTACTGTTCACAGACCCTACAAACAGAAACTTTCCATTCAAAGATTCACCCTTCTAAAATTACAATTTAACATCACCTATTTCAGACAAAGTTGAAGCCAACATCCCAAAGTTTCATTGGGCACAAACCTCACCTCATTTGCATAACCACACTATTAGTTATGCTCAAAACAATATGGTAGGTCAAAACCCTAAATTTCCAGCTTTGGTACTAAACTTAGCTTCTATCATTTCCAATGCCAATACCACATCATTAAGCATCCAAATGAACACAAAATCAGTTCTTACAACATTCATACATTTACTAGAACTACTACTCAAATTTTTGCAGCACTCAATTCCTCATTTCTAAGTAAAATCAATCATCAATATGCAATCAAAATCAAGTTAAAAACACTCATTTCCTTCATCAATTCTTACTAAAACCTAACCTTATACCCAACAATTTCACTTCTAATTTTCATTCATTTCAAGCATCAAGAATCATAATAAACATGCCATAACTCCCATTAATGCTTCTAACTACCATGGCATTTAATTCCTACTTAAAACATCATTTAAAGCTTAAAAGAAACCTTACCTACTAAGCTTCCAATCTTTACTTCTCTCTTTAATTCTCTTCACTTCTTTCTTTCCTATTCTTTCTAACCTCTTCTTCTAACCCTATGCAAGAGATCATCACCATGGCAAGAGCATAACTTGATTTCATGAAGGAGCTCTTTTTGTTTTGAAGGAAGATTTCACTTTAAAGGAGGAAAAATCGATGGTGAAGAAAACAATGGAGGAGAGTTTCGGTTGATAGCCATAAACACTCATCTCTCACTCTTTATGGAGGCATAACCGATGGAGAGGGATAAGGAGCATTAATAGAAGGTTTAGGTGGCAATAAACCATTAGTCCACCTAAAAAAAATATCAAACCTATCATTCCAATTTTTGAAAAAGATCAAACAAATCCTAAGCTAAATCCAGCAAATTTTCGGTTCCAACAAGAATTAAGGGCCCACTTTTGGGTCCCACCATGATATTTAATAGCTTAGGACCAAATATCAGTAGAAATTCAACCGGTTCGCCACTTGGCGATTTTTCTCGGTCCGGGAATTTTCAGGAATTTCCCCGAATCATTTTTTTGAAAATTACCTAAATTGCCCAAAATTGTAAAACATATGACAGTCCACTCCCAATAATTTTTTAAACACGAAAACCACACTTTCCACTACAAAAACACATTTAGGCCATTTACCGGCGATTTTGCCGGTCCGGGAATTTTCTCCAGATAATTCCAGAAAAATTCCTATAAATTCCTAAAAATGTAAAACACTCAATGGCGTACTCCAAATAATTTTTCAAATACAATTATCCCATAAATTTCACAAAAGATCTCAAATTGAAACCTAAGCCGGAAAATGTCATGAATGCATGTTTACCATGTGCAAGTGCAACAAACCATCAATCATAGAGGCTATATGCTGTATGTGCATGCCGAGATATAATTTAATACTCCTGACCCGACCCAATTTACTAAAATACCCTTCCTATCAGAGATGGGATGTTACACCCCACTTGGCTTTAAGGAAGGTTATCAAGCTAAGTAAGAAATATAAATGGAGGTTAATTAGAAGCCCATAATTGAATCTTGGGCTTGGTTTAATTAAAGAAGCCCAAATGTACATTTAGTAATGGGCTTGGTTTTTGGTTTTTGGTTTAATGTAATTAATTAGATTAATTATATTAAAACAATTTTTTTAAGAAGAAGATAGCAATTTCGGTTATTCCTAGGTTAAATGTGTAACCATACATTTGACATTAAAATGCTAAATAAAGATGGTCTTTATTATAGTTAATCATCATTAAATGGAGTTATGAACTTACCATTAAATGGTTTAATGGTTGTCTTTTAATGTTGGCTTGTAACCTATTTGCATTCATTAGATTAAAGATGAAAGATGTACATTAGATGGACCATCTTCCTTCTTTCTTCTTGGAAAAACCGAAATTGGGTATTGAATTTTAGGTTATGGTCTTTTCAAATAGCCATCATAAAGATAAATGAAGATAATCTCATTTATTGGCTATTTTATGAGTGATTAATGAAAGAAGTGATGCATTTGATGCCTCTCTCTCCTTCCATCCATGCATATACGAAATTGGTAGGCAAGAAAGAGTTCTGGCATGTTCTTTACACCTTCTCTCCTTTCATGAAAGAGAGAATCAAAAATACCAATTGAAAGAGTTTCAATTTTGCTTCTTCTTCTTCTAAGAAAATCTCCTCCAAACATTTCTTCTCCTTTCCCACCAAAGGATTTTGTTAACCTAATTGTCCTTGAAAAAGAGGTAGTAAATCTAATTGGTTTAGGATACTACAACAAGGAGAAAGTAGATTGTTAAAGGAAAAGAGTCAAAGGCAAAGGATTTGGATACACGAAGAAGGAGAGGATAGCGCAGCGAGGATTTAAAGTTGTAGCGAAGGAGTCGGTAATACTCCTGATCTTGTTTATATTTTATTATCCTTATACCATATCATGTATGGATTGGCATGTTGATTTGGATTTGTTGCTTCCGCTGCAAGTAATGATTTCTTAAAAGTTTTGAAATCTACCATTTTTCCAAACAAAGCATGTTTTCTTTTTTCGATCCAAGAATTGGTATCAGAGTCAGTTTTTAATGCATGATTTCGGTTCCTATATATTGGATGCATGGGTTGGCAATCTTTTTGTGTATGCTGCATATTTTTATGTGATAGAAATATACATGGTGTATGTTTGCTCTTTTGGTTGTCCATAGAAGTTAAATTTACCTTGTAAGATTTCTTCATTGGTTGTAACAAGGAGGGTGGTCTATCATCACCATGTTTCCTCCTTGGTTTTTTTTTCTATTTTCTTTGATTTTGTAATGTACAAATTGATTTAATGATGAAGATGAAGCAGCCATGGATTGAAGAAATGGAAAGGTAAAATTTTCGGTGTATCTTTTTGTGTATTGGCATAAGTTTTGTGAAAACATAGTTGCTGGAATTTTAATTCAATGGATCAGTTTTAGATTTTTATTGTAAAAACAAGTGCTGGATTTTTGTTTCAAAGAATCAAATTTCGGTTTTACTAAAATACTAAGTGCTGGTTTTTTATTTTGAGCTTTGGTTTTAATGAAAACTTGTGCTGGAATTTTTTGTCAAAACAAAGATTTGGTTTTCTAAAAATCTGGTGTTGGAATTTTATTTGTCAAAGTGACAAAATTCGATTTTCACATATGCCATTACATTTTGTTTACCGAATGGACCGAATCATGTTTGTGAAGAGTTAAAAGCGGAAGATCCAAGTCCAAGAAGAATACTTTGGGCCTAAAAGGCTTGTAATTATTTAATTTTTCTAGGATGGACAATCAAAAGTGGCTTTATTAGTTCATGTGATGAATATAGAAATGAATGCTTATAATATGTGATATTATGTGATTGCATGTCATTTAGAAAATTGTCAACCCTAGGATTTGCCATGCATTCATTATGTATGAGATATATAATGAAACAATATAGGATGGATAATAAATTGCATCTAGACAAGATGGTATTTAAAACTTAAAGCCCAAAAAGATTGAGTGGAGAGGATGCTCCTGTGAGAGTCCATGGTCTCCAAATGATGGCCCGTTTGCATGTGGTGAAGTGTTACTCCCCATCGGAGGGCATGGATCCTAGATCTTGCATGGTTTGGGTCTCCTTAAGGATAAGTCCACTTAATGATAGCAAATGTGACCTCCCACTGAGGCATGGTTTGTAGGTATCTTTAGTGAATGAATCAAATGGTTAAACACTCGACATTTTTTATCAATAAACTGCCCACCGTAGTTCTGTTGGTAAAAGTATGGACCAAATTAAGACACTTCTTATAAAAAATTAGGCATGAGATGCTTGGTAGTTTTTGAGTGGGAGGGTCCCAGTTTTTCTTATAATGGATAAGATGGCCCACCGTCACTTAGTCTGTTATAGATAAGAAAAATAACCGTCGTATAATGTTTTAATTTTTTAAGTTTTGTTAAATCTATCATCATGCATACATGCATCATGATTTTATACAAAGTTCCATAAATTGTTGACTAGTATGCTCATGTTTTAATAATTTATATTTTCAGACATAATCAACCATAAAATGAATCCACTCACCTTGCTCTCGATTAATAACAAATTAGAAAACAGAGACAATTTTAATGAATGGAGACGTAACATTGACATTGTTCTTCAATATGGACGTATTTCATAGGTGTTAACTGAAAATGAGCCTACACCTCCAAGTGGAGATCCAACTCCTGAGCAAGTCCAACAACATGAGTGTTGGCAGAATGCTGACAAAACTACTAAGTGTTATATTCTGGCTTCTGTCAGCGGCATATTGCAAAAGCAAATTGCTTGTATGAAAATTGCTAGTGCAATGGTCCATCACCTACATGAGATGTTTGGTGTGAGGACTAGGTCTGCAAAAGTGAAAGCTATCTAAACCTTTCATAATCTCAAACAGAAACCTGGTGAACCGGTGCGGGATTACATGATGAAGGTAATCTCTGCGCCACCGAATTTGAGATGCTTGGGGCGGATATGGATGCGGACACGCAGATGATTATGATCATCAATAGCTTAAACTCTTCTTTTCAGCAGTTTAAGTTAGACTATGAGCTCAACAGCAAGGATTACACCTTGAGTGAGTTGATGAATACCCTTCAGAGCACGGAGGAGATATTGAATATTAAGACTCATGGGCCAGAAGCTAATGTAGCTTCTTCTTCTAAGCCGAAGGATAAGGGAAAGGAAAAGAAGAAGGGTCCAATGAAAAAGAAGGCCCAAACAGGGGTCAAGGCCAAATCCATAAAAAAGAAGGCCAAAGAGAACATCAAAGGAAAGTGTTTCCACTGTGATGAGATGGGCCACTGGAAAAGAAACTGTCCAGTCTACCTAGATTCTCTCAAAAGCAAACAAGGTATGGGCTTCCTAAGTTTGTTAGGAACTAGAAATGTTGCAGATTTATCTACTTCTTAGATATTAGATTCAGGAGCCACTAACCATGTTTGTAATTCTTTGCAGGGGTTCCAGCAAAGGAAAAGACTACCTAAAGGCTAGTTTCAAGTCAAGATAGTAGATGGTTCCTATGTTTCAGCAGAATCAGAGGGAGTAGTTATCTTGGACTTTCCTAGTGGTCATAGGTTATATTTGGAGGATGTTTATTACATGTCAATGATTGTAAGGAACATGATTTCTGTTTTTTGTCTAATAAAATTTGGTTATTCCTTATATTTTGAAAAGGTTGTTTCAATATATGAGAATAAGGATTTTGTTTGTGATGTGATAATTAAACAGGGATTGTTTTTTATAGAACCTATGAAAGGCTCACTAAACACCACATAATTGATAAAACTAAGACAATCCAAAATCTCTAGCATTAATTCAAAGTATCTGCGGCACTTAAGAATGGGTTATATCAATCAGAAAAGACTTGACAGGCAGGTAAAGGATGGGATCTTTATGAGCTTGGATAGTGATCCATTACCCACCTGTGAATCTTGTATTGAAGAAAAAATGACCAAAGCCTCATTTCCTTCTAAAGGAAACAGATCTGAATCCACATTGGACCTGGTACATACTAATGTGTATGGGCCCATGAATGTACAACCTAGAGGAGGTTATGAATATTTCATAATTTTTATAGATGATTAATCAAGACATGGTTATTTGTATTTGATGCATAAAAAGAGTGAATCTTTTGGAAAATTCAAAGAATTCAAAGCTGAAGCTGAGAAGCAACTTGGCAAGCCATTAAAACAGCTTCGATCAGATCGAGGTGGTGAGTATTTATCTGGAGAGTTCCATCAATATTTAATTTACAATGGAATTGTTTCCAATTTGTCAGCTCCTTGTACACCTCAACAGAATGATGTAGCAGAGAGGAGAAATAGAACTCTATTGGAAATGGTAAGATCAATGATGTCCTTCGCTAGCCTTCCAGAATCGTTCTGGGGATATGCCATACAAACGGCAACATATCTTCTTAACTTTGCTCCGTCCAAATCGGTGCCTAAAACACCTAGGGAGTTGTGGACTGGCCGAGTGCCTTCATTGAGGTATTTGAGGAATTGGGGCTGCCCAACCCATGTTCTAAAGCCTGAATCCACAAATATGGAACCAAGGTCAAAATTATGTTTGTTTGTAGGATATCCTATAGGAACTCGAGCGTACTATTTTTACAGTCCTCATGATAAGAAGATATTTGTGTCGACAAATGCAACCTTCTTAGAGGAAGAGTTTGTGAAAAATCACAAAGGAAGAAGTGAAGTAGTACTAAAGGAGTTAGCTATTTCATCCAAACCAAGAGTTCTTTTGGATATGACAGAACAAGATGTCGAAATGGATTCAAGAGCTGAATCAGAATTGCAGCCTGAACATCAAGGTGTGCCTAGACGTAGTGGGAGGGTTGTGAGATAGCCAGATAGGTATCTAGGTTTAGGAGAAGGCTTAATTTCCATCTCGGACCAAGAATAAATAGATTTGATTACATATACATAAGCTATTAATGATGTTGATGCAGGAAAATGGCTCAAGGCGATGGAATCGGAAATAGATTCTATGTATACTAATGAAGTCTGGGTCCTTGTAGATCTACCACCAGATCTAAAAGCCATAGGGTGTAAATGGATCTACAAAAGGAAAAGGGGATCAGATGGAAAGGTAGAGACCTTTAAAGCTAGATTGGTAGCTAAAGGTTATACTCAAAAGGAGGGTATAGACTATGAGGAGACTTTTTCTCCGGTTTCCATGGTTAAGTCCATCAGGATTCTTTTGGCCATAGCAGCCTATTTCGATTATGAAATATGGTAAATGGATGTCAAGACTGCATTTCTTAATAGGGATCTTGAGGAGACCATTTATATGGCCCAACCAGAAGGATTCATTGAGCCAGGTAATGAGCATAAGGTTTGCAAGTTGCAAAGTTCCATTTATGGACTTAAGCAAGCATCTAGGTCTTGGAACATTAGGTTTGATAAGGCTATCAAAACCTATGGGTTCATACAAAACCTAGATGAGCCTTGTGTTTATAAAATAATATAAGAAGGTAAGGTTAATTTCCTAATCTTGTATGTTGATGACATTCTGCTCATTGGGAATGATGTGGGAATGTTATCTGCGGTTAAGGGATGGCTGAATGAACAGTTTTCAATGAAGGATTTGGGAGAGGCTACCTATGTTCTAGGGATCAAACTTTTAAGGGGTCGAAAGAACAAGCAGATAGTTTTGTCTCAACTAACCTACATTGAGAATATGGTCAATAAGTTCGCCATGCAAGATTCCAAGAGGGGTTTTACTCCTACTAGACATGGAATCAAACTTTCAAAGGAACAAGCACCTAAAATCCAAGAGGAGGTTGAACGCATGCGTAACACTCCATATGCTTCAGCAGTTGGTAGTTTGATGTATGCAATGCTGTACACGAGACCGGATATCTGTAACGCAGTGGGACTGGTAAGCAGATTTCAGTCCAATCCAGGAATGGAACATTGGACTGCGGTTAAGTGTATACTTAAGTATCTTCGTAGGAAGAAGAACTTATTGCTTGTTTACTCTGGAAGTAATCTTATTCCGACATGATATACGGATTCTGATTTCCAATCAGATGTTGATTCAAGGAAATCAACTTCTGGTTCTATATTTACTTTAGGAGGTGGAGCCATAGTTTGGAGGAGTGTCAAGCAATCTTGTATTGCTGATTCGAATATGGAGGCTGAGTATGTTGTTGCTTGTGAAGCAGCAAAGGAAGCAGTCTGGCTCCGAAAGTTCCTAAATGATTTGGAGGTAGTTCCAAAGGTAGAAAAGGCCATTACACTTTATTGTGATAATAGTGGGGCAGTGGCTAATTCTAAAGAACCTCGAAACCACAAAGCTGCCAAACACATTGAGTGAAAGTATAATCTTATAAGGGAGATAATACAACCTAGAGAAGTAGATGTGGTAAAGATTCCCACCGAGCAAAACCTTGTTGATCCGTTCACATAGACATTGACTCAAAAGAGCTTTGAGGACCTAGAAGGGATGGGAATGAGGGATATGTCAAACTTGCTTTAGGGCAAGTGGGAGATTGTTAGAGTTATGTAAATATAGTGCCCTGGAAAGCAAGTGTATTTACATGTAATTTTATCTTCTTCAGTTATAGTTTTGTAATGGAAACATTTATTATTAATAAAACAAAAGAGTTTGGTTTTATCTGTATGAGCATTATATATCTGGTCATAAGGCACCAAGATTCTTTTGTAAGTAATATACATATACATAGAGATGTATGGGAAACATGTATATTATTAGAATCTGAATTAGTTGATTCACAGTTGAATAATCAAGTTGGTCGCTTGATTATAGTTTAGACTGTAGTGTTGCGATTTATCTTCATATAAGTAAAGGAGTTTACTTCAAGGGAATGACGAGTTTCATATCATGATAGTAGTTGACTATCGATAATGGCACTACTAAATAAATCTGGAATCAAGTATGTTTTCAAAAATAAAGTGGGTCGTTACATTAATCTAAAAACATACAACTTAAGCATTCGTTTATTATGAACCATAATCTTGATGAGTGGTGAACTCATATATGTTTCATTATAATTCTTGATATGATCGGAATGGATTTTTACAGAGTATTAATCCGAGGTTCGCATGTTGGAGTTATTAATTGAAACATATATCGTGGAACATTCACTCAAATAAAGAGTTTATAGTGTTATCATCTCTTCAGATGTTTTAAGGAGATTTGGTGATTAAATGGCGCGATGAGTTTGATGGACTAGCTACCCATCAAGTCTTAACACTGAGATGAGATCTTATGTGTTAATCGCCATATAAGGTAAAATGAGAGATCAAGAAGGAAAAACCAACATAAGGGCAAAATGGTAATTTTACCCTTTGTTGTGCGGATGGCTACAATAAGGTTCTAAATAGGGTTTGCAATTGGACATATTCTCATAATATTGAATAATTCAAGAGTTCAATTAATTTTCTTTAGTGGAATGACATTTAGTTAATAAGCTATAATTAATTCCAATGAGATTGAATTAATTCTGGGCTTATTGGAGCTTGAATTATCAAAGTCCAATAAGATTCCCCACTTGGCTTTCAGGAAAGTTATCAAGCTAAGTAAGAAATATGAATAGAGGTTAATTAGAAGCCCATAATTGAATCTTGGGCTTGGTCTAATTAAAGAAGCCCAAATGTACATTTAATAATGGGCTTGGTTTTTGGTTTTTGGTTTAATATAATTAATTAGATTAATTATATTAAAACAATTTTTTTAAGAAGAAGATAGCAATTTCAGTTATTCTTAGGTTAAATGTGTAACCACACATTTGACATTAAAATCCTAAATAAAGATGGTCTTTATTATGGTTAATCATCATTAAATGGAGTTATGAACTTACCATTAAATGGTTTAATAGATGTCTTTTAATGTTGGCTTGTAACCTATTTACATTCATTAGATTAAAGATGAAAGATGTACATTAGATGGACCATATTCCTTCTTTCTTCTTGGCAAAACCGAAATTGGGTATTGAATTTTAGGTTATGGTCTTTTCAAATAGCCATCATAAAGATAAATGAAGATAATCTCATTTATTGGCTATTTTATGAGTGATTAATGAAAGAAGTGATGCGTTTGATGTCTCTCTCTCCTTCCATCCATGCATATATGAAATTGGTAGGCAAGAAAGTGTTCTAGCATGTTCTTTACACCTTCTCTCCTTTCATGAAAGGGAGAATCGAATATACCAATTGAAAGAGTTTCAATTTTACTTCTTCTTCTTCTAAGAAAATCTCCTCCAAATATTTCTTCTCCTTTCCCACCAAAGGATTTTGTTAACCTAATTGTCCTTAAAGAACAGGTGGTAAATCTAATTGGTTGAGGATACTACAACAAGGAGAAAGTAGATTGCTGAAGGAAAAGAGTCAAAGGCAAAGGATTTGGATACACGAAGAAGGAGAGGATAGCGCAGCGAGGATTTAAAGTTGTAGCGAAGGAGTCGGTAATACTCCTGATCTTGTTTATATTTTATTATCCTTATACCATATCATGTATGGATTGGCATGTTGATTTGGATTTGTTGCTTCCGCTGCAAGTATTGATTTCTTAAAAGTTTTGAAATCTACCGTTTTTCTAAAAAAAGCATGTTTTCTTTTTCCGATCCAACACTTTAAGCTTCATGATTTCTTTGGATTACGCCAATGTTTATGGTTCAATGGTTGGACTCCGAAAATGGGGCTCATCATGTTGGGTATTAGAGCAAGAAAAGATTACAAGGAACCATGCTCAAGTATGTTGGTTTTCTAGAAGAATTGAGTTCCGAAAAGGAGATCCAGCAATACTGCCTGGAACAGTCTTCCACCACTGGTATGCTGGGCCCTGTAGGAGAGACCCTGCATAATCGAACCTCTCATCGGGCTCGCAGTCCATCTGATCAAATACTCTCTCTGTCCTCTCTAACCACCCCTCAGCCTTAGTAGGGTCTGTGCTGCCATAGAAGTCCACAACTCCCTACTTCTGTAGCTTATCATACCTCCTCTCCCCTCTCTCGGGAACTTTAGCAGGCAACTCCTTGGATCGAGGCACTGAGGATTCTCTACTGGCTCCCACAGATCCTTGGTCACCTGGTTGATCAATTTGATCACCTAGAGCAGATGACCTATAAAAAATAATAACTGCAATTATTGTCTGCATTATTCATGATATTTCATACTTAACATTCTATATATCCCAATAGATGCCAAATCATGCTCTGATACCACCTAATTATAGCTCCCCCTAACCGCAGGGTACACACCGGGATGCCCGGAGGTCTTTCCGATACATAACCTACGATAAGGACGAGCTACATTCGATCACTAGATTCACTTCATATGGCATTGTATCAATATGCACTTATAAGGAATCATAAGAAGATCACAATATTTTTTTTTCTTTTAAAACTACTCTTTCCTCATTTCCTTTCACAAAATTGATGATTTCACTGTGTCTTTCATGTTTTCCTTATGTACATCATCAAAAACCCTAATACAAAAGTCTAACATGAAAGAGGAAATGAATCAAATCTATCTAAGTCATCCAAGAGTCCCAGCTGACCGACCTTTGAGCCATGACCTCACTCGCCCAAAACACAAGCTATACGACAGTGGAGTTCCTAGT
Organism: Erythroxylum novogranatense; assembly: GCA_029891385.1. Classification (NCBI taxonomy): domain Eukaryota; kingdom Viridiplantae; phylum Streptophyta; class Magnoliopsida; order Malpighiales; family Erythroxylaceae; genus Erythroxylum; species Erythroxylum novogranatense. Next base: position 58,667,896 of record CM057225.1, on the reverse strand, counting down.
GAAATGAATTGTCCCTCTGTCCTGAAAAGACAACGTTGCAATTTTGATGAGTTTTGCGAACTTAATGAGTGAACCATCATTGATGAGCTCACCGGATCAAACACACATATCACATAATTCACTACTATTCATTCACTAGATTAAATCTTATAATATTATATGCATGAGACTCACATTCGTTGTTATTGTTGTGACCGAGTAGCCATCACATACGTATATACACAATTACTTGCCCATAGGGCTCAATCGGAATAGAATTACAAAGCTAAGCTATGTACACAAAACATATATCATGGAGCCAAGCTCTACGTGGAAGTGCTTCTTTAGCCACTCAAGTCACAACGCCTTTATCTGAGCATAAATGCACCACATACGAATTATGTCATATCAGATAATCACATGCGATATTTAAATCAGAAATTCATTATCATCGGACCTAAGTCCGGCATTCAACTTTCGTTGAGAATCCACATATTATATAGAATTTCAAATCAAAACAAAGCACTTCCAATACCATATCCACATAATAAACTCCTCAGACTTTAAGCCCGGAATTTAATCAAATCACAAATACTTTATAATTGGAAGCTAGCACATCAAACAATTTCAAAGCAAATCAATCCTAAGAAATCATCTAGGTTGACTCACAAGTTTCTCCCGAAGCTAATGCCTGGAAGATCCAGCAACGTCTGGAGGTTGATGTTCCAGTGGCTCCTCTATAACAAATAACATACACATATATCACAATTTGAACAATCATAAGTATTTAATAATGCACATGAATGAAATGAAATATATACTATGCATATTCATGACTATCCCAGGTATCAATCCATCAATTTCATCACAAGACATTCAACTATCAAAACTCACTTAACTAGCATCAGTCTGTGGGATTTAAACCTCCATAAACCATTTGAATCCAATTTCATAGCCCAATGAACCATTTGAGATCTTTCTCCAAACTCTAACTTTCAGGTCCACTGTTCACATTTAATTAGAAGGCAAAACTTACGTAACTTCAGCTCACTCTCTTCTAGAAAAGTGTCCCTCTATCTTTTGTCTTTCCATTGACACCAAAGTTACTCAATTTGGTTTAGTAATTTGGAAGATATGACTCAAACATTTTTGGACTGTTCCTGTCCAAAACAGTGCACTATGCCAAACTTTCATCTAGAAATTGAACATCTTAGAGATGGAATTAGATTCCAATTTCTTCATAACATTTGTAGCTCCATGCCTCTAATTTACCAAAATTAAAAAATTATCTCATTTAGGTCAATAGATCTCCAAAAATCATCAAAATACTGAAATATATTCAGTAGAATAACACCAGTACATAATACTTATGAGCACACTCACTGTACCTGTCCCATTTGTTTCACTCAATCATTTTTAATTTGAGTCATAGGGCTATGATTTTTGGTAGAGATATATAGAAACATCTTAGAAATCCAATGGTTTAGGAATCAAGTCAATTAGAGGTCTAGAGATGAAGTTATGGTCAATGGAAGCAACCATGTTTATGAACTCAATCATAACGAACCTGTTTTGGCGTGATTTCCATAACTTTCACAAGAAATATCAGATTGATGTTGTTTTTAGACCATTGGAAAGAAGACTTAGAGATCTCCGACTTTCATGAAGACCTTGAAGCATGATTCAGCCTCTAAAAGGATCAAAAATAGTACAGAATATGACACTACAACTAAGACGATGAACAGTAACTAAGACGGTCAAACTAAGACACAAAAGTCAAACTGAGACAAAGCAAAATGAGATAGTCAAACTGAGACGCAAAAAATCAAACTAAGATAATGAATAGTAACTGAGATGATAGGATGAACAGTAACTGAAACGGTCAAACTAAGACACAAAAAGTCAAACTGAGACGAAGCAAAATGAGACGATCAAACTGAGATTCAAAAAGTCAAACGAAGACGATGAACAGTAACCGAGACGATAAGATGAACAGTAACTGAGATGATAGGATGAATAGTAATTGAGATGGTCAAACTAAGATGCAAAAATTCAAACTGAAATGAAGCAAAATGAGACAGTCAAACTGAGATGCAAAAAGTCAAACTGAGACGATGAACATTAACTGAGACGATAGGATGAACAGTAACTGAGACGATAGGATGAATAATAATTGAGACGGTGAAACTAAGATGCAAAAAGTCAAATTGAGAGGAAGCAAAATGAGACAGTCAAACTGAGATGTAAAAATTCAAACTAAGACGATGAACAGTAACTAAGACGATAGGATGAATAGTAATTGAGACGGTCAAACTAAGACGCAAAAAGTCAAACTAAGACGATGAAACCTTATAACTTGTAATGCTCATATCTTTCAACTCCGATATCTAAAATTTACAAACTTTATATTGTTGGAAAGCTAGGAAGATTATCTACAACTTCCAAGAAGACAATTTTACCAAAATCTATCTAGATCAAGTCAAGATTTTCTCCCAAAATCAAAACATGAATTTTATAATCAGCTTTCAACGCCCTGCACCATATTCTCAACTTCATGACAACTTTTGAGACTCTTAGAGACAGAAATGAAATTTGATGTCTTCATAAAAAATGTAGCCACATATCTCTAATTTAATCCAAATTAAGAATCATCTAGTTTGGATGACCAGAGAAAATGTTGTGGCTAAGAGACTGAAGCATATTTAGTAAACTTTTTTCCAAATTTTCCAAGTTTCAACACTTTACATCTAACTCATTTTCGACCTGAATTATCTCTTCCATCCAACTCCAAAAATCACTTTTACAACACTCAACGCTCATAACCTTTGAAACACTAAATTAACACCATAACAAGATTTTTCATCCTCCAACAATACAGTATTTATGTACAAACACATAAATTTCATTTTTCATGCAAATGATAGTAACTTAACAATTTATTGCATGAATCCCCAACTCTAAAAGAATTATTTACTACTTACCTGCTGAGACTCCAAAATCTTCAAGCCCTATTCTCCACAAAATTTTCGTACTTCACTGAATGCAATGATCAACTTCTGGTTTTTCTTAGGGTAGAGGACACAAATGGTAAAGTAAGTTTGGCGTAGGAAAGTGAAAACATAGAAATCTCTTTACGAGTGTAAACTCTATACATGGAAAGAAGGAATTTAGATAAGAATTAACCTATCAACTCTCAAAGAATAGTAACCTACTTGTAGCACAAAAGCCTAAGTGACACTTGTCACTTTCTTAATGATTAAACTCTAACTTAGTTTCTTTTGAACTAAACTTATTAACTCCCATCCTTACAAATCAATTATCTCCTAAGCTTCTTTTGATTTTTTTTTCCTTTTTTCTATATTCTAAAATTTTCAGAATTTAATTCCTAAATTCACCAAAATTCAAGTATCACAATTTCACTAACCCATAAAATTTTCAATGTAAAACATTCATAATTTTAAAAAATTCACAAATCAATCCAATTATACCCAGAATTATTCATGAATGCATGTACAATTATTTTCATGTGCAAATAAATTCACTATTTATGTACAAGTGTAAGGCAAATCATACATGAACATGGAAATGCATCTCTAACTCTCATTAGTCACTCACATTTACTATTCTACCCTTCCTACTAGTAATGGGATGTTACAGTAAATGATGAGAATATGGAAATCATATGTTAAAGAAGCAAAGGAAAAGAAGTGTATGTCGATGAAGATAAGGGACTTGTAATGAAAGGTAAATCGGATGACTTCTACACTTCGATAAGAAGGAAATCCTATTTGAAGAAGGGAACTTCTTCTCCTATTGTCTGGTATGTCTATTATTGAATGAAACGTAAAGGGTTCAAATTCCCCTTCTAAAGAATTAGTTATTAAGGATTTTATCTATGTAAATAAGCCTTTTATTTTTTATGTTTTGAAAACAAGAATCAAGAAGGAGAATTGAAACATTCTTGATCTAGTACCTCAAAAGTAGAAAATGGTGAATAATTATGATTGTTATTTCAAAGGGAGAATAATGTTATTGTATAATAAGGATAAAGTTTAGATGTTGAATTCCTTCATTCATACACAAACGATTCACATGAAACCTAAGCTTAAGTATGAACAAATGATTGTTAATAATCTACATTGTGTAGATATAATTAGGCTTTCTTAAGAATGGAGTTTTGAAACAAATTGAGAGAATTATATAGACAATTCATGATCGCGAGTTGATTTTAGGAGTTTTTAACTTAGTTTTAAACATTAATAAGTTAGAGGAAAATTATCGTTTGAGTAACTATAACAGTGACTTTAAAAACATGTGATGGACATTTAAATGGGGGATCTCCCTATAGGTGGCAAATTTTATACCTAGAATAAAAAACAAAAATGATAATGGTTTTTTGAGGAAGAAATTAGGCAGAAGCATGATTAACTTGCATTGGTTTTAGAAATCTAAAATTTGTATCGATGTTTCTAGAAAATTTATACTCTAATCACTACTTTATTATCGTACAACTAATAAGTGAAAGTAGGCTAAGAAAATTGCTTTCATGTTTAACAACTTCCTTTATGATGTAAGGGGGTTTATGGAGGCAGTATCAAGGGGTAACGATAATTATGTAGAAGACTTAAATCAAAATAAATACACTAGAGTGATTTATGAAATAAGGGAAGAGCTCAAATGCCTAAACAGGAAAGTAATCAGTGATATTCATTAAGTTGTAAGGCCTATCGTAATCAGTGATATTCATTAAGTTGTAAGGCCTATCGAGTAGGGATTAGCTGAGGTACAATCTCAACTACACTCAAATCCCATTATTACTATTCTTTAAGTCCTTAAAAAGTAGGCATTAAGCAGGTACTCCCAAGCATTAGAAGCAGAATACTCTATTATGAGGAAAAGATCAAGAGAGTAGTGGATATTTGAAGGGGACATAAATCCCTCATATTTCATAGAGGAGTTTCCATAAGGAAGGCTAGAAATAAAATTGTTTCCATCCCCAAAGGAGACACACCCATCATAGGCAGGAAGAGTTAGGAATGTCAATTTTGGCTCGGGTTGATTGGGCCATAGGCTAAAATTTTTGGCCCAACCTAAACATAAAAAACAACATTGTTTTTTAATTTTTTCAAAAGAATATAATCAGGGCCCGACTCGACCTAACCCATTGACATCCCTAGGAAGAGTTGCTAAGGGAAGTTGAAAGTTACTAATACTTTTAGAACTTCTACAAAAGCTACTTCCTCAGCTCATCTTATGAAATAGATTACACATGATCAAGTATCCAATGCAAAAATATAAGTTCTTTCTATACCAGTAACCATAATGGAAATTAAGGATGCCCTCAATGGTTAAACCCTAATAAGGCTCCAGTACTAAATGATATCAACATCATATTTTTCTAGAAAACCTAGAATATAAGTTGTAACCAAGAATTATTCATGAAAAGGAAGTTAGTAAAGGAGATAAACAAAAATTATACAACTTTGATTCATAAAGGTGATCAAAAGCAAACATGGAAGGATTACAAACTTATAGCTTATTGTAATTCAATTTACAAAATTATATCAAAAATATTTGATGAAATGATTAAGAAGAATTTTTTTATTTATATTGGTTATCAATAAGTAGCTTACATTACTGGAAGATGCGTTAGAGACAATATCTTATTTATATAGGAATTATTCATGAAATACACTCAAAGGAGAAGCAATAGGAATTTTGCACTTAAAAATAACTTCTGAAAGGCATGTGAATCAATATATTAGAAATTTATCCTAAATTGTCTAAAAATTTATGGCTTTCTAAATATCTTTATTAAATGGATTGAATAATGCACTACGAGGGACTTTTACAACATCTTAATTAATGGGGAGCCAACTAAGGTAATCAAAGGTATGAAGGGCTTAATGAAAGGTGACCCAATCTCTGTTTATCTGTTTTCACTAAGCATGGAAGTTCTCAATAGCTCCTAATTAAAGTAGTTGAGAGAAATGAGGATTTCAAATTCCACGCTAAATGTAGGAGGAATGGTATACTATGCCTAAATTATGATGATAATTGATTTAAAAATGTTTTCTAAGCTCTCTATATTAAAAGTTAATATGGAGAAAACTGGGAAATATCTTTCAACTATTGTATCTTATGATGCTAATTGGTAATCCACCTTAATAGGATTTAAACCTATGAATTTACCTCTTACATGCCTCGGGATTCCCATATCTTCATCTAGGCTCTCATATAATGGTTTTCAAACCCCTAATGGAGAAGATTGAAGCTAAAATAAGGTGACGGAGTTCCAAATCTTTATATATAACATGAAGGTTGCAATTAATCTCACTAACCTTGAATTTTATAAGTCTTTATTGGGCTTCACATCTTGCATAACCTAGTATGGTAATTAAGGAAATAGAAAAAAAAACTTTGAGGATATTTATGTGAAAAGGAAGCAATGAGGAGAAGTTTAAAGCAAGAGTTAAAGAGGAAAGTTTATGCTCTAAAAAAATAAGGAAGGGGGATTCATTCCTTTAAAGTTTATGAATATGACTATGCTAGCAAAGAGAACCTAAAGACTGATTAAGGGTGAAACATTTTTATAGGCTAAATGGACTCACAGTTATCATATTAAAGATGCAAAAATATAGAGTATAAAATGCCATTGAAACACATCCTTCGTTATACAAAAAATATATGGCCTAAGAAGTGTTATAAGGCATTCAATTTCTTATAAAATAATGGATGGTTTTAAGATTTCCTTCTAGTATGACAATTGGTCACAATATGGTCCTATGTGCTTTTTACCTTCCTTATCTCAACTTAAGGATTGTCTCTAGATGAATATGAATGTCAAAGATGTCTAAAAAAATAAAGAACTAATATTTAGAATGATAATGGATGATAATTTGTTGGCACATCTAGTTACCTTACCATTGACCCCTGGAAAGAAGATAAGGTGAGATGGATACACAAGTAATGGAGAGTTTTCTAGTAAAACAACTATATCTTTATGGTGGGAAGCACAACTGATAATGTCATGGCTCAAATTAATCTAAAATAAATAAATATTGTCAATGTCTACTGTAAATATGTGGCTAGAATTTAAAAGAGAATTTCATACCATCGATAGGTTAAGAAATTCCTTTGTATCCCTAATTGATGTTACCTATGCAAATCCAACATGTAATCAATTGATCATATATTCTTTCAATGAACCTTTTCAATTAGTGTGTTGAATTAGATGGGTCAAATGTGTTTAGTAAGTAATATACCTAGTAGCTTTTAACATCAAATTGAATGGAGCTCAATTTTTAGCATAGATCATTTGATAAAAAATGGATCTTTATGGTATACTGATCATACTTGTTCACTATTATTTAGGAAAAGAGGAGTAGGAGAGCTTTCATAAGTCAAGAGAGGGAAAAAAAATTATTTATAAACTAGTTACTGATATAGGTGAGACTTCATCTCGTTATTCACATGCACAAAGTTCCCCTAAATGATTAGATGAAGGTGAGGAGGAATATTGAATGAATGCACATGCATGATTAAATACTCATGTTCTCCATCTAGTTAAACCTTTTCTTAGTTAAATGTTGGTGTTTCTTTTGATCAATGGCTCTTATAATACGTTTAACGCTTGTTTAGTACGAAGCATATGAGCTTTGTTATATTCTATTAGGATCTTTAATTATTTATCTTATGTAAACACCATTTACAATTATTTTGACTAATGGAAATATTCTTTATTATTCTTAAAAAAATATTTTGTGGGGCGGGCCTCTTGTTGATGCAGACTTAAGTGTATTCATAAACCTTACAAAACTTACCAAACTCTCAATGTCTAATAACTCTATATTAGGAAAATTTATTAAAGATATTGGTGACTTGAGAAGACTTTAGTTGTTGCACTCATATGAAAATCTCTTTTCTTTAGTAATACCATTAAAGAACCTACATCAAGTCTGAGTCATGAGACATCAAAAAAGAGACTAAGAACAAACATCGTTAAATTTGATAATTTAGTAGAGGTTGGAATTAGAAGTTGTGTATTTTGTGGTCTTACTAACTTATGGATGTAAATATCTTCTCTTTCTTTTTAGAGAGATGATATAGTAAGAGAAAGAAAGAGAGAATGGGGAGAGAGGAGAGTAAAGAGAAAGATGATATTTTATAGTTTTTTTATTTTTATATCTAATTTGCCATGTCGCATATATATTTTTGCAAGGTACAAATATATTTTTTTGTGAGAGAGGGCTAAAAAAGGTTAATGGGGTTTTAATTAAATATTTATGAAATGTTAGAGTTCTTTTAGAATATACTGATTCTTTTAGAATATACTAAAATATTTAGTTTTAAATTGAACTCTAGTAAATATGTTACGATATAATTTGACGCTTTTGTCTATTGTATAGTGGAGCTTAAACATCTTAGTAATTTAATTAAAATTAATTAAACATTAATTAAAATTAAAATTAATTTTTATTAAATACTAATTAGAGTCAAACGATATCTAATATCTAATATCTAATAGTGGTCCATATTTATCAAATATCTTATGTTTGATCCTAAAGTTTCTCAAAATTTAGAATGACATTTAGCTTAATTAAATTACCTTTTATCTATTCAATTGTTCAATGTGTGTCATCTATTAAGCTCCTAAATATGTTGACAATGGGCATAAATGATAATCATAAACTATATTTAGGATTTATATATATTCAAATCCTTTAATTTGTCTTTAATTATGTAATTAAACAATTTATATGAATAAATCAAGATTTGTGTCTATTAATTCATCATGACCTCTAAAATATTATGAATTTAAAAGTGATTTTATTAACCTTTATGCATATGATTTTTCGTATAATTTAATCCTTTCATCATACAATGTTCGATTAGACATATATTATAAAATAATTTAATTCTATATGATTCTAATCATATTAGTTCTCCATCATTAGTAATCGATTGTTTAATGGTATTTGAAAATTATTTTCCAAGTATCATTTCACTTTGATTAAAGATTTCTTAAATCAATACTAAGTTATAACATTGGAATATTCTTTCCAATTAAGCTACCTTTGACTAAGATATGGCATAAGTAGTACTAAAATATAATAATCTGTATATGAGATAGTTAGAAATCTTAAGTTAAAGGATCACTTATAAAATCCACACAATAAGAATTTTCATAGACACATAAGTAGTGTTCCAAACAAAATTCTCATATCTAGTCAATTCAAAGTGAACTTATTCTCTAAAAACACCCACATGCTTGTTTAAGTATATCTATATTTTAGTCAATAAAATCATATACTTCATAAGAAAGAAGCACAATGTGTACTAATCTTTCCACTCTATTAATATCTAGTCTTAACATAACAATGATTAGGAACACTTTAAGGATGACATATAAATACAATATGAATCTCATAATTATGATTTTATCATAATTTTTATTTGTAAAGTATATTTATTCAACTAACATAATCTTGTATGTTAGTTAACTAAACAAAAAAAAAGATAAAGATTGCCTTTAACATAAAACTACAATCAACTAATTGGTTGTTGGATATAAATCAACAATATCTAACTTATAATAAGATAACCACTTAAAATATCTTATACCATATCACCATACGGGATTTTGCTACCATTAAGATATAAGATAATCACTTAAAATATCTTATACCATATCACCATATGGGATTTTGCTACTATTGAGATATAAGATAACCATTTAAAATGTCTTATACCTTATCACCATATGAAGATTGTGCTACTACTGAGATAGTGATCTAGTGAGAGAATTTTATAAGATTCTGTTTAATGACTACTAGCTTAAATCTTAACAATTTCAATTAAGAAAAACTACTCAGATACATACTCAGATCTTTGATGAGTGATAATTTTATATTTTGCATGTTATTTAGGGGTTAAATTAGTTATGATTTTGCATGTTAATAATATATTTTATGAATTGTATGATGCTTTCCCATGTTTATTTCATTAACTTATAGGTGGGGATTTGTAGGATAAATCACATATTTAAGTGTAAATTTGTTTATAATTGTTTGATCAAGGTGATATTAGAGTCATTTGGAAGCTAACATGAATGACATTGCTTTGAAGATACATCATCGATTTTTTTAAGCTCTAAAATGAGAAAAATTAAAGTTGATGAGACATAGCAAATAGGTGCCATACACACACTAAGGAAGACAATAACCTATCTTCTGCCAGGTTCAAGAGGTTAAGAAATAAATCAAAATCAAGGCTATAGTATGACTTGTAACCTCCCATCACTGATGGGAAGAGTGAAGTGGTAATTTGAAACGAGTTAGGAATGTTTAAACATATCTCGGCATGCACATGCATCATATGGCCTCTATATGTATATGATTCGCAATTTTTTTGCACATGCACATGATTGTACATGCATTCATGACATTTCCCGACATATGTGATTATTGTGAAAATTGTGTTATATGTGTTTGAAAAATGAAATTGGAGTGATTTATGTGTGTTTTCCATTTTTAGGGACATTTAGGAATTTTTCTGGAATTTTTGGGAAAAAATGTCTGGACCGAAAAAATTGTCAAGTGGCAGACTGATTGGTTTTCAGTACTGGAAAAGATTGTCCAATGGCACTGGAACATTAGACACATGATTTTAGGAATTATGAACTTTGAGCCATTGAAATTTGGAGACAAATTGGACTAGAAATTGAATTGAAATTGGGAAGAATCTTAAGAGGGTTTAAGAAAAAGACAAGTGGCAAGTGACACATGTCACTTGCCTGTTGGATCGCGTACGGTCAGAGTATTCACAATACACTGCGGAAAAGACCATACAACAACATGATGTATAATCGAAAATACCAAGGATGTACGAAAATACCTTATTTTCGTGGATAGGTTGTTTCTTTTTCAGATTCCAAGACACTGCAAACGCGAATGTCCTCTACCGGTATCCACACGAGTATGCACGATCCGGGCTGCGGCTGTGGTGTGCTAGCACGTCCTGAAACTCTTCCCAAACGTCGCACGATTTTCCTCTCGGATGGTGGCTAGGGTTTCATGACAATTGTGTCTGTTCTACCTAATGAGACCTAAGCTTCTCTATTTATAGAGAAACCCTAATACCATTGAGGCCCCAATAAGTTGAGGCCCATTATTATCTTATATAATAAAAGCCCGACAACTTAATTCAATCTAGCCCTATAAATATATCTACATATATTTTTTCAGTACCTAATAAATTAGGCCCAAGAGAACAAGCCCAGATCACATCACTCTTTGTGTGCGACCCTGTAAGCTCATTTGATGTTGGCAATGGGCTTGATCACACTTCAAGGCCCATAAGTCATAAGCGGCCTCTAACAAGACATTATGACTACCCAAATCAAATGAGGATCGATAATTCGATTTAACCTGTAACCATGGTTATAAGCTCAAATCCTTTTGTAACATGATATCAAGATTAATCACAAGGCATGGTATATGTCAACCTTTGATTAATCATATTTTCTTGATCCTCAAGTTGACTGATTATAACAAATGACATTGATGACTCTTCATCAATTCATTTGAGCACGGCCATGCATTTCTTCAGTCAAACTTGTCAAGAGGCCCAAATGATATCTCTCTCATTTAAGAGAGGTACAAATCCCATCTACGTCATTCATATCCCTCTACATGATTCATTTGATGTCCAACATAAGACTACTTGTTATTCGGTTAAAAATAACTTAGTCTAATATCAAAACACCAAATTCCTCATATAGGGAACCATGATGACTTCAGGTCAAAGGACTAAAGTCAAACCATATTAAGAATCACTAATGACATGAAACCATGTAGTATTCTTTATGTGGGTCGGTCCAATATATGTTCTCTAACATATATCTATGTTTCGATTTGATATCTCATATCCATGATCAAGAAAACGTGATCATCAATCGAACACATACTAGTCTTAATTCATTATTGTTCCACCAATAATGATCGACCAGGGACAGTCTAGAATAGTGTTATAACGCTTATGGTTTTACTATCAAGTCACATACTTGATGACATAAGTCTAATACCATTCATGGAATGTAAATCACATTGCATAAACGAAATACATGCATATATGAAAGGAATACCTCATAATATATTATTAACAAGTCATAATGTTAATACATGAATCACAAATATCCATTGGCCTAGGGCACACTACTAACATTGCCTACTATGTCTTAGGCTTAATGACTTGATATTTATCTTAGGCTAGTGGACATACACGACACTTCTCCTTGAAAAATCACTTTGAAAGCCAAAATCTTCCTTCATTCGTGGGTTCTTCTCTCTTCTTCTTCTCCTTTGGTCTTTTCCATTTATTCTAGCCTAATTGATCTCTTCCCTTATACCTTAAGTGTTTCCTTTCCTTGCGTTCAAGATTGAGCCTCCTACTTCCCTTAAAAATGATGATTTTTGTATAAGTGAAGTGAGGTGAAGAAATTGGTGTGAGTTGGTGAAGATTGAAGCTTTGAAGCTTGTTTAGGTAAGACTTTGTGTTTATGTTATTTAATTTGGTAGTTAGAAGCATTATTTGTAATTTATTGTGTATTAATTGCATGAAGGTTGTGTGTTGATGAAATGGGTATAAGGTTATGTTTGTATAAGGGTAAATAACAAGGTAGGTGAAGTATGTGAATTAAGAGTTTTGGCTTGGTTTATATGAAGTTAGTATGATGTTAGATGGGAGTTAATTAAGTTAAGAAACTTGTGAGTGTGTGTTTCCCATGTGTGACTAATTATTCAAGTGAATGTTTTGATGACATTGTGGCTGAGTTCTTGGCTAAATGGGATGTTTATTGATGTAGTATTGAGGTTTGCATGAAAGGAGTAGAGTGGAATATGAAATATGGAAAATTGAACTTGTGTATGTTTCAGATTTTTGATCATAAATTTTGATGTGGTTATGCTATTAAGTTTAGGTTTAGCTTGAATTAAACTTGAGAAGTTTGGCTAGAATTCCTATGAAGGAAGTTCTGTCCAATTGTGCCTTGAAAGGCTTTGAATTTTGGTTGGAAGTTGAGATATGTGTGCTGGATGAATAGTATCCGGATTTTGGTTCTCTTATTGAAGACCTGAACTTTGAAAATTTTTCTAGACTAAAGTAGATAGATTTTGTAGAATTGGTCTTCATGAAAGTTGAAGATTTTCTTGTTAGCTTTCTATCGCCACTAAGTATGAAATTTTTTTATTTTTAGGTTGAAAGTTATGGCTTGATAAATTTCATTTGGTGATTGATGTATTAATGTGTTTGGTGGGTGTGCTGCCTCTAAGTATGGATTTTGATAATTTCTGTGTTTTGACGCCAATTGTGATCTATTAGAGTTAAAATTTTCTCAAGTGATCTTATGGAAAGTTGTAGAGGATTGTCTTAGCTTTGTAATGAGGTATAATATGCGAATTTAGCATGTGTGGATTGTAAGTTATGAATTTTGCAATTTCGGATATGGTTTAGGTTATGGGATGATTTTAGCAAACTTAATAGGGAAGCCACATTGATGGGTGAATTTGAATTGGTTAGTGATGGAATTTTTTCTGAGTCCTTCATGAGAAGTGTAACTTGTTTTCTGATCTTTTCAGTGATATAGAGAATATAATTTTTCGACAATGGGTTTGAAAGTTATGAGTTGTGGGAAGAGTGTGTTGTTGTTGAGGATAAAGGATATAGGCAGAGGCTTTGATTGAGAATTTCAATTGTTTAGAGATTGAATTGGCTTCCAAGTTGTTCATAAAAGATGTAGTATTTGTTTTTCTCTTTTGATTGATATAAAATTTGGAATTTTTGACAAAGGGGATAGAAAGATATGAGGATGGAATGTGTTGGGACCCGATCCGGGAACCGGATCCCAACCGGAAAACAAAAAACAAAAAACGAAAGTACCGGAGCAAAACAAAGCGAAGCGGAATCGATATTTAACAAATGGCGCCGACATCCGAGAACAATCAAGAACACAGAAACACATTCGAATAAATGAACATAATCGCGTTGGAAACCCTAAGACATTTCAAATCCGGTATAAATTTTTTTTTCTTATTCATTCCTTTTCTCTTTAATCAATCTCATTCCAATCATAACCATTCCATACAATTCCCTTTTTGGAAACTCATCCTCACCAATTTCAATTCACTTAATTCATCTAAATCGTTTCTTATACAATCATATAAATCCTCAAACTCATTTCATTAAACCCATTTTACCGAAATTTTATCGAAATTTTGGCAGCATGATGACTGTATTTTGACAGCACAAAAATTTAAAAACCAAAGAAACGCACTTCTAATACATAATCCAATAACACAAGGCAACATCGGACCTCCCGTCCGGCATCCAAACACCAGCAGAAAACACAATCTTAGTTCTAAACACTTCATCATTCCAATCCATAATACATCTCAACTTAAATATCCACAATTCAATCACAAGCCATTCATATACATTCCAATTGCCATTTATATCCATCTCAAATCAAATTTACGTACAAAATCTATTCCACAATCATACATAACTCATAACTGAAATACATCATAAATTTACATAATGACTTTTCAAGCCATAAACAAAAGCAATACATAATCCATAAACCTTTTTCACAACTTCAAAACTAAACTTCAACATTACACATAAAACAAAGCATACAAAAATATCGGGTTGACATCATACTCGTCTTCCATCCGATCTCCTGCGTGAAAACCTGGAGATGGGGATGAAAGGGGGGTGAGCACAAAGCTCGTGGATAATATATTTATAAATTGAAACATAAGCGAAAACTGTCTTTTCAAACATTTCCCATTTGAAAATTTATCCAAAACCTCATTTTCACACGTTTCAAAACATTCATAAACCTTAAAAAAATTTCTCGAAATCGTCATTTATTTCAAAAACATCCATAACCAGTTTCCGAAGGTTCATGAGTAAAAATTTTTACAAATCATGCACAATTTCAAATATGAATGCATCACATCATATACATATCAAAAACATGTAACACATCACAAATGGTTTGATGTTGGACCCCACACCCCACCCGTAGGTGTTTGCAGGTTATACTGCGGCGTGTGTTTGCGGGTTATACCGCGGCATCCAACACAAATCACATAACACATCAAATGGTTTGGTTAGGTTCGGTCAAAAATAGACGTATCGCACATTCCGTAGCAGTATATATGCGATCAGGAATGAAGGGAGTCCGAGATCGAACTCCTATGCCACTAGCGGCAGCAGGAGAAGGCTATAACAAGTAGAGACAACAACGACTCACAAAGGACCTTACCAAACCCATATAGCACATAAGCAAAACATAATTTCAGATGGCCCGAAGGCACTTTTCAAACATCTTGCTTTTCACATTTTTCAAATCACATCATCATATTGTGTCATAAATGCCACAACCATATACACATGGATTCACATAACAAAATTTAATGACATTCACATCATCACTTAAAACACATATTCATCACAATATATGCACTACTTCTTTAATTCATTTAAATCATACGAAAACCAAGCCTTGAAGTTCATAAATCTTGCATTTTCAAAAACATTATTTTCATAAAATCATTGATAAAAACTTTGCTTCTTGAATTTCCAAATTCATATTCTTAGCTTACAATTCAAGAAATAAATATACTACCCACCTCATATCCATGCTAGCATCTTGTCCAATGCTTCAATTTGACCTTTTCTCCTTTCTTCCTTCCAATTGAAAATTCCCTAAATCAATTTCATCCAAAATTTAATCTCATAAATAACTTAATCCTTCAATTTGATGCTTAAGTCATCAATTCTTACTAATTCCAAGATAGTTACATCACTAATTTCAAAAACCCCCCAAATTACAAATTGAACCTAAACCAATCCAATCAAATTCAATATCATAATTAACTTAATTTCTCAAATTGAACTTAGGAAATATCAATTACTCTCATATTGAAGCTATTTCAATCTCCAATTTTGAAAATCCCCAATTTTCAAAATTGGCCTAAACCAATTTGCACAAATTCAATATCATAAAACATAATTTCTTCAAAATTGATTCCATATTTCATCAATTCATGCTATTATTGATGATTCTACACCATTCATTCACAAAATTTGGGAAAATCCCCAAATTCCAAATTAAGCCTAAACCCCCAATTTATAATTTTTCAAATTAAATTTCACCTAAAGCATAAACATCAAAATTAACTTAGGATATCTCAAATTCATCACTAATTCAAGCCATCTAAAGAAACAATTTCAAAAACCCCTAAATTTCACTATTCATCATCTTCTTTACTAAGCTTTATCTCTCTAGAATCATCCTGATCGCGGCTCTGTCGATTCGATCTTTCGATCGATCCTTGGAAACCGGTCAAAAATAATAAATTCCAAGACTGCAGTATAGGATGCAACCTCGGGTCGTCTCACTTAATCGGAACCTAATGAAATGGACCTAAGCTACCCTATATGTCATAAAATGCAAGTGAAATCAGTAATGAAAAGGGGGTTTTGTTTGAAAACATTAACTACACTAAAAAGCATGTGAAAAGTATTTTTGGATTTTTTTTTGGAAATAGAAAAAGAAAATACTAAAACAAGTGATAAAATCCTCTTGAAAATGAGCTTTGGCTATCACAGTTCAAAACTAAGTGTGAATGGTAAACCTGAGAGAATTCACTTTAAGTCCAAGGTCTTAATTAATGGACTCCTGTCACTCTCGACTCCATTTCTCAAGACCCCATTGAGTGCTCTTGAGCCTCAGAACCTTAAAGGATTCTTTAAGTCCGGGATCTTGATCAATGAACTCCATTGCTCAAGATCCCGTTAAGCTCATCTTAGTGTGTGCAGTGGGATTAGAAATCACTCAGTTTGAATGGTAAACCTTAAAGAACTATCTTTAAGTCCAGGGTCTTAATTGATGGACTCCTGTTACTCTCGACTCTATTTCTCAAGACCCCATTGAGTGCTCTTGAGCCTCAGAACCTTAAAGGATTCTTTAAGTCCAAGGCTTTAATCAATGAACTCCATTGCTTAAAACCTTGTTAAAAGCATCTTAGTGTGTGCGGTGGATTAGCCAATGCAATGGGTCAAATGAAATCTAGCATCAACTCAATATCAAACACAACTAGGCAGATAAAAGAGAATCAACAAGATCACAAGTTGACATATATGAGACTTCATATATTTAAGCACAGAATTCTACATAAGCAAACCCACAACACATTACATTGTTCAATGCTTAATTAAACTTTAATTAAGCTAATCTAACTACAAAGCAATAAAACCCAACTCGGCTGTTCATAACAATGTAGTTAAATGTGACAATGTAAATTACCAATCCGAACAACACATTAAATGTCAAACATTTAACTATAATCAAGTAGCTTCACTACAAATTACAAATCCCTAAACCTAGGCATTTATAAATCATAGCTAAACTACAGATTAAGCTACTCCCTTTCGGTGAACTCCACCCATCCCTGCATCTTCAACAGGAAAGAAATGCCAAGCCACGCATAGTAACCCGAAGCCTTCACAACTCGTGATTTAATCCAAGCTACCCATGATTGAGTGCGCTGAAAATGAAAAGAAAACTATACAAAGATTTCACCCAGGGAACCCCGAAGGGAACCCTGGATGGTAAGGTCGTGAATCTCTCCTCTCTCTTCTTTGTTCTCTCTTCACTCGTCTCTCTTTTCTCTGCCTCGTCTCTCGATCCCTCTCCAGATGATGATGATAACCTAATTTGGCAGGATTTAAAGGATGGGTCACGGGCCGGGTCGATACAGTGAGAGAAATCTCTATTTGGAGTTCGGGTATCCGTCTGCACGTCGCGATTTAATAAAATAAATAAATCAAATTAAATCGCGACGTGTGCTCGTCTTGCTCGCCATGACGAGATGTCCGGGACGCCATGACGACGATCTGGTTTGTTTGCCGTGGCGGCGTTGAATTGTTGACGTCGCGACGTACGATCTGTATTGATGCGCCGCGATGTGGGAATTACATTTCGCCGCGGCATCGCCGCTGCGAGGTGATTGGTTCACGCCGCGACGTGCCTTAAGGACTTCATGCCGTGTTGACTCTTTTGATCCTTTTTTACTCCTTTTCTCCTACAATATAAAATAACACTTTGCAGTATCAATTGTTCTTAGAAAAATTATAATGCAATTAATGTCAATTTGTACAATTTTACTAGCAAATTGCATAAAATATAAGCTCACCGTAAGAGACTAATTTAAGCACAAAAATCATGAATTAAGAGTCAAAAAAGTGCATTAACAACCATGAAAGTGTAGCCACTTATATATTAAACTTGGGTTCAATCAAATTCCCCCACACTTAAACCTTTGTACTCCTGGACAAAGTTTATAAGAGTCAAAAAGATACAAGTGTAAAAGAAAAATCCACCCATGCTCAAAAGAATAATAGGAAATTGACACAAAACACTTTCTCAGAATTCAATCAAAGCAGATTGAAAGAGTGCTAATAAAACAACCACTAAAAGAATTTAATCCAAGAGATTGGACAAAAGAGATGTCACTCAATATAAAGTGTTTGCTCTCACCTCCCTTGTGTTAGGGATATTGTAACTCTCAATCTGCTTAATCCATACTCTACCATAAGCTTGTATCAGCTCTATTTCTCCACTACAAGGACTATGATTTTAAAGATCAAGAGGACTTTTCAGGGTTGTAATGTGCGGAGGGCTAGATGAATGGATGGAATGAACGAAAGAAAAGATATGAACACATGCACTAAAATTATGAATGGATGTCAATAGTTGAACTAATAATGAATTTTTTTTCTTTTTTATTCTTTCTCCTTCTCCTTCTTTTTTTCCTGTTCCTTTTTGGAACACACTTTTTCTGTTGCTCTTCTTTTTCTTTTTCTTTTTTCTTTTTTTTTCTTTTTTTTTTGTTTTGAAAAAGGAAATGCAAATTAAACTAATGACATCATATGAAATGTTTGCAAGTGCTCATACATAATAAGGCTCAATGGGCTAGCAAGGGATAAGTGTTTAAAGGCCTGTGTTTGGGAAAAGGGGTTGAAGAAGGAACGCCTCTATCACATCAACAAAAATCTAGTTCATCAAGCTTCGAGTAAGAATTGAAACAAGTTCTAGAGAAGTATGAAATAAGCAGATGCACACAAAGATTGAAGAAAAGAAATTAGGCCCAAATATCCTTCCAACAAGGGTATTATCTCAATGAACAATCTCAAGTCTCAAAAACTTAAAGTGCTACTTTGTTAGCATACCTTAATTCACTTTGAATTGAAAACATCAAAAGTAAAATGAGTCAAGACCAACTATCATTAAAAGAATGGAAGGGATTTTCATAAACTCAGGTACCACTTTGAACTTATAAGGTCTTTGAAACACAAAAGGTACAAAAGTTTCATGCGGAAGAAGTTGAATTGAGAGAAATTTTCATTCTGAAAAAATGGGTGGACGTCGCGATGTACAGCATGCACGTCGTGACGTACAGGTGATGAATGTGAGCCTCGTCGCGGAGTGTGACCTGTCGCCGCGACGAGGAACAGTAGAATGACGACAAATTTTTAAATTTACCAAGTTTTTACCAACAGAATGCAAGATTGGCTAACACATTCATAAATAAGATGTCAAACAGGCATGCAACAAGAAAGATAGATGGGGAAACAGCTCCCCCACATTTAAGCAATACATTGTCCTTAATGTGGAACAAGCAAAGGATAAGCATAAGAGAAGGAAGCAAAAAGGGCAATTCCACACAACAACAGGAGGGCAAGAGATAGAACTCAAAAGGGAGAAATTATTGAATGGAAAGGCTACTTACTAAACTAAAAGCTAAACTATTTTCCTACAAGGGTTGTTTCTCCCTGACACTTACTTAACAAACTAATGCACCAACATATATCACAAGTAATCACGAGGCTTAAGTAAGTAAACAAGTGAAAGAAAGAGACAACCTGGGAGTTATTGAGGTTCTTGATACTTCCGATAATCCTTCGACAGATGGCCATGTTGTGGTGAAACAACTTCATCCATTTCCATGTCCGTGTCGGCCTCCACTAAACCAGATTCACCTGAAATGTTTATCGCAAAAATAGTAAGAGTTAGGCTCAGCGAACTCTCACAGAAGGTGTAATCTGTAAAATGCTAACTATTAAAAACAAAGGAAAGCTATAAATGAAAATGCAACGTAAAAGAAAAGACTCCTAACTTCACTCAGCAACAAAATGACAAAAGCTAACTTAGAGAACCAATTCGCGGTTCCCCGACAACGGCGCCAATTTTGATTGCGGCTCTGTTGATTCGATCTTTCGATCGATCCTTGGAAACCGGTCAAAAATAATAAATTCCAAGACTGCAGTATAGGATGCAACCTCGGGTCGTCTCACTTAATCGGAACCTAATGAAATGGACCTAGGCTACCCTATATGTCATAAAATACAAGTGAAATCAGTAAGGAAAAGGGGGTTTTGTTTGAAAACATTAACTACACTAAAAAGCAAGTAAAAAAATTTTTTGGATTTTTTTTTGGAAATAGAAAAAGAAAATACTAAAATAAGTGATAAAATCCTCTTGAAAACGAGCTTTGGCTATCACAGTTCAAAACTAAGTGTGAATGGTAAACCTTAGAGAATTCACTTTAAGTCCAGGGTCTTAATTAATGGACTCTTGTCACTCTCGACTCCATTTCTCAAGACCCCATTGAGTGCTCTTGAGCCTCAGAACCTTAAAGGATTTTTTAAGTCCGGGATCTTGATCAATGAACTCCATTGCTCAAGATCCCGTTAAGCTCATCTTAGTGTGTGCGGTGGGATTAGAAATCACTCAGTTTGAATGGTAAACCTTAAAGAACTATCTTTAAGTCCAGGGTCTTAATTGATGGACTCCTGTTACTCTCAACTCCATTTCTCAAGACCCCATTGAGTGCTCTTGAGCCTCAGAACTTTAAAGGATTCTTTAAGTCCAAGGCTTTAATCAATGAACTCCATTGCTTAAAACCTTGTTAAAAGCATCTTAGTGTGTGCGGTGGATTAGCCAATGCAATGGGTCAAATGAAATCTAGCATCAACTCAATATCAAACACAACTAGGCAGATAAAAGAGAATCAACAAGATCACAAGTTGACATATATGAGACTTCATATATTTAAGAACAGAATTCTACATAAGCAAACCCACAACACATTACATTGTTCAACGCTTAATTAAACTCTAATTAAGCTAATCTAACCACAAAGCAATAAACCCCAACTCAGCTGTTCATAACAATGTAGTTAAATGTGACAATGTAAATTACCAATCCGAACAACACATTAAATGTCAAACATTTAGCTATAATCAAGTAGCTTCACTACAAATTACAAATCCTAAACCTAGGCATTTATAAATCATAGCTAAACTACTGATTAAGCTACTCCCTTTCGGTGAACTCCACCATCCTCGCATCTTCAATAGGAAAGAAATGCCAAGCCACGATAGTAACCCAAGCCTTCACAACTCGTGACGAATCCAAGCTACCCATGACGGAGTCGGCGCTGAAAATGAAAAGAAAACTATACAAAGATTTCACCCAGGGAACCCCGAAGGGAACCCTGGATGGTAAGGTCGTGAATCTCTCCTCTCTCTTCTTTGTTCTCTCTTCACTCGTCTCTCTTTTCTCTGCCTCGTCTCTCGATCCCTCTCCAGATGATGATGATAACCTAATTTGGCAGGATTTAAAGGATGGGTCATGGGCCGGGTCGATACAGTGAGAGAAATCTCTATTTGGAATTCGGGTATCCGTCTGCACGTCGCGACGAATAAAATAAATAAATCAAATTCGTCGCGACGTGTGCTCTGTCTTGCTCGCCGCAACGAGATGTCTGGGACGCCGCGACGTACGATCTGGTTTGCTCGCCGCGACGTGCTGAATTGTTGACGTCGCGACGTACGATCTGTATTGATGCGCCGCGGCGAGGTGATTGGTTCACGCCGCGACGTGCCTTAAGGACTTCATGCCGTGTTGACTCTTCTGATCCTTTTTGACTCCTTTTCTCCTACAATATAAAATAACACTTTGCAGTATCAATTGTTCTTAGAAAAATTATAATGCAATTAATGGCAATTTGTACAATTTTACTAGCAAATTGCATAAAACATAAGCTCACCGTAAGAGACTAATTTAAGCACAAAAATCATGAATTAAGAGTCAAAAAAGTGCATTAACAACCATGAAAGTGTAGCCACTTATATATTAAACTTGGGTTCAATCACTTCCATAACCAAAATTAACTCATTATACTTGAAAATCACTAAATAAATCTCATAGCACATAAACCCACATCATTTCTAATTAATCTAAACCAAAATAAAACTCAAAGATTGAAATTTCTTTTACCTCTTTCTCTCTCTAGATTTTCGAAAATCCAAGCTCCAATGGTAGCTTCATCTCCTTTCTTCCCTTTCCCCCTTGAAATCCATGCGAAAACTCATGGTAGAAGCCTTAAAACTTGAAAACCCTCACTTCTCTCTCTTCCTCCGCCATGGACGAATCTCTCCACTCTTCTTCTTCTTCTTATTTCTTCTTCTTTTTCTCTTCATTTTCGTGAATCTTCTGCTGTAATCAATGGGTAAAACGACAGTTCCTATGGTGTTTTACCATGTCACTTAAAATGGGGCACAAATGACCCTTATGCCCTCACTTGTTTGCTTATTTCCAAAATTGCCCCTGCAGGAATTTGAAAAATTGACCACTTGCGTCCTGTTTTCAAGCATCTAAATGAAATAATTTGGACAAACTTTCTTCTAAAGAATTGTTCCTCTCGATCTTAGGAATCCAACTCCACTGACGGCACTCAATTCGGATCTAAAACGAAGAATTTATAGCCAAAATACGATCGGATCTTCACAAAATACGAGACTGAACATTACGCGAATTTAATTCCAGAAATTAACAATCTTAGAGATGAAATTAAATTTCTATCCCTTCACAAGAGTTGTAGCCCTATGTCTTAACTTTATTTTCCCTTAAGAATCAACTCAATCGGAGTTATACAGCTCCCAAAAATCGCAAAATACTGAACCATGTTCAGAAAATTATCCAACTTATAACCTATAACCAAATCTCCTACTTTGGTTCAATCAATCTCTTTCCATTTAATCTCCTAAAAATCATAATTCTTCATAAAAATGAACATAATTATCTTAGGAATCCAACGCTTCAAAAATCGATTCAAACGGATGTCGGATGAAGGAATTATGTACAAAAGATTACAAAAGGGTCGGATTGAAAACCCAAGAACAAAATGGGTTTTTTCCAAAAATCATAACTCCTAGCCCCGATATCGAAAAATTACAAACTTTATGACGTCGGAAAGATCGACATACAAGCTACAACTTTCAGTAATACCACTTACTCCAATTCAGACTAAATCCATACGACGAGTAGCCTCGAAGCATAGAATACACAAATCTATACTTAATAATATTTTCAAAACAAAGCGTATCTTCTGAAAATCATATCTCCCAATCCCGACATCAAAAAATAGCAAAATTTATGTCCACGAAAAGCTCTCGATAGAGGCTACAAGTTTCATGTTTATCATTTTCTCGAATTTTGCCTAAATCAAAAGTCAACTGTCAACCCCAAAAGTCAAACTTCAAACAAATTTCATACTTAACTTTGACTGATCATAACTTCCACTCCCGATATCGAAAAATATCAAACTTTATGGCTACGGAAAGCTCTTGACATAATCTACAAGTTTCCAGCAGACCATTTTATCAAATTTTGTCTAAATCAAAAGTCAAACCTCAAAGGCCAAAAAGTCAAACTTTTTACAATTTTTCATATTCTCACACTTTTTCTTTTTAATCTTTGCTATTTAACTTTATTTCAATCAACTCATCCACTTTCTTCTCATAATCCATATAAGTTCACTCAAATATCAAAGTCCTCAAAATTTATACTTTCATCAAATTTCCTTAAACTCAACATTTTCTCACCAATTTCTTTCTCACTTAAATTCATTTTAATATTTCTAATTTTCATCAAAAGTTCGGGGTCCAACATTTCTCTCCCTTTTAAAAGAATTTCGTCCTCGAAATTCACCCTTAAGAACATAATATTTCGTATCTAATTCCTTCTCATAATATTTTCTCAATCTCTTCATAATTTCTCAATTCTTAAATCAATTACTCCATCCAAAATCATATCAAACTCACATTTTTCCTTAACATTTGAAACAAGTCAATGGTACACGTCGTAATGACTCATGGACCAAAATCACCATTTCACTTAATCCTTTGAATTTCTATACACATTTCTCTATCAATTTATCTCATTCTTCAAAATTTTCATCTCACATATGCATATTCGAAATCGATTCCTCTAAATTCATCATGTAATTCAAATCTAAATTTCTATTTTCACAATCCATCTTAATCAAACAATCAATTAGGTTCTTCCCAATTCACCAAAAAATTCTAATCTTAAATTCATAATCATAAACCTAAATCAAACATAATTCTTAACCTTAATCTCATCTCATAATTGCATGTACAAAATCAAATCGCCATCATGAACTTCAAATCTCAAGTTCATTTACACACACCCAAAATCAATCAAAGTTCTTAACCTCACTCACTCAGACAATCACTAAATTCATTTTTCATAACCATATTGCCCAAGTATGATCATAATACTAGGCTCTGATACCATAAATGTTGGAACCCGATCCGGGAACCGGATCCCAACCGGAAAACAAAAAACAAAAAACGAAAGTACCGGAGCAAAACGAAGCGAAGCGGAATCGATACTTAACAAATGGCGCCGACATCCGAGAACAATCAAGAACACAGAAACACATTCGAATAGATAAACAAAATCGCGTTGGAAACCCTATGACATTTCAAATCCGGTATAAATTTTTTTTTCTTATTCATTCCTTTTCTCTTTAATCAATCTCATTCCAATCATAACCATTCCATACAATTCCCTTTTTGGAAACTCATCCTCACCAATTTCAATTCACTTAATTCATCTAAATCGTTTCTTATACAATCATATAAATCCTCAAACTCATTTCTTTAAACCCATTTTATCGAAATTTTACCGAAATTTCGGCAGCATGACAACTGCATTTTGACAGCCCAAAAATTTAAAAACTAAAGAAACGCACTTCTAATACATAATCCAATAACACAAGGCAACATCGGACCTCCCGTCCGGCATCCAAACACCAGCATAAAACACAATCTTAGTTCTAAACACTTCATCATTCCAATCCATAATACATCTCAACTTAAATATCCACAATTCAATCACAAGCCATTCATATACATTCCAATTGCCATTTATATCCATCTCAAATCAAATTTACGTACAAAATCTATTCCACAATCATACATAACTCATAACTGAAATACATCATAAATTTACATAATGACTTTTCAAGCCATAAACAAAAGCAATACATAATCCATAAACCTTTTTCACAACTTCAAAACTAAACTCCAACATTACACATAAAACAAAGCATAAAAAAACTATCAGGTTGACATCATACTCGTCTTCCATCCGATCTCCTACGTGAAAACCTGGAGATGGGGATGAAAGGGGGGGTGAGCACAAAGCTCGTGGATAATATATTTATAAATTGAAACATAAGCGAAAACTGTCTTTTCAAAATTTTCAAACATTTCCCATTTGAAAATTTATCCAAAACCTCATTTTCACACGTTTCAAAACATTCATAAACCTTAAAAATTTTTCTCGAAATCGTCATTTATTTCAAAAACATCCATAACCAGTTTCCGAAGGTTCATGAGTAAAACTTTTTACAAATCATGCACAATTTCAAATATGAATACATCACATCATATACATATCAAAAACACGTAACACATCACAAATGGTTTGATGTTGGACCCCACACCCCACCCGTAGGTGTTTGCAGGTTATACTGCGGCGTGTGTTTGTGGGTTATACCGCGGCATCCAACACAAATCACATAACACATCAAATGGTTTGGTTTGGTTCGGTCCAAAATAAGACGTACTGCACATTCCCGCATAGCGGTTCTGTGCAGTCGTGAATAGAGGGGAGTCCGAGATCGGAACTTCTATGCCACTAGCGGGCAGCCGGGAGAAGGCTATAACAAGTAGAGACAACGCTGACTCACAAAGGACCTTACCAAACCCATATAGCACATAAACAAAACATAATTTCAGATGGCTCGAAGGCACTTTTCAAACATCTTGCTTTTCACATTTTTCAAATCACATCATCATATTGTGTCATAAATGCCACAACCATATACACATGGATTCACATAACAAAATTTAATGAAATTCACATCATCACTTAAAACACATATTCATCACAATATATGCACTACTTCTTTAATTCATTTAAATCATACGAAAACCAAGCCTTGAAGTTTATAAATCTTGCATTTTCAAAAACATTATTTTCATAAAATCATTGATAAAAACTTTGCTTCTTGAATTTCCAAATTCATATTCTTAGCTTACAATTCAAGAAATAAATATACTACCCACTTTCATATCCATGCTAGCATCTTGTCCAATGCTTCAATTTGACCTTTTCTCCTTTCTTCCTTCCAATTGAAAATTTCCTAAATCAATTTCATCCAAAATTTAATCTCATAAATAACTTAATCCTTCAATTTGATGCTTAAGTCATCAATTCTTACTAATTCAAGATAGTTATATCACTAATTTCAAAAACTCCCCAAATTACAAATTGAACCTAAACCAATCCAATCAAATTCAATATCATAGTTAACTTAATTTCTCAAATTGAACTTAGGAAATATCAATTCCTCTCATATTCAAGCTATTTCAATCTCCAATTTTGAAAATCCCCAATTTTCAAAATTGGCTTAAACCAATTTGCACAAATTCAATATCATAAAACATAATTTCTTCAAAATTGATTCCATATTTCATCAATTCATGCTATTATTGATGATTCTACACCATTCATTCACAAAATTTGGGAAAATCCCCAAATTCCAAAATAAACCTAAACCCCAATTTACAATTTTTCAAATTAAACTTCACCTAAAGCATAAACATCAAAATTAACTTAGGATATCTCAAATTCATCACTAATTCAAGCCATCTAAAGAAACAATTTCAAAAGCCTCAAAATTTCACTATTCATCATCTTCTTCACTAAGCTTTCTCTCTCTAGAATCTTCCATAACCAAAATTAACTCATTATACTTCAAAATCACTAAATAAATCTCATAGCACATAAACCTACATCATTTCTAATTAATCTAAACCAAAATAAAACTCAAAGATTGAAATTTCTTTTACCTCTTTCTCTCTCTAGATTTTCGAAAATCCAAGCTCCAATGGTAGCTTCATCTCCTTTCTTCCCTTTCCCCCTTGAAATCCATGCAAAAACTCATGGTAGAAGCCTTAAAACTTGAAAACCCTCACTTCTCTCTCTTCCTCCACCATGGACGAATCTCTCCTCTCTTCTTCTCCTTCGTATTTCTTCTTCTTTTTCTCTTCATTTTCGTGAATCTTCTGCTGTAATAAATGGGTAAAACGACAGTTCCTATGGTGTTTTACCATGCCACTTAAAATGGGGCACAAATCACCCTTATGCCCTCACTTGTTTGCTTATTTCCAAAATTGCCCCTGCAGGAATTTGAAAAACTGACCATTTGCGTCCTGTTTTCAAACATCTAAACGAAATAATTTGGACAAAATTTCTTCTAAATAATTGTTCCTCTCGATCTTACGAATCCAACGCCACTGACAGCGCTCAATTCAGATCTAAAATGAAGAAGTTATAGTCGAAATACGATCGGACCTTCACAAAATGCGAGACTGAACATTACGCTAATTTAATTCCAGAAATTAATAATCTTAGAGATGAAATTAAATTTCGATACCTTCACAAGAGTTGTAGCCCTATGTCTTAGCTTTATTTTCCCTCAATAATCAACTCAATCGGAGTTGTACAACTCCCGAAAATTGCAAAATACTGAACAATGTTCAGAAAATTATCCAACTTATAACCTATAACCAAATCTTCTACTTTGGTTCAATCAATCTCTTTCCATTTAATCTCCTAAAAATCATAATTCTTCATAAAAATGAACGTAATTGTCTTAGGAATCCAACGCTTTAAGAATCGAGTCAAACGGATGTCGGATGAAGGAATTATGCACAAAAGATTACAAAAGGGTCAGATTGAAAACCCAAGAACAAAACGGGTTTTTTCCAAATATCATAACTCCTAGCCCCGATATCGAAAAATTACAAACTTTATGGCGTCGGAAAGATCGACATACAAGCTACAACTTTCAGTAATACCACTTACTCCAATTCAGACTAAATCCATATGACGAGTAGCCTCGAAGCATAGAATACACAAATCTATACTTAATAATATTTTCAAAACAAAGCGTATCTTCTGAAAATCATATCTCCTAATCCCGACATCGAAAAATAGCAAAATTTATGTCCACGAAAAGCTCTCGACAGAGGCTACAAGTTTCATGTTCATCATTTTCTCGAATTTTGCCTAAATCAAAAGTCAACTGTCAACCCCAAAAGTCCAACTTCAAACAAATTTCATACTTAACTTTGACTGATCATAACTTCCACTCCCGATATCGAAAAATATCAAACTTTATGGCTACGGAAAGCTCTTGACATAATCTACAAGTTTCCAGAAGACCATTTTATCAAATTTTGCCTAAATCAAAAGTCAAACCTCAAAGGCCAAAAGTCAAACTTTTACAATTTTCATATTCTCACACTTTTCTTTTTAATCTTTGCTATTTAACTTTATTTCAATCAACTCATCCACTTTCTTCTCATAATCCATATAAGTTCACTCAAATATCAAAGTCCTCAAAATTTATACTTTCATCAAATTTCCTTAAACTCAACATTTTCTCACCAATTTCTTTCTCACTTAAATTCATTTTAATATTTCTAATTTTCATCAAAAGTTCGGGGTCCAACATTTCTCCCCCTTTTAAAAGAATTTCATCCTCGAAATTCACACTTAAGAACATAATATTTCGTATCTAATTCCTTCTCATAATATTTTCTCAATCTCTTCATAATTTCTCAATTCTTAAATCAATTACTCCATCCAAAATCATATCAAACTCACATTTTTCCTTAACATTTGAAACAAGTCAATGGTCCACGTCGTAATGACTCATGGACCAAAATCACCATTTCACTTAATCCTTTGAATTTCTATACACATTTCTCTATCAATTTATCTCATTCTTCAAAATTTTCATCTCACATATGCATATTGGAAATCGATTCCTCTAAATTCATCATGTAATTCAAATCTAAATTTTCATTTTCACAATCCATCTAAATCAAACAATCAATTAGGTTCCTCCCAATTCACCAAGAAATTCTAATCTCAAATTCATAATCATAAACCTAAATCAAACATAATTCTTAACCTTAATCTCATCTCATAATTGCATGTACAAAATCAAATCGTCATCATGAACTTCAAATCTCAAGTTTATTTACACACACCCAAAATCAATCAAAGTTCTTAACCTCACTCACTCAGACAATCACTAAATTCATTCTTCATAACCATATTGCCCAAGTATGATCATAATACTAGGCTCTGATACCATAAATGTTGAGACCCGATCCAGAAACCGGATCCCAACCGGAAAACAAAAAATGGAAAACGAAAGTACCGGAGCAAAACGAAGCGAAGCGGAATCGATACTTAACAAATGGCGCCGACATCCGAGAACAGTCAAGAACACAAAAACACATTTGAATAGATGAACATAATCGCGTTGGAAACCCTAAGACATTTCAAATCCGGTATAAATTTTTTTTTTCTTATTCATTCCTTTTCTCTTTAATCAATCTCATTCCAATCATAACCATTCCATACAATTCCCTTTTTGGAAACTCATCCTCACCAATTTCAATTCACTTAATTCATCTAAATCGTTTCTTATACAATCATATAAATCCTCAAACTCATTTCTTTAAACCCATTTTACCAAAATTTTACCGAAATTTCGGCAGCATGACGACTGTATTTTGACAGCCCAAAAATTTAAAAACCAAAGAAACGCACTTCTAATACATAATCCAATAACACAAGGCAACATCGGACCTCCGTCCGCATCCAAACACCAATGAGAAAACACAATCTTAGTTCTAAACACTTCATCATTCCAATCCATAATACATCTCAACTTAAATATCCACAATTCAATCACAAGCCATTCATATACATTCCAATTGCCATTTATATCCATCTCAAATCAAATTTACGTACAAAATCTATTCCACAATCATACATAACTCATAACTGAAATACATCATAAATTTACATAATGACTTTTCAAGCCATAAACAAAAGTAATACATAATCCATAAACCTTTTTCATAACTTCAAAACTAAACTCCAACATTACACATAAAACAAAGCATACAAAAACTATCGGGTTGACATCATACTCGTCTTCCATCCGATCTCCTGCGTGAAAACCTGGAGATGGGGATGAAAGGGGGGGTAAGCACAAAACT
This sequence comes from Erythroxylum novogranatense, assembly GCA_029891385.1. Lineage (NCBI taxonomy): Eukaryota > Viridiplantae > Streptophyta > Magnoliopsida > Malpighiales > Erythroxylaceae > Erythroxylum > Erythroxylum novogranatense. The sequence continues at coordinate 58,637,323 of CM057225.1, read as the reverse complement.
CGTGGATAATATATTTATAAATTGAAACATAAGCGAAACTGTCTTTTCAAACTTTTCAAACATTTCCCATTTGAAAATTTATCCAAACCTCATTTTCACACGTTTCAAAACATTCATAAACCTTAAAAAATTTTCTCGAAATCGTCATTTATTTCAAAAACATCCATAACCTGTTTTCGAAGGTTCATGAGTAAAACTTTTTACAAATCATGCACAATTTCAAATATGAATGCATCACATCATAGACATATCAAAAACACGTAACACATCACAAATGGTTTGATGTTGGACCCCACACCCCACCCGTAGGTGTTCGCAGGTTATACTGCGGCGTGTGTTTGCGGGTTATACCGCGACATCCAACACAAATCACATAACACATCAAATGGTTTGGTTTGGTTTGGTCCAAAACAGGACGTACTGCACATTCCCGCATAGCGGTTCTGTGCAGTCGTGAACAGAGGGGAGTTCAAGATCGGAACTCCTATGCCACTAGCGGGCAGCCGGGAGAAGGCTATAACAAGTAGAGACAACGCTGACTCACAAAGGACCTTACCAAACCCATATAGCACATAAGCAAAACATAATTTCAAATGGCCCGAAGGCACTTTTCAAGCATCTTGCTTTTCACATTTTTCAAATAACTTCATCATATTGTGTCATAAATGCCACAACCATATACACATGGATTCACATAACAAAATTTAATGACATTCACATCATCACTTAAAACACATATTCATCACAATATATGCACTACTTCTTTAATTCATTTAAATCATACGAAAACCAAGCCTTGAAGTTCATAAATCTTGCATTTTCAAAAACATTATTTTCATAAAATCATTGATAAAAACTTTGCTTCTTGAATTTCCAAATTCATATTCTTAGCTTACAATTCAAGAAATAAATATACTACCCACCTCATATCCATGCTAGCATCTTGTCCAATGCTTCAATTTGACCTTTTCTCCTTTCTTCCTTCCAATTGAAAATTCCCTAAATCAATTTCATCCAAAATTTAATCTCATAAATAACTTAATCCTTCAATTTGATGCTTAAGTCATCAATTCTTACTAATTCCAAGATAGTTACATCACTAATTTCAAAAACTCCCCAAATTACAAATTGAACCTAAACCAATCCAATCAAATTCAATATCATAGTTAACTTAATTTCTCAAATTGAACTTAGGAAATATCAATTCCTCTCATATTCAAGCTATTTCAATCTCCATTTTTGAAAATCCCCAATTTTCAAAATTGGCCTAAACTAATTTGCACAAATTCAATATCATAAAACATAATTTCTTCAAAATTGATTCCATATTTCATCAATTCATGCTATTATTGATGATTCTACACCATTCATTCACAAAATTTGGGAAAATTCCCAAATTTCAAATTAAGCGTAAACCCCCAATTTACAATTTTTCAAATTAAACTTCACCTAAAGCATAAACATTAAAATTAACTTAGGATATCTCAAATTCATCACTAATTCAAGCCATCTAAAGCAACAATTTCAAAAACCCCAAAATTTTACTATTCATCATCTTCTTCACTAAGCTTTCTCTCTCTAGAATCTTCCATAACCAAAATTAACTCATTATACTTCAAAATCACTAAATAAATCTCATAGCACATAAACCCACATTATTTCTAATTAATCTAAACCAAAATAAAACTCAAAGATTGAAATTTCTTTTACCTCTTTCTCTCTCTAGATTTTCGAAAATCCAAGCTCCAATGGTAGCTTCATCTCCTTTCTTTCCTTTCCCCCTTGAAATCCCTGCAAAAACTCATGGTAGAAGCCTTAAAACTTGAAAACCCTCACTTCTCTCTCTTCCTCCACCATGGACGAATCTCTCCACTCTTCTTCTCCTTCTTATTTCTTCTTCTTTTTCTCTTCATTTTCGTGAATCTTCTGCTGTAATAAATGGGTAAAACGACAGTTCCTATGGTGTTTTGCCATGTCACTTAAAATGGGGCACAAATGACCCTTATGCCCTCACTTGTTTGCTTATTTCCAAAATTGCCCCTGCAGGAATTTGAAAAATTGACCACTTGCGTCCTGTTTTCAAGCATCTAAACGAAATAATTTGGACAAACTTTCTTCTAAAGAATTGTTCCTCTCGATCTTCCAAATCCGACGCCACTAACGGCGCTCAATTCGGATGTAAAACAAAGAAGTTATAGCCAGAAATACGATCGGACCTTCACAAAATACGAGACTGAACATTACACGAATTTAATTCCAGAAATTAACAATCTTAGAGATGAAATTAAATTTCTATCCCTTCACAAGAGTTGTAGCCCTATGTCTTAAATTTATTTTCCCTCAAGAAACAACTCAATCGGAGTTGTACAGCTCCCGAAAATCTCAAAATACTGAACCATGTTCAGAAAATTATCCAACTTATAACCTATAACCAAATCTCCTACTTTGGTTCAATCAATCTCTTTCCATTTAATCTCCTAAAAATCATAATTCTTCATAAAAATGAACATAATTGTCTTAGGAATCCAACGCTTTAAGAATCGAGTCAAACGGATGTCGGATGAAGGAATTATGCACAAAAGATTACAAAAGGGTCGGATTGAAAACCCAAGAACAAAACGGGTTTTTCCAAAAATCATAACTCCTAGCCCCGATATCAAAAAATTACAAACTTTATGGCGTCGGAAAGATCAACATACAAGCTACAACTTTCAGTAATATCACTTACTCCACTTCAGACTAAATCCATACGACAAGTAGCATCGAAGCATATAATACACAAATCTATACTTAATAATATTTTCAAAACAAAGCGTATTTTCTGAAAATCATATCTCCTAATCCCGACATCGAAAAATAGCAAAATTTATGTCCACGAAAAGCTCTCGACAGAGGCTACAAGTTTCATGTTCATTTTCTCAAATTTTGCCTAAATCAAAAGTCAACTGTCAACCCCAAAAGTCAAACTTCAAACAAATTTCATACTTAACTTTAACTGATCATAACTTCCACTCCCGATATCGAAAAATATCAAACTTTATGGCTACGGAATGCTCTTGACATAATATACAAGTTTCCAGAAGACCATTTTATTAATTTTTGCCTAAATCAAAATTCAACCTTCAAAGGCCAAAAAGTCAAACTTTTTACAATTTTTCATATTCTCACTCTTTCTCTTTTTAATCTTTGCTATTTAACTTTATTTCAATCAACTCATCCACTTTCTTCTTATAATCCATATAAGTTCACTCAAATATCAAAGTCCTCAAAATTTATACTTTCATCAAATTTCCTTAAACTCAACATTTTCTCACCAATTTCTTTCTCACTTAAATTCATTTTAATATTTCTAATTTTTATCAAAAGTTCGGGGTCCAACAGAATGAATGTAGGAAACTTGGAAGAGGCTTGGAGGAAGGCTTTGGAGATATATGTCCGTTAAATGGACCTTCTCAGGTGTAAAAACACCCTTGGGAGAGTGTTTTTCCGTTAAACGGACATGGAAGTCCGTTTAATGGATTTTCTCGGATGAATTGGGGCAGTTTTGGACAACTTGGGAAATCGTGATTTTTGAGCATTTTAGAGGCCGAATCTCGACTTGGTGTCTTAATTAAAGTTTTAGATCTAGATGTTCTATTTCAAATGGTTGAAAAACGAAAGGAATCAGAAATGTGTGAAAAAAGTTATGGCATTCGCGCCAAACTAGGTTCAACTTGATTGAGGTCTTAAGCTTGGTTGCTTCTTTTGACCATAACTCATTCCCTAGACCTCCAAATGAGTTGGTTCTTGAAGCAATATGTTCCTAACACATTTTTCTACATCTCCATGAAAATTAATATTAATTTATGTTGAATTGAAAGAGATTGAGCAAAAGAAAGAGATAGAGTCTGTTGGAACAGTGTCAATGGGGTTAGTTTTATGGAGTATTGTTTAATGTTTTGATCATGGTTGGACCCGTAGGATTCCAAATGAGATTATTGTTCTTTTGGAGTAAACTAGAGAAATGGGGTTACAAAACGTATGAAGGAGCTAAATCTTGATTCAATCCTTAAGATGTACCAATTCTTGATGGAAGTTAGGTATAGTACATACTAACTGTCTGAAAATGTTTGAGGCATGTTTCCCTATTTACTAAACCGAATTGAGTGATTTTGGTGTCAATGGAATCATAAGACATAGAGAAATACTTTACTAGTAGAGAGGATGATCAAATTATGTCATTTTCACTTTCCTTTTTAATGTGAATCATAGACCCGAAAAAAAAGTGACGTGGAAATATATTAGTTTTGATATTAGAATGATTTTTTGAGGTTTTGCCCCCGGGATTGTCATGAACATGCATTGTACACCTTTCATTTAATTCATGTGCATTATTAATCTATGATTGTGCAACCTGTGATAAATGCGTATGTTATTTGTTATAGAGACGCATTTGGAACGTCAGCCCACAGACGTTGCTGAGACTTCCAGGCATTAGCTCGGAAGCTATTTGGTGAGTAACCTAGATGGTTCCTTAATTATTAGTTGTTTATAATTTTGCACTTATAACATTGTGGAGAATAATGGTGGGCTTTGCGTTTGTTTATGCCTAAATTCCGGACCGAAGGTGTCCGATGTTGTTGGACCCCGAACCTTGAGTGACAATTTGATTTAGTAATATGAATGATCAAGTGGATGAGTTGATTGAAATGAAGTTATATAGCAAGAATTAGAAAGAAAAAGTGTGAAAATTTGAAGGATTTAGAAAGTTTGACTTTTTGGAGAGAGAATGTTTGACTTTGAGAGTTGACTTATGATTTAGGCAAAATTTGATAAAATGATCTTCTGGAAACTTGTAGGTTATGTTAAGAGATTTTTGTGGACATAAAGTTTGCAATTTTTCGATATCGGGAGTGAAAGTTATGATCAGTCAAAGTTTATGTTTGATAGGGTTTGACTTTAATTATGATTGAATCTTTGACTGAGAAATTAACCTAGTTAGAGGTTAATTGAGCTTTGATGTTGTTCATGAAAATTGAAGGATTTGTTTTGATCTTTATTTCGATATAAAGTATGAAATTTTTCGATCTCGGAATATTAAGTTTGATTTTTACAAGTTTGTATAGAGGATAGTACCTTTGACCGGAAAATGGACTCCTGTAGGAGTCGAATTGAGTTTTATGTCCTTCGTGAAAGATGTAGAGCTTTCTTTAAGCTTTCTATAGAGACTAAGTTTGTCAAAATTGGAGTTCGGATTAAGAGTTATGAATTTGGAAGTTTTGATAATAAGTGGGAAAAAATAAAATAAAATAAAAAATAAAATTGGATGTTGGCTGCGGCGCCTCGCTAGGCGACGGCTCGCCTAGCGGGCGGGCGCCAGACGCGCCTCGCTAGGCGACGGCTTGCCTGGCGAGGAGGGCCCGCTCTCGCCTCATGAGCAATGCGTCTCAAGGCGACGCCTCGCCCTAGCGAGCCTGCTTTCTCCTCGCGAGGCAAGGCTCGTCCTCATGAGTTGGCGTCCGACGCCATCTCGACGCTGCTTTTGCTTCTTAAATTTCTTGATTTCTTTGTTTTCAATCCGACCTTTGCTCACTATTTTGCCTATATCTTTTCCGTCCGACATCCGATTGAGTTGATTCTTTTTGCGTTGGATTCCTAAGACAATGAATTTCATTTTATAAGAAATTTGTGAACTTTTGAGATTAAATTAATGGTGATTAATTTAATCAAAGTGAGTCGGGAAATTTTCTGAGCATGATTCAGTGTTTTGTGAAATTCGGGATCTGTAGAGATCCGATCGAAGCGATTCTTGAGGCGAAATAAAGATAAGACAAGGGGATACAAATCATATGAAGACATGAAATGTCAATTTTGCCCTTAGGACTTTTAATTTTTGAATTTAAGTTCGGATTGGGGTGTAATTTTTGGATTGGGAACACCTGTGAGTAATTTGAGCATAACTTTTGATCTGGGAATCGAAATGAGGATATTCTTGTTTTGAATTAAACTAGAGACATAAGGCTACAATTGTTATGAAGACATCGAGTTTCAATTCTGGGATTAAGAATGTGAAATTTTGGACGGAAATAATCGTACATGGAAAATGTGTTAGAATATGGATATTCCCGAACTGTTTTGCGCATAACTTTTGATGTAGTGCTCGGAATTGAGCGCGGTCAGTGGCGTTGGATTCGTATGATTGCGAGGAACATTTCTCGAGAAGAAAGTTTTAGCAAATTCCTTCAACTTGATAGTGCGAATCAGACCCGCAAGTGAGAATGGCATAAAGTAAATGTAAGGGCAAAATGGTCAATTAACCATCATTTAATGAAACACAGATGGTGATGTCGTTTTTGGCATATTAAAAGCCACGAAAGTGGCTGGAAATTTCCAGAGAAAAGAAGAAGAAATAAGAAGAAATAAGAAGAGTGGAGATTCGGTTATGGAGAAAAGAAGAGAGAGAAAACAAAGTTCCAAATTTTCTACTTGTTTCTTAAGGATTTTGGGATGGTTCCAAGAGAGAAAAAGGTAGAGGAGCATAAGAGCTTCCTTCCAAGCCAAAAAAATTCGAATTTGGAGAAGAAAAGAGGTAAGAGAAAAATTTGAACTTTGAGTTTTTGAGGAATTATTGGTTTAGAAATAAGGATATTGACATGGGTTTATGGTTTATGAAGTTGATTTTGAAATATATGCTTTAGGCTGGGTTTAATTTTGGATGAAAAATTGATTAAGGTTTAGGCTTAATTTTATGATTGAGAATTTTGAGATATTTTGGTGTAGAATTATAGGAAATATGATGAATTGATGATATATGAAATCAATTTCGAAGAATTTGTATTTTATGGTATTGAATTGGGATAAATTGGTTTAGGCCAATTTTAAGATTTGGGGATTTTTGAAATTGAGGATTTAAATAGTTTGGAATTAATGTGAATTGATGAATTGTGAGATTAATTTTGAAGAAATTATGTTTTATGAGATTTAATTTGGGTGTATTGGTTTAGGCCAATTTTGAAAATTGGGGATTTTCAAAATTGAAGATTGAAATAGCTTGGAGTTATGATAGTTATGTTTTCCTATGGTTGAGTTTGAGAATTATGCAAATTATGATGATGAATTTGGATGTTATTGGCTTAGGAATTTTAAATTGAAGAAAGAAGAAGGAATTTGGAGAATTGACTATTTGGACAAGCTTTAGCGTCATTTCGAGGTGGTAGCATATTTATATTTTGATTTATAAGTTAAATATTACTTTTCAAAAATTTGAGAAAATGAAAGAAAAGATTTTCGTACTTTGTTTATTTCGAATGATTTTAGAAAATTATTACAAACGTAAATTCATTGCTTTAAATGATTTGATAAACCGATAGAAATTTTGAAAATGCATTTGTTGTGTATGCATTGGATGATTTGATTTGAAATTAGAATTGAATGATGAATTGATCAAATTGTATGCTTTATGTGAATGTGTGGAAAATTAAGAAATTGAAAAGTACCTTGCAATCCGACTCTTCGTTTCGATTATGTGTTATGTGGGTTTGGTAGGTCCTTGGTGAGTCGTATTGTCTCTATGTGTATAGCCTTCTCCGGCTGCCGCAAGGGCACGGAGTCTCGATTTCGGACTCCTTCACGGCTACACTGGACCGCAATGCGGAAAGTGTAGTACGTTTCTATTCACGACCTGCACAGGACCGCTATCTTGGATCTATGCAAGACTGCTCTGTTGGACTAGCTGGACCATTCGATATGTTATGTGTTTTGATTTGTTTCGTGTGTTTGCATACATGTTTATGAGACATTCAAGAATTTTGAAAATTGAGAGAATGAGTTATAAAAAGTTTGAAAAATAGTAAGAAGGGTTTGAGAAAAGTATTTGAAAGTTGAAAAGTTTGAAAATTAGCCCTTTTGACAAAAAGATTATGAAAAATGTTTTCAGCTTATTTGTCATTTTATAAATGTGTTATCCACGAGCTTTCGAGCTCACCCCCCTTTCATCCCCATCTCCAGGTTTCGAGTAGGAGATCGGATGAAAGAATGTGAAGACGTATGTGAAGACGTCAGTTTCGACATTTGAATACGTTGGTTTTTGAGAAATTTGGATCTTGTGTATGAATATGTTTATGACTTTAGATAAGTTTGGAAAAATGTATTTGTGTATAAAGTTGAGTTTTGTGAATGACTGTAAAATCTGTATATGAAATTATGGATAATCTGGGGATATATATGTATGACTGATTTGGGAATTTGATTGAGTTATGAGATTGGTATGTTGATTTGAGAATTATGGAAGTGTTAGGTTTAAATGTGCGTTTCTGCTGGTGTTGGATTCGGACGGAGTGTCCGATGATTTTGATGTGTTTGGGATTATAGAAGTGTTTTGAACCCTGCGAGTTTGGGTTAGGATAAAGCGTACCGTTATGCCGAAATTTCGATAAAATCTGGGATAAAAATGTAATTTGAGATTGGTATGGATTTATATAAGATTATGTATGACTGTATGGATTGAAGATGATTTGGATGTGATTGAGTAACGAGAAAAGAAATGAGACTAAGAAAAGAAAAAAAAAATTTCATACCGGATTTTGGGACGTCTTAGGGTTTCCAACGCGACTATGATCATTCGATAAGTTTTCTTTGATTATTGTTTCCGGATGTCGGATGTGTCTGCTTTGATTTCGTTTCGCTTTGCAATCTGTTCGTTTGATTCGATTAGTATTTGCTTCCGCTTGCATTTGCTTCCGCTTCGCTACTTTCGGATTTGTTCGCTTCCGCATTTTGTTTTCGATTCGACATTTCCGTTTTCCGTTCTGTTTGCGATGTGCTTTGTTTTCTGATTCGAAATTTCGATCCGAAATTTCCGCTTCGGTTGTTTCGTTTCCTCCGTTCTTGCGCTTTTCCGGTTGGGATCCGGTTCCCAGATCGGTCCCAACATTTATGGTATCAGAGCCCAGTAATATGATCTTACTTGGGCGTATGAGTATGAATAAGGAATTGATACGAGTTTGTAAAGATAAGAGTGAATTTGTGAGAATGTGCTAAGTGATCATTTGATTTTGATGAAAGAAGTATGATTGTCTTTAGGAATTTGAAAATTGATATGCATGACTATTTGATGAATTCAAGTGATTGGTTTGATTTGGGTGTTAAGAATACGATTGATTAGAACTTCGGGAAACTTAAGATTTGAATTTTGTGATGAATTGGGAGAAATTGTGATATACTTCCGTAAGATGAAAGAATGACGAGTTGCTAAATGAAGATTGAATCATATAAGGATTTTTTAAAGAATGGACCATTGACTTGTGTCCATATCTGAAGAAATAATGAGCTATAGATATAGTAAGTTGATATGATATGAGTGGTATATGATTTAAGGAAGTGAAATTGTGAAGAGATTGAGGATATGCGTGATGAGTAAATTAGATAAAAGAGTGACTGATTATGAGTTTTGGAAAGAAATTAGTAAGAAAGTGCTTGATGATTTTTGTTTAGAAAGAAATTTATGTAAGAATGAGTTACTTGGAGTTAAGTAAATATGAATTTCGAGGACGAAATTCTTTTAAGAGGGGGAGAAATGTTGGACACCGAACCTTGAGTGACAATTTGATTTAGTAATATGAATGATCAAGTGGATGAGTTGATTGAAATGAAGTTATATAGCAAGAATTAGAAAGAAAAAGTGTGAAAATTTGAAGGATTTAGAAAGTTTGACTTTTTGGAGAGAGAATGTTTGACTTTGAGAGTTGACTTATGATTTAGGCAAAATTTGATAAAATGATCTTCTGGAAACTTGTAGGTTATGTTAAGAGATTTTTGTGGACATAAAGTTTGCAATTTTTCGATATCGGGAGTGAAAGTTATGATCAGTCAAAGTTTATGTTTGATAGGGTTTGACTTTAATTATGATTGAATCTTTGACTGAGAAATTAACCTAGTTAGAGGTTAATTGAGCTTTGATGTTGTTCATGAAAATTGAAGGATTTGTTTTGATCTTTATTTCGATATAAAGTATGAAATTTTTCGATCTCGGAATATTAAGTTTGATTTTTACAAGTTTGTATAGAGGATAGTACCTTTGACCGGAAAATGGACTCCCGTAGGAGTCGAATTGAGTTTTATGTCCTTCGTGAAAGATGTAGAGCTTTCTTTAAGCTTTCTCAGAGACTAAGTTTGTCAAAATTGGAGTTCGGATTAAGAGTTATGAATTTGGAAGTTTTGATAATAAGTGGGAAAAAATAAAATAAAATAAAAAATAAAATTGGATGTTGGCTGCGGCGCCTCGCTAGGCGACGGCTCGCCTAGCGGGCGGGCGCCCTCATGCGCCTCGCTGAGGCGACGCCTCGGCGAGGAGGCCCGCTCTCGCCTCGCGAGGGCAAGGCTCGCCCTCGCGAGCAATGCGTCTCGCAAGGGCGACGCCTCGCCCTAGCGAGCCCGCTTTCGCCCTCGCGAGGGCAAGGCTCGCCCTCGCGAGTTGGGCGTCCGTACGCCATCCGACGCCGTTTTGCTTCTTAAATTTCTTGATTTCTTTGTTTTCAATCCGACCTTTGCTCACTATTTTGCCTATATCTTTTCCGTCCGACATCCGATTGAGTTGATTCTTTTTGCGTTGGATTCCTAAGACAATGAATTTCATTTTATAAGAAATTTGTGAACTTTTGAGATTAAATTAATGGTGATTAATTTAATCAAAGTGAGTCGGGAAATTTTCCGAGCATGATTCAGTGTTTTGTGAAATTCGGGATCTGTAGAGATCCGATTGAAGCGATTCTTGAGGCGAAATAAAGATAAGACAAGGGGATACAAATCATATGAAGACATGAAATGTCAATTTTGCCCTTAGGACTTTTAATTTTTGAATTTAAGTTCGGATTGGGGTGTAATTTTTGGATTGGGAATACCTGTGAGTAATTTGAGCATAACTTTTGATCTTGGAATCGAAATGAGGAGATTCTTGTTTTGAATTAAACTAGAGACATAAGGATACAATTGTTATGAAGACATCGAGTTTCAATTCTGGGATTAAGAATGTGAAATTTTTGACGGAAATAATCGTACATGGAAAATGTGTTAGAATATGGATATTCCCGAACTGTTTTGCGCATAACTTTTGATGTAGTGCTCGGAATTGAGCGCGGTCAGTGGCGTTGGATTCGTATGATTGCGAGGAACATTTCTCGAGAAGAAAGTTTTAGCAAATTCCTTCAACTTGATAGTGCGAATCAGACCCGCAAGTGAGAATGACATAAAGTAAATGTAAGGGCAAAATGGTCAATTAACCATCATTTAATGAAACACGAGATGGTGATGTCGTTTTGGCATATTAAAAGCCACGAAAGTGGCTGGAAATTTCAGAGAAAAGAAGAAGAAATAAGAAGAAATAAGAAGAGTGGAGATTCGGTTATGGAGAAAAGAGAGAGAAAACAAAGTTCCAAATTTTCTACTTGTTTCTTAAGGATTTTGGGATGGTTCCAAGAGAGAAAAGGTAGAGGAGCATAAGAGCTTCCTTCCAAGCCAAAAAATTGAATTTGGAGAAGAAAAGAGGTAAGAGAAAATTTGAACTTTGAGTTTTGAGGAATTATTGGTTTAGAAATAAGGATATTGACATGGGTTTATGGTTTATGAAGTTGATTTTGAAATATATGCTTTAGGTGGGTTTAATTTTGGATGAAAAATTGATTAAGGTTTAGGCTTAATTTTATGATTGAGAATTTTGAGATATTTTGGTGTAGAATTATAGGAAATATGATGAATTGATGATATATGAAATCAATTTGAAGAATTTGTATTTTATGGTATTGAATTGGGATAAATTGGTTTAGGCCAATTTTAAGATTTGGGGATTTTGAAATTGAGGATTTAAATAGTTTGGAATTAATGTGAATTGATGAATTGTGAGATTAATTTTGAAGAAATTATGTTTTATGAGATTTAATTTGGGTGTATTGGTTTAGGCCAATTTTGAAAATTGGGATTTTCAAAATTGGAGATTGAAATAACTTGGAGTTATGATAGTTATGTTTTTCCTATGGTTGAGTTTGAGAATTATGCAAATTATGATGATGAATTTGGATGTTATTGGCTTAGGAATTTTAAATTGAAGAAAGAAGAAGGAATTTGGAGAATTGACTATTTGGACAAGCTTAGCGTCATTTCGAGGTGGGTAGCATATTTATATTTTGATTTATAAGTTAAATATTACTTTTCAAAATTTGAGAAAATGAAAGAAAAGATTTTCGTACTTTGTTTATTTCGAATGATTTTGGAAAATTATTACAAGCGTAAATTCATTGTTTTAAATGATTTGATAAGCGATAGAAATTCGAAAAATGCATTTGTTGTGTATGCATTGGATGATTTGATTTCTGAAATTAGAATTGAATGATGAATTGATCAAATTGTATGCTTTATGTGAATGTGTGGAAAATTAAGAAATTGAAAAGTGCCTTGAAGCAATCCGACTCTTCGTTTTCGATTATGTGTTATGTGGGTTTGGTAGGTCCTTGGTGAGTCATTGTCTCTATGTGTATAGCCTTCTCCAGGCTGCCCGCTAGTGGCACGGACTCGTTCGGACTCCTTCACGACTACACTGGACCGCAATGCGGAAAGTGTAATACGTTTCGTTTCACGATCGCAGGACCGCTATCTTGGGCATGCGACGCTCTGCTTGGACCTAGCTGGACCATTCGATATGTTATGTTTTTGATTTGTTTACGTGTGTTTGCATACATGTTTATGAGACATTCAAGAATTTTGAAAATTGAGAGAATGAGTTATAAAAGTTTGAAAAATAGTAAGAAGGGTTTGAGAAAAGTATTTGAAAGTTGAAAAGTTTGAAAATTAGCCCTTTTGGCAAAAAGATTATGAAAATGTTTTCACTTATTTGTCATTTTATAAATGTGTTATCCACGAGCTTCGAGCTCACCCCCTTTCATCCCCATCTCCGGGTTTGACGGAGATCGGATGAAAGAATGTGAAGACGTATGTGAAGGCGTCGGTTCGACATTTGAATCGTTGGTTTTGAGAAATTTGGATCTTGTGTATGAATATGTTTATGACTTTAGATAAGTTTGGAAAAATGTATTTGTGTATAAAGTTGAGTTTTGTGAATGATTGTAAAATCTGTATATGAAATTATGGATAATCTGGGGATATATATGTATGAGTGATTTGGGAATTTGATTGAGTTATGAGATTGGTATGTTGATTTGAGAATTATGGAAGTGTTAGGTTTAAATGTGCGTTTCATTGGTGTTGGATTCGGACGGGAGTGTCCGATGATTTTGAGATGTGTTTGGGATTATAGAAGTGTTTTTGAACCCTTGCAGGTTTGGGTTAGGATAAAGGCAACCGTTATGCTGCCGAAATTTCGATAAAATCTGGGATAAAAATGTAATTTGAGATTGGTATGGATTTATATAAGATTATGTATGACTGTATGGATTGAAGATGATTTGGATGTGATTGAGTAACGAGAAAAGAAATGAGACTAAGAAAAGAAAAAAAAAATTCATATCGGATTTTGGGACGTCTTAGGGTTTCCAACGCGACTATGATCATTCGATAAGTTTTCTTTGATTATTGTTTCCGGATGTCGGATGTGTCTGCTTTGATTTCGTTTCGCTTTGTAATCTGTTCATTTGATTCGATTAGTATTTGCTTCCGCTTGCATTTGCTTCCGCTTCGCTACTTTCGGATTTGTTCGCTTCCGTATTTTGTTTTCGATTCGACATTTCCGTTTTCCGTTCTGTTTGCGATGTGCTTTGTTTTCTGATTCGAAATTTCGATCCGAAATTTCCGCTTCGGTTGTTTCGTTTCCTCCGTTCTTGCGCTTTTCCGGTTGGGATCCGGTTCCCGGATCGGTCCCAACAGATGTACTGGGAGATACTGACATAGGAGTGCCCTACTTGCTATATGTGATTTGAACGTGATTGATTGTGAATCATTTGTTCGAATGTGTTAATTTGGGATCGACTATGATGTAGACTTGCTTTATTTTGACATATGCATTCCATGCATAAATGCATGATCAGTGATTGACAGTTGTAACCGAAGCAGTCACCGAGAGCTTAAAGCTCAACGTATTTGGGCCTCGAGCCCACAGTGCTTCAGACCCTCAGGCTCACTGATTAATGCACCCTTATTGGGACAATTTAGGCACTCGGTCACAACAATATAATAAATTAGAAAAATGGTCACATATGCATTTGATTGGATATCTTTGATTGTGTGAAAAGCCAAACGCTTTGTGTTCATGTAAATAATCATGTGGTACATCTGAATGGGTTATTATTGATATAATTGTGATTTGTTTGACTATGCACGAATTGGGTGAACCATCGATGATGGTTCCTCACTAAGTTCACAAACTCACCCAAAATTACAAATTATTTTTCAGGACCGAGAGAGTAAACTCTTAGCTCCAGAGGGACTTTTCCTGCCGTGTAGATCATGTTGGCAAGAGAAGCCATGGCTCACAGGTCGGTCAGCTGGCGTTTTTTAGGGATGATCTAGTTAGGATTTTTGTAATAGTTTTCTTTTGGAGTAATGTACAGACAGTGAAAATTGACAGAGATGTAAATTACCGCTTTTGATGAAATGAAATGAGGAAACATTTTGGTTGGTTTTAAAAATTAGTGATTTTCAATATTGATGCTTTATGATTTGATGCCATGTGAGGAACAGTAGTGATTGTTCGTAGTTCACCCTTATCATAGGATATGTATCGGAATGACCTTTGGGCGTCTCGGTGTATACCCTGTGGTAAGGGGGTGCTACATGACTTGTAATTGACGCTTATTTTTTACTTTAAAAAATTCTATAATAAAATTAATGCTAGTGTGAATGCTGATTTGACACATGTTCTCATACATAAATTTTAAGGACATATAAAAATATAATTTTAAGTACTTTAGAACTTTATTTTATAACCCTAGCTATAAATACATTTATTAGGTTTAACTTAAGGAACATTTGGAAGGTTTGTGACATCTACCTTGCAATTGTTTTTATAGTTTTAATATGTCTTAGCATTAAGAAAGGATTTTAAATCTAGATTGGAAAAAACATTGGTAGCTCCTCTAATTATTTTCTTTTCTCTCTTATATTAAGAATGAGTTGTTTTAGTTTTGTTTTCCTAATCATTAATAACTAAAACCTTAATTAGGATTAAATATGTAGCTTGTGATGGATTCTTTAACTAGTAATGCATGATAGATTATTTATTCACTTGAATTTACTCTTTTTTTCTTAATTATATGACTTATTTTTTATCATCATGGACTCTATAGCACCCCACTCTTGCAAGACACGTATCCGACATCCTAAGTGATGTCCGAGTATGTGCTCCGCAAGGGTGGCATGCTAAAATAGCCAGTTAGTAAAACTCTCAAAACTCAGTTTAATTTTTTCAAAAAAATATCATACGCATACGCGGAAATCAATATTCAAATTCGGGCCCATACTTTTATTTCATAAACATTGAAAACACAATTATTATTACACTTTGATCAATCTTATTTGCAACACATTTCCAAGTTTGAAAGTTATTACATATAGAAAATTTCAAATATACATTGTACAGAAATTGTGGAATACACAATTTGATACCAAAATCAGAAAACAAGTGCAAATGCGAACTGATCTTGACCTCTATCTCTTACTTGAATGCAGTTGTTGTACTCCCGTTAGCCTAACGGGGTAACTCTTCGAAGCCTGAAAAATATTGAAAATTTTGTATAAGTTTTTGCAAACCTAGTGAGTGACCATCCTCGATGGCTCATTTAATCATATAACACATCAAAAAATATAATCACATAATTCATATCAATGTATTAGTTCCTCATGTTGATTTACATACATTTCACATTCATTTAACTCATATTTCACAATTCGAATTCATTCAAACAATTTAAATCATACATATCAATCATCAAACATGCATATTAAATGTTCATACAATACTCATGAGACTCACTTTTATTACTTTTTTGTGATCGAGTGCCTATAACTATCTCATATTTATTGTGGATACCAGGCTCACTGATAACTATTCCATATCTATTGGGGATACTGGGCTCATTTTATATAGTGAGCCTTTGGCTCTTATACACTTTCTAAGCTTTAAGCTCTTTTTCGGTGGTTACTTCGGTCACAACTGTCTTTATGTTTCATGCATTCATGTAATGAAATGCTTCACATTCTTTATGATCAATTAGTCATTTTCACATGTCATATTCACATTCAGAATACATTTATCATCAGATCGTGATCTGCATTCAACATAAATATTGAGAAACACTTTTTCAATCATATGCATATTTGCATGTTTCTACGGAGTTTACAATCAAGTTAGATATCACATATTTCATCAAATTCACATACAAGGAGCACTTCAATATCACATTCATGCATTTATCAAACTCCTTAGACATTCAATGTCTGGAATAAGAACAATCACATTTTATAATCATTCAATCAATAATATATAAACGAAACATTAGAAAAGTAAGACCATCTAGGTCGACGCACAGTACGTTCCAGATTAGCATTAGCTTCCATGATCTAGAAACGTCTGAATGCGAATGTTTATCCTGCACATCCAAATTATGCAATACACACGATTCACACATATTAATAATTTCACAATTATAAGTATTCCTTTATGCACAAATGTGTATATGGAATGTGTACTATGCATGCTCAATGACAATCTCGAGTTTTTTTTTCATTATTCTCGTCATAAAATCAATCCAATATCAAAACTCACTTAAGTATCATTGGTATGTAGGGTTTATAGCTCAAATAAACACTTTAAATCTAATTTCATAAACTAACGCATCATTACAGATTTTTCCAAAACCTGACTTTCTGGTCTACCGTTCTTGATCATTTAGACAATGTAAATGAAGTAATTTGGCAATACTTTCTTCTAGAAAATTGTGCTCCTATCTCTTAAGTTTCTAATGACAATAAGATCATTCAATTAGGTTTGGTAATCTGAAAGTTATACCCTAAACAGTTTCAAATTGTTCTTATACTAGAACAGTGCCCTGTACTCAACTTCCATCCAAAAATTGAAATTCTTAGAGACTGAATTAAAATTTGATTCTTCAGAAAATTTATAGCCCTATGTTTCTAGTTGACTTCAAATTAAAAATCATTCAATTTGGATAACTAAAAAAGAAGTTATGCCTAAAATACTGAAGCATAGTCAAGTTGTACAGGAAAGTTGGCCACGGAGAAGCCAGAAGTTGACTGTGGCGAAGTTTTCCTGAGAGGAAATCCTGCAAGTTGGCCGCGAAAAACTTTCACAGAAGCACAATCAGGACTTATATTACAATTTTCTAGATTCTAACTCTTACTTACTACATTCATTACCTTAATCTTGTCTATCATTTCTAATTAAATTTCTCCTCATTTTCCCCATCATTCTAATTCCATTTTAACTCAATGTCATCCATAAATAAATTATTCCATGATTGATCGTAAACACTAGTAACAAAACAAACCCACCTATACACATTCATCATAAACATACTACACATATTCAACTTTATTTTCACTTTCATTTTTCTTCTAACTATCACCTTAATTCTTCCCATTTTAAAATACCACATTACTTATTCACATTTTTAGCATGTTCCCATCCCCAAATTATGATCATTTAACCTCTAAGTATAATAAAACATCATTCATCAAAGCCATGAATAGTTACTTCTTCAAGGATCTCCAAGAACCCTAGCTCCTTCAACATACACAAAAATCAACTTTCAAGGTGGAATATGTTAGGTTTTCATCAACAAAGTGAAAACAAGTAATTATTTGGAGTGGCTAGGTGAAGGGTGTTAGCAAAGTTCAAAATTAATGGTTGGGTTGGGAGAATATCATGAGAAGAAAAGAAAAAGGAAAGGAAGAAGAAATTGGAGAAATGAAGCATAAGTCGTGAATGGGTAAGTAAAAGACCATGGAATGGTCTTTAATTGGGTAGAAGAATAGTAAGTGATGAGGGTAGTGACACTTGTCACTTTCCTATGGTCCCACTTTTGGTCTTTTAATTTACTAGTCAATTTGTCTCCAATTTTCAATCCCAATTTTCCATGATATAAGTCATTAAATCTTAATGTCACCCATAAAAATTTCCATTGCCATTTGACTCTTATTTCTACTACTATTCATCAATTGTTCTACCACTTGGCATTTTTTCTAGTCCAAAAGTTACCCAAAATTTTCAGAAATTTTCCTAAAATTCTAATTCACTACTTATACACTCCAACTTAATTTTTAACACATACAAACCACAATTCTCAATAAAAATCACATTTATAAACAATTATACCCAGAATATGTCAATGAATGCATGTATAATTATTTTAATGTGCAAAAAATTCAATATTCACGTGTATGTATGCTAACATTATGCATGAGCATGAAATGCACTTTCTTCTAATCTCTCATTGTTATTTTCTCAATTTCCAAAATCTAGGGCTCTAACCCTTAGTATGGGAATGGGATGTTATAGACTCAATCCTAGGGATTGTATAAAGGACTAAAAGGAGAATTATGATTCATGCTCTAGTAGAGTAAATATTAGGTTTAGAGAAAGATTTCCTAAACTGGGGTGATAACTAAATACATTAACTAATCCTAATGAGTTTGATTAGGTCAAATTATACATCAAGATGGTAGTTACTAATTAAATATACATGTGTGCCTTAAAAGAGGGCACAAATATATTAGGTTAATTGTTAGTTCAACCATTATAATTAATCTTATTTGAAAACTAGAACTTAACATAAGTGAACACTAAAGCTCTAATATTTGTTAACTTTTGTTTTCTTTAGTTGGTTTTTAGGTAGTTAATACAAGATAACAAATCTAAGATTGAAAAATTGGACAATTTATTTTAATTTGACCCTCAAATTGAGGAAACTTGCAAAAAAAAAAAGGGAGAGATGAAGAGATTGAATGGCTGCACATCAAAACAACATTGTGGTTAGAGTGGAGTAGTAGTCGTAGCCACATAAGATTCACCTAGGGGATATATAGAGGCAAATAAATAATGCAAGTTCACTATGTATCGGATTGAGTCAAATAGCAAGGAATTATGAGTTGAAACTAGTTCATCTCCACTTGATACTAACATTCAACATAACACTTAGAGAAGAAACGATTACCTTTGTTAATGAATTTTATTAGGTTATTCAAATGTTTCAATTGAATGGCATTATAGAGCTTTAAATGAGGTGTTTTACTAAATACTTGAGAGTTTGAGAAAAGATTTTGTTAATCTTTATTAAGGTAGATTATTTTTAGGAGTCCATTTAAGTGTATGATGCCTTTATGTTAAGAGTTTTTTTTCTCCATATGAGGTCACCGAGCTGAGGATATAGATGCAAAGCTTTGTATAAAAGAGGGGGAATGACAGTGCGTCGTAATGCTAGTCACTCCCCCTTTTTTAGGTTTTTTGGGGGGGTTGGTTTTAAAATAAGAAAATAAAATAAAGCTAAGCTAACTAACAAAAGCAATTTAAAGAAAACATGTAAAAAATGATGAAAGTGGGGAATTCGATAGGGACCTGATTCTTTGATTCAATCTCAGCCTATACCCTAATTAAACATATTTCAATGATTTGTTGTTCTCAAACCTCTCCTAGCAACTATTAATCACAGGTTAATAATTAACCCAAGTTTTCCCTTGGGTAGTGTTTAATCAAGATACAATCATTAATTAAACCTAACCATTAAATACCTAGGATGTGATCTCTATATTCAATTAAGTAGTAGCATTACAAATTAGGAAAACCAATTAATTAAGGCAATAACCACATATGATGTGTCATTTAACTTAGGTTATGTTATCCCTAATGATTACAAATCATTAGTCACTACAAATGAATTTCAACATAACAATTACGGATTATATTGAATATTCTAGCAAAGGGTTTGTAAATAAACAATGTATTCAAATCATCTTTTCACAATACCCAATGAGTTCATACACAAATAATCAAACGATAACAGGAATATGCTTATCCATACACAAAAATCAAATCCATATGCATTGGATAACACACTTAATTTCTAAAAATAGAAAGAAAATAACAAATACAAAGAGAAATACATTTAACTTGGGTTGTTGGCATCGATGTCACCTCCATATTGGCATTAACAAGCTGTCCCTCTATGGGTCTCCTAAAAAATACTTTAGCCCTAATTTTCATCCCTCTATCCAAAGAACCCCTCCTGTTATGTCCATTACTATTCTTTTTTAGAAAAACAAAACATTGTTATCCTTTAAAACCCTAAAACATCATGCATAAAACCCTTGTTCATTCTCTACGACTACGTTTTCTTTATGACTACGTTTTGATTTGTGCCAGACGTCTACGTTTCAGGCTATCCTCCTATACTGTGTTGTTTGGTGCTCCTTCCTAGTTATGTGTCATCGTTTCCTTCCTAACTGCTACCAAATGTCTACATGTTATTTGCTGCCCAACGAATGTGTTTCTCTTTTGGCTGTATGTTTCTATCTTGGTCTGAATTTTATTTTTCTTGGACGTTGCATTTTGCTCACCTGTTGCGTTGCTTATTCAACTGCTACTGAAACAACCACGTTACTTGCTTTCTTCTTGCGTTGGCTACCTTCCAAATTCACATTCAGCATGGCCCTTACATTCTTGCATGGAACATGTATTACTGTGGGTTTTCTACTTCCTTTGGATTGAATTTTTCAGATTTCCTTCTAGTACAACAAAGGTTATTTTGAAGAGCTTTTTTTTTCTTCTTCTTGGTCTAATTTTCTTCTTCTTATTCCATAAAGATAAGTGAATCTTAATCTTCAGAAAATGACCCAAATGTCATGCTTTCGACTCACTTTAACTTCTTGCTTCCGAATTGTACCTAAAATCACAAATGAGTCAAAGTGAGTATCTTAAACAATTTCATGCCATTAATTGATAAGTATTATGGAATAATTATAGAATCAATTAAGCATATATCAATTTCTCCCATAATTAGTTTTTGATTGTCCTCAAGCAAAACACAAAATTAAGCTCATAGACCCAAAAATATTGACTCAATTTCCATATGTTCCAAGAATACACAATCATAAGCAAAGATAAATGACTTTAAAGAACCTAACACTCCAAGCTTTTACTCATGATCAATCTACATTCATCATCTTCGAAAACCTATCAATCTAATGGTAGACTTGAAAAATGTCTTTAAACAAGATATGTTCAGGTACACTCAAACACTATTTATAATCAAGACATTCCTCAACTTTGCATATCACTTCATTTCTCCACCACTAAGGTTCACGTGCAAAATCATAAATCAAAGGTCTTTTCAAGGTTGTAATATGGGTACATGTAAGGTGAGATTTATTTGGGTAAAATAGCATGAAAACCATCAAAGCTAGTGAAATAAGAGTAACACTCAATATATTATTAAGTGCACAAGTTAAAATCTGTACAAAACTAGGTACCATTAGCTATAAAAAATGCAATAATTATATTTTGCAACTCAATTAAGCTCTCACACATAAACTACATGAAACATATACCAATCCGAAGGGATCACTCATACAATTGACAAAAATACATTGAAATCACAAAGATTTAACCTTCCAAGCCAACAGCTACCTCATACTCAACATACTCAAATAACACATTCATTACAATTTAGGAGGAAAGACTAATTATGAATAACTTTGCAAACCGCATAGCACTTCCTCTTAAGATACTTTTATTCAAATGTATACATTTTTTCTTTTTTCTTTTTCTTTTTTCATATAAACATTGAAAGAAACTACATCAATATGGGAATTTCAATGATAAGACATAAAATAACATCTCAATCATTATAACCAACCCACACATATGTGTACCCCCATACTTAGAATTTTGTACATCCACAAATGACAGATGTTCCACTAGCTTTATGGCTTAGGTAGGACATTTGGTTAAGTTTAAAGCGTGTAATATGGTTTATACAAAAAGTAAGGTATAAAGCTCAAAAGGGTTTATTAAGAGGAAAATCATATAATGGGTAGGCTATTTCGCTAATGTAGCTTGGAAAAATAAAGAATGCCTAATCATTTTCATGTTAATGCATGTGATAAGAAAGTAGTCTCGAAAAGAAAAACAATACAAAGTTAGGAGGTACATGTCATGAAAATCACACATAAACAAAGACAATGAGACTGATATGGATGTGTCAGTCTAATAAGGCTTAAAATCTCACTGGCTTTGTCTACCACTAGTCACTACTCTTCTAAAGATAATGCACATTGACCAATCATAAGAGCAAAAGTGCATGCTATGGTTGCCATGAAATTCTCTATTAAATTTATTCTCTACTTTTGACTATATAGTCCTAGAAGCAATAGAAAAGAGAAAATGTTTGTTTTTTGTTTTATTCTTTCTCTAATTTTTATTGAAAACTTTAAAACATACATTGACTGATCACAAAGGTCTAATATGATTTTATTCGATGTGATCTTGATGAATTTTTCCACTTTACGATTTATGCGTATGTGGATTCTGTTGTTTCTTTCATTCTATGCACCATTGATAAGATAGGATAATGCAATCTATACTAGCCATTTGTTCCCTTCTAAAATATTTATAATCTTTTGACTCCATTGCACTATATCAGACCATTTAGAGGGAGGATTTGTCATTCCACGTGAAGCCATAATGTTTCTTTAAGCTTTGTTAGAGTATGTGCACTAAAAAAGGAGATGGTTATACAATTCTAGGATTTTTATTGTATAAAGTACACCAATTTGGAATGTACATGTATTTACCAATCCTATCAACATTAGGAAGCATAAGTTTAAAAGCAATCTATAAAGTGTGAACAATTATGGGGTAATGATCTTTACACCATACTTGTTGGGCCCGGGTCCCGGATCCCCGATCCCCGAGGCGGCCCCTTGGGTTGCGACGGCGACGGGCGCCCCAAAACGTCAGACCCGATCCCAACATCCATACAAAATTCTATTTACACGTGCAATTCCATAACATTCACAACTATGAATTAAACACCCCATAACCAAAGGGGTTTCATACCATTACAAATTAAAGGAAATTTAGCAAGTAGTCTCAAATGTAGCATAATACAAAATAAAAGTTAAATCCAAAATCCATGAGTATGCTCCATGATAATATGCTCGGCGAGCTAACCAAAATACTAACTTAATACAAGGCTCCTAACTAGCTTGAAGTTTCCGATGTCTTACAAGGTTAACTATCGTCTCGATCTGCACCTGAGGAGGGGAGAGTAATGGGGTGAGCTGCGAAGCTCAGTAGCATATACGTTTATAGCCATTGGCAACGAGTCACACAATCAAGCAATGTATAAATATACACAAACTCATAGCAAGTCAACGCTTATCAATTTACAATCGTCACTATCATATGTCATGAGATTCATCATATATCATGCTCAGCAAGTCAAATATGAATGCACACAAATGGTTCGAGAGTTTCGTAAAACAATCCGGATAAACCAAAGTTTATTCCGTAAACTATCCGAGTCCAATTTCTTAAGGATCTCGTTGCCTCAAGCGGGCAGCCAGGAGAAGGCTTTATGTCAACGTGCACATGACTCCATCCGTAACTCTCTCACCCAAACAATACACATAACCATTCGTTCCATGTTCAAAGCATTTTTCAAAGCTTTCAAAATTTCATTCTTTCCATTCTCACAAAATGCCATAAGGCCTATCAAGGCCATACATAATCATAATCATAATGTATGTTCAATATTTCTCATATCATTCAACACAAGCAATGTCACATAATGCAAGCAAGCATACATAAGGCAATTTGCCCATACACACAATAACTATAAATGTATTACCCACCTAATATCGCTCGAGTATCCGACTCACTGGTGTCCTTCCTCTTGCGATTGGGTCAAAACAGCTTGGTTCCCTATAATAAACCAAGTTCTCATTCAATTTACATTGAAAGGAAAATATTCAAAAGCTTGAAAATCCATAAGGCAAAGTACTAAAAGTCTCCACTCGACTTCCACCTAAAATTCCGAACCCTTAAAGGCTAATTCTGAACTTCCCTTCTTCATACAACTTGTAGCCCTTTCTTTCTAGTTCACAACGAATCTGAAATCACCTCAATTGGACATCTACACCAAAAGATTTGCCCCAAAATGCCAAAAATCATCTTTGCTGACCACAGGGGTTCATCGCGGCGAAGCCACGCTCGCCGCGGCGAACACCTCTTCGCACGTCTCGACGTCGCCCCTCTCGCACATCGCGAAGAACGCTTCTCTCGCACGTCGCGGCGTGCCTCCTTCGCACGTCATGACGAACTCTTCCCCGCTCGTCGCGACGAATTTAATTATTATACGTCGCGACGAACTCCATGTCGCGGCGTGTTCATACGTACGTCGCGACGTGCGGGTCTGGAGCTCGACTCCGAAACCCGATTTCCAGCATTTTCCAACTTCAATTCTTTCCCAAACTCAAATGCAACACACCTAAGCCTTAGATCATATCTTATACTACATTTCTAATCCAACAGCAACTCAAAATCAGTCATAAACACATCAATCCAAGAAATCTAACCATTTTTGCCCTAAAAACCCTAATCCTTCGATTCTGCTACATTCAACATTCTCTAGGTTTAAATCTAACCTTAACAAGTTTAACACAAGCAGAACTTACCTGAAAATGGTTCGAAACTATCGGAAATCTCTTGAAATCGTAAATTCTCTTTTTCTCTTCTCTTCTTCCTCCATCGACGACGCTTCTCCTTCTTTCTCTTCTCTTTTCCTTTCTTTCTTCTCCTTTCCCTTCTTCTAATTTCCTACTTAAGTCAAAAGAAGCATAAAGACCATTATACCCTTCCTTGCAAAGCCTAAACCACTCTAACTCAAGTAACCTTCCCAAAATACCCTCATATCTTTTTATCCTTTAATTCTCATTAAACCATACTAAACTCAAATAAACCTACTATTATTCCCAATTTAATCAAACTAAGGCATAAACTCATAATAATCACAATTCATGCTTAATAACATCATAAAAAAAATTCGAGGTCCAACAATACTATTTCGTGCCATCCAACATAAGGAGTTGTTTCTTTATAGAGTGTTCTATATGATTGATTTGTGTATTTTCCTAAAGGCACTAGTTTTATGTAGCTTGATTCTCATATTGATTTAGTTTGAAGTTCTTGATGAATATGAGGATTGCTAAGGATGAAAAGTTGATTGACCTGTGGCTAAAGGTTGAAATTGCTTGTGCTATATTGTTACATGTTTTGATGTTTCCTTGCAAAAACACCAGCTCACTTATTTTGGCAAAACAACCAAAATAATTCCATTAATCTTATGGTTTTTAAACCGTTTCCTACCTGGATTTGGAAAACATTTCTAATTATATTTCTATATGATGACAATGAATTTCAAATTGAGAAAATGTTTTTTTAACAAAAATATGAAAAAGAACTTGAAAAAAATATATAATAAACCAATGTCTGCTCCCCCATGCTTAAAACTTACATTATCCCCAATGTAAAATTAAATGTAAGAGATGGAGTGTTCAACAGAAAACAACTTATGAGAAAATGTTAAAGAAAAGGAACAAACTCCCTTGGGAGCACCTTTGTTTACTTTCATTAGCTCAACTGTATGTTTTCTTTATCACGAGATAAAAATTTGATCTTTAGGTGTCGTGACCTTTGCATTCTACACTTGGAATTCCATATGAAATGGCATTTGACAATGATCATTCACCTTAAATGTCTTCCTTATTTTTGGTCTTTAAATCTCTAATATACTATAGAGAGAACACAACTTACTTGGAATCAATTTATATCTAAAATATTATAGAAGAACTTTTTAGCCAACAATTGAGCTTTTCTTCGAGATCATCTTATCAAAGGAAGCTTTAGTCTTCTCCTTAGTTAAAGCTACTTCCACTTTATCTTTAAAATTGCACTTAAAAACTTCTTGTGCTAAAAGGTCATTCACATCAAACATATAAATGGAACGATCATCTTGGGGGTGTTCATGACATAAAAAAATATTAAAATTAATCACTTCTTGATCAAATTCTATTATAAGGGTGCCCTCATGAACACCTATCTTAGTTTGAGCCTTATGAAGGAATAGTCTTCCTAGTAAAATAGGTGTGAGATTTTAGGAAGGACCATCATCCATATCTATTATATAAAAATTTACAGGAAATTTTATTTCATTCACCTATATAAGCACATCCTCAATGACCCCATCTAGATCAGCATCAGTGTGATCAATTAGTTATATGATAACAGTAGATTCTTTCAATGGGCCTTAAATATAAAGAAGAATAAATGGAATGATGCAAAACATTATTTGATGCTCCTAAATCTAACATGACTTGTTCAATCATAGGTCTGGGAATATGGATTGTATTATTAGGAAAAATTTCCTCGTACAACATTATCATACTCTATGCATCCCTATTTTAGAGTTGGGTAACCATCCATCAGATGCTTCACGTTTATATATATCCCACAAGCTTTCACATGTGCCTTTCCTATAACTATCTATCTAAGAAAAGATGTCAGTTCATCTAAATGATATTCTATGATGAATTGTTTACCTTATTTACTCTATAAACATTATTGCAAATGCCTTTTTTAGTGTTTACTTACATACTCTTAACTAAAGCTCTTGCCTCCTTGGGAAACTTTTCACCCAGTGCTCTACCACTTGCTATATCTGCTAAAGTCCTATCATAGGCAATAATCCCTAATATAATTATTAGATAAAGAGTTATTATGCGATATTGTGATAGGGGAAACTTGCACACAACTTTTTGAAATGCTCTTAATACTCTTAGGGGATTCTCTATGATGTTACTTTATACTAAAAATTTCTTTCCTTATGCTTGTTGTGTTTGATGCTGGAAACTCAAGTTGACAAATATGTCACCATAGTTAAAGGATCAATCTATCAAGCACCTAATATGGTAGTTGAATTCCTCCTTATTAAATTAGAAAAATTTTCTTTGTTGCCTACTAATTGAACCCAAGTTTCCTATATCAATTGGTGACAATTTCATGGTTTTTATCATACTTCTTGGTTCTTATTTTTGGATTTTGTGTTTAATTTAACTCTTAAGTGTGTTAAGTCAAAATGACTTTACATAAATGATTTTGATGAAGTACAAATAATGGAAAGGAGAAAAACAGACGGAAGTTGAAAAGCAGACGGAAGAAGAAAAATAGATGGAAGCTGAAAAGCAAATGAAAGAATGAAAAACAGACGGAAGCAAAAGCAAAAGATGAAAAGTAGTTGGAAGCGAATCGCGTCAGATTCAAGAATCAGTTTAAGTTAGTTACAGAACTCAACTGAATAACCGCTTCTTTCAAGAAACAAGATTAAAAGAAGCAAGAAGTAAGAATCAAGAAACAAGATTAAAAGAAGCAAGAAGTAAGAATCAAGAAACAGTTGCAGACGAAGACTATAAATATGAGTCGAAGTCGAAGATTACAAAGTTAGATACATACACGACGTATACGAATACAAACACAAAAATCTGTCAATACTTTAGAGAAATTATTGTGCAAAGCCTAGAGCTATCTTATTGTAACAAAGCTAAAAAAACCTTTCTGTAAAAAAGTAGTACAGATAACCTACAGAGGCTAAGAGTAAAAGAATACTGACTGTAAAGAGACCTGAAGAGGCTCAGAGAAAAAGAATACTTGTAAAGTTGTTGAGAGATAGTGAAATCTCATAAAGATATCTGAGGACTGGACGTAGCCCACGGTTTATGGTGAACCAGTATAAAAATTGTTGTGCCTACAACTCTTTATCCTTATCTCTCTTATCTTTCAAAGTTTCGATCTTACTAGTTTTTAAACAAGTTTTTGAAAAACATTTTATAACTTTGATTTACAGTAGTTCTTGTGAAAAGAAAAGTGTCTTTTAACAAAACGTTTTTGAAAGGATTTTCAAAAGGGGGAAATACACAATTCAACCCCCCTTCTTGTGTATTTATATATCGTATAAAAAGCCTTGTATTAACGTGTGATTCACTTCAATTGGTATCAGAGCTTGGTGTCCAAGGATCACATTAACAACATGTGGATTAAAGATTATGGCGAAATCACATACATACATTGCAGATGGTGCCTCAGTCACTAGACCTCCGGTGTTCAACGGAGAAGACTACCACTACTGGAAAGACAGAATGTGGTTGTTTATCAAATCTATTCATATTGACCTTCGGGACATAATAGAGAATGGACCATAACACCAACTGATGATGAAGGAAATCTTATTCCACGAATCAGATGGACGGCATATTAGAAGGCGAGATTTCAACTGAAGTCTAAAGCAAAGTTCTTATTGAGTTGTTCCCTAAGCAGAAGTGAGTACGAAAAAGTCCACGGATGTGATACTGCAAAGGAGATGTGGGATACGTTATCTATCACACATGAGGGTACAAACCAAGTCAAAGAATCCAAGATAAACATTCTTGTGCACCAGTACGAGCTCTTCAAGATGAAAGATGAAGAATCTATTGAGCAAATGTTTGGAAGATTTCAAACAATTATCAATGGATTAAAAGCTCTCGGAAGAACTTAAGACAACCAAGATCATATGTGTAAGATCCTGAGGAGTCTACCAAAGAGGTGGAGACCAAAAGTTGCTACTGTGCAGGAAGCTAAGGACTTAAGCGTATTAAAGTTTGATGAACTACTTGGATCGTTGAAAATACATAAAGTTGAGCTCGATGTTGAAGACAAGCCCAAACGGGACAAGTCGATAGCACTAAAGGCTGGACAAAAGAATCGTAAAACTCAAAGAAAGAGGAATCCATCAAAAGCGCTGAAGATTTAAGAATCCAAGAATGATGATTCCAGTAAGTCAGAACAGGAGTCCAGTGATGAAGATGAAGAGCTATCTTTCATATCAAAGAAGATCAGACGGATGTGGAAGAAGTCCAAAGAAAGTCAATTCTTCAAGAAGAAGGGCAAAGATGATGGAAAAGTATAAAAGACATCCATCATATGCTACGAGTATAACAAACCAGGACATTACAAGTCTGGCTGCCCAACTCTAAAGAAGAAACCAAAGAAGAGTAGAGAATGCAAGAAAAGCATGATGGCAACTTGGGAGGATCTAGATTCATCTGAATCAGATATAAGCTCCGAAACATCAGAACATGCAAACATTTGCCTAGTAGCTGAAGAGGAAAGTGATAAGGAGGTAACTTCTAAATATGATGATTTGCATAATGCATATTCGGAACTACTAGAAGATTCTCATGCTATTCTGAAACAATACAAACTGTTAAAGAAAAAGTATGTAAAAAACCTCAAACATACAGAAGAAATAGAGAGAGAAAATACCTACTTGAAAAAACAAGTAGAGGAAAGTAAGAAAAAGAAAGTTGTAGATAGATTTGAAGAGATCAATCAGTTGAAGCTTAGGATTAAGAATCTTTCAGCTGATTTAGCAAGTTTTACTGAAATTACGGTGAAAATGAACGAGATGTTAGGTAAATGTAGACATCCGAGTAATAAAACTGGATTAGGGTTTACGAGAAATAAACCTCAACATGAAAGAAAGTTTTTCCCTCAGAAAAAGAAGTTTCAAAAATCATGTTTTCATCAACAACCTTATAAAATGCATCATTATCATTCTGTGCATTTTACTAACCTAAATGGACCCAAGAAAATATGGGTATCGAAGAATAAAATAGTATCTCTTGCAAATATCCTTCCTTGGAAGAGGCAGCAAGCAACATTGGTATTTGGACAATGGATGCTTGCGACACATGACGGGAAGAAGGTCTATATTCCTAGATCTTCAGTATAAGAAGGGAGGATCGGTAACTTTCAGAGACAACCAGCAGGGCAAGATAATTGGAATCGATAAAATAGGTAAAGATTCCTTTGCATGCATTGATAATGTGCTGCCTGTTGATAGTCTGAAACACAATTTGATTAGTGTCATCCAATTGTGTGATTCTGGTTTTGCAGTTACGTTCAATCAAAGTCTTTGTGAAGTCAGAAACAAAGATGGGTCTATATTCTTTTCTTCCAAAAGAAGAAATAATCTTTACAAAATTGATTTAGAAGATTTTCAAAATCAAAATGTTTCATGTTTTTTATCAAATGAAGAAGAAAGACTGATCTGGCATAAAAAGCTAGGTCATGTCAGTTTCAAACATATTTCAAAGTTGTTAAAGTATGATTTGGTAAGAGGTTTACCAAAAATAAGTTTTGACAAGGATTTCTAGAATGAAAGTTGTCTTAAAGGAAAACAAGTCAAAACATCGTTTTCTTTTAAAAACTATAACATCTTCTAGACCTCTAGAGTTGTTATATATGGATTTATTTGGTCCAACTAGGACGATAAGTCTTGGCGGAAAGAAATATGGACTTGTTATTATTGATGACTTTACTAGATTTTGTTGGATATTATTTTTGTCACACAAAGATGAGTCCTTTAAGTGTTTTAGGACCCTCTCCAGAAAGTTACAGAATGAAAAAGGAATGTCTATAGCCAACATTAGGAGTGATCATGGTGGAGAATTTGAAAATGAGAAGTTTAGAATATTCTATGAGGAGAATGGAATTTTCCACAATTTCTTTGCTCCTAGGACTCCACAGCAGAATGGAGTTGTAGAAAGAAGAACAGGATGATTCAAGAGATGGCAAGGACTATGCTGTGTGAGATGAATCTTCCTAAGTACTTCTAGGTAGAAGCTGTGAATACAACATGTTATATTCAGAATAGAATATTGTTGTGACCTTTATTGAAGAAAACTCCTTATGAGTTATGGAATGGAAGGAGACCGAATATATCTTACTTTCATCCACTTGGTTGCAAGTGCTCTATACTGAATACAAAGGAGTTGTTGGATAAATTCGATTTAAAGACCTATCCAGGTATCTTTCTAGGCTACTCTTTATCATCAAAGGCTTTTAGGGTCTACAATCTTACCTCGAAGACTATTGAGGAGACTATTCATATAAAGTTTGATGATAGTTCCCAACCAAGTAAGGAAGATGACAGAATAGTGAAGTTCCTTCAATGTCCTTAGGTGATACTATAGAAGCTTTATCATCACAAACTCGGTTAGACAAGGTTGAGGATATTCCAAAGACTCTTAGTTTAAAAAGAGATTGGAGATATAAGAGTTCTCATCCAGAAGAGTTAATTATTGGAGAGACCTCAGAAGGAGTTCGAACAAGGTCCAAATTCAAAAGAGAAGCTAATGTAGCTTTTGTCTCTGAAATAGAGCCTAAGAAGATTGAGGAAGCTCTTCAAGATGAAGCGTGGATTTTAGCTATGCAAGAGTAGCTGAACCAATTTACTAGGAACAAAGTTTGGTCCTTGGTTCCTAAACCCTCAAAGAAATCCATTATAGGAACTAGATGGGTTGTTAAGAATAAGTTAGACGAATCAGGGAGAGTAAGTCAGAATAAAGCCAAATTAGTAGCACAAGGCTATAATCAGCAAGAAGGAATAGACTATAATGAGAAAAATGCTTCAATAGCAAGACTTGAAGCTATTAGGATATTGATGGAATAAGCTGTTTGTCATAATATAAAGCTTTTTTAGATGGATGTGAAAAGTGCATTTCTGAATGGTTTTATAGACGACGAGGTGTATGTTAAGCAACCTCCTGGTTTCGAGGATGTTAAGTATCCAGATCATGTATATAGACTTCATAAGGCTTTATACGGCTTGAAGCAAGCTCCTAGAGCTTGGTATGATCGTCTAAGCACCTTTTTTATTGAGAGTGGTTTTAGTAGTGGTCAGGTAGATAAGACACTCTTTAGGAAGAACTATGAAAATGATTTCATTTTAGTGCAAATTTATGTTGATGATATCATTTTTGGTGCAACTTTAAAAATTTTATGCATGAGTTTTGAGAGTTTAATGAAAAATGAGTTTGAAAAAATGAGTTTGAAATGAGTATGATGGGAGAGTTAAAGTTCTTTCTTGGGTTGCAAGTTAAGCAAACCAAAGGGAAGATCTTTATCCATCAACAGAAATATGTGAAAAAATTGTTGTCTAAATTTGATATGAATAAAGTGAAGACTATGGCAATTCCGAAGCATCCTTTGAACCTTTTGTCGAAAGAAGAAGTTGGTAAGAAGGTGGATCAAACCCTGAATAGAGCGATGATTGGTTCTTTGCTTTATCTTACAGCAAGCAGACCTCACATACTGTTCAGTGTATGCTTGTGTGCAAGGTTTCAGGCCGATCCTAGAGAGTCTCATTACATAGCTGTTAAAAGAATTATGAGATATCTCGCAGGTACTACTGATCTTTGCTTAATGTTTGAGAAAGGTAAACATTTCAGGTTGATTGGATACTACGATGCGGACTATGTCGGAGATAGAATTGAAAGGAAGAGTATGAGTGGAGGCTGTCACTTTCTTGGCTCAAACCTAGTTTCCTGGTCAAGCAAGAGACAAAGCTCAATCGCCTTATCAACTGCTGAAGCTGAGTACATGGCTGCCGCAAGCTGTTGTTCACAAACATTATGGATCAAATATCAACTAGAAGATTATTCAGTTCAAGAATAGGAGATCCCAATTTTCTGTGACAACACCAGTACCATCAACTTATCGAAGAATCCTATACAGCATTCGATAGTGAAGCATATTGAAGTCAGACATCATTTTCTGAGAGACTACGTTCAGAGAAAGGTTGTGAGTCTATAGTTTATTGAGACAGAGTTTCAATAGGCAGACATGTTCACTAAACCACCGAGTGAAGAACGTTTCAAGGAAATCAGACAGAATCTCAACATGGTGATGTTAAATGACCAACTGTCTAACACATCATAGGCAAGTTAAAGGTCGTCAAGGTTAATGGCGTTAGTAACAGTGAGTTACAGCTGGTAACTTCTCAAAGAAGGAACTCTTGGAGGGAAAGTTACATAGCCTTGAGAACCTCACCTATTCTAGAACACGCTTGAAAAGACCATTCGAGAAGTCACAACTCAGAAATCTTTTCATCTCTCATCTCTCTCAAAATCTTTGTAACCAACCTTACCCTTTGAAGAACAACTCAGTTAACTCAGTTACTACTCATTAAAGAATCAATGGAGCAAGCAATGATCTACAGAAGACATGTGGATTTTGAATCCTTGAAGAAAGACGACATGGATATCGAACCAGAGATAATAGAAGTAGGATGGAGGAAGTTCTTCCAAGTGAGGGAATATGTATATCAAAATGAAGTGTACAATTTCTGGAAGAATGTGCAGCTGGTAGACAAGTCTATTGTTTCCTCAGTAGATAGATTGTCTATTGTTGTGACAAGGGAGTTGATTGAGAAGGTGACTGAATGTCCATCTGTCGGAGAGAAGCTTACAAGAAAAGCCAGATGGATGAAGAAAGATAGTATGAAGGAAGACGAAGTCAGTCGACAGTTGTATGGGGACAATGACCCATCAGAGAGGAAGACCTCGAGTCTGGTGCCGAAGGCTAGGGTCCTACATGCGATTTTGTTCAACCGCGTCTTACCAAGAGCAGGTTCAAGGCATATGGTTAAAGGGATGAAGGATACTAACAGCTATACTTATGGAATGTTGTTAAAAAGGATATTCAGGGAGTTTGGAGTCCTTCTTGATAGAGGAAACAGAATGAAGATATCTATCAAAAGTATTATCAACTCAAGAACTATAGAGAAAATGGGCTTAAAGAATCTGGAGAAAGTAGAAGCAGATTCTGAGATTAAAGCAAGAACTGAGGGGGAGCGTATCAAGAAGAAATCTCCTATAAAAAGTTCTAGATCTCAATCCAGTACAAGAATGCCCATGATTGAAAGAAGAAAACCATCTGAAGAAGTTTTGAAGGAAAAGATGATTTCTCAGAAAGAAAGTAGCCAAGTATGAAGTACAGACGAAGGTGCTTTGAAGAGAAAAGGGGAGAAGCTTCTGAGTGAAATTCCAAAGAAGGCGAAGAGATCACCCAGGATTCGAACCTTGAGACAATAGGAAGAAAAGAGGTCCAGAGAACGAAGTCAGACAGAAGTTTCTGATACAAACGTACCGAAGACTACAAGGTCTCTATTCTCTATTCTAAATGAAGATACAACCAAACAGGCTAAGGAGACTGAGAGGAAAAGAAAATTAGAGTCTGAGAAGCAGAAACCCCAACCTAAAAAAACTCCAAGACTGATTGAGGCAGTGAAGAAGACTACAGAAGTTAGTCAGAAGAAGAGTGTTCCTACTACTAAGGAAGTTAGTCAGAAAACGACTACTTTGATCGCTGAGAAACCAAGTCAGATGAAGGCTACCCCTACTGTTGTTCAAAAGGAGAAACCAGCAGAGCTTAGTTAGAGGCGGGACGTCGGGAAATGACACGCAATGCGCACCACGGCAGAAAAATATAGGTACGTATATTTCCTGACAAACCAGTTACCGCAAGACCTACAGAAACTCGTATGGGCTCGGGGAAAGGATCGCCCAAATATTGGGTAGCTGTCGTTAAGCCGGGTAGAATACTTTATGAAATGGGCGGAGTAGTCGAAAATACAACTAGGCGATCTATTTCAATAGCAACGTCCAAAATGCCTATACGAACTCAATTCATTATTTCTAGTACAAGAAACTCTTATTGCTGTTCCACAAGAGACAATAGTAGAACTAAGTCTAGTAAATGTTATTCCTACTAAGGTTCAACAACAGGAATCAATAGAACTTAGTTTGGTACAGGTTCAACAAGAAGAATCGAAAGAACTCAGTCTAGTTCCATACAACTATTCTCAACTTTTGAGGAAAGAAGAATTGGAAATCAGAATGATTGAAGAGGTTCAACCTGTAAATAAGGGGAGTACTTCAATAATCATCAGGGATACACCGAGGAGGTTAGTGAAGGCATACTTATAACCTATTCCAATAAATAGTGAGACATGACATCTGTTGAATGAAGATGAGAGGAATTTTTATGAAGCCTTGAGGTATGTTGCTATAAAACCATACCCTACAAAGATGACCAGTCAACTGTACACTTTCTACCCAATTATAGAGGAAACGGTGATAAAGGTTGTACCAAACCTTCAACCAAGGAAACCCATGGATGATAGATGATCTGTTAGTAGATCAAATTGCAGAACAGGTGCGAAGCATTGATGAAGCATGTTCTGTAGAAAAGACAATGACGGGAACCTTCATTTCCCATCATATTTCAAGAGCTAGTAGCAGTTCTACAGCAAAGGATGAACATTGTTTAGTGGGGGGAAAGCTTACTAAAGGGATGTTCACTGAATCCCTTGTGCAGACAATAGTGCGTATTAGGCCACTATCTAATACATCTTTGATTGAAGAAGAAGCCCTACCCTTGTGTGGAAGACAAGTGTTACTACCAGCTCCTTATGACTTAGACCTTCCTGAGCCTAACCTATAGGTTCAACCTCCTACTTTTGAGATTTTTGAAGACTATGTTCCATCTTCAAACGCATATGTTACTACAATTGCTTTTGACGAAGAACACCCGAAGGATGATGACCGACCAACCTTCTCTTTTGAATTGCAACCTTCTCATCTTACTTGTATGATTATTTGTTATCATCAAAACGGGGGAGATTGTTAAGTTAAAATGACTTTACATAAATGATTTTCATGAAGTACAAATAATGGAAAGGAGAAAAATAGATGAAAGCTGAAAAGTAGACGAAAGAAGAAAAGTAGAGGGAAGCTGAAAAATAGACGAAAGAATGAAAAACAGACGGAAGCAAAAGCAGACAATGAAAAGCAGACGGAAGCGAATCGCGTCAGATTCAAGAATCAGTTTGAGTTAGTTACAGAACTCAATTGAATAATCGCTTTTTTCAAGAAACAAGATTAAAAGAAGCATGAAGCAAGAAGCAAAAAACAGTTTCAGACGAAGACTATAAATATGAGTCGAAGTCGAAGATTACAAAGTTAGATACATACACGACGTATACGAATACGAATACAAAAAGCTGTCAATACTTGAGAGAAATTATTGTACGAAACCTAGAGCTATCTTACTGTAACAAAGCTCGAAAAAAACCTTTGTATAAAAAAGTAGTATAGATAGCCTGCAGAGGCTAAGAGTAAAAAAATACTGACTGTAAAGAGTCCTGAGGAGGCTCAGAGAAAAAGAATACTTGTAAAGTTGTTGAGAGATAGTGAAATCTCATAAAGATATCTGAGGAATGGACGTAGCCCATGGTTTGGGGTGAACCAGTATAAAAATTGTTGTGCCTACAACTCTCTATCCTTATCTCTCTTATCTTTCAAAGTTTCAATCTTACTAGTTTTTAAACAAGTTTTTGAAAAACATTTTATAACTTTGATTTACAGTAGATCTTGTGAAAAGATCAAGTGTCTTCTAACAAAACGTTTTTGAAAGGATTTTCAAAAAGGGGAAATACACAATTCAACCTCCCCCTTCTTGTGCATTTATACATCGTATAATAAGCCTTGTATTAACGTGTGATTCACTTCAGAGTGCTTATCTTGAATTTATGTAGCTTGAGGGTAAAATTGTTACAAATAATTAGCAATTGCACTAAATTGATTTTTTAAAACAATTGATATTGCAAACTACTATTTTCATTGTAGGAGATTCAAGAAGTAGAGCCAAGGAGGGAAGGCCAAGATGACAAGTCAACAAATCAATGAGGGCAATAGGCAAGTTTGCCACAGCGATGTTGATGTTTCATTATGGCAAAATCTAAAGATCTACTGAAGAGACCTTTCAGGAAAAGGTTGTCACGGCGAAGATAATGTTGGTGCCATAGTAAAAGCTGAATTTGATTGAATAAATCTTTCGAAAAAAGTTTGCCACGATGAATTTATCCTCTAGCCGTGGCAAAACCTTCGAATTGGCACAAACTCAGAACATTTTTAGCAAACTAACCGACTGTGTAACCTAATCCATCAACCCATTTTATGAAAAAGACCTATTTTAGACTAACTTACAATGGGGGAGAGGGTACCGAAACACTTCATACTGATATACCATCATCTTATTCAACCCCACCTTCACACCATCGTCTTCTCTCATCCATACCATTTTCTTCCATTTTTCCACCGGCGATTGGTACCATGGGTATCTCCAATGGGTTCTCGATTGTGAAGTCTCTTGAAGCTTTGCGTGGCTAGGCAGCTCTCTCTTCTTGAAGATGTAGCAATGGCTTGAGTTCAACTGGATTAAAAGGGGAGTAGCTTAATCCATGTTTAGCTATGATTTATGAACTCGTAGGTTCAGGATTTGTAATTTGTAGTTGAACATTTTTTATTAGAGTTTAATCAAGTGTTGGATAGTCAATGTGTGGTTGGGATTTGTTGAGGTAGAACTTTGAGCTTAAATATATGAAGTCTCATGTATTTCTATTTGCGATTTGATAAATCTCTTTTATCTAGCATGGTTATGTTTGATATTGAGTTGACTTGAGATCCCAAAATGACTTATTGCATTGACTTACCCATTACGCACAATAAGGGCATTTAACGAGGTCTTAAGAAATGGAGTTCATTGATTAAGATCTGAGACTTAAAGAGTTCCTAAAGGTTTGCCCATTTGAAACTTAGTGATTTCCACTCCCATCGAAAATTGATTTTAAACTATGACAGCCAAAGCTCATTTTCAAGAGTATACTATCACCATTTGATCATTGTCTTTATCTTTCTATTTTTCCATTACCAAAAATCCAAAAATACATTTTACACATTTTTCCTACAATTTCATTTAATTCAGTTAAGGTTTCCAAAGATGAAAACCCCCTCCTTACCAATTTCACTTGCATTTCATGATATATGAAGTGAATCACACGTTAATATAAGACTTATTATACAATATACAAATGCACAAGAAGGGGGTTGAATTGTGTATTATTTTTAGTTAAGCCCCTTCGAAAAGGTTTTGTTAAAAAAAACTTGTTCTTTTCACAAGAACTACTGAAACTCAAAGTTATAGAGTATTTTTTTTCAAAAACTTGTATAAAAACTAGTAAGATCGAAAAATTGAAAGATAAGAGAGACTAAGAGTTGAGAAATGTTGACACAGCAATTTTTATACTGTTCACCCCAAACCGTGGGCTACGTCCAATCCTCAGATATTTTTCTGAGATTTCACTATCTCCCAAAACCGTTACAAGTATTCTTTGTCTCTGAGCCTCTTCAGGTCTCTTACAATCAGTATTTTTTCACACTTAGCCTCTGCAGTCTATCTGCACTACTTTCAACTGAAAGGTTTTTTAGCTTTCTTACAGAAAAAATAGCTCTAGATTGTTCGCACAATAGTTTCTCCCAAGTATCGCTAAGCTCTTTGATTTCACTAACTTTTGTAACTTTTTCAATCTTTGACTCCGACTCATATTTATAGTCTTCATCTTCAACTGCTTCTTGATTCTTGATTCTTGCTTCTTTCAAGAAACGGTTATTTAGTTGAGTTCTATAACTAACTCAAACTGATTCTTGATTTGACGTGGTTTGCTTCCATTTGCTTTTTTTCTGCCTGCTTTTTTCCTTCTGTTTTTCTTCGTCTGCTTTTCTTCCATCTGTTTTTCTTCTTCTGTTTTTCTTCCGTCTATTTTTCTTCCGTCTGTCTTTCTTTTTCTGCTTTTCTTCCGTCTATTTTTCTTCCGTCTGTTTTTCTTCGTCTGTTTTTCATTTTAGCTTCCGTCTACTTTTCATTTAGCTTTTGTCTGCTTTTCTGCATCTGTTTTTCATTATTATTTGTACTTCATAAAAATCATTTATGTAACGTCATTTTGACTTAATAATCTCCCCCTTTTTGATGATAACAAATAATCATACAGGTAAGATGAAAAACTGTAAATGGAAAAATGTACAGATGACAAATAAGAACATATCTTCTCTTCGTCTTGTTCAAACTTCTAGTTCTTCATTTTCTGCTTACTCTTCCTCCCCCTATCTTGTTCTTTCTTTTTCAAAATTTTCTTCTCCCCCTTTCGTTTCTCCCCCTATTTGTTATTAATCAAAAATGATTATGACCGATGATGCTTCAATAATTCTTTCACCATCTCCTTTATCTCCTTGACTTCTCTGCGTAGTTAAATAACTTCTGCTTGTAAGTCAAAAGATGAGGTTGGTTGGTCATCATCCTTCGATTGTTCTTCTTCAACAGCAATTGTAGTGTTATATGCATCTGAAGATGGAACATATGCTTCAATGATCTCTAGGGTAGGAGGTTGAACAAATAGGTTGGGTTCCGGAAGATCTAAATCATCAGGAGCTGGTAGTCTTAGAACTTGTCTTCCACGCAAGGGTAGGACTTCTTCAATTGAAGATGTATTAGACAGTGGCCTAATAAGCATAATTATCTGCACAAGGGATTCAGTAAACGTCCCTTTGTAAGTTTTCCCCCTACTGGACAATGTTCATCTTTAGTTGTTGAACTACAACTAGCTCCTGTGATGAAAGTTCTTATCATCATCTTCTGTATAGAGCATGCTTCATCTATGCTTCGTACTTCTTATGCAATCTGATCTACTGACAGATCATCTATTACCCCTTCTGGGTATAATTTCTACTTCCCCTTATTTCATACCATGGGATACCTTGGTTGAAGGTCAAGTACAATCTTTATCACTGTTTGCTCTGTGATTAGGAAAATAATGTACGATTAGCTTGTCATCTTTGTGGGGTATAGTTTTGTTCCTGCATACCTCAAGGCGTCACAAAAGCTCTTCTCATCTTCATTCAACAAATGCCATGTACAACTATTTATCACAATAGGTTGTAAATGTACCTTGACTAACCTCTTTGGAATATCCCTGATAATTATTGAGGTACTCCTCTTATTCACAGGTTGAACCTCTTCAATCACTCTGACTCTCAGATCTTCTTTCCTCAGAAATTGAGAAGAGTTATACTATACCAGACTAAGTTCTGTTGATTCTTCCTGTTGAACATCAATAGGAGTAGCCTTCACCAGACTAAGTTCTGCTGATTTCTCCTCTTGCACATCAATAGAAATAGCCTTCACCAGACTAAGTTCTGCTGATTTCTCTTATTGTACATCAATAGGAGTAGCCTTCACCAGATGAACATTAGTTCGAGTAGCCTTCTTCTGATTAACTTTCTCAGCAGTAGGAGTACTCTTCTTCTGATTGACTTTCTCAGTCTTCTTCTTTTCCTCAATCAGTCTTGGAGTCTTTTGAGGTTGTGGTTTCTGCTTCTCAAACTCCAATTTTCTTTTTTTCTCAGTCTCTTTATCCTGTTTGGTTGTATCTTCATTTAAGATAGAGACTAGAGATCTTATAGCCTTAGGTACGCCTGTCTCATAGACTTCTGCCTGACTTAGTTCTCTGGATCTCTTTTCTTTTTGTTGTAGCAAGGTTCGAACTCTAGGTGATCTTCTCGCTTGCTTCGGAATTTCACTCAGAAGTGTCTTCCCTTTTCTTTTCAGAGCACCTTCGTCTATACTCCGTACTCGGCTACTTTCTTTTTGAATAATCATCTTTTCTTTCAAGGTTTCTTCTGATGATTTCCTCCTTTCAGTCATGGGCATGTTTGTACTAGATTGAGATTTAGAACTTTTTGTATGAGATTTCTTCTTTGTACACTCCCCCTCAGTTCTTGCCTTAATATCAGAATCTGCTTCTACTCTGTCCAGATTCTTTAAACCCATTTTCGCCACTGTTCCTGAGTTGATAACACTCTTAACAATCATCTTAATTCTAATTCCTCTGTCAAGAAGGACTCCAGACTCTCTGAATATCCTTGTCAGCAACATTCCATAAGGGTAATTATTCGTATCTTTCATCGCCTTAGCCATATATTGAAAAATCATAAATGGTAAGTTTACAAGTAGAATAGGAATTGTTCATCCAATGTTGTCACCAAATGCCTTAAACCTACTCGTGGTAAAATGCAATTGAACAAAATTGCATGTAGGACCCTAGCCTTCGGCACTAGGCTTGAGGTCTTCCTCTCCGTTGGGTCGTTGTCTCCATACAACTGTCGATTGACTTCCTCTTCCTTAACACTGACTTTCATTATCCATATGGCTTTGCTTGTGAGCTTTTCTCCAGCAGATGGACATTCAGTTACTTTCTCAATCAACTTCGTTGTCACAATAATAGACAATCTATCTACTGTAGAAACAATAGTATTGTCTACTAGCTGCACATTCTTCCAGAAATCATACATTTCATTTTGATATACGATTTCTCACACCTGGAAGAACTTCCTCCATCTTGCTTCTACTATCTCCGGTTCAATGTCCATGTCGTTTTTCCTCAAAGATTCAAAATCAACATGTCTTTCGAAAATCATTGCTTGCTCCATTTGATTTCGAAAGGTCTTATCGGGTGTGTTCTAGAATAGGTGAAGTTCTCAAGGTGATGAGACTTTCCCTCCAAAAATTTCTTGTGAGAGAAGTTACCAGTTGTAACTCACTATTACTAACGCCATTAACTTTGACGATCTTTTAACTTGGTTGTGACATGTTAGACAGTTGGTCACTTAACATCACCATATTGAGGTTTCGTCTGATTTCCTTGAATCGTTCTTCACTCAGTGGTTTAGTAAAGATGTCCGTCCATTGAAACTTTGTCTCAATAAACTGAAGACTCACAATCCTTCTCTGAACGTAGTCCCGTAAGAAGTGATGTCTGACTTCGATATGCTTCACTCTCGAATGCTGAATTGGATTCTTCGACAAGTTGATGGTGCTCGTGTTGTCGCAAAAGATTGGGATCTCCACTTCTTGTATTGAGTAATCTTCTAGTTGATATTTGATCCACAATATTTGTGAACAGCAGCTTGCAGTAGACATGTACTCTGCTTTAGCAGTTGATAGGGCGATTGAACTTTGTCTCTTGTTTGACCAGGAAACTAGGTTTGAGCCAAGAAAGTGACAGCCTCCACTAGTACTCTTCCTATCAATTCTATCTTTGGCATAGTCCGCATCACAATATCTAATCAACCTAAAATCTTTACCTTTCTCATACATTAAGCAAAGATCAGTAGTACCTGCGAGATATCTCATAATTCTTTTAACAGCAATGTAATGAGACTCTCTAGGATTGGCCTGAAACCTTGCACACAAGCATACACTGAACAGTATGTCAGGTCTGCTTGTTGTAAGATAAAAAAAAGAACCAATTATCCCTCTATATAGGGTTTGATCTACCTTCTTACTAACTTCGTCTTTAGACAAAAGGTTCGAAGGTTGCGTCGGAGTTGCCATAGGTTTCACTTTTTCCATATCAAACTTAGACAGCAATTCCTTCACGTATTTTTGTTGATGAATAAAGATCTTTTCTTCGGTTTGCTTGACTTGCAACCCAAGAAAGAACTTTAACTCTCCCATCATACTCATTTCAAACTCATTTTTCATCAAATTCTCAAAACTCATGCACAAACTTTTTGAAGTCGCACCAAAAATAATGTCATCAACATAAATTTGAAATAAAATAAAATCATTCTCATAATTCTTCCTAAAGACTGTCTTATCTACCTGACCTCTACTAAATCTGCTCTCAATGAGAAAAGTACTCAGACGATCTTACAAAGCTCTAGAAGCTTGTTTCAAGTCGTACAAAGCCTTATGAAGTCTATAGACATGATCTAGATACTTAACATCCTCGAAACTAGGAGGTTGCTTAACATACACTTCTTCGTCTATAAAACCATTCATAAATGCGCTTTTCACATCCATTTGAAAAAGCTTTATATAATGACAAATGGCATATGCAAGCAGTATCCTAGTAGCTTCAAGTCTTGCTACCAGAGCATACGTCTCATTATAATCTATTCCTTCTTGCTGATTATAGCCTTGTGCTACTAATCTTGCTTTATTCTGACTTACTCTTCCTGATTCGTCTAACTTGTTCTCAAAAATCCATCTAGTTCTTATGATGGATTTCTTCAAGGGTTTAGGAACCAAGGACCAAACTTTGTTCCTAGTAAATTGGTTCAGCTCCTCTTGCATAGCTAAAATCCATGCTTCATCCTGAAGAGCTTCATCAATCTTCTTAGGCTCTATTTCAGAGACAAATGCTGCATTAGCTTCTCTTCTGAAATTGGACCTTGTTCGGACTCCTTCTGAGGTCTCTCCTATGATTAACTCTTATGGATGAGAACTCTTATATCTCCAATCTCTTTTTAACCCAAGAGTCTCTGGAATATCCTCAATCTTGTCTAACTGAGTTTCTGATGATGAAGCTTCTTTAGTATCACCTAAGGGCATTGAAGGGATTTCACTATCCATATCATCTTCCTTACTTGGTTGAAAACTATCATTAAACTTGACATGAATAGTCTCCTCAACAGTCTTCAAGGTAAGATTATAAATGTCTAAAAGCCTTCGATGATAAGTAGTAGCCTAGAAAAATTCCTAAATAGGTCTTTGAATCGAATTTGTCCAAATTTCCTTTGTATTCAGTATAGAGCACTTGCAACCAAATGGATGAAAAAAGGATATATTTGGTCTCCTTCTATTCCATAACTCATAAGGAGTTTTCTTCAAAAAAGGACACAACAATATTCTATTTTGAATGTAACATGCTGTATTCACAGCTACTGCCTAGAAGTACTTAGGAAGATTCATCTCACACAGCATAGTCCTTGCATCTCTTAAATCGTCCTGTTATTCCTTTCAACAACTTCATTTTGCTGTGGAGTCTTAGGATCAGAGAAATTGTGGAAAATTCCATTCTCCTCACAGAATATTCTAAACTTCTCATTCTCAAATTCTCCACCATGATCACTCCTAATACTAGCTACTGACATTCCTTTTTCATTCTGTAACTTTTTGGAAAGGGTTCTAAAACACTTAAAAGACTCATATTTGTGTGACAAAAATAGTATCCAAAAAAATCTAGTAAAATCATCAACAATAA
This sequence comes from Erythroxylum novogranatense, assembly GCA_029891385.1. Classification (NCBI taxonomy): domain Eukaryota; kingdom Viridiplantae; phylum Streptophyta; class Magnoliopsida; order Malpighiales; family Erythroxylaceae; genus Erythroxylum; species Erythroxylum novogranatense. Next base: position 58,593,512 of record CM057225.1, on the reverse strand, counting down.
CAAGTCCATATTTCTTTCCGCCAAGACTTATTGTTCTAGTTAGACCAAATAAAGCCATATGTAATAACTACAGAGGTCTAGATGATGTTACAGTATTTAGAACCTTATTATAGAACCTTATTATAGAACCCTATTTAGAACCTTATTATAGCCATCCGCACAACAAAGGGTAAAATTACCGTTTTGCCCTTATGTTGGTTTTTCCTTCTAGATCTCTCATTTTACTTTATATGGTGATTAACACATAAGATCTCATCTCAGTGTTAAGACTTGATGGGTAGCTAGTCCATCAAACTATGGCGCCCAGTTTAATCACCAAATCTCCTTAAAACATCTAAAAGAGATGATAACACTATAAACTCTTTATTTGAGTGAATGTTCCCTGATATATGTTTCAATTAACAACTCCAACATGCGAATAATTGGATTAATACTGTAAAAATCCATTCCGATCATATCAAGAATTATAATAAAACATATATGAGTTCACCACTCATCAAGATTATGGTTCATAATAGCGAATGCTTAAGTTGTATGTTTTAAGATTAAAGTAACGACCCACTTTATTCTTAAAACATACTTGAATCCGATTCATTTAATAGTGCCATTATCGATCGTCAACTACTATCATGATATGAAACTTATCATTCCTTCAAGTAAACTCCTTTACTTATATGGAGATAAATCGCAACACTATAGCTCTCAAACCATAATCAGCGACCAACTTGATTATTCAACTGTGAATCAATTAATTGATTCTAATAATATACATGTTTCCATACATCTCTATGTATATGTATATTACTTACAAAAGAATCTTGGTACCTTATGACCAGATATATAATGCTAAATGCAGATAAAACCAAACTCTTTTGTTTTATTAATAATAAATATTTTCATTACAAAGCAGAATTAAAGAAGATAAAGTTACATGTAAATACACTTGCTTTCTAGGGCACTATATTTACATAACTCCAACAATCTCCCACTTGCCCTAAAGCAAGTTTGACATATCCTCATTCTCATCCCTTCTAGGTGACCCTCAAAGCTCTTTTGAGTCAATGTCTTTGTGAGCGGATCAACAAGGTTTTGCTCGGTGGGAATCTTTAGCACATCCACTTTCTACGTTGTATTATCTCCTTATAAGATGATACTTTCGCTCAATGTGTTTGGCGACTTTGTGGTTACGAGGTTCTTTAGAATTAGCTCTTGCCCACTATTATCACAATAAAGTGTAATGGCCTTTTACGCCTCTGGAACTACCTCCAAATCATTTAGGAACTTAGGAGCAGATCGCTTCCTTTATCGCTTCACAAGCAGCAACATACTCAGCCTCCATAGTCGAATCAGCAATACAAGATTGCTTGACACTCCTCCAAACTATGGCTCCACCTCTAAAAGTAAATATAGAACCAGAAGTTGATTTCCTTGAATCAACATCTGATTGGAAATCAGAATCCGTATATCATCTCGGAATAAGATTACTTCCAGAGTAAACAAGCATTAAGTTCTTCGTCCTATGAAGATACTTAAGTATACACTTAACCGCAATCCAATGTTCCATTCCTGGATTGGACTGAAATCCGCTTACCAGTCTCACTGGGAAACAGATATCCGGTCTAGTGCACAGCATTGCATACATCAAACTACCAACTGTCGAAGCATATGGAATGTTACGCATGTGTTCAACCTCCTCTTGGATTTTAGGTTTTTGTTCCTTTGAAAGTTTGATTCCATGTCTAGTAGGAGTAAAACCCCTCTTGGAATCTTGCATGGTGAACTTATTGACCATATTCTCAATGTAGGTTAGTTAAGACAAAACTATCTGCTTGTTCTTTCGATCCCTTATAAGTTTGATTCCTAGAATATAGGTAGCTTCTCCCATATCCTTCATTGAAAATTTTTCATTCAGCCATCCCTTAACCGCAGATAACATTCTCACATCATTCCCAATGAGCAGAATGTCATCAACATACAGGATTAGGAAAGTAACCTTACCTTCTTGTATTTTTTTATAAACACAAGACTCATCTAGGTTTTGTATGAACCCATAGGTTTTGATAGCCTTATCAAACCTAATGTTCCAAGACCTAGATGCTTGCTTAAGTCCATAAATGGACCTTTGCAACTTGCAAACCTTATGCTCATTACCTGGCTCAATGAATCCTTCTGGTTGGGCCATATAAATGGTCTCCTCAAGATCCCCATTAAGAAATGCGATCTTGACATCCCTTTGCCATATTTCATAATCAAAATAGGCTGCTATGGCCAAAAGAATCCTGATGGACTTAAGCATGGTAACCGGAGAAAAAGTCTCCTCATAGTCTATACTCTCCTTTTGAGTATAGCCTTTAGCTACCAATGTAGCTTTAAAAGTCGTTACCTTTCCATCTGATCCCATTTTCCTTTTGTAGATCCATTTACACCCTATGACTTTTAGACCTAGTGGTAGATCTACAAGGACCCAGACTTCATTAGTATACATAGAATCTATTTCTGATTCCATCGCCTTAAGCCATTTTCCTGCATCAACATCATTAATAGCCTGTGTATACGTAATGGGATCTATTTCTTCTTGGTCCGAGATGGCAATTAAGCCTTCTTCTAAACCCAGATACCTATCTGGCTATCTCACAACCCTCTCACTACGTCTAGGCACACCTTGATGTTCAGGTTGCACTTCTTATTCAACTCTTAAATCCATTTCGACATCTTGTTTTGTCATATCCAAAACAACTCTTGGTTTGGACGAAATAGCTAACTCCTTTAGTACTACTTCAATTCTTTTTTTGTGATTTTTCACAAACTCTTCCTCTAAGAAGGTTGCATTTGTCGACACAAATACCTTCTTATCATGAGGACTATAAAAATAGTACCCTCGAGTTCCTGTAGGATATCCTACAAACAAACATACTTCTGACCTTGGCTCCATCTTTGTGGATTCAGGCTTTAGAACATGGACTGGGCAGCCCCAAGTCCTCAAATGCCTCAATGAAGGCACTCGGCCAGTCCACAACTCTCTAGTTGTTTTAGGCATCGATTTGGACGGAGCAAAGTTAAGAAGATATGTTGTCGTTTGTATGGCATATCCCCAGAACAATTCTGGAAGGCTAACATAGGACATCATTGATCTTATCATTTCCATTAGATTTCTATTTCTCCTCTCTGCTACACCATTCTGTTGAGGTGTACAAGGAGCTAACAAATTGGAAACAATTCCATTGTCAATTAAATATTGTTGGAACTCTCCAGATAAATACTCACCACCTCGATCTGATCGAAGTTGTTTTAATGACTTGCCAGGTTGCTTCTCAGCTTCAGCTTTGAATTCTTTGAACTTTTCAAAAGATTCACTCTTTTTATATGCATCAAATACAAATAGCCATGTCTTGTGTAATCATCTATAGAAATTATGAAATATTCATAACCTCCTCTATCTTGTACATTCATGGGCCCACACACATCAGTATGTACCAGGTCCAATGTGGATTCAGATCTGTTTCCTTTAGAAGGAAATGAGGCTTTGATCATTTTTCCTTCAATACAAGATTCACAGGTGGGTAATGGATCATTATCCAAGCCCATAAGGATCCCATCCTTTACCAGCCTGCCAAGTCTTTTCTGATTGATATGACCCATTCTTAAGTGTCATAGATACTTTGAATTAATGCTAGAGATTTTGGATTGTCTTGGTTTTATCAATTATGTGGTGTTTAGTGAGCCTTTCATAGGTTCTATAAAAAACAATCCCTGTTTAGTTATCGCATCACAAATAAAATCCTTATTCTCATATATTGAAACAACATTTTCAAAATATAAGGAATAACCAGATTTTATTAGACAAAAAACAGAAATCATGTTCCTTACAATCATTGGCATGTAATAAACATCTTCCAAATATAACCTATGACCACTAGGAAAGTCCAAGATAACTACTCCAACTGATTCTGCTGAAACATAGGAACCATCTGCTATCTTAACTTGAAATTGGCCTTTAGGTAATCTTTTCCTTTGCTGGAACCCCTGCAAAGAATTACAAACATGGTTAGTGACTCCTGAATCTAATATCCAAGAAGTAGATAAATCTGCCACATTTCTAGTTCCTAACAAACTTAGGAAGCCCATACCTTGTTTGTTTTCTAGGGACTCTAGGTAGATTGGACAGTTTCTTTTCCAGTGGCCCATCTCATCACAGTGGAAACACTTTCCTTTGATGTTCTCTTTGGCCTTCTTTTTCATGGATTTGGCCTTGACCCCTGTTTGGGCCTTCTTTTTCATTAGACCCTTCTTCTTTTCCTTGCCCTTACCCTTGGGCTTAGAAGAAGAAGCTACATTAGCTTCTAGCCCATGAGCCTTAATATTCAATATCTCCTCCGTGCCCTAGAGGGTATTCATCAACTCACTCAACGTGTAATCCTTGCTGTTGAGCTCATAGTCCAACTTAAACTGCTGAAAAGAAGAGTTTAAGCTATTGATGATCATAATCATCTGCGTGTTCGCATCCATATCCGTCCCAAGCATTTTAGCCTCAGTGACCGCAGAGATTACCTTCATCATGTAATCCCGCACCGGTTCACTAGGTTTCTGTCTGAGATTATGAAAGGTTTGGATAGCTTTCACTCTTGCAGACCTAGTCCTTACACCAAACATCTCATGTAGGTGATGGACCATTGCACTAGCAGTTTTCATACAAGCAATTTGCTTTTGCAACATGTAGCTGACAGAATCCAGAATATAACAATTAGTAGTCTTGTCAGCATTATGCCAACGCTCATATTGTTGGACTTGCTCAGGAGTTGAATCTCCACTTGGAGGTGTAGGCTTATTTTTAGTTTACACCCATGAAATACGTTCATATTGAAGAACAATGTCAAGGTTACATCTCCATTCATTAAAATTGTCTCCGTTTTCCAATTTGTTATTAGTCAAGAGTAGGGTGAGTGGATTCATTTTGTGGTTGATTATGTCTGAAAATATAAATTATTAAGACATGAGCATACTAGTCAACAATTTATGGAACTTTGTATAAAATCATGATGCATGTATGCATGATGATAGATTTAACAAAACTTAAAAAATTAAAACATTATACGACGGTTATTTTCCTTATCTATAACAGACTAAGTGACGGTGGGCCATTTTATCCATTAAAAGAAAAACTAGGACCCTCCCACTCAAAAACTACCAAGCATCTCATGCCCAATTTTTTTAAGAAGTATCTTAATTTGGTTCATACTTTTACCAACAGAGTTACGGTGGGTAGTTTATTGATAAAAAATGTTGAGTGTTTAACCATTTGATTCATTCACTAAAGATACCAATAAACCATGTCTCGGTGGGAGGTCATATTTGCTATCATTAAGTGGACTTATCCTTAAGGAGACCCAAACCATGCAAGATCTAGGATCCATGCCCTCCGATGGGGAGTAACACTTCACCACATGCAAACAGGCCATCATTTGGAGACCATGGACTCTCACAGGAGCATCCTCTCCCACTCAATCTTTTTGGGCTTTAAGTTTTAAATACCACCTTGTCTATATGCAATTTATTATCCATCATATATTGTTTCATTATATATCTCACACATAATGAATGCACGGCAAAGCTTAGGGTTGGCAATTTTCTAAATGACATGCAATCACATAATATCACATATTATAAGCATTCATTTCTCCATTCATCACATGAACTAATAAAGCCACTTTTGATTGTCCATCCTAGAAAAATTAAATAATTACAAGCCTTTTAGGCCCAAAGTATTCTTCTTGGACTTGGATCTTCCACTTTGAACTCTTCACAAACATGATCTGGCCCATTCAGTAAACAAAATGTAATGATATATGTGAAAATCGAATTTTGTCACTTTGAAAAATAAAATTCTAGCACCAGATTTTTAGAAAACCAAATCTTTGTTTTGATAAAAAATTCCAGCACAAGTTTTCATTAAAACCGAAGCTCATTTCATGAAAAAAAAAACCAGCACTTAGTATTTTAGTAAAACCAAAATTTAATTCTTTGAAACAAAAATCCAACACATGTTTTTACAATAAAAACCTAAAAGTGACCCATTGAAACAAAATTCCAGAAACTATGTTTTCACAAAACTTATGCCAATATATAAAAGGATACACCGAAAATTTTACCTTTCCATTTCTTCAATCATGGCTGCTCCATTTTCATCATTACATCAATTTGTACATTACAAAATCAAAGAAAATAGAAAAGAAAAGAAACCAAGGAGGAAACATGGTGATGATAGACCACCCTCCTTGTTACAACCAATGAAGAAATCTTACAAGGTAAATTTAACTTCTATGGACAATCAAAAGAACAAACATACACCATGTATATTTCTATCACATAAAAATATGCAGCATACACAAAAAAATTTCCAACCCATGCATCCAATATATAGGAACTGAAATCATGCATTAGAAATTGGCTCTGATACCAATTGTTGGATCGAAAAAAGAAAACATGCTTTGTTTGGAAAAACGATAGATTTGAAAACTTTTAAGAAATCATTACTTGCAGCGGAAGAAAAAATCCAAATCAACATGCCAATCCATACATGATATGGTATAAGGATAATAAAATATAAAAAAGATCAGGAGTATTACCGACTCCTTCGCTACAGCTTTAAATCCTCGCTCGGCTATCCTCTCCTTCTTCGTGTATCCAAATCCTTTGCCTTTGACTCTTTTCCATTAGCAATCTACTTTCTCCTTGTTGTAGTATCATCAAGCAATTAGATTTACCACCTGTTCTTCAAGGACAATTAGGTTAAGAAAATCCTTTGGTGGGAAAGGAGAAGAAATGTTTGGAGGAGATTTTCTTAGAAGAAGAAGAAGCAAAATTGAAACTCTTTCAATTGGTATTTTCGATTCTCCCTTTCATGAAAAGAGATATGGTGTAAAGAACATGCCAGAACTCTTTCTTGCCTACCAATTTCGTATATGAATGGATGGAAGGAGAGAGAGACATCAAATGCATCACTTCTTTCATTAATCACTCATAAAATAGCCAATAAATGAGATTATCTTCATTTATCTTTATGATGGCTATTTGAAAAGACCATAACCTAAAATTCAATACCCAATTTCGGTTTTGCCAAGAAGAAAGAAGGAATATGGTCCATCTAATATACATCTTTCATCTTTAATCTAATGAATGCAAATAGATTACAAGCCAACATTAAAAGACAACTATTAAACCATTTAATGGTAAGTTCATAACTCCATTTAATGATGATTAACCATAATAAAGACCATCTTTATTTAGCATTTTAATGTCAAATATGTGGTTACACATTTAACCTAGGAATAACCGAAATTGCTATCTTCTTCTTAAAAAAATTGTTTTAATATAATTAATCTAATTAATTACATTAAACCAAAAACCAAAAACCAAGCCCATTACTAAATGTACATTTGGGCTTCTTTAATTAGACCAAGCCCAAGATTCAATTATGGGCTTCTAATTAACCTCCATTTATATTTCTTACTTAGCTTGATAACCTTCCTTAAAGCCAAGTGGGGAATCTTATTGGACTTTGATAATTCAAGCTCCAATAAGCCTAGAATTAATTCAATCTCATTGGAATTAATTCTAGCTTATTAACTAAATGTCATTCCACTAAAGACAATTAGTTGAACTCTTGAATTACTAAATATTATGAGAATATGCCCAATTGCAAACCCTATTTAGAACCTTATTATAGCCATCCGCACAACAAAGGGTAAAATTACCGTTTTGCCCTTATGTTGGTTTTTCCTTCTAGATCTCTCATTTTATTTTATATGGTGATTAACACATAAGATCTCATCTCAGTGTTAAGACTTGATGGGTAGCTAGTCCATCAAACTCTGGCGCCATTTAATCACCAAATCTCCTTAAAACATCTAAAGAGATGATAACACTATAAACTCTTTATTTGAGTGAATGTTCTCGATATATGTTTCAATTAACAACTCCAACATGCGATAATCGGATTAATACTCTGTAAAAATCCATTCCGATCATATCAAGAATTATAATAAAACATATATGAGTTCACCACTCATCAAGATTATGGTTCATAATAGCGAATGCTTAAGTTGTATGTTTTAAGATTAAAGTAACTACCACTTTATTCTTAAAACATACTTGAATCCGATTCATTTAATAGTGCCATTATCGATAGTCAACTACTATCATGATATGAAACTCATCATTCCCTTGAAGTAAAATCCTTTACTTATATGGAGATAAATCGCAACACTACGGTCTAAACCATAATCAGCGACCAACTTGATTATTCAACGTGAATCAATTAATTGATTTTAATAATATACATGTTTCCATACATCTCTATGTATATGTATATTACTTACAAAAAAATCTTGGTACCTTATGACCAGATATACAGATGAAACCAAACTCTTTTGTTTTATTAATAATAAATATTTTCATTACAAAACTGTAACTGAAGATGATAAAGTTACATGTAAATACACTTGCTTTCTAGGGCACTATATTTACATAACTCCAACAGTTACCTCCTCATCACTTTCCTCTTCGGCTACTAGACATATATTTGCATGATCTGATGTCTCGGAGCATGTATCTGATTCGGATGAATCTAGATCCTCCCATGTTGCCATCATGCTTTTCTTGCCTTCTCTACTCTTTTTTTGTTTCCTCTTTAATGTTGGACACTCGGACTTGTAATGTCCTAGTTTGTTACACTCGTAGCATATGATGGATGTCTTCTCTATCTTCCCATCATCTTTGTCGTTCTTTTTAAAGATTTGATTTCCTTTAGACTTTTTCTTCCACATCCGTGTGATCTTCTTTGAAATGAAGGATAGCTCGTCATCTTCTTCACTCGACTCCTGTTCTAACTCATTGGAATCACCGTTATTTGATTCTTCAATCTTCAGCGCTTTTGATGAATTCCTCTTCCTTTGAGTCTTATGATTCTTTTGTCCGGCCTTTAGTGCTATCGACTTGTCCCATTTGGGCTTGTCTTCAGCACCGAGCTCAACTTCATGTATCTTCAACGATCCAAGCAGTTCGTCAAGTTTTAGTATGCTTAAATCTTTGACTTCCTATACAGCAGTAACTGTTGGGACCCGATTCGAAAACCGGATCCCAACCGGAAAGATAGAAAACAAACGAAGGACGAATTGGCGGGAAGCAAAAATAAAAGCAAAATAATAACAAAAATGAGGAAACGAAATAGAAAACGGAGTTGAATTGCGGAACATCACTTAAGAAAGTGGAATCGAATACATATCGAATCAAAATGAAAGCAAAAACGATCGAATCGAAGCAAATCAAATACAAAGACAACGAACGCGGATCCGACATTCGAAAACAATACTCTTTAGAAGAAAAAAAAATGTTGCGTTGGAAACCTTAGACTTAACCTATCCGAAATTCCGGTATAATTTTTTTTCTTTCTTTTCTTTTTCATTCTTTTCATCATTATTCAATCTTATCCAAAGTAAAGACTTCTTCAATTTGGAATTCACAAATTCCATAACCTCAATTTTATATCCGTCAATCACGAATCATAAGAATCAATTTAAACAAAATCTTTTTTCTTTTCCTTTGTCATAAATACTCCCACATGTCAAAATAATCACACATCATACACACATTCTGTATTTAACAAAATTTCGGCAGCATAACGACTGCATTCTAACTAACCCAAACCTGCAAAGTGTTCAAAATACACTTCTATATTCTTACATAATAGCCAGTATCATCGGACTCCCCGTCCGAAATCCAACACAACAAACGCAATCCTATATCTGCATATCCATATCCAAAACACATTATACAAATCCAATTCCTATTAATTTCTCAACTCAATATACAAATCATAATCATTATACATAATATCATAATTCAAGTTTTTATACAAGGTCACCAGGCAATCCCCAATCACATTCAATATCTCAATTCCATATTCAAATTCCTAATTCAATCCAAACCCAAAAATCAATCACATTTATATTCATTCACAAATCATTTCCATAATCATACACAATCCCATCCATAATTTAATTCAATACATAATTTCATACATAACCCCCAAGAATTCATATCATTTACATTCCGAAATAGATACACTACAAACTTGAATGGCATTCCAAGCCATTTACAAACCATTCCAAAAATCCAAAATACATAATTTACTAAATAAGCAAAAATGAACAGATGGCTTGACTTTCTTTCATCCGATCTCCAGCTCGAAACCTAGAGATGGGGATGAAAGGGGGTGAGCTAGACAGCTCGTGGATAATATGTTTATAAATTGAACATAAGCAAAAACATGTGCTAAAACTCTTTTTCCATTGTTTAAAACATTTTACAAAATAAATTTCATCAAAAGCTTATTTTTGAAACTTTCAACCTTTTTAAATTCGTTCTTAGTAAATTTCGAAAACTACGTAATTGAAAAACTCAAGTCCGCACTTTACAATTTCTCAAAATTGACACAATTCATACACCAATTCACAAATCACAAAACAAAATTTAAAAAAAATCACAAATGCATCACATATGAACACAAGTCAAAACACATAACATAGCAAAACGGTTTGGGTCGGTCCAAAACAGAACGTACTGCACATTCCTGCATAGCGGTCCTGTGCAGCCGTGAACGAATCGTACTACACCTTCCATGACTTATGGGAGTCCGAAATCGAAGCTTTAGTGCCACTAGCGGATAGGCGGGAGAAGCCTTAAAAAAAATAGACAAGTTCGCACTTGTCCCACTTATGGGACCTGAACAAACCCACATAACACGTAATCATACTTGAAAACGGATTGCCTGAAGGCACATTTTGAAAATTCAATTTTTCATGTCATGTCATATTTAAACATAACGTCACTCGCAAATGTCACAATTTCAAATAATTCACTGTGAAATCATTCATAACAAGCAATGCAACAATTTTCATAATAATTTATTAACATTGATAATTTATGAATTTCAGAAATTATTAACACATTCAAACGGATTAAAATTTAACAATTATTTCAATTTTATCAAATCATTTAAAACAATGAATGAACAATTTTCATAATTGATCAAATCATTCATAAATAATAAATTTTCAGAAATTTCATCAATTTATCGAAATCATTGAAAACAATCAATTTAACCTTTCTAACAATTTTTGTAAAATCCGTCGGAAACAATGAATTCAACAATTCGTAAATCATTTCAAATTCCAATTAATTCAATCCTTTGCAAAAACCATAATTTATAAACTTTTGTGCTTTCTTGATTTTTTTTTAAACTCATATATAGCTTATAATTAAAAGAATAAACATATTACCCACCTCAAATCAATGCTAGAAACTTATCCAAATCGTCAATTTGCCCATAGTTTCTTTCTTTCTTTCAACTTAAAATTACCTATACCAATTCACTCAAATTGAACCTCATAAATAACATAATCCTCAAAATTGAATTTCTAAAACACAAACCCATTCTATTTTCCATGAATCCAAACCAAAAATTTCCAAAATCCTCAAATCACAAAAATTGGGCATAAACCCTAATTAATTTATCATCCAAAATTGAATCAATTACAACATGTAATCTCTAAAATTGAGCTTAGAATCAACAAACTCGTACTAATTCCAAGGCATCTAAACTAAAACTTCACTAAAATCCAAAACTCAAAAGCTTTCTCTTACCTCTTTTCCTTTCCAATTTCGGATTTGTTGGCCTAGAAAGGAAACCTTCACTTTCTTCCATCTTTTTTCCTTTGAATCTACTCAAAAATCATGGTAGATGCCCCCAAAAATTCGAAACCTTGCTTCTCCTGCTTTCTTTAGACGAAACCTTCATCCTCTCTTTTCTTCTTCTTATTTCTTTCAAGTCTTTAGGTAATAATCGTGCTTCCCTCACTAAAAACGACAGCTTCCTTGATTTTATATGGCCATGTCATTAAATGAAAGAGAAAAGACCTAATTGCCCCTCCATGTTAGCCTTCATACTTAACCCTTTAAGTAAACTCCCAAAATTGCCCCTATACTCATCTTAATTCAAGCTTACTTTAGGACAAGTTTCTAATCATCAATTTGAAGGAATTTCACAAAAATTCCTTCTATAGAAATATTCCTCCTTGTCTTAATTTAATTTGGATCACTATACCAAAAGTTATGCTCCAAACAGTTCGGACATGTCTTATGTTAAATCATTTTCCAGCATGTTATTTCCATCCAAACATTGACATTCTTAAACACAAAATTGAAACTCTATGTCTTTATAACAATTGTAGCCCAATTTTTTTAGTTTAATTCAAATTAAGAATCACCTCGTTTGGATTACCAGAACAAAAGTTATGGCTAAAATACGTTCAGATTTCTCGAATCCAAGACTGCACACGAATCCAAACTTCAAGTCAGAAATTGAAAGTCTTAAGGGCTAAATTGAAATTTCATTTCTTCATATGATTTGTATCCCCATGACTCAATTTTATTTTTTCTCAAGAATCACTCTAATCGAATCTCCACAGATCCCGAATTTCGCAAAAGACTAAACCATGTTCAAAAAATTATCTAACTCACTTTGATTAAATTGATCATCATTAATTTAATCTCATAAAAATACAAATATCCCTTGAATATGTAGATAATTGTCTTAGAAATCCAACGCTTTGAAAATCATGTCAATCGGATGTCGAACGGAAAAGATATAAACAAAAGATTGAAATAGGGACATAATAAGAAATAAGAATAGAGACATGTATATATGTATAAACACATATATATATCCGAATTTTCCAAAAATCATATCTCTTGATCCCGAACTCCAAATTCGACAAATTTGGTATCAAAAGATAGCTCAAAGGAATCTCTACAACTTCCATGAAGGATAGAAAAATCAAATTGTCCTCTAAGGGAGTCAAAAATCCACTCAAAGTTTCTGTCCTAATCATCTCTTCCTAAACAACTTTCAAATTTCCGTCGATCATAACTCCTAGCCTCGATATCAAAAAATTGCATACTTTATGGCGATACAAATCTGGGAATATAAGCTACAACTTTCATGTAGACCATTTACTCTAATTCAGACCACATCAATCCTGCTATTTGCCTGAAAACACAGCATGTATAATTTCCACACTTAAGAACATTTTCAAAGTCAAGGTAAAATAACCTTAACTTTGACTGACTATAACTTTTACTCCTGATATCGAAAAATATCAAACTTTATGACGACAGAAAGCTTTCAATAGAAACTACAAGTTTCCTGAAGATCATTTTCTTAAATTCTGCCTAAATCAAAAAGTCAACTCTCAAGTCAAACTTTCTATATCCAAAAGTCAACTTTCTTAATTCTCCAAATTTTCACACTTTTACTCTTTATTTCTTGATTTCCAACTTCTATTTCATTCTTTTCATTCACTCTAACTTTTTATAACTCATACAAATTTATTCAAATCCCAAATTTATTCAAATTCCAAATTTATCAAAATCAAACAATTCTTTCTTCATCACTTTCCTTTAAGTATAAATTACATCGATACCAGAACATAAACACAAAAACACTCATTTCTTTTCAATTATTATTTCTAAATTTTACTTAAAAATCGGGGTCCAGCAGTAACTTTTGGTCCCCACCTCTTTGGTAGACTTCTTAGGATCTTACGAACATGATCTTGGTTTTCGTAAGTTCTTCCAAGAGCTTTTAGTCCATTGATAATTGTTTGAAATCTTTCAAACATTTGATCAATAGAATATTCATCTTTCATTTTGAACAGCTCGTACTGATGCACAAGAATACTTATCTTGGATTCTTTAACTTGTTCCATACCTTCATGTGCGATGGATAACGTATCCCACATCTCCTTCGCAGTATCGCATCCGTGGACTTTATCGTACTCACTTCTGCTTAAGGCACAACTCAAGAAGAACTTTACTTTAGAGTTTAGTTGAAATCTCGCCTTTTGATCAGCTGTCCATTTGATTCGTGGAATAAGATTTCCTTCTTCATCCGCTGGTGTGTATGGTCCATTCTCTATTACGTCCCAAAGGTCAACATGAGTAGATTCTATAAACAACCGCATCCTATCTTTCCAGTAGTGATACTCTTCTCTATTAAACGCTGGAGGTCTAGTGACTGAGGCACCTTCTGCTATGTATGTAAGTGATTCCGCCATAATCTTTAATCCACACTTTGTTAAGGTGATCCTTAGACACCAAGCTCTGATACCAATTGAAGTGAATCACACGTTAATACAAGACTTATTATACAATATACAATTGCACAAGAAGGGGGGGTTGAATTGTGTATTATTTTTAGTTAAGCCCCTTCGAAAACGTTTTGTTAAAAGAAACTTGTTCTTTTCACAAGAACTACTGAAACTCAAAGTTATAGAGTATTTTTTTCGAAAACTTGTATAAAAACTAGTAAGATAAAAAAATTGAAAGATAAAAGAGAGTAAGAGTTGAGAGATGTTGACACAGCGATTTTTATACTGGTTCACCCCAAACCATGGGCTACATCCAGTCCTCAGATATCTTTCTAAGATTTTACTGTCTCCCAAAACCGTTACAAGTATTCTTTGTCTCTGAGCCTCTTCAGGTCTCTTACAATCAGTATTCTTTCACACTTAGCCTTTGCAGGCTATATACACTACTTTCAACTGTTGAGACCCGATCCGGAAACCAGATCTCAACCGAAAAAGTGAAAACAAAAACGAAAACAAAGAGGTGGAACGAACAAAAGCGGAGCGAAGAACAAATTGGATTACGAAGCGAACGCAGAAAACAGAATCATACATCACAAAGCAAAGTGGAGCAAAACGGAAAGCAAAAGTAGCGAAACGAAACAAATACGAATCAAACAAACGAAATCGGAAAGCGAATAAACAAACGGATCAAAGCAAAATTAAATACAGAGACAAGCGCAAACGGATCTGACATCCGATAACATACATCTTAACAAACGAACGCGTTGGAAACCCAGACTATGACATATCCAAAATTCGGTATAATTTTTTTTTCTTTTTCTTTCTTTCTTTTTCTTTTATATTCATTTTATTCCATCTCAAACTAAACAAACGATTTTTCCCATCTTTGCAAAATCATATCTTTTAATCCTCTAAATCTTATTTTTCTTTCTTTCCAATTTGTTTTCTAACGAAAATTCAGCAACATAACAGCTGAAAATTTAAGAAGCGAATTTTTGATAAATTAATGTTTATATAAATGTTTGAAAAATTATGATTTCAAAGGATTAAATTCCTTATTGTGGAAATGATTTTTTTAGAAAATGCAAGGTTTATGAAATTCAGGATTTTCGAATTATTTGAATAATTTGAGAAACATGCTTTGTAAATTTTGAATAAGTTTGAATTATGACTCAAAGGAATTATTGCATTCATTGTTATGAATTTTGATTGATTGCGATGTACGATTAAATTGATGATTTGAATTGCATTAGAATTGTTATATGATTTTCATGTGTTACGAGAATGTCCCAAGTATTGACATTATTTGATGTTATGATATAAAAAGTTTGAAAGTAAGTTTTTGAAAAGTGCCTTCGGACAATCTGAAAGTTTCAGTTTTGAATTATATGTTAAGTGGGTTTGGTTAGGTCCCTTTCGTGAGTCAGTGCACTACCTCTATTTGTTTATAGCCTTCTCCCGGTTGCCCGCAAGTGACTTAGGAGTTCGATTTGGACTCTCCGCTCACTACCGCATTTGCAGGACATTATCTGAGGAATGTGCGACGCTCGCTAGACCCACCCAAACCGTTTGATGTGTTTTATGTGTTTGATTTATGATTTTATATGTTTTGTGAATTGGTGTGATGCATTCATGTTTTTAAATTTGACCTTGAAATAAGAAAGAATTGAGGATTTTGAGAAATGAGAGGATAAGACTTGTAAACGAAAGATTTTGGAAATGTTTTATGAATGGTTTAAAAATTGAAAGATTTAAAAGATAAGCTTTGAAAGGTTTCACCGTGAAATGTTTAAAAATGACAAACTTCTTGAAAATGAGTTTTTCGCTTATTGTTCAATTTATAAATATATTATCCACGAGCTTCCGAGCTCACCCCCTCCCCCCCTTTCATCCCCATCTTCAGGTTTCGAGCAGGAGATCGGATGAAAGAATGTGAAGACACTTGGTCCGATTTTGTATCGTCTGTATTTTTATGTGAAATGAGATTTGGATATCAATATTGTTTATGGCTTGAATTGTCGTTAAGTAAGGGATTATGATGTATTTCGAACATGTATTTCAGAATGTATGAGGATTATAAAATAAAGTATGAGAGTGTGAAATTGTATATGAAATTGTATATGGGTCTGGAAATGAATTATGAGACTAGTAGATTGAATTACAATTATGAAAGTGTTTTAGAATTAGGTTTGCGTTTGTGTATGCTGAGATCCCGGACTGAGGGTCCGGTGGATTTTGATGTTTGTATATTTGATTGAGAATTTTAGAAGTATATTTTGAACCCTTGCAGGTTTTGGGTTAGGTCAAAGGCAATCGTTATGCTGCCGAATTTTCGTTAGAAAACAAATTGGAAAGAAAGAAAAATAAGATTTAGAGGATTAAAAGATATGATTTTGCAAAGATGGGAAAAATCGTTTGTTTAGTTTGAGATGGAATAAAATGAATATCAAAGAAAAAGAAAGAAAGAAAAAGAAAAAAAAATTTATACCGGATTTTGGATATCTCATAGTCTGGGTTTCCAACGCGTTCGTTTGTTAAGATGTATGTTATCGGATGTCAGATCCGTTTGCGCTTGTCTCTGTATTTAATTTTTCTTTGATCCGTTTGTTTATTCGCTTTCCGATTTCGTTTGTTTGATTCGTATTCATTTCGTTTCGCTACTATTGCTTTCCGTTTTGCTCCACTTTGCTTTGCGATGTATGATTCTATTTTCTACGTTCGCTTCATAATCCGATTTGTTCTTCGCTCCGCTTTTGTTCATTCCACCTCTTTGTTTTCGTTTTTGTTTCTGCTTTTCCATTTGGGATCCGGTTTCCGGATCGGGTCTCAACATAGATGGTATCAGAGTCCAGTATTAGGATCTTAACTGGGCATATAAGATTGAGAAGAGTGTGTAAGGATAAGATTGAATTTGTGAGAATGTGTTAAGTGATCGTTTGATTTCGATGACAATAAGTATGAATGACTTTAGGAATGTGAAATTGATATGAATGATTTGTCATGAATTTTGTGAAGAATAAAAGTGATTATTTGATGAAGATGATAAGAATTTTGAGCAATTTAAGGAAAGAGTTCATGAAATTGAGATTTGAAAGTTCATGATGTATTGGATGAAGAGATGTTGAATATCTATGTGTGAGATGAAATGAGAAAGGTTTGAAAGATGGGATTAATATTGAAGATCCATTGGTTAATTTGGAATGACATTTGGTCCTTAGTGGATTCCTTAAAAAAATGAGACCATATGACTTGTGAACTATTTGATGTGAGGAGATAGTGACTTTGGATATGATATTAGTATTTGACATAAGAAGTGAATAAGTAAGAAAGTGTTTGATTATCTTCGTTTAGAAAGAAATAATATGTAAAGATGAGTTACTTGGTGTTAAAGCAAGTATGAATTTCGAGGACAAAATTCTTTTAAGAGGGGGAGAAATGTTGGACCCCGATCTTTAAGTGAATTTTAGAAATATAAAAAGTATGAAATAAGTAAGTTTGTATATGAATTTTGTAATAGATGTGATTAAGTTTATATCACTGCGAAGATCAGAAAGTCACTTACAACTTCCATGAGGGACATAAAAATCAATTTGACTCCTAAGGGAGTTAATTTTTCAGTCAAACGTTCTGTCCTCTAATAATCATGCTAAAACCATAACATAAACTTGTAAAAATCATAACTTACCATTCCTTGATCGAAAAATTCCATACTTTATATCAAAATAAAGATCAAATCAAATTCAACAAATAAATATACTACCCACCTCGAATTGATGCCAGAAACTTGTTCCTAGCTCCAATTTGATCCTTGCTTCTTTCCTTCTTTCAATTTAATTTTCCCTAAACCAATTTCATCAAAATTCAACCTCATAAATAACATAATTCTTAAAATTGATGTCATAATTCATCAATTCATACTAATTCCAAGATATTTAAATCACCAATTTCTAAAATCCCCAAATCTCAAAATTGGTCTAAACCAATTTATCCAAATTCAATATCATAAATCCCATAATCTTTAAAATTGATATCATAATTCACAAACCCATACTATTATCTATAATTCTACACCAATAATTTCTAAAAACCTCAAACACAAAATTTAACATAAACCTTAATTAATTTCTATCCAAAATTAAACAAAACCTAAGGCATATACATCAAAATTGACTTCATATATCACATACCCATATCATTTTTCATATTTCTAAACCAAAAACGCATCAAAAATCACACATTAAATTTTCGACCTTACCTCATTTTTCACTGAAATCTGACTTTTCTTGGCTTGGAAGGAAGCTCTTGTGCTCCTCCACCTTTTCTCTCTTGAACCATCTCAAAAATCCCTAAGAAACAAGTAGAAAAATCGAAACTTAGCTTTCTCTCTCATCTTTCTCCATGGACGAAGCTTCTACGCTCTTCTCCCTTCTTATTTTCTTCTCCTTTCCTTCTCATCATCGTGATTCTTCCTTTAGAAATGACACTCCCTTTAATATGTAGTTCCATGTCATTTAAAATGAGGGTCAAATGACCCTTTTGCCCCTCTCTTTAAGTGGACTTTCCAAAATGCCCCTATCATTTACTTTAAGTCATGATTACTTACGGATCTGATTCGCACTATCAATTTGAAGGAATTTGTCAAAACTTCCTTCTAGAGAAATGTTCCACTATGTCTTAGTTTCATAATGCCATAAAAATCATCCAATTCGGAGTACTACATCGAAAGTTATGCTCAAAACATTTCGAATATGTTCATGTTCTAACACATTTTCTAGTACCTTATTTCCATCCAGAAATTAACATTCTTAATTCCAAAATTGACATTCGATGTCTTCATAACAATTGTAGCCTTATGTCTCTAGTTTAATCCAAAATAATAATCACATCATTTCTATTACCAGAGCAAAAGTTATGCCCAAAATACTTTCATATGTTTCTAATCCAAAAACTGCACACTAATTTGAACTTAAATTCGGAAATGGAAAGTCTTAGGGGCAAAATTGAAATTTCATTTCTTCATATGATTTGTAGCCCCATGTCTTAATTTTATTTCGCCTCAAGAATCACTTCAATCGGATCACCACAAATCCCGAATTTCTCAAAATACTGAACTATGTTCAGAAAATTTTCTGACTCACTTTGATTAAATTAATCACCCTTAATTTAATCTCAAAAATTCACAAATTTTCAGTAAAAATGAAATTCACTGTCTTAGGAACCCAACGCTTTAAAACCAAGTCAATCGGATGTCGGACGGAAAAGAAATGAGCGAAAGATTGAAGAGGGGTCATATTTCCTATAATCTGGAAATAATAATTAAATAATCCAAAAATAATAATTAAATAATTAAAAAAATAAAAAAAATTATTCAAAGGCCCTCCTCACTAAGGCGATACGTCGCCCTAGCGAGAGAGCTTACGAAACCTTTTTTTTTCAAATATATATATATATATATAATTATATACATAATTATATATATATATATTCAAATTTTCAAAAATCGTAGCTCTTAATTTCGAAATCCAAATTTGAAAATTTTGGTCTCTATGGAAAGCTTGAAGGAAGCTCTACAACTTCCATGTAGAACTCAAAAATCAATTTTGTCTCTAAAGGGGTCAAAAATTCAGTCAAAGGTACTGCCCCAATTTAATATATCCCTAAACAAATGCCAACTTTGAAAATTTATATCTTTCAACTCTAAATTCCGAACACCTCATATTTTATATCACTGCGAAGATCAGAAAGTCACTTACAACTTCCATGAAGGACATAAAAATCAATTTGACTTCTAAGGAAGTTAATTTTTCAGTCAAACGTTTTGTCATCTAATAATCATGTTAAAACCATAACATAAACTTGTAAAAATCATAACTTATCATTCCTTGACCGAAAAATTCCATACTTTATATCAAAATAAAGATCAAATCAAATCCTTCAACTTTC
This sequence comes from Erythroxylum novogranatense, assembly GCA_029891385.1. Taxonomy (NCBI): domain Eukaryota; kingdom Viridiplantae; phylum Streptophyta; class Magnoliopsida; order Malpighiales; family Erythroxylaceae; genus Erythroxylum; species Erythroxylum novogranatense. Next base: position 58,573,365 of record CM057225.1, on the reverse strand, counting down.
ATGAAGAACTTCAAGGCTCAATTAACCTCTAACTAGGTCAATTTTTCAGTCAAAGTTTCAGCCATATAAATGGGTCAACCTATGTCACATTCAAACTTTGACTGACCATAACTTTCACTCTCATGAAGAACTTCAAAGCTCAATTAACCTCTAACTAGGTAAATTTTTCAGTCGAAGTTCCAGCCATATAAATGAGTCAACCTATGTCACATTCAAACTTTGACTGACGATAACTTTCACTCACGATATCGAAAAATTGCAAACTTTATGGCGACAGAAAGCTCTTAACATAAACTACAAGTTTCTAGAAGACCATTTTCTCAAATTTTGCCTAAATCAAAAGTCAACTCTCAAAGGCCAAAAAGTCAAACTTTTCATATTTTCATATTTTCACACTTTTTCTCTTTATTTCTTGATTTTCAACTTAATTTTCAATTTCTCATCCACTTAAACTTGTATAATCCATATAAATCTATTCAAATTTCAAAATCATCTAACTCCATTAATTCTTTTTCTCATCAATTTTCTTAAAACTTAATCACATCTATTACAAACTTCATATACAAACTTACTTATTTCATACTTTTTATATTTCTAAAATTCACTTAAAGATCGGGGTCCAACATCAACTGAAAGGTTTTTGAGCTTTGTTACAGAAAAAATAGCTCTAGATTGTTCGCACAATAATTTCTCTCAAGTATCACTAAGTGTTGGCCCCTGAATTTTTCTTGTTAAATTAAACATGATTTAATTAAATTATGAGGTGTTGATGGATTTAGCCTTGCAGTTAATTATTATGTCAAAGGATTTTATTGCATGGATTGATAGAATTTAAGTGTTAATATTATAAGAATGCATGAGGGGCATTTTTGGAAGATTTCTTAAGTCAAAGAGGTAGAAGGCTTATCTTGGAGGGCAAAATAGCCATTGCCCACCCATTAAGTTAAGAGTATGAATTAAAAAGAAAAGAAGAGGGAGAAGGAGAAGAAAAAGAAGGAGAGTGTTGTAGAAGAGGAAAAGAAGAGGAGAAAAGCTAGGGTTTGAAGATTTTGACAGATTTGGAGCAATTTTTGGTAAGCCCAAGTGCATTTCGTTTTGTTTTGGTTGGATTAAACCTTAGTGTAGCTTGGTGTGATGTTGGAATCGGTTGTTTAGGGTTTTTCGGAAAAACTAGGTGAAATCTTTGGGTTGATGATTTTGTGGCTGATTTTAAGGTTTGAATGAGTTAGAAATGTAGTATTGGACTTGAATCAAGGTTTAGATGTGTTGTATGTGCTTAAGGGAAGGATTGAAGTGGGAAAATGTTGGAAAAATCAGGTTCGGAGAAGTTCTCCAGATCCGCACGTCGCGATGTGCGAATTTATGCATGTCGCGGCAAGCAACAACCCTTCATCGTGGTGTGCAAAAGGAGGGGTGTACGCCGCGGTGCACGCATGCATGCACGCCGCGGCGCACACGAACCTTTCGCCGCGGCAAGACCCAGTTTTCCAACGCAGTGTATTTTGGTATTTTTAGGCATATCTTTTGATGTAGACATCCAAATGAAGTAATTTTTTATTCTTTGTAAAATAGAGACTAAGGTCTACAAGTTTTATGAAGAAAGGAAGTTTTGAATCAGTCTTTAAAGTTCTCAAATTTTGGATGGAAGTTGAGTATAGGTTCTTGTTTCAACATAAGGATAGTCCCATCATGTTTGAAGTATAACTTTTAGATTTCTGAACCAAATGGAATAATTTTGGAGTCATTAGAAACGTAAGACAATGGGGAACTCTTATAGGAAAATTGACCCGAATGATTGGACTTTTTAAAGAGTTGAGTTTTTAGAATTTATTTTAGTGAATATGTAATAATTGGGTCCTTAATTTGTATTCCTACTGAATAGGAATTTTGTATTGATAAAGGGAATCAAGGAAGGCAAGAGGATCAAGAGGAGAGGCATCTTTTGAGCATGTATCCAACCAAGGAATTCAGGTGGGTTTCATGTTTATAATTTAGTAATGAGCCAATAAAGTTTTCTCCCAAATCAAGAATGATTTCAACTACTTCGTAAATATTGTGTTTGTTTCTTTTGAATGATTTGCAAAAATGTTCCATGTTTCAATCTATGAACTTTTATGATGAATTTTGAAATAAAAGATAGAAATGCATTGAAATGTTTTATGTTATGCTCTGGAAAATTCATAGCATTTTGTATCTTTGAAAAAGAAAGAAAAGAGCATGAAAAGTATGAAAGCTTTGGATAGAATGATTTGAGCATGAAACAAATGAATATGTGCTTTGTTTAGGTGAGAGAGGAACATATCATTAGTCACGTGCATGTCGACGTATAGCCTTCTCCCGGCTGCCCACTTGAGGCCACGAGATCCTAAGAAATTGAACTCGGATAGTTTACGGTATAAACTTCGGTTTATCCAGATCGTTCCACGGAACTCTCGAGCCGTTTGTTTGTGCATTGCATCAAGTATGTGCATAAATTGAGCATTTGCACTGATGATTGAATGAACATGTGTAGGTGTAAGTCGACTTGTATTGAGATGTAAGTCGACTTATACCAGTTCGGTACTAATAAGTCGACTTGTATACCCGTGTAAGTCGACTTATGCGTGTACTGATCTTAGTGAGATTGTTAGAGTAGTGCCTAAAGGCAATCCCTTTAGTGCTTTTTGTTCATAGTCATGTACAGACTTTATGAATAAATAAAGAAAGGCATGTTTCATTTATTTGATGTTCTTTATGAGTTGATATTGATCTTTAATCAAATTAATGAAGTCCATGATATATGACATAGCATGAAGGAAATTATGATGTGATCATAATCCTGAGATTCCTATCATGTGCAATTATGTCAGTATCTAAATTCTCCCTAGTCATAGGATTAATGAGACTGGACATCATTAATCCGGACAGACTAGCATATGTTATACTCCTTGATTGGATCAAGCAGTGGATCTCAGAAACTGTAAATATGAGATATTTAGAGTTGACATGTGGATGCTTACTAGCGGTAGTAAGTACATTGGATGACCTGCCATGAGATCATCACATGGATGTCCTATTCTAATGTCAGTGATAATCTCATCATAGCAATGGTGCAAGTATCCTTAGACTTGAGGTACTCAAGGATATCTTGGATATTGATTCTGTGCTTTGACTCCATTCCTTGTTGCCTTTCAGAGGTTATTCATAGGGTGGTGCTTGGGTACAGTTTGAGGTATTCGAAGGTAATTGAGTAGCCAATAGAGGATTCATCACTTCTGTGATAGCAGAAGAGATACCCTGGCCTCTTGTCAGGATCATTACTTTAAGTCTCGGCGGAGCATAAATATGTCATGAAGAGTGTCTTCATGGACATATAAAGTAATGAGTCCTATGACAGAACCGATATCACTGGCTAGACTTAGTCTAGTAAGAGTTGACACTTTGACCATACTCATAACCAAATGGGGTATAGGATGATGAAAGGACGAATTGCACGGTAATTGTCTATGGAAGGGTTCGTGATCCGTTCGTGATGAATTCATCAAACCAATTACTTTCCGGTCAATTGGGGTCATGATGTGTTGCTTAGACGCCGCTCATGACTTGCCTGGATTAAGTGTTAATCTAAGTGGCCAACATAACCGGGAACCTAAAGGGTCACACGCATAAGAGTGTTTCAGAGAATCCGTAAAATAGTATTGGACAGAGTTCCAATTATGGAGAGCATTAGGATTAAATGGATCCCAATGAGATCGAGATATGTCCCAATGAGATCGCGACATCGATATTCTTTGAAAAAAAGTTTTGGGGTTTATCCCATATTGGGACCCAGAGAGGTAGTAGACCTAATTTCCAGTATGATGGACCACTTTAGCAATATATATACATATATATATATGATTAATTAATTAAATAATTAATTAATATATATATATATATGCTATGCACGTGGATGGAGGAAAAGATGATCTTTTAGCTTTATATATATATATATATATATATATATATATAAATGGCTAACGTGGAAGCTTGTCCACCATTAGTTTTTGATGAGTCTTTAAAGTGTTAAAGACAAATGGAAAAAGGTGGCTTGGTGAGTGTGTCGTGGTTTTAGAAAGGAAGAAGGTTTTGAGAAAACCTAAGTCTTCATCTCTCATCTCCATCGATATTCAAGGCTTCATCTTCTCCTCCAAGTTTTTCATCTTCCTCCATCAAATCTCAAGCTCTCCAAGGACAGAGGTAGGGTCTAGCAGCTTTTACTTTGTTCTAGCTATTCCCGGGTCAAAAGGGTTTGTCCCGATTAGGTTTTCTGATCTCTGCGTGGATACCTTTAGAGATAGTCTCTATTGGTTATTCAGGTTTGAGTCTTCATACTGACACATAGATCCTGGCCTTCGGGAAGGTCCCGGCGACAAAAATTTTTGTTTTCTGCACCTGGTACATGTGATGTACCTCCCGGGATTTTCCTACAGTGGTATCAGAGCCACTTGTGTCGTGTATGAAGCTAAAACCCTAGCTAGGTCGGACTTCCTATTTGAATTTGACGTTGATGCATGTATGCTGTCCAAATTTCGAATTAATATAGGGATATGTTTTTCGAAATTTTTCTGCCCAGAATTGTTCATAACATGTTATAGAATATGTCTGTGAAAGATGAGAATTTATCAATTTGTTTTGATATAGTTTTGCTATTTTATTCCCTAAGGTTCTAGATGCTGTTTTGTGACACATCATGTGAACAGGCATGTGTATAAATTCGATAATAAATTCTAGAAAAAACAATTTTCGGATTGGCCTTCACCAAAATGTCCCTAAGATGTTTTTGAATGTCTATGTGGATGGAAAAGTGTTTTCAAGGTGATTTTCTATTTATTCACGAATTTATTCTATGCTGTTGGGAACAGCTGTGTTGATGAACACAGATTTTGAATCGGTTTTGTTGATTAGGTTGACTGAGTTTTTGATGGCTATAAATCCTGGAAAAATTCTTGAAGCATATTCTGAACATGTAGTAACCTGTATAATTTTCTCAGAATTTATTGAAATTTTTTCAATGATTATTTCGAGCAATGTGTAGTACTTGGAAGTTTTGTGAACATTGCTGGGACTGTTTTGCTTGACATAATTGAATGTGTATTTTTCAGTTCCAATGCCTTGGACCATTTTTAATGTGATTGAAAATGAGCTATCTTGATTTAGTATGCTTGCCAAACTGAATTTCTTGAAGTTGGTTTTCCAAGAATTTTCGGATGCCGAATAGGTCACATTAGCGTCTCGTTAGTGTATTTCATTATCTTGCTTGTTTTGGCCGTCATAATTTTTTGTGACTTGTGCCGAAGTAATTTGATAACGTATGGACTAGCTAGAGATGCTTAGGGTGATAATTTGGTGTTTCCTAAATTGTTTAGATATTTATGAGTAATGACTCATTTTCAAGCTTTTCTTGTATGGTTTGACTGTATATGGCAATCATGTAACAATGAAGTGTTCATTGGTACATCAAATTAACAGATATTACCTTAGGTATGTTGGTATTGTGAATTGGGACTACACGGATTGAGAAATTAGCCGATTAGATAGCAATTTCGCTTGGATAAGTCGACTTACACAATGTACAAGTCGACTTGTCCGTGCACTGTAGACGTATAAGTCGACTTGCATAATGGTACAAGTCGACTTGTTAGGTATATGATTACCTGAAATCGATTTACACATGCATAAGTCGACTTATTAGAGGCATAAGTCCACTTATACATACACAAGTCGACTTATAACATGCAAAGGAGGATGATGGATGATTTTAGGTATAAATTCAATGTGATTGATGAAGTACCCTAAGTCATGCCATATAGTCATGGTGACTATAATCCTACGGCTTGAGAAGAAGAAGATGAGACCGAAAACCCTCAAATCACATGAAAACTAACGCCTTCCATTAATATGGTAAAACCAGAGTTCTTATAGGGTTGGGTTGTTGGGTAAACCCAAGCTCGCTCTATACTGGATATGTTGAACCATGAAAATGTGATTTTCAGATTAATGGGTTGGTTTTCACTAGAAGCGTTGGTTTGTTGAGTAAACTCAAGGTCAACGTGGATGAGGCGAAATTGGGTAGCATGCATCGATGTATGCGTATCAAAGAGTTGATAACTCAATGTAAGTGCGCGATCAACAAGTTGATAGATCGATCGATAGTTGTGTCTAAGATGTAATTGGTATATCCGATACCTCCCGAGACATAAGGTGGCTTGTTGGGTAAACCCAAGGTCATGCTTAATGTCGGTTATCGATGATGCAATTGGTATGTTCGATACCTACCGATTGACCTAAGTTCAGGCTTGTTGGGTAAACCCAAGGTCATTCTTAGCAATATCGGATATCAACCCACTAGACATTATGTCATTTTGTTTCTTTGGATTCAGAATGAGGGTTATGGATTCTATGAAACTAGTGGGAGCTTTTTGCATATCATTCAAGTCCTTATGATTATGCATCTATTCCTATTCTAACATTCTTTCTCTCTTTCCGTTTAGGTTGGTTGAAGATGTCTTCGGTGTGAACTTACGCCGCTAATGGATTCCAACAAGTTAATCTGGACCGAATTTTCTTGACTGGCTAAGGAATCTGAGAATTGTTCTCAGATCTGAGGAACTGGGATACATCCTAGATGTTCCACTTCCAGATGCACCTGCTGTCGATGCTTCTGATGAGGATCAGAAGGCATATCGTAAGCATCTAAAGGACAGTGACATGGCTACTTGCATTATGCTTGCCTCGATGTCACCAGAGCGAGTCCATGGATGCTCACACTATAGTATTTCATCTTAGGAGTCGTTTGATGAGCAAGCTCGGTCGAAAGGTTCGAGACCTCAAGACTTCTCTTCACCATTAAAGATGGCTCCAGGACATCCGCATGTAGTATGCCCCAAGATGAATGGCTATATTGAGAGATTGGCCGCCTTAGGTTTTGTAATGGATTATGAGTTAAGTATAGACTTCATTCGGTTGGATTGTCCGAGAGTTATTCACGGTTAAGTGTTAAACTATCGGATGAACCAAATATCCACAACAATACCGAGTTGATCAATCTGCCAAGACGGTGAGTAGACTATCAAGAATGATAGTAAGCAAGTCTTAATGGTGGCTGCTTCTTCTTCCGGTTCAAAGAAGAAAAGAACCCAAAGAAGAAGAAGGCCAAGAAACCAAAGGGAAGCGCCATCAAGAAGAAGACCAAAGAAGCGCCCGAAAGGAACTTGCTTCCATGTGGTAAAGATGGCCATTGGAGGCGAATTGCAAAGTCTATCCGAGTCATTTGAAGCGTAAGAAGACATCGATGCCTCAACTACTTCGGTATGTTTGTCATCGAGGTTAATACTGTTTCGATCACAACATTTGGGTATTTGATATTGGTTGTGGCTCACATATGTAATGATATGCAGGGCCTAAGGGACGATGATGACTCATGAAGGAGAAGTAGACTGCGTGTTGAAAATGGAGCAAGAGTTGCTGCATTAGCCGTAGGAACCTATGTTTTGTCTCTCCCACTAGGCTTGTACTCGAATTGGATGATTGTTATTTTGTACCCGTTTGACAAAGAACATATTGTCTTCTTTGTTTAAATAAATTTGGTTTCCATTTGAATTTTAATAGCAATGGTTGTTCTATTAATTCTAATGGAATGCTTTATGGTCTTGGTACATTACGCAATGGTATTTACATATTAGATATGTCTCATCCAATTATGAATGTCAATGACACCAAACGGCATAAAAGAGATAATTTAAAGTCAACTTACTTATGGCATTGTCGACGGCCATATAAATGAGACACGATCGCTAAACTCCATAGAGTGGCGGTTTAGGTCATTTGATTATGAATCATATGACACATGCGAATCTTGTTTATTAGGCAAGATGACTAAGCTACCCTTCAAGGGAAAGGGTGAACGAGCGATCGAGTATTAGACCTAATACATTCGGATGTATGCGGTCCGATGTCCATCCATGCTAGAAGTGGTTGTCGTTATTTCATTACCTTTATCGATGATTATTCTCGATATGGGTACTTGTATCTCGATGAGATACAAATCTGAAGCGTTTGAAAAGTTCAAACAATTTGAAATGAAGTAGAAAACCACTTGGTAAAAGTATCAAGGCATTACGATCCGATCGTGGTGGAGAATACTTAGACCAACAGTTTCGGATTATCTCGTAGATAATGGCATTTTATCTCGATGGACTCCTCCTTACACACCACAAAGACAATGGTGTGGCTGAAAGGAAACCTTGTTGGACATGGTACGATCAATGATGGGTTTCGCATATTACCAAAATTGTTTTGGGGTATGCGCTAGAGACAATTGTTTACTTGTTAAGCGAGTTCCTCTAAGACAGCTTGATGTTACTCCATATGAGATGTGGACTAACAGAAAACCTTATCTTTCTCATTTGAAAGTTTGGGGTTGTCCCGCTTACGTGAAGCGGATTCATCGAGATAAGCTTCAAGCAAAGTCTCGACAAGTGTTTGTTTGTAGGATATCCTAAAGAGACCATGGATATCAATTTACCTTCTTGAGAAACAAAAGGTGTTTGTTTCAAAGCATGTTGTCTTCTTAGAGAAAGAGTTTCTTCCGAAGAAGACAAGGGGAGCAAAGTTGAACTTGAAAAGTTCAAGATGCTCAAATGCATACTGAATCAATCGCCGAACTCGAGATCACTCATTCGGATGAAGTAACAGCTCAACCTTCTACTACACGAAGTTCAGAGGTCAAGAGGATACGACCGCTGTTCGAGAGATATGGATTTCGTAAGTGAACAGAATGACGATTGCTCATAGAAGATGATGAGCCTGCTACCTATGAAGAGGTTCTGAAAAGTTCAGAGTCTGAAAAATGGCTTTACGCCATGAAAGCCGAAATGGATTCCATGTACCAAAACCAAGTATGGACTTTGGTTGATGCACCTGAAGGGATAAAACCTATAGGGTGCAAATGGGTTTTTAAGAAGAAAATCGACGTGGATGGTAATGTGATTACTTATAAAGCAAGGCTTGTGGCCAAAGGATTTCGTCAAAGATAAGGAGTTGACTATGACGAGACCTTCAGCCCCGTAGCAATGCTTAAATCCATTAGGATACTCCTAGCCATTGCCGCTCATTATGATTATGAGATATGGCAAATGGATGTGAAGACAGCTTTCTTTAATGGAAATCTGGCCGAGGATGTGTACATGACACAACCAGAGGGCTTCACTTCCATCAATGGAGAAAAGGTATGCAAGCTTCGTAAATCCATTTATGGATCAAGCAAGCATCCAGAGTTGGAACATCCGCTTTGATGAGTCAATCAAAGAGTTTGGTTTCTCACAAAATCCGGATGAACACTGTATGTACAAGAAGGTTAATGGGACTGCAATCGTATTCCTTGTGTTATATGTAGATGACATATTATTACTCGAAAACGATGTTTCTATGTTGCAATCAGTTAAAATTTGGTTGTCCAAACAATTTGCGATGAAAGACCTTGGTGAAGCAACTTTTATCCTCGGGATAAAGATTTATAGAGATAGATCGAAAAGGTTGCTTGGTCTTTCACAATCATCGTACATAGACAAGATGCTAAAGAGGTTTAGCATGGAGCAATCCAAGAGAGGGTTTCTTCCCATGTCTCATGGGATAACACTCTCGAAATCTATGTGTCCTAAGACACAAGATGAGAGGATGCGCATGGATCAGATCCCGTATGCGTCTGCAGTAGGATCGATCATGTATGTTATGTTATGTACGAGGCCCAATGTATCGTATGCTCTGAGTGTCACAAGCAGATACCAATCGGATCCTGGTGAGGGTCACTGGGTGGCTGTCAAGAATATCCTCAAGTACTTGCGAAGGACTAAGGATGTTTTCTTGATATATGGAGATGGAAATCTCCAAGTGAGCGGGCATACGGATGCCAGTTTTCAATCTGATAAGGATGATTCAAAATCCCAGTCAGGTTATGTTTTCACACTGAACGGCGGAGCAGTCAGTTGGAAGAGTTCCAAACAAGAGACGACGGTGATTCAACGATCGAGGAAGCGAGTACATTCTTTGCATCGAGGCAAGCAAAGGAAGCTGTTTGGATCAAGAAGTTCATTACTGAACTTGGTGTGGTTCCTAGCTGTGATGGGCCCATACAGTTGTATTGTGACAACAATGGGGCTATTGCTCAGGCAAAGGAACCAAGGTCTCACCAACGATCTAAACACGTACTCCGCAGATATCATCTGATTCGAGAGATCATTGCCGAGGTGATGTCGTGATCGAGAGAATTCCACGAGCGTAACATTGTTGATCCGCTGACGAAGCCATTGTCACGTAAGAATTTTGATTCTCATGTACTCGCTTATGGTATTAGATACCAAGGCGATTGGCTTTAGGTCAAGTGGGAGATTTGTAGGTGTAAGTCGACTTGTATTGAGATGTAAGTCGACTTATACCGATTCAAGACTAATAAGTCGACTTGTATACGTGTAAGTCGACTTATGCGTGTACAAGATCGTGAGATTGTTAGAGTAGTGCCCTAAAGGCAATCCCTTTAGCTTTTTGTTCATAGTCATGTATACAGACTTTATGAATAAATAAAGAAAGGCATGTTTCATTTATTTGATGTTCTTTATGAGTTGATATTGATCTTTAATCAAATTAATGAAGTCCATGATATATGACATAGCATGAAGGAAATTATGATGTGATCATAATCCCGAGATTCCTATCATGTGCAATTATGTCAAGATCTAAATTCTCCTAGTCATAGGATTAATGAGACCGACATCATTAATCCGGATGACTAAGATATGTTATACTCCTTGATTGGATCAAGCAAAGGATCTCTAAAGCGTAAATATGAGATATTTAGAGTTGACATGTGGATGCTTACTAGCGGTAGTAAGTACATTGGATGACTGCCATGAGATCATCACATGGATGTCCTATTCTAATGTCGGTGATAATCTCATCATAGCAATGGTGCAAGTATCCTTAGACTTGAGGTACTCAAGGATATCTTGGATATTGATTCGTGCTTTGACTCCATTCCTTGTTGCCTTTCGAGGTTACTCATAGGGTGGTGCTTGGAGTGCAGTTTGAGGTATTCAAGGTAATTGAGTAGCCAATAGAGGATTCATCACTACGTGATAGCGCGAAGAGATGCCTCGCCTCTTGTCAGATCATTACTTTAAGTCTCGTCAGAGATAAATATGTCATGAAGAGTGTCTTCATGGACATATAAAGTAACGAGTCCTATGACAGAACCGATATCACTGGGCTAGACTTAGTCTAGTAAGAGTTGACACTTTGACCATACTCATAACCAAGTGGGGTATAGGATGATGAAAGGACGAATTGCACCAGAATTGTCTATGGAAGGGTTCGTGATCCGGTTCGTGATGAATTCATCAAACCAATTACTTTCCGTCAATTGGGGTCATGATGTGTTGCTAGACGCCGCCATGACTTGCTTTCAGATTAAGTGTTAATCTAAGTGGCCAACATAACCGGAACCTAAAGGGTCACATGCATAAGAGTGTTTCAGAGAATCAGTAAAATAGTATTGGACGAGTTCCAATTATGGAGAGCATTAGATTAAATGGATCCCGATGAGATCGAGATATGTCCCGATGAGATCGTGACATCGATATTCTTGAAAAAGGTTTTCGGGGTTTATCCCATATCGGGACCTTGAGGTTTAGTAGGACCAACCCCAGTGTGACTAGACCACTTGAATATATATATATATATATATGATTAATTAATTAAATAATTAATTAATATATATATATATATGCTATGCACGTGGATGGAGGAAAAGATGATCTTTCACTTTATTTTATATATATATATATATATATATGGCTAACTTGGAAGCTTGTCCACCATTAGCCTTTGATGAGTCTTTAAAGTGTTAAAGACAAATGGAAAAAGGTGGCTTGGTGAGTGTGTCGTGGTTTTAGAAAGGAAGAAGGTTTTGAGAAAACCTAAGTCTTCATCTCTCATCTCCATCGATATTCAAGGCTTCATCTTCTCCTCCAAGTTTTCATCTTCCTCCATCAAATCTCAAGCTCTCCAAGGACGGTAGGTAGGTCTAGCAGCCTTTACTTTGTTCTACCTATTCCCGGTCAAAAGGGTTTGTCCCGTTAGGTTTTTCGATCTCTGCGTGGATACCTTTAGAGATAGTCTCTATTGGCTATTCAGGTTTGAGTCTTCATACCGACACATAGATCCTGGCCTTCGGGAAGGTCCCAGTGACAAAAAAAAAAATTTTCCGCACCTGGTACATGTGATGTACCTCCCGGGATTTTCCTACAACATGTTGTGTTGATGTGATAACATTTTTTCACTATGAGTTTTGAGAAGGTAATGACACTTTTCAACTACGAGTTTGAACTCAAAATTTTGGATTTGACTGAAAATTTGGGAGCAAAGCGTTTTATGAACTTATTATGACTTTTGTATAACAAATGAAAATTTCAAAGGTTTTACCTATGCTTTATTATAAACCTGTTACCCACGAGCTATAAGCTCACCCCCCCCCCCTTCATTCCCATCCACAGGTGATGAGAAGAAGATCGGGTGAAGGGAAGTGAAGGTTTTTGCTGTATGTGCACATTGTATTGTTTTAAGTTAGATTGGTATTGGAAATTTTGGGATTTGTATATCTTGTATATTCGGATTTCGGTATTGATATCGTATGGCAGTATGGAATGCCATTAAAGCTTGTAAGATTCTATTCTTTTGATGTTCATACATCTAGTATGGATCAGGTTTAGTAGAAATTTGGTTTCCTTGAGAAAGCTATGGATTGGATATGAATCTTTTGATAGTGAATTGTTGTATTTTTGTTTAGTATACATATAAGTGCGATGTGTTATGGAGACTTTAAGCGTCACGATTTCTTTGGGTCACGCCACGTTTCATGGTTCAATGGTCAGACTTCGTGATCGGGGCTCATCATGTTGGTAGCAAAGCAAGAAAAGATTCCAAGGAGCCACGCTTCAGTATGATGATATTTTTGTTCTGAATTTGGGTTTCGAAAATGGGGCCCAGCATTTGTGGTATCAAAGCAGGTTTGTAAGTGTTATGGTTTTGGTTAGAGTTGGATTTCAGAAACGGGATCCAACATTTGTGTTATTAAAGCAGGTTTGTAACTTTTGTAACTTTTTCAATCTTTGACTCTGACTCATATTTATAGTCTTCGTCTTCAACTGCTTCTTGATTCTTGATTCTTGCTTCTTTCAAGAAACGGTTATTCAGTTGATTTCTGCAACTAACTCAAACTTATTCTTGATTTGACGTGGTTTGCTTCCATTTTCTTTTCTTCCGTCTGCTTTTCTTTCGTCTTTTTTTCTTTGTTTGCTTTTCTTCCGTCTATTTTTCTTCCTTCTATTTTTCTTCGTCTTCTTTTCTTCCGTCTATTTTTCTTTTTCTGCTTTTCATTTTAGCTTCCTTCTGCTTTTCATTTAGCTTCCGTCTGCTTTTCTTCGTCTGTTTTTCATTATTATTTATACTTTATAAAAATCATTTATGTAATGTCATTTTGACTTAACAATATATAGGTTAGCTTAGGTCCATTCATTTAGGTTTCGATTAAGTGAGAAGACCTGAGGTTGCATCTTATATTGCAATCCTTAGATTATATTTTTGATTTGACGTCTAAGGGTACGAACTAGGTCCGGATCAAAATGGCACCGTTGTCAGGGAACTAAGCAATTGGTTCTCTAGGTTAGCTTTTGTCATTTTACTGCTAAGTGAGGTTAGAAGCCTTTTATTTAGATTGCATTCTAGATAGTTTAGCTTCATCCTTGTCAATAGTATAGGATTTCATTTTCCTCGCATAGTATAAAATTTTGAAAACACAAACAAAAAGTATATTGAACTTTTTGCACTTTTCATACGTACATTTTTACACCCATATAGTTTTGAGCATTTCTTTGATTTCTTTTTGATACATACATACTTTACTTGCATACATACTTTCACACACTTATACACTTGCATCCATCACTTCTCGTCTTTTTATTTGACTTTTAGTGCTTACAAGTAAATTTTTTCATATTTTATTTTCATTTGAATTGTTCCTGTGCATGCCCTGGAAAGCCAAACTTCTTCCTTTCTACCCTAAAATTGAGAGACGTTTCAGAAAAATTAGAAAGGAGAGGAAAGAAAAAAGAGAGAAGCCAGGTAGTTGTTAAAGAGGAGTCTAGTTAGCCAAGTAGTAAGAGTGAATTATTAAAAGGAGTGATAATAGCTAAGAACCCAGCTTTTCTGCAAAACCCTAACCTTAATGCTAATCAACCTAGGAATGGTGATAATGGAGATAATGGGGAGTAGGAGCGAGTTGGTGAGAATAAAAAAAATCAAAGGAGGACCATTAAGGAAGAAACTACCTCTGATGTGAACTATGACCCATTTACTACTACTTGTCCTAATATTTCTGTGAATTTTGAAGTTAAAGGATAGCTCATTAACTCTCTTCCTAAGTTTCATGGGTTGACAGGAGAAGATCCCTGCATCCATTTACAATCTTTGTCCATGATTTGTCAGACTATGAAACCTGTGGGAGCTTTACTTGATCAAGTATTATGGAAGGTTTTTCATCTATCCTTAGAGGGAAAAGCAAGGGACTGGTATATGAGCCTCCCAAGACATGTGACGAATGCCTACTATAGTTAGACCAATCTACGAAAGGCATTCTTAGAGAAATATTTTTCGTCCTCCAAAACTTCGTCAATGAGGAAGGGAATCTATTCAACACATCAAGATTATGATGAGTCACTCTATGACTATTGGAACCACTTCTAAGACTTATTGTCTAGATGCCCCCACCATCAGATACCTGATGAGCTGTTAGTGTAGTATTTTTTTGATGAGCTAAAAAGCCAAGATAAAGGTATATTGGATGTAGCATTGGGAGATTCTTTAATTGACCTTACAACTTCGAAGGCATGGGATTTGATCAAGAATATGATTTTAAATCACCAACAGTACAGTGTTAGAGAGACTAGAGACGTACATGAGTGTGGAGTCTAAAGTTGACTCTTTGGAGAGTAAAGTGACTTCACAATTATCCTTCATCACTGCAGAACTGAAAAACATGAATGTGCATCGCCCAACACCTTTTATGGATCTTACTGCACCTATTTATGATACTTATGGGTCAGTAATGCATATATCTAATGTCTGCCCCGGTTGTTATGAAGAGGTGTCCGTTGTATATTAGGGTTGACCCAATTAGAAATGGGACCCCTATTCCAACACCTATAATGAGGAATGGAAAGCGAATCCTTGTCTGAGTTGGAGGAATGAAGAAAGAAGAGGTCTGAATAGATTTCAACAAAGTGGAGTAGCTGGTATTTCTATAAACCAATTCTATAACCAACAACAAGCTCTGTAACACCCCACTCCCGCATGACCCGAACCCGACATCGATGGTGATATCCAAGTCCGTGCTCTGCGAGGGTGGCGCATTACATCACTCAGTCCAAACTCAGCAAAAAAAATTTTGAAAATTCACTATTCACACTATTCACTTGTATGTATACGCATGAACATATCAAGGCAATTTTTAAGCACTCGTAAACTATCCCAAATTACTATTTTACCCTTCCCATTGGTGATGGGATGTTACAAGCTCTGACTGTCCCACCAAAGGAGGAAATTAATCATCTTCTGCATTACATGATGGCATTGATGAAGGAGGAAAAGACTTCGAAAAACAACCAGTTCAATGCAATAGCCTCTCTCATTCAACTAGATTCTTCTAAAAATGTTGCTTGGTTTAATGCTCAAAAAAAGAGAATGGGGAAACGGGAGATGAAGGCTGAGAATATCAACTCCTATGTCACTCAATTATCCATCAACATGAGTGTGAACCAAGTGAGAAGCAGTGGAACTATCCCCTCCAATACTGTTATGAACCCCAAAAGTTTGAACGCCATAACCCTCCAAAATGGGAAACAAGTGAGTTTTAGAAATCAAGATGCGGGAGAAGATGAAGAAGAGATTGAGAGCAGAGTATTGCCTTTAACAAATGAGAGAGTCAAGAAGTCCAAAAGTTCCAAGGAGAAAGCACTTCTGACTAAAAAGGAGTCCAAATGATTAAAGAACAAGGAAGTGAATTCTAAAACCAATCCGGAATCAAGCAAGCAGGGAGCCCATAAAGCAAATGATAAGGAGGTAAATTCGAAAGACCTTCCTTTTCCCAATTCATATTTGATTAGCAAAAGGATGACTGATATTAAACATGAGAAAGATGTCATTGATTTGTTTGGGAAAGTAGAAGTCAACATCCCTTTGCTTGACCTTGTGAAAAGAGTTCCTGCATATGTTAAATATCTTAAGGACTTATGTACCAACAAAAGAAATTCAGACCAAATGAAAGAGTGCAAGTCAACTCAAATATGTCAGCATTGTTCAAACCCCAAATACTAGTAAAATGCCAAGACCTTGGATCTTTCATCATCCTATACACCATAGGAAAAGTTACTATAGGAGGAGCCTTGTTAGATCTAGGGGCAGCCATTAATGTGATGCCTAAGTTTGTCTATACATCATTAGGAGTCAAAAGTCTAAAGCCTATATCTATAGTGCTATAATTGACTGATAGGTCTCATAGGCATCTAGTGGGCATCATAGAGGACATTTTGTTCCAGGTAAAGGGTTTGTCTTTCTAGCTGACTTTTATGTACTTGACATGTGTTTTGAAGTTGTGCAGGATACTACGTTGATTCTCAGTGGGCTCTTCTTAAGGACTACTAGTAATATGATTAGCATGAAAAAAGGTGCCATCACCATGGAGGCAGGAGATCAACAAGTGTGCTTTAACATGTATGAAGCCATGAAACACCCCCATGAGGATTATTCACTTTTAGGAGTCAACATGCTTGATATTGTTATTGATGATGCCTGCTCTGAATTTGAACTCCAAAATGTTTACTTTAACTCTGCACTGAACTCATTGAATTCTTTGATTGTCACTGATGACCCTTGAGAGAAAGGCTCTCCATTAAAGTTTCAGATGAATCTAGAATTGTGGACATTAACACCGAAGTAGCAAGTGGTCAAGTTATCTCACCATAGCATGGCTATCTACCAAACGTTCACTAGGAGACCCAGGATCCTCTATAATCATCAGGTCATTTTTGTCCTTCACTTATTTACTTACTTTTGCTCTGTGATTGATTATGACATTGTGGATGCATTAGTTTGTTGAATAAGTGTGGGGGAGAAACCAATTCAATTGGACATTAGTTTATCTTTTAATTTAATCAGTGATTTTTCAATTCAATAATTCCTCTCCTATTTTATATTTGTTGTGTCTTTTGGCTTTATGCATGATACATCTTTAAGTTTGAGGAGTTGATGTGATTGATTGTGTTGCAATTTGTTTTCTTGAGCTATTCTGGTGCGTGAAGACTTGTATATGATCTCTAAGTGTACTGAGTATCCAACTTGTGTCTTTTGTGTGTTTATGAGTCATTTTTCGCATTTTTGTGTTTGCTTTGTTTTCCTTTCAGGACTTTACATTGCAGCGAATTTACTTTGTTTCCTTCGTGTTGCTCTCGAGAAAATTTTGTCGCGCGAAAGTTCCTTACAACTTTCCTTTTTCTTTCGGGTAAACTTTTCCGCGGTGAACATACCTCATTTCTCTCTATTCCTCTTGGGTTTATTTCACCACGGCGTGCATTCCACGTTGCTGTTTATTTCACCGCGGCGTGCATTCCATGTCACCGCAATGAACTTTCCAGCATTCTTTTTTGTTCCTTTCGGGTTAATTTTTCCACAGCGTGAGTTCATGTCGTCGTAGCGAGACATCGATATTTCGCTATTTACGCAATTAGGGTTAAGTTTGTCGTGACAAATTTTAGCTTTTACCGCAACGAAAGTTTAATCTGCAAAAAATTGACACGGTGAAATTACGCTTCCACCATTATTTTCTCTTAAACCTTTCGTATTCCCTTTGTCCCTTTTAGTCATTTCACACCCCAAATCCTATATAAACACCCCCTGACCCCGCCTCTCTCGTCTCCATCCCTCTTTCTTCGCTGCGGCCATCCTTACGTTTCCTCTCCCTTCTGACTCTCTATGCGTTTTTCTTCAAGCTTTGTAAGTATTTTCTTCTCTTCATTTTTTCTTAATTTTTTGTATTTTTTAGGGTAGATTAAGTTTATT
The DNA here is from genome assembly GCA_029891385.1 of Erythroxylum novogranatense. Classification (NCBI taxonomy): domain Eukaryota; kingdom Viridiplantae; phylum Streptophyta; class Magnoliopsida; order Malpighiales; family Erythroxylaceae; genus Erythroxylum; species Erythroxylum novogranatense. The sequence goes on along the minus strand of CM057225.1, from coordinate 58,555,182 downwards.
ATTTTGTTCTCTTTTCCATTTTCCCTTTTAGATTCACTTTGTTTAGGATAGTTTGTTTTACTCTTTTGTTTAAGCTATATTTCGATGTGCATTTTTGTAGAATAATGCCTCATGTTAAACTCCCAAACCGTAGTACCCCTACTACCCCTCCTAGTGATTCCGACTCTTCTAATAGTTTCACCTTTGCGAAAATAGCTGAAAAAATAGACACTAGGTCATTTATCAAAGAGCGGCCCTTTCCCTTAAATCCCTTTGACGATCCTTTTATCCAACAACTTGTTTCCTCACAACTTATAAGATTAGACCCAGTGACTAAGACAACGATAAATTTGTTCGACATTTCTACACCTATGCCAAATTCCATAACACTATGGAAATAAATTTTTGTGGTGTTAAAGCACCCAATGCATTTACCACTGTTAATATCCGTCGCCATTTCAATCTTCCTCCCATTCTCCATTGCCACTACGATCAGTTGATACATAATTATCCCTCGGACGATGTTATTGACAGAGGATGCCGAATGGCATCGACCTAGATATTACCAATTATACCTAAAAAGATATGATCTTTGACCCACAGCTTGTCCTTGGCTCCATCTCGTATGTAACAATATCATCCCAACCACCCACCTCGCCTATGTGACTAAACAACAAGCCCTTTATATCTACCTCTTAATGACTGGTTCGATATAGCTGATGCTATCGCCTCCACCTTACATGATTCTATCACCACCGTCAAATTCACCTTTCTCCATCTCATTACCAACATATTCTGAGCACACAATATCTCAAAATTAAAAACTGACAGCTATTTCGACCCAACCCCTCTCTTTAGGTATACCCACCTAAAGCAACCCACCATTCACCCACCTTAGCCCTCCACCCATGTACAAGATATTGGTGCAACCTCTATAGCTGCTGCACCAGATGAGGATGATCATCCAGTTCAGGACACTCCTGAACTCATGACTTTATAGACCCTCACTGGTAAAGTCGACGGACTTTGCGCAGATCTCTCTCATTTTCGGGACACTCTCTTTTAGGAGATAGCCAAGCAGAAGGATAGAGAGGCATTATATGACCGGAATAGGCGGTATTGTCGATGCATGGATGCATTGCTCGATGAGCACCTTCACTTCTAGTTACTGTCTAATGAAGATGACCCCCTGAGTGACGCTGGGACATCGGGAGCAGGTCCCTCTAGATCTGGGGATGATCTTCCTATGGAGTAGCTTGAGTCCATTGTTCCTTGTGTTTTAGCTAGTTATGATTTAGTTTTTAGTTTGTTAGATACTCAGTTAACTTCTTTTCATATACACAAATTAATGGCCGATTATTTATATAATTCTCATTGTGTTTTTCATGATGTGTTGCTATTTATTAGCCTTCCACTTCCTTTTCAATGCATAATGTGTTTTAATTGTTCTTCACATTGAGGACACTATGATGTTTAAATGTGGGGGAGGTTATTCCATTTTGGCAATTCTTATTTATGCATCATTTTTGGCCATTTAATCGCTTGTGCAAGTCATTTGTGTGTCATATACAAATTTTTAAACTTGGTAATTAGGGTGGATCGCATTTTTCAACTGTGTTGCTGCAAATTTGAGGTTCGCCGCGACAACACTATCCTTTATAAAAGAAATTGTTTTAAATTCCCTCATTCCAATAATTCTTCCAAATTAGATTCTTTTCACTCTTATGTCTTGAGGAATTTATAAATTTCAAGGTTGTCCATGTGTTTTAGAAAACACCATCTATGTTTTTAAGTGATAGTTGATTTTGGTTAATTTCATTTTTAATGTTTTCATGAGAAGCAAGTGAGGGTACGCAAAGAGAGTAATGTTATGTGTTTTTAAACCTTGAGATTGTTTAATTGAGATACTAACCTTGTTGGAAGGATATTTGGGCCTGAATTATTTCATTTTTTTGTGTATCTGGTTAATTTCATATCTCTCTAGAACTTATTTTAATTCTTGATCAAAGCTTGATGAACTAAAATTTTGTTAATATGATAGAGGCATTACTTTCCAAACCTTACTTACCTAAACACTTAACCTTTGTTAGCCCCCTTGAGTCTTCTTTTGAGTGCATGCATATTTCACAATTAATATGAGAATCTCATCTCTAGTTAAAGCTGATTAAAAAAAACAAAAACAAAACAAGGGTTTCTATACAAAAGAAAAGAAAGAAAAACAGTTCCAAAAGCTCCAAAAAGTGTTTAAAAAAAATAAAAAACTTGCTCAAAAGAGAAATGTAATAAAAATGTGTTAAATTATGTTTTTTGTTTGTGTAAATATTTCCTTATGCATAGTTGGCATTTATTTTATGAGAAAAATAATTATGGTGCGTGTACTCATTTTTCCTTCTTTTGTTCCATCCATTTCATTTAGCCTTCCATACATTACAACCTTGAAAAGTCCTCCTGATTTTCGAAATTATAGTTCTTGTGGTGGAGAGGTGGAACTAACATAAGCTTATGGAAGAGAATGGACTAAGCAGATTGTAAGTGAAATTATCCCAACACAAGTGAGTTGAGAGATTAAACACATTACCTTGAGAGAAATCGCTTTTGACCAATCTCTTGGATTAAAGGCTAATAGTGTTTATTTTCTTAGCGGTCCTTCAGTCTGTTTGGGTTGATTTCTGAGGAAATGACTTAACTGATTTTCTGCTCTTATTTTTAAGCATGGTTGGAATTTTCTTATACACTTGTGTCTCTTTGACTTTTATAAACTTTTTCCAAGAGTACAAAGGTTTAAATGTGGGAGAATTTGATTGAACTCAAGTTTCCTATATCAATTGGTGACAATTTCATGGTTTTTACCGTACTTCTTGGCTCTTATTTTCAAATTTTGTGCTTAATTTAACTCTTAAGTGCTTGTTTTGAATTTATGTAATTTGATGGTAAAATTATCACAAATAATTAGTAATTGCACTAAATAGATTTTTTAGAACAATTGATATTACAAACTACAATTTTTCATTGTAAGAGATCTAAGAAGTAGAGCCAAGGAGTGAAGGCCAAGATGACAAGTCAACAAGTCTAGCCCATTTCTAAATGTACATTTGGGTGTCTAATTAACCATTAATTAGTGTCAGCCCAACATTCAATTATGGACTTCTAAAACCTCCATTTATATTTTTTATTAGCTTGATAACCTTCTTTGAAGTCAAGTGGGGAATTTTATTGGACTTTGATAATTCAAGCTCCAATAAGCCTAGAATTAATTTAATCTCATTATAATTAATTCTGGCTTATTAACTAAATGTCATTCCACTAAAAATAATTAGTTGAACTCTTGAATTATTAAATATTATGAGAACACATATTTCATGTTTAATTGAAAACCCTATTTTGAACCTTGTTATAGCCATCTGCACAATAAAGGGTAAAATTATTGTTTTGCTTTTATGTTAATTTTTCCTTCTAGATCTCCCATTTACTTTATATGATGATTTACACACAAAATATCATCTTGGTGTTAAGACTTTATGGGTAACTAGTCCATCAAACTACTGGCACCAATTTAATAACCAAATCTCCTTAAAATATCTAGAAATGATGATATCACTATAAACTCTTTATTTGAGTGAATGTTCCCTGATCCATATTTCAATTAATAATTCCAACATGCAAACACTATATTAATACTCTAATTAAAATCCATTATGATCATATCAAGAATTATAATGAAACACATATGAGTTCACCACTCATGAAGATTGTGGTCCATAATAAGCTAATGCTTAAGTTGTCTGTTTTAAGATTAAAGTAACGACCCACTTTATTCTTTAAAACATACTTGATTCCAGATTCATTTAATAGTGCCATTATCGATAGTCAACTACTATCATGATATGAAACTCATCATTCCCTTGAAATAAACTTCTGTACTTACATGGAGATAAATCGCAACACTACAGTCTAAACCATAATCAAGCGACCAACTTGATTATTCAACTATGAATCAATTGATTTTATATTCTAATAATATACATGTTTCCCATACATCCCCATGTATATATATATTATTTACAAAAAAATCTTGGTACCTTATGACTAGTTATATAATGCTCATACATATAAAACCAAACTCTTTTGTTTCATTAATAATAAATATTTTTATTACAAAACTGTAACTGGAAAAAAATTAAGTTACATGTAAATACACTTGCTTTACATGGTACTATATTTACATAACTCCAACAATCTCCCACTTGCCCTAAAGTAAGTATAACATATCTCTTATTCCCATCCTTTCTAGGTGACCCTCAAAGCTCTTTTGAGACAATGTCTTTGTGAATGGATCAGCAAGGTTTTGCTCTATGGGAATCTTTACCCCATTCACCCCTTCATGTTGTATTATCTTCCTTATAAGATGGTACTTTTGCTCAATGTATTTGGAAGCTTTGTGATTTTGAGGCTTTTTTTGCCTTAGGAACCACTTTCAAATCATTTAGGAACTTATGGAGCCAAACTACTTCTTTTGCTTCTTCACTAGTAGCAGCATATTCAACCTCCATAGTCGAATCAGCAACATAAGATTGCTTGATACTCCTCCAGACTATGGCTCCACCTCTTAAAACAAATATAGAACTAGAAGTTGATTTCCTTGAATCAACATCTGATTGCAAATTGGAATACGTATATCCCATCGGAATAAGATTACTTCTAGAGTAAACAAGCATTAAGTTCTTCATCCTACGAAGATACTTCAATATACACTTAATTGCAGTCCAATGTTCCATTCTTGAATTGAACTGAAATTTGCTTACCAGTCCCACTACGTAATAAATATTCAGTCTAGTGCAAAGCATTGCATACATTAAACTTTCAGTTACCGAAGCATATGGAATGTTACTCATGCGTTCAACCTCCTCTTGGGTTTTAGGTGTTTGTTCCTTTGAAAGTTTGATTCTATGTCTAGTAGGTGTGAAACTCCTTGTAGAATCTTGCATGGCAAACTTATTGAACATATTCTCAATGTAGGTTAATTGAGACAAGGCAATCTGTTTATTCTTACGATCCCTTATAAGTTTAATCCCTAGAACATAGTTAGACTCTCCCAAATCCTTCATTAAAAACTATTCAATCAGACATCCCTTAACTATAGATAACATTCCCACATCATTCCCAATGAGCATAATGTCATCAACATACAGGATTAGAAAAATAACCTTACTATCTTGTATCCTTTTATAGACACAAGGCTCATCTAGGTTTTGTATGAACCCATAGGTTTTGATAGACTTATCAAACCTAATGTTCCAAGACCTAGACGCTTGCTTAAGTTCATAAATAGACCTTTGCAACTTGCATACCTTATGCTCATTATCTGGCTCAATGAATCCTTTTAGTTGGGCCATATAAATGGTTTTTTCAAGATCCCCATTAAGAAATGTGGTCTTGACATCCATTTTCCATATTTCATAATTGAAATAGGCTAATATGGTCAAAAGAATCCTGATGGACTTAAACATGGGAACTGGAGAAAAAGTCTCCTTATAGTCTATACCCTCTTTTTGAGTATAGCCCTTAGCTACCAATCTAGCTTTAAAGGTCTTTACCTTTCCATCTGATCCTTTTTCCCTTTTATAGATCCATTTACACCCTATGGCTTTTACATCTGGTGGTAAATCTACAAAGATCCAGACTTCATTGGTGTACATGAATCAATTTTCGATTGTTTTAGCCATTTTTCTACATCAACATCATTAATAGCCTGTGTATACGTAAAGGGTGTTAGAGTAGTGCCCTAAAGGCAATCCCCTTTAGCGCTTTTTGTTCATAGTCATGTACAGACTTTATGAATAAATAAAGAAAGGCATGTTTCATTTATTTGATGTTCTTTATGAATTGATATTGATCTTTAATCAAATTAATGAAGTCCATGATATATGACATAGCATGAAGGAAATTATGATGTGATCATAATCCCGAGATTCCTATCATGTGCAATTATGTCAAGATTCAAATTTTTCCTAGTCATAGGATTAATGAGATCGACATCATTAATCCCATGCATTAGCATATGTCATACTCCTTGATTGGATCAAGCAGTGGATCTCAGAAACTGTAAATATGAGATATTTAGAGTTGACATATGGATGCTTACTAGTGGTAGTAAGTTCATTGGATGACCTACCATGAGATCATCACATGGATTTAATTTCAGTGATAATCTCATCATAGCAATGGTGCAAGTATCCTTAGACTTGAGGTACTCAAGGATATCTTGGATACTGATCCTGTGCTTTGACTCCATTCCTTGTGGCCTTCCAGAGGTTACTCATAGGGTGGTGCTTGGGTACAGTTTGAGGTATTCAAGGTAATTGAGTAGCCAATAAAGGATTCATCACTACGGAAAATGAAGAGATACTGACCTCTTGTCGGGATCATTACTTTAAGTCTCCGGCGAGCATGACTATGTCATGAAGAGTGTCTTCATGGACATATAAAGTAATGAGTCCTCGACAGAACCGATTTCACTGGGCTAGACTTTGTCTAGTAAGAGTTGACATATTAGTCATACTCATAACCAAGTGGGGTATAGGATGATGAAAGGACTAATTGCACAAGAATTGTCTATGGAAGGGTTCGTGATCCGTTCGTGATGAATTCATCAAACCAATTACTTTCCGGTCAATTGGGGTCATGATGTGTTGCTAGATACCGCCATGACTTGCTCGATTAATTGTTAATCTAAGTGGCCAACATAACCGGAACCTAAAGGGTCACACGATAAGAGTGTTTCAGAGAATCAGTAAAATAGTATTGACCGAGTTCCAATTATGGAGAGCAACTGGATTAAATGGATCCCGATGAGATTGGGATATGTCCCATGAGATCGCGACATCAATATTGCTAAGAAAGGTTTTGAGTCAAGTTTTCAAAGATCGGGCCCGATAGGCCGTGTAGGATGACCCAGATTGGATGGACCTTAGATTTATATTCTAATTAATTAATTAAGTAAATTAATTAATTAATTATATATATATGGACATGTGCGTGGAATGAGGAAGAGAGGATAAAACTTTGAAAAAGTCAAAGTTTATTTCTTTATTCATTAAGGATCTAATGGCCATTAATCATCCAAATGTCCTCATCTTTAGGTGTCTTATTTAATTGTTAAATAAACCTATAAGGAGGCTTCCTTGGATGTATGAAGTACAACGGTTTTTGCTTGGAAGGAAAAAGAGAATGCTTAAGAGTTAAGCTTTGGAAAAACTAGGTTTTCATTTTCTTCATTCTTCCTTAAGGCATAATCGGATTCTCTCTTCTCCAACAAGGATACCAACGTTAATCTCAAGCTCTCTAGGACAGAGGTAGGGTCTAGCAGCTCTTATTCTGTTCTAGCTATTCCCGGGTCAAAAGTGTTTGACTCGGTTAGGTTTTCTGATCTCTGCGTGGATACCTTTAGAGATAGTCTCTATTGGCTATTCAGGTTTGAGTTTTCATACCGACACCTGGATCCTGAGTTTTGGGAAGGTCCCGGGAATAAAAAAATTTTGTTTCCGCTGCTGGAACATGTGATGTTCCTCCCGGGATTTTCCTACAGTGGTATCAGAGCGTCTGGTGTCGTGTATGAAGCTTTAACTGAAGCTAGATCATAAACCCTAATTGCTTGTGATGTTGTAGCATGCATTCTGTTCAGATTTCGAATTGCTATAGAGATAGGGTTTTCGAATTTTTTCTAACCAGGATTGTTCATAACATGTTAAAGAATATGTCTATGAATTTTCAGAATTTATCGATTTGATTTGATATAGTTTTGCTAATTATTTCCCTAAGCTCACAGATGCTGTTTTGTGAAACACTCTGTGGACAGGCAGTAGTATAAAATCGAGAATAAATTCTAGAAAAATCTTTTTCTGTATTTTCCTTCACCTACATATCTCTAAGATGTTGGTGAATGTCTATGAGCATGGAAATTGGATTTCAAGGTGATTGGATATTTATTCACGAATTTATTCTATAATGTTGGGAATTGTTGTGCTGATGAACACAGATTTGGAATCGGTTTTATTATTTTGGTTGACTGAGTTTTTGATGGCCTAAAATCCTGAACAAAATTCAGGTAGCATTTTCTGAACATTTAGCAACCTATGTAATTTTCTCATGATTTATTGAAATTGTTTCATTGATCATTTCAAGCAATGTACAGAACTGGACAGTTTTGGTGAGAATTGTTGGGACTGTTTTGCTTGGCTTGATTGAGTTTGCTTTTTCAATTCCAATGCCTTGCAGCATTTTTAATGTGATTAAAAATGTGTTATCTTGATGTAGTATGATTTCCAAATTGAATTGCTTGAATTTGCTTTTCCAATAATTTTTGAATGCCGAATTGGTCACATTTGTGTCTCGTTAGTATATTTCATTTTCTTGCTTGTTTTGGCCGTCACAATTTTTGTGACAAGTGCCGGAGTAGTTTTGAGAGTGTATACACTAGCTTGAGATGCTTAGGGTGAGAATTTGGGTGTTCCTAAATTATTTGGATATTTATGAGTTTTGACTCATTTCAAGCTTTTCATATAGTTTGACTATTTAAGGCATTCATGGATCAATGAATTGTTCATTGATACATCAATTTACAGATATTACCCTAGGTATGATGGTGTTGAGAATTGGAATTGCATGGATTGAGGAATTAGCCAATTAGAGATTTTAGCATTCTGCTTTGGATAAGGCGACTTGTGCATGGCATAAGTCGACTTGTTCAAGGTTTTAGTATAAGTCGATCAGTAGCACATTACAAGGCGACTTGTACACGGGCAGTGCCATAAGGCGACTTGTTTCATACAAGTCGACTTGTGTGTAAGGTAGCATAAGGTGACTTGCATTCGATGAAAGTCGACTTGTGACATGCTCAGGTTGGATGATGGATGATTATAAGGATTGATTCAATTTGATTGATGAAACCTAAATCATTCCATATAGTCCTCGTGACTATAATCCTTCCGCTGAGTCTAGAATTTCTAAATCCTCCTCGTATATGAAAACTAACGCTTCCATTACTATGGTAAGAACCAGAGTTCTTATAGGGATGGGTTGTTGGGTAAACCCAAGCTCACTCTATACGGATATGTTCGAACCATGATAATATGATTTTCGGATTAATGGGTTGGTTTTCACTGGAAGCGTTGGTTTGTTGAGTAAACTCAAGGTCAACGTGGACAAAGGCGATATTGGGTAGCATACTGTAAGTGATAAGTCGACTTGTACCATGTGTAAGTCGACTTACACATGTTCGGTACCGATAAGTCGACTTGTTCATTGGATAAGTCGACTTGTTCATTGGATAAGTCGACTTGTTCAAGGTCGGTACTGTTTATTTGTGCCCTAAAGGCAATCCCCTTTAACGCGTTTTATTCTAAGTCGTGTGCAGACTTTATGAATAAATAAAGAAAAGGCATTATTCATTAATTTGATATTCATAAACATTGTTTATGAATTGATTGGATCTTTAATCGAATTAATGAAGTCCATGATATATGACATAGCATGAAGGAAATTATGATGTGATCATACTACCGAGGTTCCTATCATGTGCAATTATGTCAAGATTCAAATTCTCCTAGTCACGGATTAATGAGATCGACATCATTAATCCGGATAGACTAGCACATGTCATATTCCTTGATTGGATCAAGCAAAGGATCTCTAAACCGTAAATATGAGATATTTAGAATTGATATGTGGATGCTTACTAGCGGTAGTAAGTTCATTGGATGACCGCCATGAGATCATCACATGGATATCTTATCTAAGTGTCGTTGATAGTCTCATCATAGCAATGGCGCAAGTATCCTTAGACTTGAGGTACTCAAGGATATCTTGATCTCGATCCTGCTTTGACTCCATTCCTTGTTGCCTTCCGAGGTAACTCATAGTGGTGGTGCTTGGGTACAGCTTGAGGTATTCAAGATAATTGAGTAGCCAATAAAGGATTCACCACTTCGGATTAGCGAAGAGATACCCATGGCCTCTTGTCGGGATCATTACTAAGGTCGGCAAGATGTATGTCATGAAGAGTGTCTTCATTGACATATAAAGTAATGAGTCCCGTGACGAGAACCGATATCACTGGGCTAGACTCGTCTAGTGAGAGTTGACACTTTGACCATACTCATAACCAAGTGGGGTATAGGATGGTGAAAGGACGAATTGCACGGTAATTGTCTATGGAAGGGTTCGTGATCCGTTCGTGATGAATACATCAAACCGATTACTTTCCGGTCAATTGGAGGTCATGATGTGTTGCTAGATATCGCCATGACTTGCTCGATTAATTGTTAATCTAAGTGGCCAACATAACCGGAGCCTAAAGGGTTACACGATAAGAGTGTTTCAGAATCAGTAAAATAGTATTGGATGAGTTCCAATTATGGAGAGCATTAGATTAAATGGATCCCAATGGATTGGGATATGTCCCGATGAGATCGCGACATCGATATTGCTAAGAAAGGTCTCCGAGCTTTTTCGCATCGGAGCCCTAGAGGCCGATAGGACCAACCCCAAGATGACCGACTACTTCAGTAATATATATATACATATATATATATGATTAATTAATTAAATAATTAATTAATATATATATATATGTAAAAACGTGGAATGAGCATGGAAGCTTCCATAAGGAAGCTTAGTCATCATGCTTAGTCATCTTTTATCATTAATGACAAAAGACAAAATTGTAAGATGGAGAAGATGATGGTCGTAGCTTATCGAATAAGTTAAGAGAAAAAGAGTTTTCTTTGGTTTTTGGAGAAGAGCATCATCGTGGATGAGAGAAGGAGGAAAGGTTTTTGTGAAAAACCAAAATTCTTCACCTTCTCCATTGATTCTTCATCTTCTCCTCCAAGGATTTCTTCCTCCATCAACGTTTCCTTAAGCTCTCCAGGACAGAGGTAGGCTCTAGCAGGCTTTAATCTGTTCTAGCTATTCCCGGGTCAAAGGGGTTTGACTCGGTTAGATTTTCTGATCTCTACGTGGATCACCTTTAGAGATAGTCTCTTTTGGCTATTTAGGTTGATGTCTTCATACGGATACCAAGATCCTGGGATTCGGGAAAGTCCCGAGAACAAAAATTTTTGTTTTCCGCTGCCGGTACATGTGATGTACCTCCCGGGATTTTCCTACAGTGGTATCAGAGAATCTGGTATCCCGTATGAAGCTAAAACCTAAGCGAGATCAGAAACTCTAATGGAATTTTCTGTTGATGCATGCTATCTGTTCAGATTTCGAATTTATATTGTGATATTCTTTTCGAAATTTTTCTGCCCATAATTGTTCATAACATGTTAGAGAATATGTCTATGAATTTTGAGAATTTATCGATTTGATTTGATATGGTTTTGCTAATTAATTCCCTGAGGTTACAGATGCTGTTTTGTGAAACGATTCTGGAACAGGCATGAGTATAAAATCGAGAATAAATTCTAGAAAAATGTTTTTTCGGATTTTCCTTCACCTACATGTCTCTAAGATGTTGGTGAATATCTGTGAGCATGGAAATTGGATTTCAAGGTGATTGGATATTTATTCACGAATTTATTCTATGCTTTTGGGAATTGCTGTGCTGATGAACACAGATTTTGAATCGGTTTTGTTATTTAGGTTGACTAAGTTTTTGATGGCCTAAAATCCTGAAAACATTCATGTAGCATTTTCTGAACATGTACTAACCTATATAATTTTCTCATGATTTATTGAAATTGTTTCATTGATCATTTCGAGCAATGTACAGAACTGGACAGTTTTGTGAAAAATTGTTGGGACTGTTTTGCTTGGCTTGATTGAGTGTGCTTTTTCAGTTCCAATGCCTTGAACCATTTTTAATGTGATTAAAAATGTGTTATCTTGATGTAGTATGATTGCCAAACTGAATTGCTTGAAGTTGCTTTTCCAAGAATTTTTGAATGCCGAATTGATCACATTAGCGTCTCGGTAGTATCTTGCATTATCTTGTTTATTTTGACCGTCATATTTTTTATGGCATGTGCTGAAGTAAATTTGATAATGTATGTGCTAGCTAGAGATGCTTAGGTTGATAATTAGGGTGTTCCTAAATTATTTGAAAATTAATGAGTTTTGACTCATTTCAAGTTTTTCATATAGTTTGACTATTTAAGGCATTCATGAATCAATGAAGTGTTCATTGAGGCATCAATTCACAGATATTACCCTAGGTATAATGGTATTGTGAATTGGAATTGCATGGATTGAGGATTAGCCGATTAGAGATTTTAGCAAAATTCCCTGGATAAGTCGACTTATATGGGACATAAGTCGACTTGTTCGCTTAATAAGTCGACTTGTTTTCTGGATAAGTCGACTTGTTTTCTGGATAAGTCGACTTGTGGAAAGAATAAGTCGACTTGTTCATGGGCAGATGACATAAGTCGACTTGTGTCACACAAGTCGACTTGTGTGTGGGCAGAAGCATAAGTCGACTTGCATTTGATGAAAGTCGACTTGTGGCATGCATAGGTGGGATGATGGATGATTATAAGGATTGATTCAATGTGATTGATGAAACCTAAATCATTCCATATAGTCCTGGCGACTATGATTCTTCAGCTTGGAGTCGAGAACCTGAAATCCCTCCTCGGCATATGAAAACTAACGCCTTCCATTAATATGGTAAGAACCAGAGTTCTTATAGGGATGGGTTGTTGGGTAAACCCAAGCTCACTCTATACGGATATGTTGAACCATGAAAATAAGATTTTCGGATTAATGGGTTGGTTTTCACCGAAGCGTTGGTTTGTTGAGTAAATTCAAGGTCAACGTGACAGAGGCGAAATTGGGTAGCATACATCGATGTATGCGCATCAAAGAGTTGATACTCAATGTAAGTGCATACATCAACAAGTTGATAAAGCGATCGATAGTTGTGTCTAAGATGTAATTGGTATATCCGATACCTCCCGAGACATAAGGTGGCTTGTTGGGTAAACCCAAGGTCATTCTTAATGTCGGTTATCGATGATACAATTGGTATGACCGATACCCACCGATTGACCTAAGTGTGGCTTGTTGGGTAAACCCAAGGTCACTCTTAGCAATGTCGGATATCGACCCACTAGACATTATGTCACTTTGTTTCTCCGGATTCAGAAGAGGGTTATGGATTCTAAGAAACTAGTGGGAGCCATTTGCATGTCATGCAAGTCCTTATGATCATGCAGGCATTTTTATCCTATCATTCCTTCTCTCTATCGCGCTAGGTTGATTGAAGAAGTTTTTCAGTGTGAATTTATGCTCTCTATTCTGGACTGAATTTTTTTGATTGGCTGAGGAATCTAAGAATTGTTCTTAGATCTGAGGAACTGGGATACGTCCTAGATGTTCCACTTCCAACAGACTCGTCCGTCGATGCTTCGATAAGGATCGAAGCATATTGTAAGCGTCTAAAGGACAAATGATATGGATACTTGCTTTATGCTTGCCTTGATGTCACTAGAGCTGCAGGAGCAAAGACGAGTCCATGGATGCTCACTCTATAGTATTTCATCTTAGGAGCTGTTTGATGAGTAAGCTCGGTCTCGAAAGGTTCGAGACCTTAAGGCTTCTCTTCACCATTAAAGATGGCTCCGTGGACAATCGCCGCAAGATGCCTCAAGATGAATGGCTATATTGAGAGATTGGCCGCCTTAGGATTTGTAATGGATTATGAGTTAAGTAGAGACTTAATTCTAGTTGGATTGTCGATGGTTATTCACAACAGGATAAACTATCGGATAAACCAAATATCCACAACAATTCTCGAGTGATCAATCTGCTTTCAAGACAAGTGAGCAAAGCTATCAAGAAGGATAGCAAGCAAGTGTTAATGGTGGATGCCTCTTCTTCTAGTTCAAAGAAGAAAAGGCCAAGAAACCAAAGGAAGTGCCATCAAGGAAAACCAAAGAAGCGCCCCAAAAGGATTTTGCTTTCATTGTGGCAAGTCTAGCTACCAAAGGCTAAATCAGTAAAATCTATCTCGAGTCCTTGAAGCGTAAGAAGGCATCGATGCCTCTACTTCTTCAAATATGTTTGTCATTGAGGTTAATACTATTCTGATCCGCACATATCCGTATTTGATACGGATGTGGCTCATACATATGAAATGATATGCGGGGCCTCGGGACGATGAGCGGCTCATAAAGGAGAACTAGACTTCGTGTAGGTAATGCAGCAAGAGTTGCTACATTAGCCGTAGACACTTATGTCTTGTTTCTCCCTAGTGGGCTTATATTCAAATTGGATAATTGACATTTTGTACCTGTTTTAAACAAAGAACATATTGTATGTTTTATGTTTAATTAGAGCTGGTTTCCATTGGACTTTTAGTAGCAATGGTTGTTATATTAGTTGCAATGGAATGCTCTATGGTACTCGTACATTATGCAATTGAATTGACATATGAGATATGTCATATCCAGTTATGAATGTCAATGACGCGGAAAGACATAATCGAGATAATTTAAAATCAACTTACTTATGGCATTGTCGGCTTGGCCAAATAAATGAGACACGCATTGCTAAGCTCCATAAGAGTGGATGTTTAGGGTCATTTGATTATGAATCATATGACACATGCGAATCTTGTTTATTAGGCAAGATGACTAAGTTATCCTTTAAGGGAAGGGTAAACGAGTGAATAGAATATTAGACCTAATACATTCGGATGTATGTGGTCCGATGTCCATCCACGCCAGAAGTGGTTGTCTTTACTTCATTACTTTTATCGGTGATTATTCACGATATAGGTATCTGTATCTGATGAGATACAAATCTGAAGCGTTTGAAAAGTTTAAATAATTCAGAAATGAAGTAGAAAACTAACTTGGTAAAAGTATGAATACATTACGATCTGATCGTGGTGGAAAATGCTTAGACCAATAGTTTTGGATTATCTCAGAGATAATGGGATTTTATCTCAAGATACTCCACCTTACACGCCGCAAAGACAATGGTGTGGTTGAAAGGAGAAATCGAACCTTGTTAGACATGGTGCGATTGATGATAGGTTTTGCACAGTTTTTGGGAATATGCGCTCAAGACAGCTGTTTACTTGCTAAACAGAGTTCCATTAAAGACAGTTGTGGTTACTCCATATGGAGATATGGACTAACTGAAAGCCCTATCTTTCTCAAATGAAAGTTTGGGATTGTTCCTTCGTGAAGCGGACACGATCGAGATACATTTGATGTAAAAGTCGACAAGTGTTTGTTCGTGGAATATCAATTCTACCTTGCTTAGGAACAAAAGTTGTTTGTTTCCAAGCATGCTTGTCTTCTTAAAGAAAGAGTTTCTTTTATAAGAGGACAATGGGAGCAAAGTTGAACTTGGAGAAGTTCAAGATGCTCAACAAACATAGATCAACTGTCGAACTCAAATCAGAACTCATATAGATGAGATAACGATTCAACCTTCTACTACACACTAATTTCAGAGGTTAAATAGGATACGACCGTTCCCGAGAGATATGAATTTCTTGTAAGTGAGCAGAATGGCGTATTGCTCATATGAGATGATGCGCCTACTACCTATGAGCGAGTTCGAAAAGTTCAGAGTCGGAACATGGCTTTGTGCCATGAAATCAAATGGATTCCATGTATGAAAACCAAGTATGGACTTTGGTTGTTACACTGAAGGGATAAAACCCATAGGTGCAAAGGAGTTTTCGAAGAAAACCAACATGGATGGTAATTTGATTACCTATAAAGCAATGCTTCGTTAAAGGATTTCATCACGCATAAAGAGTTGACTATGACAAAACCTTGATTTCGTAGCAATGCTTAAATCCATTAGGATACTCCTAGCCATTGCCACTCATTATGATTATGAGATATGGCAAATGGATGTGAAGACAGCTTTCCTGAGAGGAAATCTACCCGAGGATGTGTATGACACAACCTGAGGGCTTCACTTCCATCGATGGCGAAAAGGTGTGCAAGCTTCAGAAATCCATGTTTGGATTGAAGCAAGCATCCAGGAGTTCGAATATCCGTTTTGATGAGGTACTCAAAGAGTTTGATTTCTCACAAAGTCCGGATGATCATTATGTGTATAAGAAGGTTAATGGGACTGCAATCGTATTCCTTGTATTGTATGTAGATGACATACTGTTACTAGGAAACGATGTCTCTATGCTGCAATCAGTTAAAATTTGATTGTCCAATCAATTTGCGATGAAAGACCTTGGTGAAGCAACTTATATCCTAGGGATATAGATTTATAGAGATAAATCAAAAGGTTGCTTGGTCTTTCACAATCATCGTACATAGATGAGATG
The DNA here is from genome assembly GCA_029891385.1 of Erythroxylum novogranatense. NCBI lineage: Eukaryota > Viridiplantae > Streptophyta > Magnoliopsida > Malpighiales > Erythroxylaceae > Erythroxylum > Erythroxylum novogranatense. The sequence continues at coordinate 58,538,894 of CM057225.1, read as the reverse complement.
CTAAAGAGGTTTAGCATGGAACAATGCTATGTACGAGGCCCGATGTATCGTATGCTCTAAGTGTTACGAGTAGATACCAATCGGATCCTGGTGAGGGTCACTGGGTGGCTGTCAAGAATATCCTCAAGTTCTTGCAAAGCACTAAGGATGTTTTCTTGATCTATGGAGATGGAAATCTCCAAGTGAGCGTGCATCCATATGCTAGTATTTAATCTGATAAGGATGATTCTGAATCACAATCAGGTTATATACATTCACACTGAATAGCGTGGCGGTCAATTTGAAAGGTTCCAAACAAGAGAGGACTGCTGATTCATCAACCGAGGCAGAGTACATTGCCGCGTGAGATGCGCAGGAAGCGGTTTGGATCGAAGTTCATTATTGAACTTGATCCGTCCCTACCGTGATGGGCTCATAGGATTGTATTGTGATACAATGGGGCTAGTCTTGTGCAGCAAAGGAACCAAGGTCTTATCGACGATCCGAACTCGTGATTACCGATTCGGGAGATCATTAGTCGAGATGATATCCTCGAGAGAGAATTCCCACGAGCAAAGTGTTGTTGTTTAGCTGACAAAGCCATTGTCACGGGAGAATTGTGATTCTCATGGACTCGCTTATGGTATTAGATACTAAGGCGATTGGCTTTAGGTCAGTGGGAGATTTGTAAGTGATAAGTCGACTTGTACCATGTGTAAGTCGACTTACACATGTTCGGCATCGATAAGTCGACTTGTTCATTGGATAAGTCGACTTGTTCAAATCTCAGATTGTTTATTTGTGCCCTAAAGGCAATCCCTTTAGCGTTTTATTCTAAGTCGTAGTGCGGACTTTATGAATAAATAAAGAAAAGGCATTATTCATTAATTTGATATTCATAAACATTGTTTATGAATTGATTGGATCTTTAATCAATTAATGAAGTCCATGATATATGACATAGCATGAAGGAAATTATGATGTGATCATACTATCGAGGTTCCTATCATGTGCAATTATGTCAGTATCTAAATTCTCCCTAGTCACAGGATTAATGAGACTGGACATCATTAATCCGGATAGACTAGCACATGTTATATTCCTTGATTGGATCAAGCAGTGGATCTCGAAGCTCAAATTTGAGATATTTAGAATTGACATGTGGATGCTTACTAGCGGTAGTAAGTTCATTGGATGACCCGCCATGAGATCATCACATGGATATCTTATCTAAGTGTCGATGATAGTCTCATCATAGCAATGGTGCAAGTATCCTTAGACTTGAGGTACTCAAGGATATCTTGATCTCGATCCTGCTTTGACTCCATTCCTTGTTGCCTTCCAGAGGTAACTCATGGGTGGTGCTTGGGTACACTTGAGGTATTCAAGATAATTGAGTAGCCAATAAAGGATTCACCACTTCGGATTAGCGTAAGAGATACCCACGGCCTCTTGTGGGATCATTACTAAAATTAGCTTGAAGATGTATGTCATGAAGAGTGTCTTCATTGACATATAAAGTAATGAGTCCCGTGACGAGAACCGATATCACTGGGCTAGACTCGATCTAGTGAGAGTTGACACTTTGACCATACTCATAACCAAGTGGGGTATAGGATGGTGAAAGGACGAATCGCACGGTAATTGTTCATGAAAGGGTTCGTGATCCGGTTCATGATGAATACATCAAACCGATTACTTTCGGTCAATTGGGGTCATGATGTGTTGCTAGATACCGCCATGACTTGCTCAGATTAATTGTTAATCTAAGTGACCAACATAACCGGAGCCTAAAGGGTCACACGATAAGAGTGTTTCAGAGAATCAGAAATAGTATTGGATGAGTTCCAATTATGGAGAGCATTAGATTAAATGGATCCCAATGGGATTGGGATATGTCCCGATGAGATCGCGACATCGATATTGCTAAGAAAGGTCTCCTGAGCTTTTTTGATGCAGGGGCCCGGTAGAGACGATAGACCAACCCAGCAGTGATTGGACTACTTCAAGAATATATATATACATATATATATATGATTAATTAATTAAATAATTATATATATATATATATATGTAAAACGTGGAATGAGCATGGAAGCTTCCATAAGGAAGCTTAGTCATCATGCTTAGTCATCTTTTATCATTAATGACAAAAGACAAAATTGTAAGATGGAGAAGATGATGGTCGTAGCTTATGGAATAAGTTAAGAGAAAAAGAGTTTTCTTTGGTTTTTGGAGAAGAGCATCATTGTGGATGAGAGAAGGAGGAAAGATTTTTGTGAAAAACCAAAATTCTTCACCTTCTCCATTGATTCTTCATCTTCTCCTCCAAGGATTTCTTCCTCGATCAACGTTTCCTTAAGCTCTCCAGGACAGAGGTAGGCTCTAGCAGGCTTTAATCTGTTCTAGCTATTCCCGGGTCAAAGGGGTTTGACTCGGTTAGATTTTCTGATCTCTGCGTGGATCACCTTTAGAGATAGTCTCTTTTGGCTATTTAGGTTGATGTCTTCATACGGATACTAAGATCACGGGATTCGGAAAGTCCCGAACAAAATTTTGTTTTCGCATTGCGGTACATATGATGTACCTCCCGGGATTTTCCTACACATACATCGGATGTATGCGCATCAAAGAGTTGATACCCAATGTAAGTGCATACATCAACAAGTTGATAACACTGATCGATAGTTGTGTCTAAGATGTAATTGGTATATCTGATACCTCCCGAGACATAAGGTGGCTTGTTGGGTAAACCTAAGGTCATTCTCAATGTCGGTTATCGATGATGCAATTGGTATGTTCGATACCTACCGATTGACCTAAGTTGTGGCTTGTTTGGTAAACCCAAGGTCATTCTTAGCAATATCGGATATCAACCCACTAGACATTATGTCACTTTGTTTCTTTGGATTCAGAATGAGGGTTATGGATTCTATGAAACTAGTGGGAGCTTTTTTGCATATCATTCAAGTCCTTATGATTATGCAGCTATTCCTATTCTAACATTCTTCCTCTCTATCCGTAGGTTGTTTGAAAATGTCGTCAAGTGTGAATCTTCGTCGTTGATGGATTCCAACAAGTTAATCGGATCAATTTTTTCGATCGTTAAGGAATCGAGAATAGTTCTCGATCTGAAGGTCTAGGATATATCCTAGATTTTTCACTTCCAGATGCACCTGCTGTCGATGCTTCTGATGATGATCAGAAGGCATATAGTAAGCATCTAAAGGACAGTGACATGGCTACTTGCATCATGCTTGCCTCGATGTCACCAGAGCTGCAAAAGCAGCACGAGTCCATAGATGCTCACACTATAGTTTTTCATCTTAGGGAGCTATTTGACGAGCAAGCCCGGTCCAAAGGTTCTAGACCTCAAGGCTTTCTTCACTACAAAGATGGCTCCAGGACATCCGCATGCAAGACGCATCGAAGATGAATGGCTATATTGAGAGATTGGCCGCCTTAGGTTTTGCAATGGATCATGAGTTAAGTATAGACTTAATTTGGTTGGATTGTCAAACGTTATGCACATTCAGTGTTAAACTATCGGATGAACCAAATATCCACTACAATACCGAAGTGATCAATCTGCTCAAGACGGTGAGCGGACTATCAAGAGTGATAGTAAGCAAGTCTTTGGTAGTAGCTTCTTCTTCTTGAGTTCCAAGAAGAAAAGAACCCAAAGAAGAAGAAGGCAAAGAAACCAAAGGCAAGCGCCATCAAGAAGAAGACCAAAGAAGCTGCCCGAAAGGAACTTGCTTCCATCATGTAAAGATGGCCATGGAGGCGCAATTGCAAAGTCTATTCGAGTCATTGAAGGTAAGAAGGCATCGATGCCTCGACTACTTCGTGTTTGTATGTCATTGAAGTTAATCATTTATCGATCACAACATTTGGGTATTTGATACTGGTTGTGGCTCACACATATGTAATGATATGCAGGCCTCGTGAGCGAGGGCAACTCATGAAGGAGAAGTAGACCCACGTGTTGGAAATGGAGCAAGAGTTCTGCATTAACCGTAGGAACCTATGTTTTGAATCTCCCACCGGGCTTGTACGGAATTGGATGATTGTTATTTTGTACCCGCTTTGACAAAGAATATATATGCATTTCTTGTCTAAATAGATTTGGATTCCATATGAATTTTAATAGCAATGGTTGTTCTATCAATTCTAATGGAATGCTTTATGGAACTGGTACATTCAGGCAATGGTATTTACATATTAGATATGTCTAATCCAATTTTAAATGTCAATGACACCAAACGACATAAAAGAGATAATTTAAAGTCAACTTACTTATGGCATTGTCGACTTGGCCATATAAATGAGACACGATCGCTAAACTCCACAAGAGTGGCGTTTAGGTCATTTGATTATGAATCATATGACACATGCGAATCTTGTTTATTAGGCAAGATGACTAAGTTACCCTTCAAGGAAAGGGTGAACGAGCGATTGGAGTATTAGACCTAATACATTCAGATGTATGCGGTCCGATGTCCATCCATGCCGAAGTGGTTGTCGTTATTTCATTACCTTTATCGATGATTATTCACGATATGGGTACTTGTATTCGATGAGATACAAGTCCAAGCGTTGAAAAGTTCAAACAATCGAAATGAAGTAGAAAACCACTTGGTAAAAGTATCAAGGCATTACGATCCGATCGTGGTGGAGAATACTTAGACCATCAGCCAGATTATCTCGAGATAATGGGATATTATCTCGGTGGACTCCTCCTTACACGCCGCAAACACAATGGTGTGGTGAAAGGAGAAATCGAACCTTGTTGGACATGGTACGATCAATGATGGGTTTCGCAGTTACCAAAATCATTTTGGGGTATGCTTAGAGACAATTGCTTACTTGCTAAACAGAGTTCCTCTAAGACAGCTTGATGTTACTCCATATCGATGTGGACTAACAGAAAACCTTATCTTTCTCATCCGAAAGTATGGGGTTGTCACGCCACGTGAAGCGGATTCATCGAGAAGTCGGAGGCGAAATCGACAAGTGTTTTTTTATAGGATATCCTAAAGAGACCATGGGATATCAATTCTACCTTGCTGAGGAACAAAAGGTGTTTGTTTCAAAGCATGCTGTCTTTTTAGAGAAACAGTTTCTTCTGCAAGAGGACAGTGGGAGCAAAGTCGAACTTGAAGAAGTTCAAGATGCTCAAACAGACACAGATCAACTGCCTGAACCTGAGACTGTCACTCATTCAGATGAAGTAACAGTTCAACCTTCTGTGACACACAAAATTCGTAGGTCTAGTAGGATGCGCACTATTCCCGAGAGATATGGATTTCTCGTAAGTGAACAGAATGACGTATTGCTCATAGAAAATGATGAGCCTGCTACCTATGAAGAGGTTCTGAAAAGTTCAGAGTCTGAAAAATGGCTTTGTGCCATGAAAGTTTAAATGGATTCCATGTACATAAACCAAGTATGGACTTTGGTTGATGCACCAAGGATAAAACCTATAGGGTGCAAATGGGTTTTCAAGAAGAAAACCGACATAGATGGTAATGTAATTACTACAAAGAAGGCTTGTGGCCAAAGGATTTCGCCAGAGACAAGGAGTTGACTATGACGAGACCTTCACTTCGTAGCAATGCTTAAATCCATTCGATACTCCTAGCCATTGCGCCATTATGATTATGAGATATGGCAAATGGATGTGAAGACGCTTTCATAATCGGAAATCGCCGAGGATGTATATGACACAACCAGAGGGCTTCACTTCCGATGATGGCGAAAAGGTATGCAAGCTTCGTAAATCCATCTATGGATTGAAGCAAGCATCCAGAGTTGGAACATCCGCTTTGATGAGTCAATCAAAGAGTTTGGTTTCTCACAAAATCCGGATGAACACTGTGTGTACAAAAAGGTTAATGGGAATGCAATCGTTTTCCTTGTGTTGTATGTAGATGACATATTATTACTAGGAAACGATGTCTCATTGATGCAATCAGTTAAAATTTGGTTGTCCAAGCAATTTGCGATGAAAGACCTTGGTGAAGCAACTTATATCCTTGGGATAAAGATCTATAGAGATAGATCAAAGAGGTTGCTTGGTCTTTCACAATCATCGTACATAGACAAGATGCTAAAGAAGTTTAGCATGGAGCAATCCAAGAGAGGGTTTCTTCCCATTACTCATGGGATAACACTCTTGAAATCTATGTGTCCTAAGACACAAGATGAGAGGATTCGCATGGATCAGATCCCGTATGCATCTGCAGTAGGATCGATCATGTATGCTATGTTATGTACGAGGCCCGATGTATCGTATGCTCTGAGTGTCACGAGCAGATACCAATCGGATCCTGGTGAGGGTCACTGGGTAGCTATCAAGAATATCCTCAAGTACTTGCGAAGAACTAAGGATGTTTTCTTGATATATGGAGATGGAAATCTCCAAGTGAGCGGGCATACTGATGCCAGTTTCCAATCTGACAAGGATGACTCCAGATCCCAGTCAGGTTATGTTTTCACGCTGAACGGCGGAGCGGTCAGTTGGAAGAGTTCCAAACAAGAGACGACTGCTGATTCAACGACCGAGGAAGAGTACATTCTCGCATCGAGGCGCAAAGGAAGTCGTTTGGATCAAAAGTTCATTTCGAACTTGGTGTGGTTCCTAGTGTGATGGACCCATACGGTTGTATTGTGACAACAATGGGGCTATTGCTCAGCAAAGAACCAAGGTCTCACCAACGATCTAAACACGTACTCGCAGATATCATCCGATTCGAGATCATTGCTAGAGGTGATGTCGCGATCGAGAGGATTCCCACAGAGCGAACATTCACGATCCGTTGACGAAGCCATTGTCACAGAAGAATTTTGATTCTCATGTACTCGCTTATGGTATTAAATACTAAGGCGATTGGCTTTAGGACAAGTGGGAGATTGTTAGAGTAGTGCCCTAAAGGCAATCCCCTTTAGCGCTTTTTGTTCATAGTCATGTACAGACTTTATGAATAAATAAAGAAAGGCATGTTTCATTTATTTGATGTTCTTTATGAATTGATATTGATCTTTAATCAAATTAATGAAGTCCATGATATATGACATAGCATGAAGGAAATTATGATGTGATCATAATCCTGAGATTCCTATCATGTGCAATTATGTCAAGATCTAAATTTTCCTAGTCATAGGATTAATGAGATGGACATCATTAATCCGGATGCACTAACATATGTCATACTCCTTGATTGGATCAGCGGTGGATCTCGTAAACCGTAAATATGAGATATTTAGAGTTGACATATGGATGCTTACTAGTGGTAGTAAGTTCATTGGATGATTCGCCATGAGATCATCACATGGATTTAATGTCGTGATAATCTCATCATAGCAATGGTGCAAGTATCCTTAGACTTGAGGTACTCAAGGATATCTTTGACATCTTGATCCTGTACTTTGACTCCATTCCTTGTGGCCTTCCAGAGGTTACTCATAGGGTGGTGCTTGGGTACAGTTTGAGGTATTCGAAGGTAATTGAGTAGCCAATAAAGGATTCATCACTTCTTTGAAAACAGAAGAGATACCCTGGCCTCTTGTCAGGATCATTACTTTAAGTCTCTGGCCAGAGCATGACTATGTCATGAAGAGTGTCTTCATGGACATATAAAGTAATGAGTCCTCAGATAGGAACTGATTTCACTTGGGCTAGACTTTGTCTAGTAAGAGTTGACATATTAGCCATACTCATAACCAAGTGGGGTATAGGATGATGAAAGGACGAATTGCACAGTAATTATCTATGGAAGGGTTCGTGATGAATTCATCAAACCAATTACTTTCCGGTCAATTAGGGGTCATGATGTGTTGCTAGATACCGCTCATGACTTGCTCAGATTAATTGTTAATCTAAGTGGCCAACATAACCGGGAACTTAAAGGGTCACACGTATAAGAGTGTTTCAGAGAATCCGTAAAATAGTATTGGACTGAGTTCCAATTATGGAGAGCAACTGGATTAAATGGATCCCGATGAGATTGGGATATGTCCCGATGAGATCGTGACATCAATATTGCTAAGAAAGGTTTAGGAGTCTTTTGAAGATCGGGGCCCGATGGCCAGTAGGACCAAGGCCCAGTTGGACTGGACCTTAGCATTTATATTCTAATTAATTAATTAAGGAAATTAATTAATTAATTATTATATATATATGGACATGTGCGTGGAATGAGGGAAGAGAGGATAAAACTTTGAAAAAGTCAAAGTTTATTTCTTTATTCATTAAGGATCTAATAGCCATTAATCATCCAAATGTCCTCATCTTTAGGTGTCTTATTTAATTGTTAAATAAACCTATAAGGAGGCTTCCTTGGATGTATGAAGTACGACGGTTTTTGCTTGGAAGGAAAAAGAGAATGCTTAAGAGTTAAGCTTTGGAAAACTAGGTTTTCATTTTCTTCATTCTTCCTTAAGGCATAATCGGTTCTCTCTTCTCCAACAAGGATACCAACGTCAATCTCAAGCTCTCCAGACGTAGGTAGGGTCTAGCAGCTCTTATTCTGTTCTAGCTATTCCCGGTCAAAAGTGTTTGACTCGGTTAGGTTTTCTGATCTCTGCGTGGATACCTTTAGAGATAGTCTCTATTGGCTATTCAGGTTTGAGTTTTCATACCGACACCTGGATCCTGGGTTTCGGGAAGGTCCCGGGAATAAAAAATTTTTGTTTCCGCTGCTGGAACATGTGATGTTCCTCCCGGGATTTTCCTACAAAGGGATCCCTTTCTTCTTGGTCTGAGATGGCAATAACACCTTCTCCTAGACCTAGATAGCTATCTGGCTATCTCATACCCCTTCCACTATGTCTAGGCACTACTTGATGTTCATGTTGCACTTCTGATTCAACTCTTGAATCTATTTTGATATCTTATTCTATTATATCCATATCAACTATTGAATTGGATGAAATAACTAACTCCTTTAGTACTACTTTATTTCTTCCTTTATGATTTCTCACAAACTCTTCCTTTAGGAAGGTCACATTTGTCGACACAAATACCTTTGTATTCTAAGGATTGTAAAAATAATACCCTCGAGTTCCCTTAGGATATCTTACAAACAAACATACTTCTGACCTTAGTTCCATCTTTTTGGATTCAGGTCTTAGAACATTGGCTAGGCAACCCCAAGTCCTTAAATGCTGTAATGAAGGCACTCGACCAATCCACAACCCCTTAGGTGTTTTAGGCACTAACTTTGATGGAACAAAGTTAAGAAGTTTGTATGGCATATCCCCAGAACGATTATGGAAGGCTAGCATAGGCCATCATTGATCTTACCATTTCCAATAGAGTCATATTTCTCCTCTTAGCTACACCATTCTGTTGAGGTGTTTAAGAAGCTGACAAATTGGATAAGTACTCACCACTTTGATCCGATCGAAGTTGTTTTAATGGCTTGCCTAGCTGCTTTTCAGCTTCAGCTTTGAATTCTTTAAACTTTTCAAAAGATTCGCTCTTTTTATGCATCAAATACAAATAGTCATGTCTTTAGTAATCATCTATAAAGGTTATGAAGTATTCATAACCTCCTCTAGCTTGTGCATTCATGGGCCCACACACATCTATATGTACCAAGTCCAACATAGATTCATATTTGTTTCCTTTTAAAGGAAATGAGGCCTTGGTCATTTTTCCTTCAATACAAGATTCACAGGTAGGTAATGGATCATTATCCAAGCCTATAAGGATCCCATCCTTTACTAACCTGTCAAGTTTTTTCTGATGGATATGACTCATTCTTAAGTGCCACAGATATTTAGAATTAATGCTAGAGTTATTGGAATGTCTTGGTTTTATCAACTCTGTGGTGTTTAGTGAGCCTGTCATAGGTTTTATAAAAAACAATCCATGTTTAATTAACGCATCACAAATAAAATCCTTATTCTCATATATTGAAACAACATTTTCAAAATATAAGGAATAACCAGATTTTATTAGACAACAAATAGAAATCATGCTCCTTACATTCATTGGCATGTAATAAACATCCTCCAAATATAACATATGACCACTAGGAAAGTCCAAGATAACTACTCCCACTGATTTTGTTGAAACATAGGATCCATCTGCTAGCTTGACTTGAAACTAGGTAGTATTTTCCTTTGCTGGAACCCCTGCAAAGAATTGTAAGCATGGTTAATGGCTCTTGAATCTAATATCCAGGAATCAGATAAATCTGCCACTTTTCTAGTTCTTAAAAAAATTAGGAAACCCATACCTTGTTTACTTTTGAGGAACTTAAGGTAGACTAAACAGTTTCTTTTCCAGTGGCCCATCTCATCATAGTGGAAACACTTTCCCTTGGTGTTCTCTTTGGCCTTCTTTTTCATAGGTTAAGCCTTAACCCCTGTTTGAGCCTTCTTTTTCATTGGGCCCTTTTTCTTTTGCTTGCCCTTACCTTGGGCTTAGAAGAAGATACTACATTAGATTTTGGCCCATAAGCAAAACATACACAATATATTTTTCTATCAAATCAAAATATGCAACATACAAGAATGATTGCCAACCCATGCATCATACATATAGGAACTGAAATCATGCATAAGAAAATTGGCTTTAATACCAATTGTTGGATCGAAAAAAAGAAAGCATGTCATATTTAGAGAAACTGTAGATTTACAAACTTTTTAGAAATCTAAATTACAGCAGAAGCAATATTTCCAAATCATTATGCCAATATATACATGATATGGTATAAGGATAATAAACATAAGAACAAGACGAAGATTATGTTACCGACTCCTTCGCTACAACTTTGACTCCTCGCTGCGCTATCCTATCCTCGGCAATATATCCTCTCCTAAGTGATGTATCCTCTTCTTCTTGTTATTGTTTCCTCTGCTCGATATTGTATCCTAAACTAATCTGATCTACCACTTGTTCTTCTTGGACAACTTGGTTATCAAGATCCTTTGGTGGGAAAGGAGAAGAAAACTTTGGAGGAGAGTTTTCTAAAGAGACCAAGAATGAGACACTCTCGTGCAATTTTTGGTTTTTTCATGCAAGATAGGAGATAGAGTGATGAAAATGTAAGAAGCCTTTCTTACTTCCTCACACTTTCGATTAACAACAAAGGAAAGAAGAGTTTTCTAACCAATGCATCATTTCTTCATTTAATCAATCATAAAGAAGCCATTAAATGAGACTCTTCTCATTTGTCTTTAAGATGACTATATGAAAATTCTATTAACCTAAACGAGACCTATCAATTTATTTTTTGATGATGAAAGAAGGAAGATGGTCCATCCAATGTACATCTTTCTTCTTTAATCCAATGAATGCTAATAGGTTACATGCTATCATTAAAAGATAATCATTAAACCATTTAATGGTAAGTTCATAACTCCATTTAATGATGATAAACCATAATAAAGACCATCTTTATTTAACAATTTAATGTTAAATGTGCAGCTGGACATTCAACCCTAATCAAAAACAAAATTGTACTTTATTTTCTTAAAAATTTTGTTTTAATTTAATTATTCCAATTAATCAAATTAAACCAAAGTCTAGCCCATTTCTAAATGTAAATTTGGGCTTCTAATTAACCATTAATTAGTGCAAGCCCAACATTCAATTATGAGCTTCTAAAACCTCCATTTATATTTCTTTCTTAGCTTGATAACCTTTCTTGAAGCCAAGCGGGGAATCTTATTGGACTTTGATAATTCAAGCTCCAATAAACCTAGAATTAATTTAATCTCATTAGAATTAATTCTGGCTTATTAACTAAATGTCATTCCACTAAAGACAATTAGTTGAACTCTTGAATTATTAAATATTATGAGAACACATATCTTATGTCAAATTGCAAACCCTATTTTGATCCTTATTATAGCAATCCGCACGATAAAAGGTAAAATTACAGTTTTGCCTTTACGTTGGTTTTTCCTTCTAGATCTCCTGTTTTACTTTATATGGTGATTTACACACAAGATCTCATCTTAGTGTTAAGACTTGATGGATAGCTAGTCCATCAAACTATTGACATCAATTTAATCACCAAATCTCCTTATAACATCTAGAAGTGATGATATCATTATAAACTCTTTATTTGAGTGAATGTTCCCTAATACATGTTTCAATTAATAATTCCAACATGCATACACTGGATTAATACTCTAATTAAAATCCATTCTAATCATATTAGGAATTATAATGAAACACCTATAAGTTCACCACTCATCAAGATTGTGATCCACAACAAGCGAATGCTTAAGTTGCACGTTTTAAGATTAAAGTAATGGCCTACTTTATTCTTTAAAACATACTTGATTTTAGATTTATTTAATAGTGCCATTATCGATATTCAACTACTATCATGATAGGAAACTCATCATTCCCTTGAAGTAAACTCCTTTACTTACATGGAGATAAATCACAACACTACAATCTAAACCATAATCAAGCGACCAATTTGATTATTCAACGACGAATTAATTAATTTTAGATTCTAATAATATACATGTTTCCCATCCATCTCCATGTGTATGTATATTATTTACAAAAGAATCTTGGTACCTTATGACTATTTATATAATGCTCATACATATAAAACCAAACTCTTTTGTTTCATTAATAATAAATATTTTCATTACAAAACTATAACTGGAAGAAAATTAAGTTACATGTAAATGTACTTGTTTTCTAAGGCACTATATTTATATAAATCCAATAATTATCCTTAGTAAGGAGTCTTCCAACTAGCCCTAACCATAGTTAGAATGCTGACCTTAGTACCAGGGCTCACAATAAGCTTTAAGTGTTGGATCTCCTCCACTTTGTACAAAGGCCCCTTGTTGTACCAATTGTCAAACCAAAATAGTATGGTTTCCCTATTCCATATCTTATGAAATAGCATATCTTGCATCCACTGTCTTGTCCTCACTATTTTTTTAAAACTCCATGGCATATCCTACTTGATTTTTAGATTACAAATGTTATTCTCTTTAATGAATTCATTGTGTACGCACTTTATATATAGTTAATCTTTCTTATTGTATAACATTTACAAGTTTTTAGTCAATTTGAATCTATTTACCAATTTGGATTATTATATTCCCAAACCACCTTGATTTTTTAGTTTGCAAATCTAATTCCAACTTACTTTTTCCTTGTTGTTACTTTGACATGATCCATCCCACAAAAAGTCCCTCAACTTTTTATCTATCTCCTTCAGTACACTCTTTGGATTGACAATTAATTGATCCTGTAGGTAGCTAAGTTACTCAGTATTGTTTGTACTAGTTGCAATCTTCTTCCATAGCTTAGATTCTTGTTACACCAACGATTGATTCTCCTATTGAATAAGTCCATTAGTGTTCAAAAATTTGAGGCAGTGATTCTTTTTTGTGAAATTGGCACAAAAAATACTTAATAGGAAGGCTTCCTTGTTTCAACCCTATCTCTAAGGCTTTTGAAGTAACTTCTATTCAGGAGTCAGTTGATAGGTTAAAGCAACTCTTGATAGGATTGCTTTTCAGTCCTAACTTAGCTTTAAAATCCTCTATAGATTACATGAGAAGGATGATATATTGCTTTTTATCCCTACAAATTATTAAAAAGTCATCTGCAAAAGTTAGATGATTAATTTTGTTACCTTTACATCTATAATGATAATGAAATTCTAAGCTTTTTTCAATATTCCCTATAAGGATGATTGAAAGAACTTCCATGCATAACACAAAGAAGTAAGGGGATAGGGGATCCCCTTGCCTTAACCCTCTCTTCGCTTTTATCAGTTTGATGGGTTCTCCATTCACCAAGGTGGCAAAAGATATGGTAGTTCCCTAAACAAAGGTGGATATCCAATTGCTTTAAAATGTTGAACATGAAGCTCTAATTAACTGAATCATAAGCTTTAGTCAAGTCTATCTTGATAGTGTAATTCTTCACTTGTCTTGACGTTATAGCCTTTTAGGATTTCCTGACAAGGTAAGATGTGGTACCTATTGATCTTCTTTTGATAAAGGCATTTTGAGTTGGATTAATTATTTTCCTAAGCTATTTTTCAGTCTATTTACAAAAATCTTTGTGATGATTTTGTAGAGGGTATTGTAGCAAGCAATGGGCCTAAAATGCTCCAACCTATTTGCATTTATTTGTTTTAGATTAAGGCATACATAGGTTTTATTTCACTCTTTCAATATGGTTCTTTCAAAAAGGAACTCGTTTACCTCCTCTGTAACTTCTTCCCCTAGGATATCCCAAATTTTAAGGAAAATTTTTCCATTAAAACCATTTAGAACAAGAGATTTATTAGGGTGTATTGAGATCAAAGCTTCTTTGATATCTTTTCCAATTATTTATTTGATAGTTTCTTCCTTATCCTATTTAAAAATCTGTTTAACTCCCTTCAGAACATCTTCTGGTATCCTCTACTTCAGCCTCTAATCCATAGTGCTTACAAAAGAACTCAAAGTTGATTCTTTTCTTTTTACTCCTGATCTTGATTTTTTTGACCCTTTTCATCTTCGAAGAACTGTATAAATTTTTGTTCCTCCTCTTTCTAGTAAAGTTCATAAAATATTTTGTGCACCTCTCACCATCCTTTAACCAAAGCATCCTAGATTTCTATCTCAACAGGTTGTTGTTTTCTTCCAATGTTTTATTGTATTTGCTGACCAGGTATGCTTCCTCCTTTCTTAACTATTGATTATCAGGCCTAGTTAGTACTCCTCTTTGACAATTTTACAATATCTCCTATGCTTTAATTTTTTTCCCTCTTGTTCTTCTTTGTTAAGACCTTTCAAACTCTTTTTCACTGCCTTTGGTTTCATACTTAGTATATGACCCTTTGTACTTGCAATTATCACACTCATTCCTCTTTTAATTTTCCATTAGGTGGTTGAAGACCCTGAAGGTGCATTTCTTCTATCATCAGAGGTGATTAGATCAACCATTATTAGACTATGATCTCAGATGTTTGATTGCTTAAACTTAGCTGTGCTGAGTGGAAAGTGTGCTACCCATTCATTTTTTACCATACATCTGTCAACTTCTTCAATAAGAACTAGTTACTACTCTGCTCGTTGTTCTATGTGAAAACATTTCTATAGAATTTTAGGTTTGTTAGCCTAGTTTTTCTGGTTAGCTTTAGTATCTCCCTATAGTTTTGTTGTGACCAACTTCTTCCACCCCATGTTTCATTTGAATAGAGTGTACAATTACAGTCACCTATGACTAACCAAGGAGAATTGATTGTGCTGCTAATCCTAACTATCTCCTCTAATAAAGCCATCTTTTGGAATTCATAGTTTGTAACATACATAGTGGAGATTGTAAAAATCCTTATTGACCTTTTTAATAATAATTTCAAAAAGGATCACTTGGTTAAAACAATACCATCTAATATGTCCTAGTTTCTAAGTTTTATAACCTATGGATACTCCCTATTGAGGTGGTTATTATGGTTATAAACTACCTTTTCGCCTTCCCCTTATAACCACAAACTTTTATCCATCTATTCCTTTTTTTATTTTGGCTTCAAGTAAACCCATAAAAACAGCTAAGTTGTTTGTAATCATATCCCTAACAACTAGTTATTTATTGAAGCTATTGATTTTTTTCTTCTTACAATACTTTTTCCTCTTTGATTTCCTACTTGAACCAAAAGAAGCAATTTCAGTGTTACACTTAGTACTAGAAGTATCCCCATTCTCCATTAAAGGAGTTTTATCTACTCCTTAGCTTTTCTCCCCGTCATCTACCACTTGTTTACCTTTCCTTAGTATTTTGTTCTCCTCTTTGTCTTGATTTTGAATATTTTGTTCAGCATTTGGTTCCCCTCTCTCCACTGGGGTTTCATCCATATGTTCTGAGCCCTCCATAATTCTCTTTTCCACTTATTGGTTTTCTTTTTTCCTCTATATCAATATTTCCTTTTTGGCTTTTGGTCTCCACATGGAGGTAACCCTTATAAGATCTTCTTCAAGTTTTCCATCCCTCTTTAACTTCATAATCCTAAAGGATTTAGTAAATTTTTTGTGATATAAACATCAATACACACCCTAGCAAATCCAATTCTTTTCATCATTGAAGTATTCTCATTCATTCCCAAGGGTTTACCTATATTTCTTAAAATGTAGCTCATCCCCCTTATAGACCAGTACTCCAATGGAACTTTGTGGAATTTCACCCATAAGGGGGTTGTTTCTAGCTTGCTTATGTCTAATCATACTCCTAGTTGCCATTTCTTAAGTAGGATTGGATGTCTAAGTATAATTTAGGGTCCTTCCTCTAACACTCTTTATGCATTCTCATCAGAATTAAATTTGAAAACAAATAATTCATCTTCATTACCATCGTGTTCACCAAGCCTATGTTTCTCTATGCTACGAGTGCCCATTTATTAACTACAGGAAATGCCAATCTTTTCATGGGAAAAATCCTACTCAAGATGATCTCCACTTCTTTGCTCCCTACTGAAACACTTCGATAGGGGCCTGGATAGATTCTTCTTTAGTTGACTCTACATATCTTATCTTCTTTAGGCTTCCAATGTCACCTATTATGGAGCTCTAAATTGTCTTGCCCTTCTTGACTTTTTATTTTCTCCTTTTGTTGCCTCTCCTGTAATAGCCCATTTCTACACTTAAGGATTTAACTATTAGATTGAGTCATATCATATGAGAATAGATGAAATGCATCTCAATTTCATACATCATATTCACATACACACATAAGTTATGATTTAGAGACATTGTAAAGATAGTATATGCACTCAATTAACATATCTTGGGTTATGAAAGGTTTTAATTGATTATGATGTACTTGTGTATTGATCATGTCTTGAATTTTGTTTTGATGGATTATAATTAGTAATTGGGAATTTGTTGTTGCAATTGAGTGATTGATGAAGTGATGTGTGTACCTAGACTATGAAAAATGTTAAATGGCAAGACAAATTCATACATGAGAATTTAAGTTGATTAGGCCTATGAAATGGTGTCACGTAACATTAGTAATAGAGTGACAAATGGCTTGAATAAATTAGTGAAAAATGGCTTGAATAAATGAGTGACAAATGGCTTAGGAAATTATGAGACAAATGGCCTAGAGATTGAGTGACAATTGGACTAGTTATTGAGTGACAAGTTGTGGTTTAGGAAGAGGACACAAAACCTATCTCTTTACTTGAAAAGTGTCTTGCCAAGTGACCTAATCCTTGCCACACATATACAACAACGACACACACACACACATGAACGACCATCTTTTCTTTTGTTCTTGCTACATGTTATCTCCTCCTCCTTCTCTTATTATCGACACCCATACACAACCCTTACAACCTTAAATTTTGACAAAATTTTGCAACCTTCATATTGTAATTAAAACCCTTTTTATTTCCATCTTCTTCTTGGTGTATGCTTCAATGCTTGGAAGGCTTGGTTAGCTTTTTAATTGAGGAGACTTTGAGCTAAACAAGTAAGTAATTGATTTCCCTATTGAGACATATGTGAGCATAACATTTATGATGATTGATTAGGGATGAATTAGGTTGGATTGTATATATAATTGACGATTAAGTGTGCTGGAAATTTGATGAATGAATTGTTTTTGTTTTTGATACTTGGAATAGGTTATAAGTTGTTTTTAAGGATGAATTAGATTAAGAATTGATGAATATTGAAGGTGAATTTATGCTAAAGAAAGGTGCTAGTGTAGTATTCTTGAAATAGGGAAAGAGTTAAGATTTCATGTATGATAAGGAATGAAAATTTATGTTTAGTTTTGATGCATAAAAGATAAATTTTGTATGAGTTACCAATTGAATGATTTTGACTTGGAAATAGAGATGAATTGATGAGGAATTGAAGTATCTTTAAGGTATAATTGAGGTATAATTAATGGACTATCATGAAGGTGTTGAAATTTGGAAGAAAAGTTGAAGGAAATGGATGGTGAACTTTTTGTTCACCCATCCCACGATTGTGGAAGCTGCGTGAGCTCCTTCCCACAATCATGGGCAATGTAATGAAGTGAGAAAACTTTCAGCTTTGTCTTTTCGTGATCATGGAAAGGTACCCCATTATCTGGGAAATGCTCTGAAATAGAAAATTTTTGTTTTGTGTGATTGTTAAACCAACTAACGATATGTTACTTTACCTTGGCATATTTGGATTTGATTAAGGCTTGAAATGAACCTAGATTATTGTTGGATTAATTGGTTAAGGATTTGATAAGTTTATGTTGTTAATTAAGGATATAACTTAAATAATGGATATCTAAATGTGAAATTTGTGAGTTGTTAAAGGAATGAAGGTGTTCTTGTAGATGCAAAAGTGATCCAAAGGATGTGAGAAATGTGAATTAGGTATGAATGA
Source organism: Erythroxylum novogranatense (assembly GCA_029891385.1). NCBI lineage: Eukaryota > Viridiplantae > Streptophyta > Magnoliopsida > Malpighiales > Erythroxylaceae > Erythroxylum > Erythroxylum novogranatense. Next base: position 58,520,561 of record CM057225.1, on the reverse strand, counting down.
ATGAGAATTGGGAAATTGAGAGAATATATAATGCTAAAAAAATATTGGTGAATGAAAGATTGATGAATCTAGAGTAATCAAGTTTACTTAAGGCATAAATCTAATTGTCAATAAGTTATGTATAAGATATGATGTATAATGATCAAGATTTGTAAATAAGGATACATACATGGGAAAGTCAATTGAGCATGCATTGAACATGATATATGTAACAATGTGTATAATTGAATGGTCATATGATTGATCAATTTAGTAATATGTGAATTATGTGTGTTTTGCATGACAATAGAAGCACAAATTGACTGACTGTGTCCAGACATTGTTTGATCATCAAGGTAATAACTATTCTAGAGTATACTGTGAGTCAACTTAGATGTGTAAACTCAATTATATGTGTGTTTCTGTTTGAATTATATGTGTAGTGAGTTAACTTAGATGTTTTCTCACTATGTTTAAATTGCTTTGATTAACTTTCAAATATTGAATTGTTATTAAAATGATGGTGATATTGATAATTCCGAACATTGATGGTCTGAAGAGTTCGATATTCGGGATTGTATTAGAAGTGTTTCCTAATTGTATGTGAACACGAAAAAAATGTGTACTCAACTAAATGTTGAATGTGAGACTCAGATCTGATGAATGTGATAATGATTGTGCACATTAAATGAAAGTTATTAATAGCATAATATGTGATTTGTTGCTTTTCATTACATTATTATGCATGATCAGATAAAAAGTTGTGACTGAAGTAACCCAAGTGAAAACGAGCCTAAAGGTCATAAATGTGCACAAAGAGCTTCAGGCTCAGTTATTAATAAGTCCGATATCCACAATGGGTACGAGACAATATATGAAATGAGCCTGGTATCTGCACTGGATACGGGACAGTAAATAGACGCTCAGTCACAACAAAGTAAAAATGAAAGTGGAGTCACATGTACATTTCGCATATATAAATTGACATGTATCATATGAATGATTAAGATTAATGATTTGATTATTTTGAAATGATGATATGAAGTGTCGGTATTCATGTTGAACTTATTGAAATGCGATGACTATACAAAATTAGGATAATGTGAGATACTGATCGAACTATGTTATATACTTGTGATGTTTATGTTCTGTTTTAAGTGAGCACACCGATAATTGTTCACTCACTGAGTTCACAAAACTCTTCAAAAGTGCAACGTTAATTTTTATGTACTAAGGAGACATAACTGCAAGGCAATCTAGTAGCAGTCTAGTATTGTCAATTTTGGAAACAAGAATGGCTCAAAGGTCTGGTCAGTTGATACTGAAGAGTGTAGTTAGAATATTTTGATCCAGCATTCCATTCATGTTTTATATAATGTATAGAGTTGTGAGAACATGTTATATATTGTATATATACGTGAATCATGAGTGTAACAACCCAATTAATGTTTTTGTTTGTGAATGAAATGGGAAGAATCGATCTTTGAAACATTTGTGTTATGTATGATGCCCTGACTGTGATAATGTGGTCGCTCTAACATGCCATTCTCATAAGGTATGTTCTTAAATATCTTACGGATGTTCAGGTCTATGCTTTATGGTAGTGGTGTGTGACATCCCCTTACAGGAGGGAACTCTATGGTATTATATAGGCTAGGTGGGGTTATAATGGATAGGTTTTAGAGTTTATTGTTGTCTCTCTCTTAGGTTTATCTAGGTTTATCTAGTATTGTCAATTTTGGAAACAAGAATGGCTCAAAGGTCTGGTCAGTTGATACTGAAGAGTGTAGTTAGAATATTTTGGTCCAGCATTCCATTCATGTTTTATATAATGTATAGAGTTGTGAGAACATGTTATATATTGTATATATACGTGAATCATGAGTGTAACAACCCAATGAATGTTTTTGTTTGTGAATGAAATGGGAAGAATCGATCTTTGAAACATTTGTGTTATGTATGATGCCCTGACTGTGATAATGTGGTCGCTCTAACATGCCATTCTCATAAGGTATGTTCTTAAATATCTTACGGATGTTCAGGTCTATGCTTTATGGTAGTGGTGTGTGACATCCCCTTATAGGAGGGAACTCTATGGTATTATATAGGCTAGGTGGGGTTATAATGGATAGGTTTTAGAGTTTATTGTTGTCTCTCTCTTAGGTTTATCTAGGTTTATCTAGTATTGTCAATTTTGGAAACAAGAATGGCTCAAAGGTCTGGTCAGTTGATACTGAAGAGTCTAGTTAGAATATTTTGGTCCAGCATTCCATTCATGTTTTATATAATGTATAGAGTTGTGAGAACATGTTATATATTGTATATATACGTGAATCATGAGTGTAACAACCCAATGAATGTTTTTGTTTGTGAATGAAATGGGAAGAATCGATCTTTGAAACATTTGTGTTATGTATGATGCCCTGACTGTGATAATGTGGTCGCTCTAACACGCCATTCTCATAAGGTATGTTCTCAAATATCTTACGGATGTTCAGGTCTATGCTTTATGGTAGTGGTGTGTGACATCCCCTTACAGGAGGGAACTCTATGGTATTATATAGGCTAGGTGGGGTTATAATGGATAGGTTTTAGAGTTTATTGTTGTCTCTCTCTTAGGTTTATCTAGATTTATTATGGGTAAGCTTAGTTTCTATATATCTGGAAGGTTTTTGTGGTGGACGTTGGAAGCTAGATGTTGGCTATCGGGAAGTGGGGAGCAAAGATTTCAATTACGGCCTGTTTGGTACGCTAGAATAGAATAGACAGGGACTATAATAGTTATTCCTATTAATAGAAAAGATGAGGAATAAAAAAGAATGAGTATTACTTTGTTGGTTTAAAGAATGGAATAGATAAAGAATTTCTATTTTAGTGTTTGGTTTGAAAATATAAATTTGAAATAAGAAATGAATCAATAACAAAAGACCAAAATATCTTTATTATTATTATTATTATTATTATTATTATTATTATTATTATTATTATTATTATTATTATTATTATTATCATTATTATTATTATTAACTTTATTATTATTATTATTATTATTATTATTATTATTATTATTATTATTATTATTATTATTATTATTAACTTTATTATTATTATTATCAACTTTATTATTATTATTATTATTATTATTATTATTATTATTATTATTATTATTATTATTATTATTATTATTATTATTATTATTATTGTTATTATTATTATCATTATTATTATTAACTTTATTATTATTATTGTTGTTGTTGTTGTTGTTGTTATTATTATTATTATTAAATTTATTATTATTATTATTATTATTATTATTATTATTATTATTACTATTATTATTTGTTATTTATTTTTATTAGTTATTATTATTACTATTATTATTATTTGTTATTTATTATTATTTGTTATTTATTATTGTTATTATTATTATTGTTATTATTATTATCAACTTTATTATTATTATTATTATTATTATTATTATTATTATTCAAATCAATTTAGCTATTCATCGATTACTTAAAGATAGGTGTGGGTGGGGTTTGACTATTCTTCAAATTTGAAGAATAGCTTTTACCCAAGTTTAGTTGATCCTGGTTCTCTTTTTAACTAAACACTTGTTTAAGAATAAAAGTTAGGAATATATTAAAAATAGCCATTTTATTCCAGTGCACCAAACATGCCTTTAGTGGTTGTTAGGGTTGGGGAGGAAGACTCTCATTTATAGGTTATTTGAGACAATGTTATTTCTTATTTATTCATGAACTAATTAGGATATAGATTTAGGTGGGATAACGCCTAAGATGTAATATATTGAATTGATATTTTTTGAACATTAAAATTTAATATTAAATTACCTTAGTGAAAGTTATTACATTTCTTTGTATATAGAAAAATCTTCTATCTATACTATAACTTACAGTCTATTTAAACTATGACACCGCGTAACTAACTAGAGTCTACAAAAGAAAGCATTATAGTGGCCAAATCCATCTTACCTTATGGCCAACCAACATGTTTTTGTTATTGGCAATAAAGGCCGCCCAGACCCAATTCGCAATATTCTCTGCCAATTGCGGACTATTCGTTTCCATGCCCTTATAAATGCTTCTTCAATTGCGTTCCCTCCGTATTGAATAAATCATAATATGAAAAGCAATCTTGATTATGATGCCATTTCGTTGACCAAGTTTCGCACAATTTATGATTAAATTCAACATGTCCATCCATTCAAATGTGTAGCGCAGTAGTTGCAACATTACCATAACTCTGCTCCAGATGTCTTTACTGCAGTGACATTCAAAAAAGAGATGGTTTTGGCTCTTATTCATTTGCTTTTTTTTTCCGGTAAATAAAATTTGTATTGCTTAAGAAAAAATATACAAAGACAATCGGGGCATACCCCGAGGAGAAAGCAAAGAGGCCAACAGGTCTAAAAGACAGTCCACGGGAGTAACAAAAGCCCATAAAACTAGTAGAGGCGCAAAAAAGCCACACGATGAATGAAGTGAGTCTATGGCGGGAAACAAGAAGCCCAGCAAATAAACAGCCCAAAGGGGAGGGATGCGACGGTGCTTCAGCAGGAATAAGAGACGCCAGGTATCAGACTGACCAAACTACAAAGAAAAGTAACCCTCCAAAACGACGACGGAAGAGGAGAGCGGAAACGACGACGAATCAGACAGAAAAACACAAGCAGGAGGCTAAGGCGGGAGACTCAGCGCCCAACGGGGAGTGCCCAATCAAGAGGAAAGCGACATCATTCCAGCGAAGGACTGAAAGCGACATCGTTGCATCCGAGGCAGGACCCAGGAGACGCAAACGACACCGAAGAGGCTGCAACAGGGCACTACCAATATGGCGTCGAATAGCAAGAGCCAGAACGGCATCGAACCAGGCAGTGAAGCAGCAGCGGCCCGTATGAATGGCAGTAGGGGAAAAAGGCCGCGGTGCGTACCCGTGCATGAACCATGCAGACAGCAGAGCTCCAACAGCATAAAAGACGTCTTCATTTGATTTCAAAGTACACGAAGCTAGTGATCTTTTGTGTGAAGTTGATTCTTTGTCACCAACCATGTGAATATCTTAGCTTTTATAACATCTGCCCAGGTTACTCTTTCCACTTCTGTAATCAGGAACCTATGACAAGAAACATTATTGAATACTCCACTGGGATGGGGCTTCCTGACTAATCGATCCTTCCTCAAATGTGCATCAATGTTTGGTAAGTAATGTTGCCAGTTGAGTAAAGTCTCAAAATGTTCCATCCCATTCACCATTTTGAAGAAGCATGGATACCCTAGCATCATTTGAAATGCAGAGTCTAAGTAGAGATAGCTTAGGTCATTGACTAAGAGGGCTAAAATAGGTCTAATGATCATGCCAAACTAGATATCCTTGCCATCCCACACCTGATATATATTTGATATATGGAAATACCAAGTCTCGCAAGTGATTGAAGATCCATGAAAAATCCCTGGGCTGTTGGAGATGCCAGAAAATTCAATTATGAAGATCATAGGCATTTATCCATAAGGCTACTTCATCTATAAAGAGGCGCCATATCCTTTTGAAAAGTAAGACGTTCGGTATTTGAATGATAGGAATAATCTTAAATCCCCTCGTTCTGGTGGCAGCATTAGACCACACCATTTCACCTGTGTTTGCTTTCCATTCTTAGTGTTGCCAAACCATAAAAATGCTTTTAGTATATGCTCCATCTCCTTTATGACCCTTTTAGGAAGAACAAAATGTGTCAACCAATGAAGATGCATATTATTCAGAATTGATCATAAGAGAGTTAATCTTCTTGCCATTGATAAAAATTTATGATGGCATGCATTAATTCTTCCCTTGAATTTCTTAATCAAGGGAATGAAGGCAGCATACTTGGGTCCACTAGACTTTATTGGGACGCCCAGATAGGTGAAAGGAATATAGTGCAATGCAAATCCTACTAGTCCACTTTTCTGTGTATTTATTTCCAAACTAGACCACCTCAAAAAATTCTACATTATGTTCACCAACATCTGAATGGAACGAAGGTCAGCCTTACATAGAAGAAGTATCATCAGCATACAGCAAATATTGCTCGACATTTATGGTGAAACCGAAACATACCATTACACTCCACCAACTTTGTTATAAGACGAGACAAACCTTACATAACTAAAGAAAATAGGTAAGCGATAGTGGATCCTCTTACCGTATCCCTCTAGTATTATGAAACGGAGATATAGGAACCCCATTCAATAATGTTCTAAGGGACATAGATTGAATACATTGGAGAATCCAGTTTCGGAATTGAATCAGCAATCTGATTGCTTCCAGAAAATCTTACAAATAGGACCAACTGACAATATCATAGGCTTTATATAAATCAATCTTTAGCATAGTTTACCAGTTTGATACTTACTCAATAGCTCTTGTAAAATCAGAATGTTGTCCCCTATGTTACGCTTAGGCAAGAAAGCTGCTTAAACCATGCTGATTATCATTGTCAAGATGACTTTCAGTCTTGATGCAAGCAGATTCGCGATTGTCTTATAGACTGTGGTACAACAAGATATAGTCTTGACTGCTCATGAGTTGTTGGAAATACTTCCGAATATACTTGGTCATCTCTTGATGATTTGAGAAAACATTCCCTCTATTAATTGGCTGTCAATTCAAAAATCATATAGATATTGTGTCGAGCTAACAAGGATGCATGAAAAAATTGAGTTATAGTCTCGATTTAACGAATTATTTAATTCTCTTAAAATTTATCCATAGATAGAATTGAAGGAAAGAAAGCTAAAGGTTTAATTATTTAATTCATACATTAGGATTGAGAGATGATATGTAAGATTATATTATAACAAAGGTAATCAGGGATAGGTGAGTCACTTAAGAGAGGACTACGTAATTTTTCTAAGTTAGCGTAAAAACTATCACAAGAATTTGTAAATCAAATTAATGCATTTTTAGGTTGTCTCGGCTAAAAAGAGATTTCAAATGATTTGATCTAAGAATAGATTGTGTTACTCGAAAGAAACTACAACTTATAAATTAGGAAATATTATTTGTCTAATAAACTAAAGTTGTTAATTAAATCAGGATAAAGTTAAAACCTAATGAGGTCCTATAAGATATTTTACCTAAATTTAGATTATTTATAGATTGCTTTCTTCATGATTATTGCTCTATTTTTTGTATTTTGAATTGTCTATTTGTTTCCTTTCATCCAATTGTAACTATCAGTCTAGATAATTAAGTTTACGAATAGTTAGTAATTAGCAACAAGAACTTGTGGGAGTAACCTGTACTCACTGGGGTTAGATATAACAACACTTTGCGCTTGCATTATATACAATTTGAGTTGAGGTTCTAAAGTGCATTAAGAGTGTGATCTAAAAACAATAGGATGTTAGAAGATGTCTTGCTTTCAGGGAAGCTTGTGAGTCATTATGCATTAACCAAGGTTCTATCACGTTTTTCCCTTAAAAATCTAGCGCCCATTTTTCTTGTTATTATAAGGTATAGAAGTATCACTATATTTAAACCAAAAACTAGAAAGATTTCTTATACAATTATAGAATTCATCAAAACAATTCTTAAAGAAAAAATTTCCTTCCATTTTAAAAGGAAGAACTATGTTATTAAAGTCACTAAGAATGATCTAGGGAGTGTTCACAGTGGAATAGATTTCCTTTATCTTATTCAAAAAAAGGGGTTCTCTGAAACAAAGATTAAAAATATAAATAAAAGTGACTTAGAGAATATTATTCTCCTTTAAAATACTTATTGATGATTGGAGAAAATAAGTCAGTTCTTCCTCAAGAAATTCAAGTTTTTACATTATCTTCTTTACGTTTTGTTTCTAGGAGACCAATAAGAATTGGTTTGATATTTAGAAAGTTAGTGGACTCATGTGATGTTTGTATGTATATTGATTCATGTACCCTATAGATTATCCAAATAAGGGCACCTATCATTCTATAGTATAGGAATTTAAGAACTGAGTGTTGATCCTATAGAGACTATGATTACAAGTAATAGCTCTTTTATTATCTAACACAAAATTGAATTGATATTGATTAATCAAATTTAAAATCAAAGAAAATAAACTAGAAACATGACAACATAAAAAATAAATTGGAATGGAAAAAGTGTGAAGAATCAACCAATACAACAACATTATCTCGAATTTGAATCCTCCCTAAGACTTCTTATGCAACCATGATTTCACTAATCAATTTAATCAAGTCTATTAGACCATGGATACTTAATTATGTTAATATCTTTCTCATGATTATTAACACCTAATCTTAGGTTAATTAATTGAAATCTTTTTCTAATTAAAAATCCTAGAATCACATTAATTGATTTATGAATTTCACTATTAGATTTAACCTAATTTGAAAGATTTGTGCCGACCAATTTGTAGGTTTTCATGTAAATATATAGAAGATTTCTTAGTCTCGTTTGCATAAAATCACATTTGAATTAACATACTAGTAACTAAGGATGACATGATCCCTAAATTCTCTAAAAAATTCACTCTAGGTTACTAAAAATTGACTCCAAAGGGAATTCTTTAGTTTTTCCTCATGCTTTTTGCCACTTCAAGGTTTCCAATTATATTTCCTTAAGCCTCTCGTCCTTTATGCCACTCAATTTTGTCTTTTTAACTTTGAAATTCGAATTTTGGGAGATACATAGATATCAACATAGGTATGTTGATGGTTGTGTTCTTTAAATAAATATTTGATACTTTTTGGAACCAATAAGTGCACGTACATAGGCATGTATTATCTTTGCCTTCTCACAACTCAATACGGGCATGTTATTATCCAATATGGGCATGTTCCACAAAAATTACTCAACACGCCTCCAAACTCTCCAACACAGTCATGTACACTGTCATTCACTCCATAAATCAATCACAACTCTAAATTGCATGTTACCAGCCAATATGGGCATTTTCCACAAAAATCATTCAACACGCCTCCAAACTCTCCAACATGGCCATGTATACTATCATCCACTCCATAAATCAATCACAGCTCCAAATTGCTTGATAATACTCCAAATTTGTCCAAATTCATTCTTTTTTTGCTCCAAATGAGTGAATTAGACCTAGAAACAAAATATAAACAAATTAAGTACCAAATTCAATAAAATATTTAAATAAATAAACAAAATGCACAAAATATGAGACTAAAAATATGAATAAATCATCACTTATCATAAGTAATCATGCAAAAACTTGCTTTTTATTAGTCTGTTAAGCCTTTTAACATTTTATGAGAATATTGACATCAAAAAGGGGTGGATGTAGAGGTAGTACCACTATGTCTCCTAGTTAAATTTCTCCTAGTAGCAAGTGTGAAGTAATTACATGTTATATAAGTTTATTAGTGCTGCTTATCTTGTTGATCCATTAGGGGACTAACAAGATGATTAATTTGCTCTAAAGAAGCTATTAAGAGCAACCTGTTTTAAAAGTAGGATAAGGAGATTCAGTTGTTTTCTCATTATTATCTTAATTGGGGATATCTTTAGTAAGTCTTGTTTTGTATTAACTATAACACATATTCTTGCACAACTCAATCTTTTCATTTCCACAGTAGCTTCATCCATGTATATAGGCTTTCCAACATAACTTGCCAAGTGATTTAGCCCCTTAGTAGTCCAATGTTCCAATGTCTTGTTATGAATGTTACTCTGAAGGGAACTTGTTTCTATTTGAGATTTTGAAGCTACAAGCCTTGCTTCCATTTTTACAAAAATAATGACTTATTGTTGAAATGTCAAAGACCTACTTCTAAAATTCTTTGAATGCTTGCTTTTGATTCCTAAAGAGAATGAGGTTATCCCCATTTGCTAGGACTTTCTTTAAGTTAAGTTTCTTCTAGTGATGGTGAGCCTATGAGTTTATCACGTGAAATTTTGGACTCTTGTCTAAAAAAGACCCACTAATTTCTTTTCCTATGTAGAGGCACCATCTTTCAGAACTTTGATTGGAGGAGCCACTATTGCTTCCATTTAGAATCTTAGGAGGATATAAATAGAGTTTAACAAAAGGAGAAGAATCTCCTAAAACCTGATGCTAAGAAAGTTTAGTTGTTAAAGGGTTAGAGGAAGCAATAATGATAGGTCTAACAAGCAAGGTAGAGGGGTGATGGTGTTGTTTTGATAGAAATAATTTTTTTTTGGCTAATTAGTTGAGATGGGTGACCAAGGATTAGAGGAGGAAAGGCTTCAAAAGTCAATGGCACAGGGTTTATCATATTGCTTGAACATGTAAAAGATAATAGGTTAATAAAAACTATTTTAAAAAATGTTTTAGAAGAGGAAATAGAAAAGAGTGAGAAAGGGAAAGGGAGGATGAGAACTAAGAATTAGAACTAGATAAGCTCAAGCAAGGATCAAAGAAATAGGAGAGAAAAAGAAATAATAAGAAAAAAGGTCCTAACAAGATAAGGACACTAAAGTAGGAAGAAAGGAGATGACATTAGAACAGGTTAAACATAAACCAAAGTAAAAGGTAAGACAAGAGTTGTAAGAAAAGAGAGGAGACATTAACAAATATAGAGAAGGAGGCAACTCAAAAAGGTGATGGGGAGGAAGGCTAAGCTTAGGATTGGAGAAGAACAAGGACATGCAAGTCAAACTTTAGAGAGAAGCTCTCTTGATTAGTGCGACTAAGCTTAGGATCAAAGAAGAGCAAGAACATCCACTCAAAACTTTAGAGAGATGCCCTCTTAATAAATGTAAAATAAATGTCAAATGATAAATTCAAGAGCTTTTTCTTAACTAAAAGTGAAACTTTCTTTCGCTTTCCAACCCAGAATATTATGTGTTGTTACTTATTTAACATATACCTTGTATATGTAAGGCCTAAAAGAAAGGTATTATAAATGACTTTCGTGTTTCTTAGAAATACTAACAAATTTGCTGAATGAATTTCTTATGTGAAGATATTATATTATTTTTAATAGATATAGTAATTATAATTAAGTTTTATTAGTCTTATGTTAATATTATGTTCTTCATATATTTAGGTAAGGAATATTTAGTTGACTCAAGCTATATTAATATACTTGGATTTCTTTTACCATATCGAGTTGAAAAATAACATTTGTGATATTATTTAAAAAAAGAGAGGAAGTTCAAGGTCTATATAAATTGTTTAATTACTTGTATTTTCTTTGAGAAATATTGTAGAAAGATATTTTAGCATTTTAAAAGCAACATTTTGGATACTTTCAAACATACTTAAATATAATATGAAAAACAAAAGTACATTAGTATTACTTATTGTGTGATACATAATTTTATTATAATGCATGGAAAGAAAATGAAACATTTGATAATTTTATTAAAATGAAGAGTAAATTATGGAAGTGTAAATAGAGATTCAAATTATTAAGTCGAGTACATAACTTGGAATATGTCTCAAAAGTGGGATGGAATTTTGGATAAATTTTAATGATTATATTAAGAGAGGAGTTGGTTTACATGGGGCAATAGTAATAGAAGTAAGAATAGATATAATCATTATACTTATAATAGTTGGTTACAATGATGAATAATTACCATTATCATTAATAGTAGTTGATTTAATAAAATCTTGACAAATAAAAATTTGTTAATATTTTGTTTTACATCAAATTTTAATATATTATAATTAATTATATTTAATTTCAATATATTCTAAGTAAGGATATTTAATTAATTATATTGTTTTGCTAGAAAGGAAAAATAAAATTTGTTAAATTTTATATCAAAATTTTAATATATTATAATTAATTATATTTAATTTTAATATATTCTAATTAATTATATTGTTTTGCTAAAAAGAAAAAATTGTTAAACTTTTGGTCTACATCAAAATTTAATGCATTTTAATTAATTATATTTAATTTTAATATATTCTAATTAATGATATTTAATTATTTATTTTTGCTAAAAATTTGATAAATTTTATATCAAAATTTAATATATTCTAATTAATTAATTATATTTAATTTAATATATTTTAATTAATTATATGATTTTGCTAAAAACAAAAAAAGCATAAATAAGCCATGACAGACTATCACGAGCTGTGTCACGTTTGTGACTAGGGATGATAATATATTTTCAACCTGATTAATATCTATACTACCCGATCTCAAAAAATAGATATGAAGGCTAAAAAATAAATTTTAAATAGATGCTAAAAATAAATGTGGATATGGATTTAGATATGGGTTTAATGATAACTCGAACTAATGGATACTTATACCTTACCCATTTTTATTAACTCTATTTTTTTGTTTTTTTGAATATTTATAGTTAAATATAATTAAAAATTTAATATTTTCTGAAAAGAAACAGCGTTAAAATCGCCACTTTGCTCCTCAATCCTCACCTTTTTCATCATATTTTATTTTCTTATAGGATGATAATAATGCAGATGATATGGAGATTGAGTTTTGAATATTGTAGAGTTCACACAAAAATAATTTGAAGCTTTGGATATTTATGTCTTTGTTCAATTCTTGATTGTGAAAAATATATGTTGTCTTTGCACTAAATAATATGATTTTTATCATTCCAATTTTATAATTTTTTTAAAGACATACAAATCAAAATGTTGACTTATTATTATTAAAATAATTTTGATTTGGAGCGTTCCTAAAAATCTGCTATTTATATTTTCTATTTAAAAGTTATATTTTTATATGCTATACAGCCTAATAGATATCTAAAAACCTGAGCAATCCAATGGATTTGGATACGTGCAATAAATCGTAAAAATTGATGGATTTTAAATAGATAATGGATTTAGTCATAAAAAATATATATGAATACAGGTAGAGTAATACCCGAACTGAGTCATATCCATTGACATTCCTATCTGTGACACTTCTCTCACCGGTGTGATCTGTCATGCCCGTAACACTTACACTTTTCTTAAGAACGACTTTCATTCCTCTCATATTTGGAAGTATAAGAGAATCCCTAAAACTCATATATAAAAAAACTGTTCATACAATAATAATATATAACCAATTGACATTTTATATTCCCAAACCTAATGATGTCTTCCAAATTTATGAACCAAGCACTTCCTAAAAGTTCCTACATTTATAAGTGATGCTATTATTATATTTTAAAGTATTTTTGCACTTCTGAATATCTTTAAGTATTTACTTAAAATGAACTAATATAATTTGTATTTTAGTGGACTCTTACTATATAAAATTGATGTATAAATTTCTTTTAATTATGTTATATATTCATATTTTTTATTTTAGTAATTAAAAATTTATTATTTTTAAACAAAAATTAATATTGTGTAAGATTAAACCAAAAATATTATTATAAAATTAAATATATAAACCAAAAAATATTATTATAGAATTAAACATATTTTTATTTCCTAATTTTTGTTTTATTACAACTCCCAACCAAGACATCCTTACTTTTGGTGTTCTCATTCCAAAGTCCAACTTTCCTTTCGCAGTACTACCAAGCCCATAATCTAAACCCTACCGCTGTTTTCACGCTCACCTTCTTAAACCTCACCACCAACGGTTGATGTAAAACGAGAAGAAGCTAATGGACATGGACGGAGACTTAGACGAGAGGAGGATTCAAGCTCGATTCGTTACCAAATTAAAGCCTCCCTTCAAGCTCCCAACTACTTCTATTGCTATTCCTGCTAATCTCACTCGCCTTGGCCTCTCCACCATTGTCAATTCCCTCCTACAAGCCGGTGATTCTAATCTTCCGCTATGTAATTTTAGCTTTTTCTCACCTATGGTTTTCATCTTTTTTGGGTTTTTGAGAGCAGGCAATCCTGAATGGAAATCTGAGCCGTTTGATTTTCTTATTGATGGGGAACTTGTTCGTTTGTCTCTTGATCAGTTCCTTCTTGCCAAGGGCATCTCTGCGGTAAAACAAAATGTTTAAGCGTTTTCTTTTGGGTTGCATGATCATAATTGAGTGAGAAAAAATAATTGCTGTAGAGTTAGATGCATTCTATCTTCTTTTGTTGTTATGGCTCACGTGAATATTGTGACTCATTGCAGGAGAAGACAATTGAAATTGAATACATCAAGGCTGTGGCGCCTCGGAAAGAGGAGGAACCTTCTTTACATGATGATTGGGTTAGTGCTGTGGATGGTTCTTGTCCTCGGTAAGCATTGTCTTTGTTACTTACTCCTAGTTTATTTATTCACAATGCCTTTTCCTATATCTTACGTCAACCATATCTTTTCATTGATTGAAATTGACTAGAGGAAAGGACATTTTTTGTTGATTCTAGTGTTTGATTTTATTGGATATGTGATCAAGTAATTTCAAATTTCGTTTCCTTCTAAGTTATTTAATTTTTAAACTTTGCATTTCACTTTAGCATTTAATGCTTCTATTATTTCTGTAAGCATGATATCAATTATAAAAATAGGATGGTGAAGGAATGTGATAGGATCCAGAGTTCACGTATGGAAAATATGTATTCTAGTATTGATTCTTTAGAAAGAATACAATTGATAAACTGGTTTTCGATGTCCAGTACCTCCAACCTCAGGCTCACACATAATGACACTTCACGATACTCTCTCTCTTCCTTCCTATATTGTTATTTATACTGAGAATCTGTAGCTACTACCAGATTCAGTTAGCTGACAACTTGATGATTGGTTGTCAACACTACTAACTAACTAACCGAATATAGAAAATTAATAGCCAAGACTACCCCTCTGCTCTTTTGCTCCCTTGCCTTCTTTTTATTTCTTCTAACATAGAATTGAGTTACCTTTGGTATCAATACTCCCCCCCCTCGTCAGCTTCACCTCATCCTCAAGGTGAAAGTCTGGAAATCGAACTTTCATGTCTTCAAACAACTCCCATGTAGCCTAAAAAATTGGATGGCCTGTCCACTTAATAAGCACTTCTAAATCCAGGTTAGAGGTGAGGTTTCTGATGGCCAAAAGTGCAGCTGGATAATCCAAGGTAGCTTCAGGAATGAGTAAATGGTTTGGCATACTTATAGCTGAATCAGTAGTACCCAAGACCTTCCTAAGTTGAGAAACATGGAAAACAGAGTGAATTTTGGCTTTCGGGGGTAACCGAAGTTGATATGCAACTGACCTGATGCGTTGTAGAATCTCAAAGGGATCGAAATAACACGGAGCCATCTTGGTGTTATCCCTTGTTTCCACAGATTGTTGGCGATAAGGTGCCAACTTGACAAAGACCCTATCTCCCACCTAAAACTCTACTTCCCTTCGTTTACCATCTGCTGTCAACTTCATCCTCTGTTGAGCTAACATCAAGTGATGACGTGACTCGGATAAATTTTGGTCCCTTTCTTGCAGCAGTGCGTCAATGGTGTCTACGGTAGAAGATTGAATAATGTACCTGGTGATAGTGGGAGGATTTCGTCCGTAGAGGACTTTGAATGGTGTAGTGCCCAAAGTTGAACGAAAGGACATGTTATAGCAATATTCAGCACATCTCACACAATGTGCCCGATGTTGAGGTTGCTTGCTAGTAAAACATCTTAGATACGCCTCTAGACACCTATTGACAACTTCAGTCTGCCCATTCGTTTGTGGATGGTAGGCTGAACTGTATCTCAACTTTGTGCCTTGCAACTTAAACATCTTCTTTCAAAATTTACTCAAAAATATTTTTTCCCTATTGGACACAATCGAGTTAGGGTACCCATGCAAACGCACCACCTCTTGTACAAAGATATAAGCAATAGATTGTGTTGTATATGGATGTTTCAAAGGAATGAAATGAGCGTATTTGCTAAGTCTGTCCACCACTACTAGGATAGCTGAAAATCCTTTTGATTTTGATAGCACTTCTATGAAATCCATAGAAATATCTTCCCAAACTTGCTGTGGCACTGGTAAAGGTTGCGTAATTCCAGCCGGAGACAACGACAAATACTTATTTTGTTGATAGATGAAGCATTTAGCCACAAACCTATAGATATCACTCTTCATTCCTTTCGAAAACAGTTCATTTGCAAGCCTCTTGGAATTCTTTAGAGCACCCCCATGTCCTCCTACGTTACTTTGGTGGCTGTCTGTGATTAGGGTTGGTATTGAGGATGAAGTTTTCGGAGTTACTAATCGATCCTTGTAAAACAAGTGATCCTGGATTATTGTGTGTGGAGGATGCGACCCACCATCTTCTAGGAGCTCTTGCTTCAATTTAGACAATTTGGGATCGGCATCAATCTCTTTGATTATTTGCTCCATATCCAATGCCCTGATTGCTACTGCTACCATTAATTCCGCCTGATTTGGGATTCTAGACAAGGCATCTGTTACCCTATTTTCTCTTCCCACCTTATACTCAATGCTGAAAGTGTACCCCAACAATTTGGACAGCCACTTATGATATTCAGGGTGTACCTCATGTTGTTCCAACAGAAATTTAAGTGGCTACTGGTCGGTTTTGATGATAAACTGATGACCTAAAAGGTATGAACGCCATTTGTTCATTGCCAGGACAATAGCCAACAGTTTACGCTCATAGGCTGATTTGTGTTGGCTTGAAGTTGACAGAACCTGGTTGTGAAATAAGCAATAGGTCGGTTCCCTTGCATCAGGACATCTCCTATGGCATGTGTTGAGGCATCGGTTTCCACTATAAACGGTTTAGTGAAATCTGGTAATGTCAACATAGGTGTTGAAATCATGGCTTGCTTGAGTTGTTAGAAGGAAGCCTCACTCTCCCTAGTTGAACCCTTCCTTTTTTAACAATTGTGTCAAAGGCCAGGAAATGTCTCCATAGTTCTTCACAAATTTCCTATAATATCCGGTTAGCCCCAAAAAACTCCTTAATTCCCTCACATTCCTAGGCCTTGGCCAATTGACCATGACCTAAATTTTTCTCACATCAACTGCCACCCCTTCTCTCGATATAATGTGTCCTAGATATTCCAATGTTTCTTGCCCAAAGATGCACTTCTTCCAATTTGCATACAAGTGCTGGGATAGGAGCACGTTTAGGACTGCTCTCAAGTAACAAACATGATCTTCATTGCTGGCACTGTAGACTAGGATGTCATCAAAAAAGACCAATACAAACCTTTGGAGATGAGGTTTGAAAACCTGATTCATGAGGGATTGAAACGTGGTTGGTGCTTGTAATGCCCTTCATGAGTCCTAAATGCTGTCTTTTCTATATCTTCCGTTCTCATTTGGATTTGGTGATACCCTGCTTTTAAATCAATCTTGGAAAAGATGGTGGCCCCTTTCAATTCATTGAGTAACTCGTCTGTGATGGGAATAGGGAAATAATCCACTACTGTTACCTTGTTTAAGGCACGGTAATCCACACAAAAACGCCACCCCCATCCTTTTTCTTAACCAACAACACTGGACTAGCATACGGACTCACACTTGGTTGAATGATTCCCGAATCCAACATTTCCTTTACTAGCTTCTCATTCTCATTCTTTTAGAACTGTGGGTATTTATAAGGTCTAACTATGACTGGATTGACTCCTTGGAGTTCAATGGCATGGTTCTTAGCTCTTTCCGGAGGCAGTTTCTGATGCATGTTGAAGACTGCCTTGAACTCTTCCAACACAACCTGGAGTTTTGGTTTAATTGGGTTGGTAGCTTTCCACTCTTCTAGCTCCGAAAACCCCAATTGTAACAGATATACCGAGTCTTCATCTATTATCTTATGCACCAAATCCTTCAAGTTAACTGGTGTTTTAGAGAGGCATTGGGTCTCTACAAATGTAAGGATCTGGTCTCCCTATTTGATCTCCATTGTCATCCTACTCCAATCATGCACCACTTTGCCGAGAGTTTGGAGCCATTTAATTCCCAGTATAACATTAGAGTTGCCCAACTCCATTGGTAAATATTCCTCAGTTACCACCAGACCTTGTACTGACAAAACTACACCCCTGCAAATCCCTTCCCCCTTAATCTTTAACCCATTACCCATAGCTATCACATACTTTTTAGTTCCTTCTAACTTACAATTTAGTAATTTCACCAACTCCCATGAAATGAAGTTATGCGAGGCTCCGTTGTCTATAAGTATTATCACTTCTCTCCCTTCCAAGATCCCCTTCACTTTCATAGTTTTCGGAAAAGTAAACCCCAACACTGACTCGACAGCCAACTGTATTGTTTGTAAGGTCTCCTCCACTACCTCTCCTACCAACTCCTCCATTGATTCGGTTTCTTCATCCATTGCAGTTAGAACCTGTAGCTCTACTTTTTTACACTGATGACCTAGGCTGAATTTCTCATCACACCTGAAACAAAGTCCCTTAGCCCTCTTATTAGAGGTATTCATGGTAGGGTAATCTAACCCATTCATAAATAACCTGAACCTGAATGTCAAGTTTGGCAATTTCACGAACCTGAACCTGAACCTAAAGAACCTATAGGATCGGTTAACTTATTTTGAGGTTCAGAACCTATTCATATCAATATATATGAAAAAATTATAAAAATAATTGGTGAAAATAAATCCAAATTATTCATAAAAGTATGCATATAAAATCCATCAAAGATTAATCCAATATGTTAAATCCAAGCAAAGTAAAAATAAGCCAAACAATATCTTATAAAAGATCCATACTAGAAAAAAAGAGAAATTATTAAACAATTATTATTTTAGTCAATGAATTTTTCTATTAATAGCTTAATACTTGATCAAAAACTTTGACACATATTAATTACTATTTGAAGTAGAAGTATTGAGTGTTATGCAATAGTTGTTATTGAGTGTTATGCATTAGTTGTTACTTATAATAACAATGTTCAAGATTAACGTTTAATAACATAGAATTAAAGTATTTTTTTTCCTTTTCTTCTTTTTTTTACTCAAGAATTAATATAGTAAATACTAGTGAATTTATTATTATTAATATCTTCTTAAATTATATTTAAATATATGATAGATTTTTTGGGTGTTTCAAGTTCAGGTCTAAACCTAAACCTATAAATTAGGTTCGGTTCGGTTAACCTACTATAGGTTCGGACCGAACTGCTAGTAGATGTTGACATCGCGTTCCTTCGTGAGCTGGACAAAACTTCTGTGTCACCAGCTTCTTACATTCCTGCCAACTAGGGGTGTTCATGGTAGGGTAACTGACCGTTTATAAATAACTGAACTCGAACTCGAAAGTCGTTCAAGAATTTCATTTAACTCGAACTCGAACCTAAAGAACCTATAGGATTGGTTAACCTATTTTCAGGTTCGGTTCTCAGGGTAACCAGGACCTATTCATATCAATATATATGATAAAAATTATAAAAAAATTGGTGAAAAATATAAATTATTCATAAAAGTATGCATATAAAATTCATCAAAGATTAATCCAATATGTTAAACCAAAACAAAGTAAAAATAAGCCAAACAATGTCTTATAAAAGATCCATACTAGAAAAAAAGATAAAATATTAAACAATTATTCTTTGAATAGAATGGTAGGATGATTCACTGTTATACATGAAGCCACATCTATAGAAAATAAAAAATAAAAAGAGTTAGACTCTTTATTTCTTTTTAATTGAAAAAAGAATTTTTTATTTATTTGTATATTAAAATAAGGTAAAGTAAATTAGATTGCCTGATTCAATTTGTTCAAGTTTTTCAAGTCTCTCTTCCACGTAAAGAGGAGCCTGTGATTTTCTCAACCAATCTTGTCTACAAACAAGAGTCTCCACCATCTTTGGAGTAAGAGAGTTACGAAATGAATCAAGCACTCGACCTTTTGTACTAAAAGTCATTTCGAGATGTAATAGTGAGGGAACAAACTGCTCTACTAGATCTCATTGATTAAAAAAAATAATAAAACTATTCTTCTAACATTATTAAATCTTATTTTATCATGTTAAAATAAATAATAATAATAATAAACTAATAAGCACAAAAGTATCATTCTTCTTATTGTAACTTAGTGTAGAAAATGCAATTAATATCATAGTTAAAACTTCAAATATTATATTATAAAAAGCGCAAAGTATAAAAAATACAATCTTATAGTCTATTACTAAATCAACTCATTTTCATTTTTCTAATAAATAAAACTATGTTTGTATTTGTACAAGACAATATTATTATATTCTTATTATTTATTAGCAACTATATTATATATTTTAAGAATCAAGATTACTTGCTAGTTTAATGTTTATAATATCTCATGAATATCTAAACTATTATATATGCCTTAAAAACTAAAATTGTAGGATTTTTAATAAATGTGTTTTGCACATTAATTTCTTTAATTAATCTCTAAATGATTATATTATTTTAGTCAATGAATGTTTTTATTAATAGTTTAATACTTCGATCAATAACTTTGACACATATTAATTACTATTTGAAGTAGAAGTATTGAGTGTTATGCATTAGTTGTTACTTATAATAGCAATGTTTAATATTAACATTTAATAACATAGAAGTAAAGTAGTTTTTTTTTCCTTTTTTTTTTTTTCACTCAAGAATTCATATAGTAAATACTAGTAAATTTGTTATTATTGATATCATCTTAAATTGTATCTAAATATATGATAGTTTTTTTAGGAATTGCAGGTTCAGGTTTAAACCTACGCTTATAAATCAGGTTCGGTTCGGTTAACTGCTATAGGTGCGGTTTAGGTTCGGTTAACCTAGAACCGCAAGTTAGAAACCTGAACCTGAACCATGAACCTGATTTTTCAGGTTTGGTTCGAACCGAACCTAAACTCAAGTTCGGTTAACCTTATTTACAGGTTCGGTTCATGCGGTTCAGGTCCGGTTCACAGGTTCGCGGATTTTTTTGAACACCCCTACTGCCAACCCACGATGGGTTGACGACCCTCTACCCAATGGAACCATGTCAATGCTTCTTTCTCCATACTCATCCCCATGAGTTCCATCTTCTCCTCTTTTGCGAAGCTCCCCACCAAAAAGAACTGTTCAACCTTGTAGATCTGACCGTGGGGATTGTCGCCCTCGAAAATGGACATCTCGATCCTTCTGGTTCAACAGTCTCGCCGGAAGCCGCAATGGTGTACGAACCTCGTAGGTGGTTTGACGCGGTAGCTGGCATCGTTTCGCAAATCGTTGCTCTCATAGTGCTCTTTTGGTTCGATCGGTGCTTTTCCCAACTCTCTCCTTCGACTAGGTTCAGGTGAGTGTTCTTCGGGTCGGGTCTCTACAATGCCTCTCGCCATCATTTTTTTTCCACGTCTGTAGAACCGACGTCATCATGCTTTTAATTTCTGACCTCAGTCGTTCTCCCATTTCCTGATTAACACTCTCTAGCTCTTTTTGGAACTTTGAGTTGTAGTCAGTCATTTGTCTCTGCCACTCTTGGTTAGAATGACTTGGTTGCCTATGAAACTCTTGGTGGCTTGGCTAATCGATTTCTAGATCTCCTCCCCATCTTTTCGCCTCTCTTCTCGAAGAAGTTCCAAGTCCTTCTCCCCTATAATGCGATTATCAGCTTTCTTAGCATCCATTACTCAGGATCAATTGCTCTGATACCAATTGATAGGATCCAGAGTTTAGGTATGGAAAATATGTATTCAGGTATTGATTCTTTAGAAAGAATACAATTGATAAACTGGTTTTCGGGGTCCAGTACCTCCAGCCTTAGGCTCGTACATAATGTCACTTCACGATACTCTCTCTCTTTCTTCCTATGTTGTTATTTATATTGAGATTCTGTAGCTACTAACAGATTCGGTTAGTTGGCAACCTGATGATTGTTTGTCAGCACTACTAATAATTGAATATAGAAAATTAATAGCCAAGACTACCCATCTGTTCTTTTACTCCCCTGCCTTCTTTTTACTTCTTCTAACATAGAATTGAGTTACCTTTGGTCTATCAGAATGCTGCTTGCTTTTGATTTGAATTCTCTGTATAAAGAATAGTGCTTCTTATATTTCTCATATGACTGTTCCTTTCATCTCATAGAATTAGGGATCATTAATCCACGTACTTTTGTGGAGGTGGATTTTTGGTGAGAAGAATAATGTGTTCCATCTTTTATCTGCTCTTTACTTTCGTCCATTTTCATTATGGTGAAAGTTATTCCCGGATTATTCAAAATCAGGCAGTGATTAAAGGAATTGCTTTTTGAAGGACTTAAATATGGTAATGTTATTAGAGACGTAACGTACCATAACCATCATCTTTATATCTGCATCATGATCTCATAATTTTAATGAAACTTGAATGCACTACAGAAACTACACTAATTTGTACTATTTTGCAGGTTCATTTTGACGGGATGCTATGACAGTTTTGGCAGGTGAATATTCACTCAATTCCTTCTTGTCTCTTTTTGTGTTTATTGTTCTTACTCAAAGAGCCCAACTTTTTCTTGTAACCATTAGGGTATGGAGAGCAGCTGGATTGTGCACCCATATGCTTGAGGGACATAGTGATGCTATTACTTCTGTTAGTGTAATCAACCCAACAGGTACAAACAATAAACGTTAGTTTTTTTTAGCACTTATGATGGTAGCCACACTGTGTGGAGTTAATTAAAGAAGCTGCAACGTACTGTGACCGGATGGTGCAATGATGTATGTAAGAAGACAAGAGAAAGAAGATGTAGGGAATCTGTAATACATTATGCACTTTGGTTTTAGTACATTAAAGTAACAAAATGATCATTTCCACAAATTTTGATTCTTTTCGTAATGTGTGCGTGTGTGTGCCCTAATTAGGAGAACTCTGTTTCTATTATTCTTTCTTTTGGTTGCCAAAAGGTTGATATAATTTATAAAAGACGAAAAGAAAAACATTTTCTTTTAGCTCAATTGCAAAAATTATAATGGACTTTAAACGGCTTGAGTCACTTCCATAATCAGTTGTTTCTTTATGACATATTTTAACTGCTAATTCTGCTATGTGTTCTGATATGTAGGTGTGGATAGTGTTACCTTGGCTACTGCATCAAAAGATCAAACCCTTAGGCTTTGGAAGGTAATAGGAAGTCTTAAGTTATTCACTAAAACTTTTTAGTTTTCACTTGAAAATACTACTTAACAAATACATAAAGGTTGATCCTGAGGAGCCTGCAAAGCATCCTGCAAAGATTAGGGCCTTCAAAGTTTTGCGTGGTCATAATGCATCTGTTCAAACTGTTGCAGCAGAAACTTCTGGAAGCATGGTTTTTCTCTCTGTAACTTTTTTCATCATGTCTTTTATTTGGGAAGTAATGGGTACACATTAGATTTAGAAGAGCTCTCCTTGTTCATTATTATAAACTAGATTTGTTCGGGTTCTTGGGATTGCACTGTCAATTTGTGGCGGGTAGATTGCTCTGATGATGAAGGCGATTCAGTTTCTACTAAGAGGAGAAAAGTGAAGAATGAAGCTGAGTCTCAGTTGGAGGTGTTGCACATTTTCTCTCTTCTGGTGCAATTTTGTTTCAGTAAATTGTGTTCTGCTGCCTTTTATAAAATAGTTCACATCCTTTTTTATGGGTTAAAACCTGTTAAAAAAATATCATCTTGGGCTGTGTGCCCTGATTATTGTTATGGTTCTGGGACTCCTGAAGTATGTAAGAGCTGTCATGGACTAGTTTCATATTGTATCTGAAAGGATTTTGTTTGTCTTTAATTAGAAATTCCAATTGTGTATGCTTGTTCCAGTTTTCTTTTTGGCTTTTGAAATGTGTTAACTGCATTCAGGGCGAGGCTTTGTCTACACTTGTTGGCCATACGCAATGTGTATCATCAGTTCTTTGGCCACAATATGACACCATTTATTCTTCTTCATGGGATCATTCTATTAGAAGATGGGATGTTGAGACGGGGAAAGATTTGCTGAGCATAGTGAGGATAATCTGTCTTGCATCTCTCTCTCTCTCTCTTTCTCGCTTGTCTGTAGGAGTGTTGGTGGTGCTTCTATCTAAATTCTTTCTTTATTGTCTTCCCCTCAATACAGTTTTGTGGGAAAGCTCTCAACTGTCTTCACATAGGAGGTGAAGGTTCTGCTCTCATTGCTGGTGGTGGTTCTGATCCCATCCTTAGGGTATGGGATCCACGAAAACCAGGTTTGTCAGATGAAATGAATTCTCTCTCTAGTCCTCTCCCAATACGTCTGCATTACTTATGCATCTTGTTGTCCAAGCAGGAACTTCTGCACCTATTTATCAGTTCTCATCTCATAATTCTTGGATTTCGGCTTGCAAGTGGCACAACAAATCCTGGTTTCATTTACTCTCTGCATCCTATGATGGAAAAGTTAATTTGTGGGATCTGAGGACAGCGGTATCATGCCTTCTTCTCTTTAATGATTCAAGTAGAATCCATTTTAGGAATCAGCAATAACCAGCATTGATTTTTATAATGTTCTTCAAACACTTAAACTGGACCTTCTATATAGAAAATGCAATTAAACAAGCTGAGAAGGGAACGGGGATGGGGTGAAGAGAGGAAATTAGGTCTTATTCTGATTGTTTTTATTTTATGTTGCAGTGGCCTGTATCTGTTATTGAGTCACATGAAAACAAGGTATATATCATCCTTGGCATCTCTTTATGTTCTTTGAAACTATGTATTGAGTTACTGAATAGTTGGTTTATACTGGCGAGTATGCTTCTATTTTAGGTACTATGTGCTGACTGGTGGAAAGGCGACTGTGTGATCAGTGGTGGCGTAGACACCAAGCTTTATGTATCTTCTCAAATCTCTGTTCAGTGAGGTAAATCTTTAAGGTTGAATTGACCCCTATATTATCATGTTAGGAAACAAAGATGAAATTTATACCCCCCATTATTATATTGAGAACATTTTGATTGACTGTTGGCATAGATATTTATATTGAGAGTTGGGATTCCATCTTCAGATGAGAAGTGATAACCCCCTTGATTTGTGTCTTAAAGACTCGTGGGGATGACTCAGTCAATGAGATGGAGGCGTACTGATACCGCAATTCAAGGAAGGCGATCCAAAGGATTTAAGTGCTGTTGTACTTTGTTTTACCTAATAGATGCAAATTTTGACAGCGAGTTGAATGGAACTATGTTTGGATTTTCAAGGAAAATTATTAAATTCAACAGTGGAGTTTTATTACCTAAACGAACAAAATAAATTGTTGAGAAGTGCTCTTACTCTCTCTAGCTGTCTTTTATCTTCTTTTTTTCTTAATCTAGCAACAAACTTATTCTTTTCGAACCTTACTCTCTCTGCTTCTTCCTTCCGTTTTTAGTATTTTGTAGTTCGTCCATGGAAACTCGCAACAAGTCTGTACCTTCACCTTATTGTCTCCATCTCCCTGCTTTGATGTGGTAGCTACAACGTTTCGTGATGATATTATTTGTACCTTCATTTTCCTCCCACCTAATCATGTCCCAAAGATGTGCGGAGGTTGGTCAGGCTGCCACTTCCCTTCAAGCCTATGGTAGACACACTAACGCACCCGCCTAAGCGCGCACTTGATTTTCAGTGGTGAATGGCAACTCTCATGCGAAACCTTTTCTTTTGTACAAACTTGAGTTGATGGAGAGATTATTATTTCTTTTCTCCTCTAGTTGAAGTTCTTCAAGTTGGTCCAGCACTAGTTGGATTTTTCGTTAGCGGCGGAATTGCAAATCGTGTCATAAAAGAATGGCGATTATCAACTGGGGAAAATATGGATTTTGTTACATTGATCAATGAGATTGAATTCTGCACTGCTACAAGTGATGGACTGAGCTACGATGCTTGTGCCTTGGGGAAACATTTGTGTTTAGATAGAATGATTAGCATTAAAAGTGAGAAAAAAAAAGGGTTCCGATTGTAAAGCCCACCTGACAAGATGTGGAAACCCTTTTGGAAACTCCTGACACCATTCCAACAACAATCAGCCCCAAATCCTTAACCTAAGCCTGCTAAACCTGCATCCAAAGAAGTAGCAAATAACCAACCTGCACTGGTATTAAAACTTGCAAGAGATTATTCAAATCAAATCTCCTCTGAAGATACTTCAATTCCTGAAAAAACTTGGAAGAGATAAACAACCATTACTTGGATGAAAATTGCAATTCTTCTGTTAATGACTTGCTTGATACCACTGATGAATTCACTGAAGTTGCAAATATTGAAAGCAAGATGAGAAGGGGTAGGGAAAAGATCAGTTTCAAGGGGATCCATTCCAACCCTGTTGTTATTAGATGACACTATTTAAGTTGGAAGGTTAGAGGGGCCAATGATTCCTCTATACAACAGAGAGACAATTTTCTAGATCCCATAATCCAAATCTTTTTGCTCTTCTTGGACCAAATTGAAAGCTGAAAAACTTTGGTTTGTCAAACTATTTTGGCAGTTGTCTATTCATAAGCAATGGCAGTCACTCCTTCAATGCAAGATTAATGATATCTGAAATCTTGAAGTCACTCTCATCTTTGTTCTTCAAAACAATACATGCATCTTAGGATTTCTAACACTCTCAATCATACATCTTTTCTGCTTACTACTGTATATGCCTATAAAAGATATAAATTTGAAACCATTTTAGAATTTATTGGCGGGTCTCTTTTTCAAAACTCTCACCTTTACAAAATCTTTAAAAAGTGTTCAATAGATGACATAACAACAGTTTGAAAATTTCTACTTGTATTAAGGTTTTCAATTTCTTTGATCCCAGGTTCTCATGATTCTTTTACAGTTGGTCTAATGGCAATAATGTAAAGCTCTAATTAGAAGAAATCTAGATACCTTGGTTAATTCGTATTGGAATCTTAAATTTCATAACAGGGGCAAACTTTATACACCAAATGCATCTGACAATTCTCCAGGTTTATTCTACAGAAGTTCAATGTCAATTAAGAGAATTGTCCCTGTAAGTTCTTTAACTACCTCATAAAGCATCTCTCCATTTCAAAGATGGTTAATAAAGGATGGCAACATGTAGTCTATGATTGATCGATGCTGTTAGGATGTATAGAAATTATGTTAAATTGATACATTTTCTCTTTTTGTTTCTAACACTAATCAATTTTAAGTACACCAACTTTTTTTGTAATAGTATAATAGCGAGCATAATATTATTATTAGAAGGAATCTAAGAAGTTAAATCTAACTCTCTTGTTAGATAACTACCAAATAAATAGAGAAAGGGTTGTTTTAAATAAATCTAATGATAAAATTATCTTATTACACAAATTAAGATCCCATTAAAATATTATCTTATTACACAAATTAAGACCCCATTAAAATAAACAAAGTTAACTAACAATGAGTAATATCAAGTACGAAAATGTTACTTTATGCCCTTGCAAATGAAAGCAATTGGATGCAAATTAATGTATGACATTATTTTGAATTAAATAAAAGGCTTTATTTATCTTTATGTATTAATTTAATTAATATTTTATTTTTAAGACTAAAGATAAAATCTTTGGAATAATTACCGTGTGATTGAAATTATGATGAGATCATAATTATGAGATTCAATTTATATTTATGTATTATTCCTAAATGTTCCTAGTTGTAGTTTTATCAAAGCTGGATATTATTGAAACGGTAAAACTAGCACACATTATGTTTCTTTCTTATAAAGAAAGAAATTGATCTAATAAATTAAAGTATAGAGATACTTAAACTAATGTGTGAGTGATTATTAGAGAATAAGTCACTGAATTGACTCGATTATGAGAATTCCGAATAGAATATTACTTGTGTCTACGGATTATCTCATAATGAAAGTTGTATAATTGATCATCAGATTTGAGATTGCCAAGACGTCTAGTATGAGAATTACTGTGTTTTGATGTTACTTATGAATCGTAATAGGATAATTTAGTCGGTAGTAATTGGATACAGTATGAACCATATGTAGATAGTTGAGTAAGTCAATATAGGATTCGTTACTCTAAAGTAATTAGAAAAAATATTCTATTGTTCTTGATTAGTAATGATTTGTGGAATTCTCTGGCCAGAGTGAATTGATTTTTGAAAAGGAGTTTTCAAATTTTAATTATAAAGCAATTATTAATTAGCAAGAACGAACATGATTGGATGATGAAAGGATTAAATTATATATTATAGCCATACGTGGACAGGTTAAGTCAGTCACTTTGACATTTCTTATATTTGGGTAATCATGACATGTTACTAGATATCAATCATGAATTATGGTTATGAATTATTTTATTGAAGAATTAAAGATAAATTAAAAGAAGTTTTAATTTATTTAATTCTAATTGTGAATTAGACTTATAATTTATAAGCATTGCCAATTTATTAGGAATCTAATGGGTCACACATTAAAGAGAAATTTGTGAAAGAAAATCAATTTAATTAAGTTGGACTTAATTATAAAGTTTGAAAACTTTGGGATCAAATATGAGATATTTGTCTTTAGTATAATTAAATTTATTATAATTAGACTTTGATTTTACTTATAATTGATTTTAATTATAATTAAAGAGATTTAATTTTAATAAAAGACTTATGCTTTTTTCTATTTAAAGGGAAGAACTTTTTAGAAGCTAGCACTTTTTTTCTTCTTCCTCTCAAAATAGTTTGAGAATTGCTCTGTGGATATCATTAGAGGTTGGATACTTGGACAACTCGTGATTGATCAATCGGAAAAAGTTTCAAAGAGTTTTCAACAGAAAGCGAACAAAGTATGATTTCTAAATCGATTTGTGATTTGTTCAAGTTTATTCAATTATCAGGATCTGCTCGGAATCTGTAAAAATTTTATGTTTTCTGTTGTGCTCATGATTCGATCACGGTTGGATTCCAACAGAATAAACATCTAAATAAGACCTTCCTGAGCACTATTTTTATATCATGATTTTATTATTAAGAGAATTTATAACTTGGACTAATAAAAATTTCTAAATTAATTAATTGCTTTAGGTCAAGTTACAATCACATATTCTTAAGTTGATTGGCGGATATCTCCAACAAATTACAACCAACAAGAATGCATTAGGGTCTATGAGATTTACTAAAAGGTTTGAACTTAATACTAGTGCATTGATGTAAGTTATCACTAGTAGTCCATATAATTCTTAATATCTCTATTATCATCCATTTACATGCAGGTTTTATCAATCATCCACATGCAATTATAACCGTATATAATTGCATAACTTTAGTCAAATCAACATTAAGAACAATCACATATACTTTTATAAGTTTGAACTCTTTATGGATAATCCAAATTAATCTATAAGAAGGATCAAATCAAGGTTCGTCCTATCTAAACATGAAACAGGGGATGTCTACATTGATTAGTGCTATTAAATGGATTTGTAAAGATTACACTAGAGCACGATTGAGAAGCAGGGCTGCAAGACTAGTGTTTTGTTGCACCATCTACACTTTGTGGAAGAACATAAACGCAGTTATTTTAGACTCTACTTCTTTTAAGTGCTTTGATGTAGTATTTAAGATAAAGACTATGATTTGTAAGATTTTGTGTAGAATGTATCCTAAAACTTTGATCACTAATTGATTTTATTGTTGTCGTTGGACTATTTTGATGTTTTGATTTACTTCTTTTGGTTAGGGTATGCCTTAATGACCTTGTATATATATATTTTAGTTTAATACTAATTTACCATTCATCCGAAAAAAAATGAAAACAATTAATAACCATCATCATTGAAACAAGAAACGAACCTTCTTCTCCTTCTTATAGTTTGTTTCTCACTTTTTATTATCTTTGAATATAAGACATTGTGACTTCATGTTAAGAGTATTTACATCTTGAATCATCTTTACCTTCTATGTAGTCCTTCATTTAAACTTTTGAGTTAGGAAGTGATAAAGGTGAAGCCTTCATCATCATTTCCACTTATAGATGTCTCTTCTTGACAGCACATGTAGAGTGCATTGCAAAATTTACCTGACTCTGTGATTGGGTGTTTGGTTATGTGTAAGTTTTAATTATTTACCTCCAATAATCTGCAAGTGCACGGTTCGTTAGCATAGTACCAAAGGTGTTGATCCCACAAAGAAGGAGTTACTCTAATCCTAAAATTTAAGGCTAGAAACAATAACCGAAATTCAAATTGCATGAAACTGATACGAGAAGTCAATTCAATCAACCAAATTAAGAATCAAACACAAATATACAAATTATTAAGCAATTAAAACACACCCAAGAATAAACTGAAGGAAATTACCAATTGAGAGAAAGGAAAATTTACCCATCCTTAATACTAACCTAACTGATTATGAATTATCGAATTATTGGTTCTAGACTATCCTAGGGTTGATTGCTCTCTCTTGAGTTATAACCATTAACCCTAAATCATAAACCCTAATAAGATTATAAAAGTTGCAATTTCTAAATTCAAAACCTATCTAACACCTTAATTAGCTCTGAAGTTCTCTAATAAACTATTAGATACCTATGCAGATCTCTTTTTGCACAATTTATCGATTTGATTAATTTTTTTTCTATTTAATCACCTAACTCTCGTTCGTCTAATTTAATCATTTTTCATTCGATCACCTCTCAGTTTATTACCGAATTATGTAATCATAAAATCAAACTATAACAAATCCAATAAACACATAAACAATTAGATTTTCATTAATTCAAGAATAACATTTTGAAGGTGAGTTTGGAACATCCTCAAATTTTTAAATCCTATCATCAACTATTCAATCCAATTCTATACAATAATAAAACTGAAATTAAATAGGAAACACAATCTAAATGGATGATGGGAGGCAGTGATGTCGGGAAACTCCTGATCTGGGAAGTATTTAGATTTAGTTTCTTCTCCTCTTGTCTCTTCCTTCTTCTCTTTCTATATCTCTCGATGATTTCTCTTTAGGGTTCCTCAAGGTGAGTAATGCAAAAACTCCTCTCTGCCTTTTTTCTTATTCTTTAAATACCCTCTTGTGTTTTGAGCAACTTTAGGGTTTTTCTGAGGTTCGAAAGGTCTAAAAAATCCCTCAAAACTTGACGTTTTTGAGTGTTTGGTGTCTGCCCGATACAGGCCACGATCAGGGACCACCTCTAAGCCTTTTGTCACGATAGTGGCATGCAGGCCATGATAATGGGCTATTCCTTATGCTTCTGTCACGATCGTGGCTGATCGTGGGGCAACTTTGGTGCTTTTGTCACTATCGTGGCCTAACATGCCACATTGTAGGTCGTGGTTTTGGCCTGAATGTCTCTGAAACTCCCCTGTTCTTTGATGTTAACCTTGAAACATTAGCAAGCACATCAAGGTATCTCAAAAATATAATAATTAAGCTCAAAGACTTGTACTAACCTATAAAACACTTAAAACATAAATAATTAACAAACTAACACAATTCTAACTAAATGATTGAATTAACAACTAAACATATATCAAACTACGCCCTAAAATGCGATGAAATTTACACTTATTAACATCATCATACTTAAAATGTTTGCTTGTCCTCAAGCAAACAAAAAAACAAACACATAAAATCACAAAGCACACAATGCAGTAATGAGATAATGGATTCAACTTCATAAAATAAATTTAACTTTAAACACAATCATTTAAGTTATTCCAAATCATTAACATGCAAAATCCGTATCTAGGAGCTCTGGACTAAATATACATATTAATCAAGACCTAAATGTCAAGTTATTCACCCTTTTCAATTGTAAAAACACATTAATAATTATTTGGTCATTCAAACTCTGTAATTACTCCTAAGTATGTTTTCACAAAAAGTTAAGTTATTCACAAGTTCGGTAGTTTTTTATTAGAAAACATACATTTTTTACTTATTTTTTCTTTTTTTTTTAATGGACTTGGACCTAGTCTTTTACAAGGAGGTAAACATTGGTAATGAATGTTGATCTGGTTACTTGACTAAGTTATGCTTTTATTAAGATGCATGGTTGGAACGTCATTATAGCCTTTTGACGTGAAGGCACACATTTGTAATGTGTCTCGATCCGGTTACTCAGCTACATCACATTTTCAACTGGCTTCTAGTTCTATTCGTAACTTGAAGGCCAGCAAAATAGTTATTTATTTAAAAATTAGCAAACAATTTCTTTTTTTAATGCCTATCTTATTGTTTTAGCAACTCGTTTTTATGAAAAAAAAAATAGCAAAGCTACTTTAGTCGAAAGATCTAAAATTATGAATGAATGTGACAACTTATAGGTATTAGAGTAGTGCTCTAAAGGCAATCACCTTTAGTGCATTTTGTACAAAGCTGTGTATAGACTTGATTTTCAATAATAAAGAAAGGCATATTTCATTAATTTGGTGTTCATTATTTATGAATTGATATTGATCTATAAGCAAAGTAATGAAGTATATAATATATGACATAGCATGAAGGCAATCACGATATGATCATACTCCTGAGATTCCTATCATATGTAATTATGTCAATATCTAAATTATCCCTAGTCATAGGATTAATGAGACCGGATATCGTTAATTCGGCTTAAGGTATTTCAAGATAATTGAGTATTCAATATAGGATTTACCACTTCTGTGATAACAGAAGATGATACCTACGACCTCTTTTCAGGGTCATTACTTGAAAATCTCTGGCCAGAGTATATTTGTCATGAAGAATGTCTTCATTGACATATAGAGTAATGAGTTGTTGGATTGAAAAATTAAGCATACAAGATTTGGATAAAACTGTAGATTTCAAAACTTTTTTTAGAAATCAAATTTTAGTCTAAGCAATATAACCAAATCAACATGCCAAGCATACATGATACGATATAAGGAAAATAATTTACATAAGAACAAGGTGGTAGAAATATACCGACTCCTTTGCTACAGCTTTAATTCCTCACTGAGCTATCCTATCTTTGGCAATGTATACTCTCTCCTAGGTAATGTACCCTCTTCCCTTTGTTATATCCTCGACCAATCTGATCTCCCACTTGTTCTCTTTGGACAACTTGGTTAAAAGATCCTTTGGTGGGAAAGGAGAAGAAAACTTTAAGAGATTTTGCCTTAGAAGAAAGAAGTTAAAAATGAGACACCTCTCATGCAATTTTTGGCTATAGCATTCAAGATAGGAGAGAGAGAGACAAAATTGCAAGAACCCTTCTTACTCTTCTTGTCAATTTCAGTTATCATTAAAGAAAGAAGTGATTTGCATCCAATGCATCAATTCATTCTTTAATCAATCATAAAGAAGCCAATATCTGAGACTCTTCTCATTTGTTTTAAGATGGCTATATGAAAAGACCAATAACCCAAATGAAACATATAATTTTCGGTTTTTTGATGAAAGAAGGAATATGGTCCAACAAATGCACCTCTTTCTTATTTAATCCAATGAATGGTTACATGCCATCATTAAAAGACAACCATTAAACCATTTAATGATAAGGTTATTAATCCATTTAATTACAATAAAGCATGTTAAAAACCATCTTAAATATAGCAAATCAATGCTAAATGTGCAGCTTCACATTTAGCCCATTAAAATCCAAAATCCACTCCTTTTATCTTTAATAACATTGATTTAATTTAATTAATCTAATTAATCAAATTAAACCAAAGTCTAGACCTTTTTTAAATGTTCATATGGGCTTCTAAATAACAAGTAATTAAAGTAAGCCCAACATTCAATCATAGGCTTTAAAACCTCTATTTGTATTTCTTACTTTGCTTGATAACCTTCCTCGAAGCCAAATGGAGAATCTAATTGGACTTATATAATTCAAGCTCCAATAAACCTGGAATTAATTTAATCTCATTAAAATTAGTTCCAGCTTATTAACTAAATGTCATTCTACTAAAGACAATTAATTGAACTCTTGAATTACTAAATATTACGAGAATACATATTTCAAATAAGAAGTCCAATTGCAAACTTTAATATGAATCATATTATAGACATCAGCACAATAAAGGGTAAAATTACCAATTGCAAACTTTAATATGAATCATATTATAGCCATCAGCACAATAAAGGGTAAAATTACCATTTTGCCCTTATATTGATTTTTCCTTCTAGATCTCCCATTTTACTCTATATGATGATTAACACACAACATCTCATCTTAGTGTTAAGACTTGATGGGTAGCTAGTCCATCAAACTGTTGATGTCAGTTTAATCACTAATCTTCGTAAAATATCTAGAAATGATGATATCACTATAAACTCTTTATTTGAGTGAATGTTTGCTAATACATGTTTCAATTAATAATTCTAACATGTAGACACTGAATTAATACTCTGTAAAATTTCATTTCTATCATATCAAGAATTATAATGAAACACATATGAGTTTATCACTCATCAAAATTGTGGTTCATAATAAAAGAATTTAAAGGTTTATGTTTTAAGATTAAAGTAACGACCCACTTTATTCTTTAAAAACATACTTGATTCCAGATTCATTTAATAGTTCCATTATTGATAATCAACTACTATCATGATATGAAACTCATCATTCCCTTGAAGTAAATTCCTTTACTTGCACGAAGATAAATCGCAACAATATAGTCTAAACCATAATCAAGCTACCAACTAGATTATTCAACTGTGAATCAATTATTTTAGATTTTAATAATATACATGCTTTTCATACATCTCTATGTATATGTATATTATTTACAAAAGAAACTCGGTACCTTATGACTAGTTTTATTATGCTCATACATATAAAGTCAAACTCTTTTGTTTTATTAATAATAAATATTTTCATTACAAAAAGTAACTGGAAGAAAATTAAGTTATAAGTAAATACACTTGCTTTCCAAGGCACTATATTTACATAACTCTAATGCCCTAAAGTAAGTTTGACATATCCCTTATTCTCATCCCTGCTAGGTGACCCTTAAAACTCTTTTGAGACAACGTTTTCGTGAATGGATCAGTAAGGTTTTTCTCTGTGGGAATCTTTACCACCTTCACCTCACTACGTTGTATTATCTCCCTTATGAGATGATACTTTCTCTCAATATGTTTGGCAGTTTATGGTTTCGAGGTTTTTTAGAATTAGCCACTACCAAACTATTATCACAATAAAGTATAATGGCCTTTTCTATCTCAGGAATCACCTCCAAATCATTTAGGAACTTGTGAAGCCAGACTGATGCTTTTGCTTCTTCACAAGTAGCAATATACTCAGCCTCCATAGTCAAATTAGCAACACAAGATTGCTTGATACTCCTGTAGACTATGGATCCACGTCCTAAAACAAATATAGAACCAGAGGTTAATTTCCTTGAATCAACATTTGATTGGAAATCATAATATGTATATCCTATCAAAATAAAGTTACTTCTAGAGTAAACATTCTTTAAGTTCTTCATCCTACGAAGATACTTTAGTATGCACTTTACTGCAGTCCAATGCTCCATTCTTGGATTGGATCGGAATCTACTTACTAGTCCCACCGTGTAACAGATATCTGGTTTAGTGCGAAGCATAGCATATATTAAACTTCCAACTGTCGAAGCATATGGAATGTTATGCATGCGTTCGACCTCCTCTTGGTCTTAGGTGCTTGCTCCTTTGAAAATTTGATTCAATGTCTAGTAGATGTGAAACCCTTCTTGGAATCTTACATTGCAAACTTATTGAGCATGTTCTCAATGTAGATTAATTGAGACAAAACTATCTAGTTCGTACGATCTCTTATAAGTTTGATCCCTAGAACATAGCTAGCCTCTCTTAAATCCTTCATTGAGAATTGTTTGTTCATCCATACCTTAACTGTAGATAACATTCCTACATCATTCCCAATGAGCAGAATGTCAGTGACATTCAGGATTAAAATAACCTTGCCTTCTTATATCCTTTTATAGACACAAGGCTCATCTAGGTTTTTTATGAACCATAGGTTTTGTATGACTTATCAAACCTAATGTTCCAAGAGCTAGATGCTTGCTTAAGGCCATAAATGGACCTCTGCAATTTACATACCTTATGCTTATTATCTGGCTTAAAGAATCCTTCTGGTTGGGCCATATAAATGGTCTCCTCATGAACCCCATTAAAAAATGCGATTTTGACATCCATTTGTCATATTTCATAGTCGAAATAGGCTGCTATGACCAAAAGAATTTTGATGGACTTAAGCATGGCAATCGGAGAAAATGTCACCTCATAGTTTATACCCTCCTTTTGAGTATAGCTTTTAGCTACTAATCTAGCTTTAAAAATCTCTACTTTTCCATCAGATCCTCTTTTCCTTTTGTAGATCCATTTACACCCTATGGATTTTACATCTAGTGGTAGATCTACAAGGATCCAGACTTCATTGACGTACATGGAATCTATTTCTGATTCCATCACCTTAAATCATTTTTTTGTATCAACATCATTAATAGCCTGTGTATAAGTAATGAGATCCATTTCTTCTTAGTCCAAGATGACAATTATGCCTTCTCCTAGAACTAGATACCTGTTTGGTTGTCTTACAACCTTATCACTACGTCTAAGCACTACTTGATGTTCATGCTGCTCTTCCGATTCATCTTTTGAGTCCATTTTAACATCTTGTTCTGTTATAACCAAATCAACTCTTGGTTTGGATGACATAACTAACTCCTTTAGTACTACTTCATTTATTCCTTTGTAATTTCTCACAAATTCTTCCTCCAAGAAGGTCACATTTGTTGACACTAATACCTTCTTGTCCTAAAGACTAAAAAATAGTATCGTCGTGTACCCGTAGGAAATCCTACAAACATACTTCTAATCTTGATTCTATTTTTGTGGATTCAAACCTTAGGACATGGGCTGGGCAGCCCTAAGTCCTTAAGTGCCACAATGAAGGCACTCGGCCAGTCCACAACTCCGTAAGTGTTTTAGGCACCGATTTGGATGAAGTAAAGCTAAGAAGATAAGTTGTTTGCATGGCATATCCCTAGAATTATTTTGGAAGGTTAGTGTAGGACATCATTGATCTTACCATTTCCAATAGTCCTATTTATCCTAAAGACTGAAAAAATAGTACCGTCGTGTACCTGTAGGATATCCTTCAAACAAACATACTTCTGATCTTGGTTCTATTTTTGTGGATTCAAGCCGTAGGACATGCGCTGGGCAGCCTTAAGTCCTTAAGTGCCACAATGAAGGCACTCGGCCAGTCCATAACTCCCTAAGTATTTTAAGCACCGATTTGGATGGAGTAAAGTTAAGAAGATAAGTTGTTTGTATGGCATATCCCTATAATGATTTTGGAAGGCTAGTGTAAGACATCATTGATCTTACCATTTCCAATAGAGTCCTATTTTTCCTCTCAGCTGCACCATTCTGTTGAGGTGTTCGAGGAGCTAACAAGTTGGAAACAATTCCCAATTAAATATTGTTGGAACTCTGTAAATAAGTACTCAATACCTCGATCTGATCAAAGTTGTTTTAATGGCTTGCCTAGCTGGTTCTCAGCTTCAACTTAGAATTTTTTAAACTTTTCAAAGGACTCACTCTTTTTATGCATCAAATACAAATAGCCATGTCTAGAGTAATCATCTATAAAGGTTATGAAATATTCATAGCCTCCTTTAGCTTATATGTTCAAGGGCCCACACACATCAATATGTACTAGGTCCAACATGCATTCAGATCGTTTCCTTTGGAAGGAAACGAGGCTTTGGTCATTTTCCTTCAATATAATATTTACAGGCGATAAATGGATCATTATCCAAGCCTATAAGGATCCCATCCTTTACTAACCTATCAAGTCTTTTCTGATTGATATGACCCATTCTTAAGTGCCACAAATATTTTGAATTAATGCTAGAGACATTGGATTGTCTCGATCTTATCAATTCAATGGTGTTTAGTGAGCCTGGAATAGGTTCTATAAAGAACAATCCCTGTTTAATTATTGCATTACACATAAAAATCCTTATTCTCATATATTGAAACAACATTTTCAAAATATAAGGAATAACCAGATTTTATTAAACAAAAAATAGAAATCATGTTCTTTACAATCATTGACATGTAATAAACATCCTCAAAATATAACCTATGACTATTAGGAAAGTCCAAAATAACTACTCCCAATGATTCTTGTTGGGACCCGATTTCGGAATCGGACCTCAACCGAAAAATAGAAAACGAAAACGAAAAGAGAAAAAAAAGAATGATATAATTTTTTTTTCATCTTATTCATCTTTATTCAATCTCATACAAAGCAAACTAATTTCCCATTTGGAAATTTATCCTCAATCAAAAATCTCAATTTACTTGATTTTTCATATTCAAATCATAACCATCAATTTACCCAAAATCTTATTATTCCTTTTCTTTTGCCAATAAAATCAATCACACATATCCATATACCCATAATCAAGCCAAAAACAAGAGCACTTCAATATTTCCAGCTCAATCAACACAATTCATTGGACCTCCTGTCTGGAATTCAAACGCAAATTAATCTCATACATAACCAAAACACTTCAATAATTCTCAAACATCAGTGTCATCGGACCTCCTATTCGGAACTCATATCACATTCATCCATATCCAAGTCATATTCATATTCAAATTAAATACAAATCATATCAGACACATTGACATTTACAAATTCACACAGTCAAAAACCACATGACAATCATTCAAGTATCAAACAAATTTTCACAATTTCAAATCTCACATAATTATCAAAATCACATAACTATTCTTTAATCAATCAAACACAATAATGCAACACTTTTTGCAATATCGTCAAATCATTCAAACACAATACATGAAACAATTGCATCATTTTATTAAATCATCCAAAACAATTGTAACAATTTATCCAATTATTCGAAAACTATAATTTAGAAACATTTGCTTTCTTAATTTTTCAAAAACACGTAATTAGCTTATAATTCAAAATATAAACACGGTACCCACCTCATTTCCATGCTTGTAACTTATTCAAAGCTTCAATTTCTCCATTGCCTCACTTAAATTCCCTAATTCATAACAAAAATCCCTAATTAATAAACATCCAAAATTGAGCAATTTAAACCTTGCAAT
Source organism: Erythroxylum novogranatense (assembly GCA_029891385.1). Taxonomy (NCBI): domain Eukaryota; kingdom Viridiplantae; phylum Streptophyta; class Magnoliopsida; order Malpighiales; family Erythroxylaceae; genus Erythroxylum; species Erythroxylum novogranatense. Next base: position 58,481,709 of record CM057225.1, on the reverse strand, counting down.
CTCCAAAATTGAATTTAGAAATCACAAACCCATACCATTCTTAAGCTATCTAAACCAAAATCTCATTAAAATTTCAAAGATAAAAAATCGTCTCTTACCTTAATCTTCTCCAAAATTCGGATTTTCTTAGCTCATAATGGAGCTCTCATCTTCCTCCACCTTTTTCTCTCTTGGAGCAACGTAAAAATCTTGCTTGAAACCCAAGAAAATCGAAACCCTAGACTTTTCTTTCTTCTTTCTTCTTCTCCCATCTGAAACTTGCTTCCTTTCTTTCTTCTTCTTTTGTTCTTTTCTTAAAGTTTCGGGCTTCTCCTTCTTAAAAACGACAACCCCCTTCTTCTTGCATTTAATGAATACAAAAAGACCATAATGCCCTTACATATATGCCTTATAACTTAAAACCTTAAGTACTCTTCCAATTTTGCCCTTGTGCAATTCTAACACTTTAATTCAATTGAATCCAATCAATTTATATGCTCTTAATCAATTTAACATGCTAATTTGTCACATTAACATGCTAATTAAGTCCTCAAAATCATAAAATATAACAAAGTCTCAAAATTCATTAAATCATGCTTAACTTAGGACATTTTTCAAATCATCCAATTGAAAGAATTTGCTAAAACTTCCTTATAGAGAAATGTTCCTTATAGTCTCAATTTCATAACACCACCAAAATCATTTTATTTTGTTCACTACTCCAAAAATTATACCCCAAACATTTCAGACTATTCTTATGCGAACACATTTTCTACCGATTTATTTCCATCCGAAAATTGACATTCTTAAAGACTATATTAAAACTCGAATCCTTCATAAAATTTGTAGCCTTATTTCTCTAGTTTAACCCAAATTAAGAATCACCTCATTTGGATGACTAGCGCAAAAGTTATGGCCAAAATACTTTTAGCTCTTATTAATCCAAGTATGAATAGTTAAAACCCACTTCAATTCAGAAATTGAAAATCTTAGGGGCTAAATTGAAATTCAATTCCTTCATATGACTTGTATCCCCATGTCTCTATTTTATTTTGAAACAATAATCAATTCAATCGAATCTTCACAGATCAAGAATTTCTCAAAAAACTGAACCATGTTCAAAAAATTTTCCAACTCACTTTGATTAAATCAATCATCCTCAATTTATTCTAAAAAATCCAAAAATTTCCCATGTGCAGATAGATAATTGTCTTATAAATCTAATGCTTCAAAAATCAAACCAATCGGATGTCAGACGGAAAAGTTATAAGCAAAAGATTGAACAAGGGTCGGATTAGAGGAAAACAAGCAAACGAAAACGGCATTGCTCGCGATCGCGAGGAGCGCGCACAGTGCTCGCCCGTATGATTTTCCATTTTTTTCCACTAATATATATATACCTTTTGACTCAAGAGTCCAAAATTTACAAACTTGGTATAAAAAAAAAGCTGAAAGGAAGCTCTACAACTTCCATGAAGAATTCAAAAAGTCAAATCCGTCTCTAAAGGTATCAGAATCCCACTCAAACTTTCTGTCCAATACTAGTCATCCCAAAATAGTATCACAACTTCTAAAATTTCTATCTTTCAACTTCAAAGTCCAAAAATGTCATATTTTATATCAATACAAAGATCAAAAAGCAACCTACAACTTTCATGAAGGGCAGAAAATCAATTTGACCTCTAAGGGAGTAAAAAATCACTTCAAATTCCTGTCCACTGATACTCTTCCCAAACAGTAACAACAACTTGTAAAAATCATAACTTCTTATTCCATGTTCCAAAAATTCCATACTTTACATCAATGGAAAGATCAAAACATAATATAAAACTTTCATGAAGCACATAAAAGCAATTTCAACCTCTAACTAAGTCAATTTTTTAGTCAAAGTTTCTACCAGATAATTGGTCATCCTATATCACATCCAAACTTTAAAATTTCATATATTTCAATTTCCACAATAAAAAATAACATATTATACATCAATGAAAATATCAAAAACCTAAAATAGAATCTTCAAGAAGACCCTTTTGTCAAATTCTAACTCTAAGAGGTTCAAAAACTGAATCATAGTTTTTGCCCATAATGAAAATTTTGACAGCATCTCCCCTGAATTTACACTACCAAATTCTTCAATCTTCATCCTATTTTTCCAGCACCTGCACATCACTTCACTTATCCACAATCTCAAATTCTCACATCCAAACACAGTACACAAAACCTTATTTAAAGCTATGCAATTCCAGAAGGCTAAGGAAGCCATTTCAATTCACATTAATCCAGAAATTGTCTCAAAATACTACAAACACCATTCTACTCATTAGACAAGGTCATAGTCAACATCATACTACCTCATCTCTTTATCAAACACATGCAAAACACAAAGAAACCCAAATTTCTTTTATTTCATCAAATGCTCATAAATTCATTTATACTTTTCATTTGTTACAAAGAATCATACCATATTTTCTCATTTAAGTTCATTTTATAATTTCTAATTTTCAAGGAAAGTTCGGGGTCCAACAATTCTGCTGAAATATAGGATCCATCTACTATCTTCACTTAAAAATGAACTTTATGTATTCTTTTCCTTTATTGAAACCCCCTGTAAAGAATTGCAAATATGGTTAGTGGCTCTTGAATCTAATATCCAAGAATTAGAATCTACCACATTTCTAGTTCCTAACAAACTTAGGAAACCCATACTTTGTTTTCTTTTGAGGGACTCAAGGTAGACTGCACAGTTTCTTTTCCAGTGACCCTGCTCACCACATTGAAGACACTTTCCCATGGTGTTTGTTTTGGCCTTCTTTTTCATGGGTTGGGCCTTGACCCCTGTTTGGGACTTCTTTTTCGTTGGACCCTTCTTCTTTTGCTTGTCCTTACCCTTAGGCTTAGAAGAAGATGTTACATTAGCTTCTGGCCTATGAGCCTTGATATTTAATATCTCCTCCATACTCTTGAGGGTATTCATCAACTCACTCAAGGTGTAATCCTTGTTGTTGAGCTCATAGTCCAACTTAAACTACTAAAAAGAAGAGTTTAAGCTATTGATGATCATAATCATCTGCATGTTCGCATCCATATCTGCCCCAAGCATCTCAACCTCAGTAACCACAGAGATTACTTTAAGCATATAATCTCGTATCGATTCACCAGGTTTTTGTCTAAGATTATGAAAGATTTGGATAGCTCTCACTCTTTCAAACCTAGTCCTCATACCAAACATCTCATGTAGGTGATGGACCATTACACTAGCAGTTTTCATATAAGCAATTTGCTTTTGCAACATGCCGCTGATAGAAGCTAGAATATATCACTTAGTAGTCTTATCAGTGAAAGCGATCTAGAAGGGGGGTTGAATAGATCGTTTAAACTTTTTCGCAGAGTTCTACAAAAACACGGAACTAATACACACGAAACAATCAAATTAATCAAATGAAAAGAGTAGGGAAGAAAAACAAACACTATTTTTATAGAGGTTCGGTGCTAAGACCTATGTCCTCTACCTAAGCTCCCACTTAGGATTTGGCAAACTATTATATTGTACACTTTTTAGTTCAGTGCGAACTTTTACAAACATTTCAATTCTGGCTCAAGCAACCCTTACAATCCGATTTGATTTTCGGCACAAATCTAACCACACCAGTGATTATCCTCTAATCACTCAACTCACAATAAGAATGATTGAAATTTAGAATTGACAACGCTCAGCACAACTAGATAGAATTCAATGAGCAACACGCAATTTGAGAGCTATAAAATGATGATCAAAAATCAGTATGATTTGCTATCTCTGTTGTATTTGATCTTTTGAATGTTCTTCTATTTATTTGTAGGCTTCTGGATCAATATAGACGTTGTAGATGATTTATTAGCTGTTGAAGATTGCTTTATAGACGTTGCAGAAGATTTTCTTCCTGTTTGATATCAATTGACTTCGTCAGAATCAGATCATATAGAATGCTAGTCGACTGGTTGATATGCTAGTCGACTGGTCAAGGGATGTTAGTCGACTGGAACAAACGTTTTTGCTGAAACAACCATCTCCGCTCTTCGATCAGTCGACTGGTGTGATGCTAGTCGACTAGAATGATTGTCCAACTTTCTGGTCCTTTGTTTTTAGTCGACTGAATAGGTTTTGGTCGACTGGTTTAAACCCCACTTTACAGAACTGTTAATTTTTAGTCGACTTATGCTGTTCTGGTCGACTGGTTTAAACCCCACTTTACAGAAATGTTAATTCTTAGTCGATTAATAATGTTCTGGTCGACTGGTGCTTGTTCCAACGGACATATTTTAGATAAGCTCAAACCTTTGTTTGTTGGGATACATAGCTTTGATTATAATCTTCACAACCATTATCTTCTTATCCCTTGAACGTTGGTGATGATATGTCAATCTATCTCTTGATTTGTAGATATGTTTATCCTTTAATTGTAATCCAAATCACCTGAAATAATTTCTTAACCAATTTTATACATTTTATTATTATCAAAACACAAAGGAATTTATTTTTTCAACCACCATTGGTCCAACAATCTCTCCCTTTTTAATAATGACAAAACATTTAGAAATTGTTTAAGAAATTGAATACAAAGAAAAATTGATCAAGGTTTTTATGCCTTGTCTAATTAGTTAGTTTAACTCCCCTTTAATCAATAACCATTGAATCCAATCATCGTAACATAATTTCATAATCCATAAAAATTTAAATCAACGTTGTAACAATTTTAGACAATGTGTAACAAATTGTGCTTAACTTAATTAATAGGCAACAAGAAAAAATTGGAATGAGTGAATGAATTTTAACAGCCATATGAACTTCTTACCAATTGCAAAACCATATGAATTATTAAAAAAATTTCCAGCAAGAATTTTCAAAACAAATAATCATGTACTCATGTCAAGAAAAATGTTGTACAGCAACAATCGTCAACAATTTGTCACCAAACTTAATTAATTTCAAAACAATTTATCCCCAAACTACTTAATTTCTCCCCCTTTTTGTCATAATCAAACAATATTCCAATGCAAGGTGAGAAAATGCAATATTCAAATTAGCACAAAATAAAAGTCATACATGAGCAGAAGCAAATATTAAGAAATATTGGTCCTAGAAATAAACACAAAAACAATCAAGGATGTGAAACATCATCTGTCGACATCCTAACTTATCAAAAATCTTCCTAATACTGTTCTCCATCCGTGTGAGGATTCCATGTTGTTCATCAACTCTTTTCTCCAAGCGTATAAACATACTTTGTTGCTTATCAACACGATCATTTAATTCTTCTAACTGATCGTGAATGTTCTGAAGGTCTTCGTGAGAGACCTCACTTCGTCGCACGCTACTTGGTCGAGAGCTACTTGGACAATCAGCTGCCCGCTTTGAACGTTGCCTTCTAGGCCTTTGTTCACCTTCTAATGTCAAACCAAGCTTTGCCACATGATCAGAATATACCCATCCTTTTTCAACAGTTTTAACCAATTTCATACTCCTCAAATTATATGGTGTAAATCCCCAACTTTGAGGATACGGATAATGATTATAAGAACTACAATCAACTTTTTGCAACTTGGCGATAAATGTAATCAAAGCAGCATACGACATACCTTTATGCTTTCTTGTTTGACTCTTAAGCTCTCCTTTTAATAAATTAGCTTTCTTCCTCATCATTTGAATGATCAGATTTGGAAAATTAATCTGTCTTCCTTGTTCCAAGTGCCATAGTATTTCCTTATGCAAAGTTGTAATGTGATTGTTGCTTGCCTTCTTAGGATATATCACTCGATTTATAACATAGTGCAACAACATATATTTCAGAGGCAAATGCATTGCCTCATAGGGTGGTGAGTGAACCGAACAAATTCTAGCAAGCAAGTCATATCCCTTTTCTTCAGTATAACCATAATTTCCCTTGGCTTCCTTATCAGTGTCGCCACCCTCATGTCTCAAGATTTCAAAATCTAAAAGGGAAGCTCTCGGCCGAACACCACCTGTAGGCAATTTCAACCAAATGGACAGATTTTGTTCACAAATAAAAATTTCCTTTCCTTTGATACACGACTTCAAATGCATTCTAGTATCAACATTACTCCTTATCACCACAAGATTAGCATAAAAATCCCTAATCAAATCCTCATATATTTCCTCGGTAAAACCCAAAAAAAATTTCAACCCAAGACTTATAATATTGTTAAACAACTCCGAATATTCACTATGTTCCAGTTCAAGCCAATCAAACTTCATGGAAGGAATAAGGACTTCGTTTTTCAGTACCTTATTATACAGATTTTGAGCTTCCATCGAAATAAACCGTGACTCTATCTCCTCGGTTTCTCTCTCTAGACCACCTCTTGATGAAGAGCCTCGAACTCATGGACTTTAAGGTGTGGAATCCACTTGTTTACCTTTGCCCGTAGTTTTTCGTGGAGCCATGGTGGATATCGTGAAGAGATTTGAACAAAAACAAAGGATTTATGAAGTTAGGGTTTCAGAATCTAAAAAAGGGGATCTTAAGAATCGAGAGTGATTTTGTTGGAAAGATAAGGGGATTCCGTGCTAGTGAAGATGAAATGGAGATGGAAGTGTTGAATTTGAAGAAATTTCAAGAAGCTAGTCGACTAGATCGAGAAAAACGCAAGGGAAAAAAGAAGAGATGTTTCGGTAATGATAGAGAGGAAATGGGTTTTAGAGAGAGATAGATGAGTTTGTTGAAGGAATGAGTAAGTGGTGTGTTTTAAAAAAGAGTAGAAGTTGGAAGTGTCGATATTGAAGGAGTTTAAGGAGAGTAGTCGATAAACAAAGAAAACTAAAGGTAGAAGACGATGAGATATGGAATAAAATAGAAGAACGGGTTTTATTTAAAAGACCCGTGTAAGTGCTAGTCGACTTGTTGTTCCCACTAGTTAACTGGTATGTCCTCTTTTGATACACTAGTCGATTTGTCGTGTCCCACTAGTCGACTGGTACGTCCTCTTTTAATACACTAGTCGACTTGTCGTGTCCCACTGGTCGATTGGTACATCCTCTTTTGATACACTAGTCGACTTGTAAACCTCAACATCAGTCATCTTAAACTCTAATAAGTCAATTGGAAATTTCTGTAAATCATGATGATGTATCTCCGATTGAATTGCTTATTTTGCCAGACCATTTTGATATGAAAGTGTATGCAGAAAAATAAATTCAACAAAATGAATTCAAATCACACATACCAAGTTTCAATTTAATGTTTACAAACACATCTTCTTTAAGAGTTTTAGTAAATATATCAGCTAATTATTCACTAGAAGAGACATGTTTCAAATAAATGTCACCTTTCAAGCAGTGATCACGAATAAAATGATGTCTAATTTCTATATATTTGGTTCTACTATGCAAAATTGGATTTTTACTTAAACAAATTGCACTGGTATTATCACAATAAATAGGAATATTTTTAACCACAATACCATAATCAAGCAATTGATGTTTAAGCCAAAGAACTTGGGCACATGCACTTCCAGCTGCTATATATTCAGATTCAGCAGTGGAAATAGCTACACTTACTTGTTTCTTACTCGCCCAAGAAATCAAGGATGAACCTAGGAAATGACAAATGCCACTAGTACTTTTTCTATCAATCCTACAACCACCATAGTCAGCATCTGATATGTGCTTAATTGTTGATATTTTTAATTATTTTCACTTAGCGATTATTTTTAATGATTAAAATACTCACTTTAATTCATATTTATTTTTAGGTACAATTCGAAAGCAAAGAAATTAAAGTGAGTCAGAAACAGTACAATTGGGTCATTTTATGAAGATTTATTTTTGCTTATCTTCGTGGAGCAATGAAAGGAAATAAAAGTTAAGGAGAAGATAAAAAAAATAAGGAACAAAGAAGAGCAAGTGGCATGTAATTAGAAAACAGCGCAGAGAATTAGGTAGCAACATCAACACGTGTGTGAGGCCACTCAATTAGCAATTAAAGGAGGGTTAACGTTAGCGCAGGTGGCGTCAATTTTTAAATCAAACAGCAATTAATCACGCAATTCACGCATAGCAAGAGTACATGAGACAGCAGGTAAATGAAGCCACAAGGAGCAACACGTGCCTCCAATAGACACTCACAAAGAGGACAGCAGGAGAAGCGTTAAAATGCAAGTAGCGTTTAAGCAAAAGGAATAGGAGACATAAGAATAAAACAAGGAGTGTGCGGTGCAGGAGAACGAGGCAGCAGTGGGCGTGAAGAGCAGCTGGCTTGCGGCTTTCGGTTGGGCTGGAGCGTGCGCAGGAGATGCCACAACAGCGGGAGGCGCAGCAGCTAGGAGAGCTGGACATCAACGACCACAGTGGAGATTTGAACCGTGGAGAAACATTAAATGGTCACATCCAAGCTACAGTCAAGGGAAGAAAATAGTGAAAACTGCGGCAGTGAGCATTTAATTAGGTGATTATTGGATAGGGATTAAGATGAGGGTTGAAGCAATTTGTTGGGAAAGACCCATGAAGAGCTAAATGTCCCGACGCCGGTTCGGAGGTAATTTCGACGCCGACGACCCTGGTTAAGTATTATTTTAATTATTTTGTTGTTTCTTTCTCTCGTTAGGAATTGATTGTATTATCCTGCTTTAATTGATTTGGGTATTATGTATGGATAATCAGATTTTCGTTATTATTCGGTTATTTATGTATGAACCCTTTGGGTATTTTTAATTGGTGATTTTAATGCATTCATTGAATCGTTAATTTCAAACCCATTGCTAGAATTTCAATTTAATCCGTAATTGTTATGTTGAAATTCATTTGTAGCGACTAATGAGCATCACTATAGGCATATAAATCAAAAAAATCACAACAAGGATACCATAAGTCATGATTAATAGTTTTGCTCAAATATCTGAAAATTCTTTTACATGCAGTCAAATGAGAAATTTTGGGACAAGCTTGAAATCTAGCACAAAGACATGTAGCAAACATTATATCTGGTCTTGAAGCAGTTAAATATAAAAGAGAGCCAATCATACCTCTATAAAGTTTTTGATCAACATCCTCTTCATGTTTAGATTTTTCCAAGACTAGATTTGATGCCATTGGAGTAGCAGCTACTTTTCATCCTTCCATGTTAAACTTCTTTAGAAGCTCTTTGGTGTATTTGGATTGATGAATGAAGATGCCTTATTTGTATTGCTTGATTTGCAGTCCAAGAAAGAATTTAAGTTCTCCCATCATGCTCATTTCGAACTCACTTTGCATTAAATCACTAAATTCTTTACATAAAGATTCATTAGTAGCATCAAAAACAATATCATCAACATATATTTGACAAACTAACATATCCTTATTAACATGTTTTATAAACAAAGTATTATCAATTTTACCTCTACTGTAACTGTAGCGCCCCCTCACCGTAGGGTACACATCGGGAAACCCGAAGGTCGCTCCGACACGTATCCCACGATAAAGGATTTACTACCAGAAAATTTTGCTAAAATCCATGGCATCGAAGTATTTTAAATCACAAAATAACAGTAATCAACAAATTGACATCCAAAGTAATAATTATCCAGTACAGTAATCCAATCCAGAATAGACAAGTCTATCAGTCTCCTAACAAAACCAAAAAGAGACTGATACAAACATCTATCCTAAGTCATCCTCAAAACACTAATCCAGCTGACCGACCTATGTGCCATCACGACCCTCGCCAGCAGCTCGCACGGCAGGAAAGAAAGATCTTCGGAGCTAGAAGTCTACTCTAACAGTCCTGAAAAATAGGTTGCAAATTTGGGTGAGTTTGCGAACTCAGTGAGAAACCATCATCGATGGTTCACTCAAATCATGCATTACGCACACGGCGTACAGCATAGTACAGTAATATTTATTGTCAGTATAATACAACGATTTAGATGTCGAGTAATTTACAAGACATGTAACAATAAATGTAAATCAATTTGCGATAAGAATAAGTAATCTACGATAATTCATGTCATCACATATTCCGAAGAATCGCCACAACACAAATCAATCATGTAAATGCAATGCATATGTGACTCTTTCCGATTATTGATTTTGTGCCCAAGTGCTCACCAAGAATCGGTGTGGACGCGTCGGGATTTCTCCCATCGCTAAGCCGGTCAAGACAAGATATGAGCTCAAGCTCTTTTCGGTGAAAATAGCAACTGGGACACATTCCATTATGTGATCATGCATTTATGCATGCGATGTCACGCTCAAGAATTTACGGATGTGTGGCTATAAAGCCCAAAGACATCGCTGCTCGAGTTCAATGGCATGGCTATGAAGCCCAATATTCAAGATAAAGTATCACATAACCGCATAAGTCGTTCAAGAAACATGCAATTCAATCCAATACATGCCAGTAGTCATACAATTCACTTTTGCATGTAATTCACGTAGAGCATATAAGCAAATCAGGAATTTGAGAAACCAACTAGGTTACTCACCGTAACTTCCGAAGCACTACGCTCGAAGTCCCAAAGAATGTCCGTGGAACGACGGTCCAGCGGTGCCTCTATAACAATAAAGTACAACCCATCACTTATTGCCCAATAAACAAAGACAAGAATGCATATGTCTCAGTGAAATAATGTACAATGCACGCTCACGATTCTCGGTGCTAAAAACCCAATTCTGACTCTTCATTGAGTTGATTGACAATAATTGATCCATTCCTAAAATCCAGTCAATTACCTCAATTAGGATCCCCAATAGCAATTTCCTATTCCTTAGGTCGAACACATCCATAAAAATTCCAATTTAAACTTCAAATCAAATCTAATCCTTAATCACCTCAATCGATTAATTTCCTAAGTCCCAAAGCCAAAAGCTTCAAACACTCCTCTTCGGACGACTAGGGCAAAGGTTGCGACCATGGGTGCGCCTGGGCATTCACCCGCATGCCACAGGTCGACCTGGACGTGAGCCCTAGCCCGCACGCTAAACCGCTCGCTCATCTGACTAGCTACGCAGACCGCCGATCCATCGCCGCCTGCGCCGAAGCGACTCCTAAAGCTTCGCCGCTCGTCGCTCAGATAGCCGAACGATACGCGAACTCGCTTCGGTCGGTCGCGGATGATCGATCGATCCGCAGCTCGTTCAGATGTCGGGCTACTGCAGCTCGTCCGCATTCCGAAGCTCCTCATCGCCGTCGTCGCGATGCCGAAGCTACTTCATCGCTCTTCGTCGCATGCCGAAGCTCTCACCGCTTCGTCCGCGATGCCGAAGCATTTCATCGCTCGCTTGCGATGCTGAAGCTCCTCACCGATCGTCGCATGCCGAGCTCCTCACCGCTCGTCCGCATGCCGAAGCTACTCACCGCTTCGTCTGCGATGCTGAAGCTCCTCACCGCTTCGTCCGCATGCCGAAGCTACTCACGGCTGTCGGCGGTCTCCAACCTAAATCCACTACGCATGCCTCTCCTTCTTCCCCAACACATAGCTTTTAAACACACCGGTCCGAGATTTCCAGATTTCGATTTCGCAACTCACCAAGAACTCAATACACATAAATCAAGCAATATCATCATCGCAACCTTAGCATATTCAATCATCCATATAACTCTATCCATCAACAAATCGATAATCTACCTCCACAAATCCACACTTCGACCCTATACACTCCTACCAGAATCATCAATAACAAAACCCATCCATAAACACTCCCAACTACCCGATCAAATATAATAAATGCCATAAATACAGTGTAAGAATCATCCATAACAACATCAAAGCTCTTAAAACTTACCAAATCACAGATCAAGCTACGGATTCCTCAAAATCCTCCAAACCCTAAAATCCTTCAAGCTCAACGATTCACTAATCCCAGAGCCTCTAACCTTCACCAATAATACCAATCGATTAACCTCAACTCGAGGAAAGAATCCATAAAGAAAATCGAGGAATCCTTACCAATGGGAGGAAATCGCAAGTCACGATGGGGAAAGAAGAGAAACGTGAAATTGCCTTAGGTGTTTTCCCAAATTCCTCAAACCTAGTATTTATAGACCTAAGTCTCCAAGTCACCCAAATTTCAGTCTCTAAATCCCAATGGTTCCACATAATTATTTCCTATCGGTAAAATTCTAATTTTTTCCATTGCCATCGACGATGCTTTCGAGATTGTAGGTCACTATCGACCACCCAAAACTTTCCGTCCGCATTATCTCCTAATTTCACGAGAATTTCCTATAAGCCATTATAAATTACCACCACTCATAAACAGATCAAATCAGTCAATTGTACTCGATTACTCAAATTCTCAATTAACTCTCAATCCAAATATTTGATCAACTCGACCAGTTCTTACTTACAATTAAATACGGAAATCATGAATGCATGTACCTATGGATAAATGCATATGCATTAAACTGTTCTCTACAATTAGAGGCCAGTAACATGCTCATTCAATGAATGCAGTGAAACCTATCAGTATGACTCATAATAACCAAAATACCCTTAATGACAGTGACGGGATGTTACAATTCACCCCTCCTAATAAAAATTTCGTCCTCGAAATTTCATACCTATCCCGTCAAATAAATGAGGATACTGGCTCCTCATATGCTCCTCAGTCTCCCAAGTAGCTTCCTCAGCAGAGTGGTTCTTCCAAAGTACTTTCACCAATGGAATCACCCGGTTTCGCAATTGCTTGACCCGTGATCCAATGATCTGTACCGGCTCTTCCACATAACTCATATCACTGGCTATCTCGATATCCCGAGCCCAAATTCACATGCGTCGGGTCTGATCGGTACCGTCGGAGCATACTAACGTGAAACACGTCATTAATCGACATCTCGCTCGGTAAAGCCAACTCAGAAGCGGTGGTCCTATCCTCTCAAGGATCTCAAACGGACCAATATACCGAGGGCTCAATTTGCCCTTACGGCCAAATCTCAGTACTCCTTTCCAAGGAGACACTCGAAGGAATACTCGATCACCCACACTATACTCCATACCCCGCCGATGCTGATCCGCATAACTCTTTTCGTCATCCGAGCCGCCTTTGATGCCACTCTCGATCAATCAGATCTTATCTGCTGTATCCTGGATCACTCGGGACCTCTATCGATCTCGACCTCTTCATCCCAACACAAGTGGTGATCTACACGGTTCCGCCATACAAGGCCTCATACGGTGCCATCCCAATCCGCTCGACATCTGGTTATTGTATGCAAATTCTATCGGTGCCAAGTATTGATCCCACGCACTCTAAACTCCAAATACACATGCCCAAGCATGTCCTCAGCGATCTTGATCGTCCTCTCACTCTGTCCATCACCGAGGATGGAATGCGGTCTGAAATTGATCAGTACCCATAGCGATCGGAGGCTCTTCCGAACCTCGATGTAAACACAGGATCCTCGTCTCGAAACTATCGACAACGGAACCCCATGCAATCGCACAATCTACGCTACATACTTACGGGCGGTGATCGAGAGTATTACTCTCTCTTCGGCAAGAAGTGAGCCGATTTGGTCAATCGTCCACTATGACCAGATGGCATCATGTTGCCTCGGTGTCCTAGGCAACCTCGTCACGAAATCCATGGTAATTCGCCCCACTTCCACTCCGGAATGGGCAACGAATGCAACTTTCCCATGGAGCTTGATGCTCGCCTTAACTTTGTTGACATGTCGACACCGACACATATTACGCCACTTGCCTCTTCATACCAGGCCACCAGAAATGTCGTCTCAGTGTGTTATACATCTTGGTCGAACCAGGATGCATAGCATAAGCGGCTACATGAGCCTCCTCTAGGATCTCCCGTCTCAAATCATCAATATCCGGCACACACAGCCTCTGTCCCATCCATAATGTCCCATCTCTCAACTCAAACTCTGAATCTGTACCAGTCCGAACTCTATCAATCAGTTTCACTAATCGGGTCTGGTCACGAACCCTCCGAATCTCGTCATGCAAAGATCGGCTCGAGCCTCGGCAGTAGCAATCAGTGCTCCATCCCGCCCCAAATCCATCTCAGACATTAAGAGCTCTCAAGCAGATCGACTAGGCAATCTCTCCATCGAATCGAGCTACAATACCATGCGATCTCACCTTCAAAGCATCGGCCACTACATTGGTCTTTCTGGATGGTACTCAATCGTGCGGTCGTAATCCTTCAAGAGCTCTATCCATCTTCTACATCTCAAATTGAGCTCCCTCGACTCAACAGATACCTCAAACTCTTATGGTCTGTGGAAGATCCGAACGTCTCCCCATACAGATAGTGTCTCTAGATCTTGAGCAAATACTATCGCAGCCTAACTCCAAGTCATGCAATTGGATAATTCACCTCGTGAGACCTCAAGCATCTTGAGGCATACGCTATAACTTTCCCATGCTGCATCAATACACATCCCAACCCACAGTGCGAGGCATCTTGTAAACCACAAAGCCTCCGGTCCGGAAGGAATGCCCAACACCAGTGCGGTCATCAACCGATGTTTCAGCTCCTTAAAGCTCTTCCGCAATCCTCGGTCCATCCGAGCGGTACATTCTTCCTCAATAGCTTCACGTCGGAGGCGGAGATCAGCGAAAATCCTCGGCGAATCTCCCGTAATAACCGGCCGGTCTAGGAAACTCCTCAACTCGCACGATCCTCGGAATCTCCCAACTCATCATCGCCTCTATCTTGTGAGGATCCACTGGATACCCTCACGGACACCACGTGTCCCGTAAACACGATCTCATCAAGCCAAAATTCACACTTAGCGAATTTGGCGAACAACTACCTCTCTCTCACGACTGCAACACTATCCTCGGATGCTCGGTGTGCTCTGTCTATCCCTCGAATAAACCAAAGATGTCATCAATAAACACTATCACAAATCGATCCGGTAGGGCTGAAAATCCTATTCATCAAAGCCATGAAGGTGCGGGGCATTAATCAACCCAAACGGCATCACTAAGAACTCGAAATGCCCGTACCTACTCAGGAAAGCACTCTTAGGCACATCGCCTCTGTAATCCTCAATCGATAGTAACCCGATCGCAGGTCTAACTTAGTAAACACCGAGCTCCCTACTGTTGATCAAATAGATCGTCAATCCTAGCGGTGGATACTTATTCTTCTTGTCGCTTTCGGTTCAACCGCCTATAATCAATGCATGATCTCGAGTCCCATCCTTCTTCTTTACAAACAATACCGGAGCTCCCCATGGCGAAACACTCGGTCTGATAAACCCTTTGTCTAAAAGTTCCTGCAACTGAGCCTTAAGCTCTCTCAGTTCCATCGGTGCCATCCTATATGGAGGGATCGATATAGAAGCGGTACCTTGAACGAGATCAATCTCAAACTCTATCTCTCGCCGGCGGCAATCCCAGTAACTCCTCGGGAAAACATCCAGAAATTCCTCACCACGGAACATCCTCCAATCTACGCTCAACTCGAGAATCCACTACATGAGTCAGATAGGCCTCACAACCTCCCTGCATCAATCTCAGGGCACTCATAAAGGATATCATCCTCGCAGGCACAGCCTGACTGACTCCTCTAAACACCACCACAGGTTGTCCAGGGAATCCAATCTAACCTCCTTGGTGTAATAGTCCATATGACCCTATGCACGATTAACGGTCCATCCCAATATCACATCAATCTCCCGCAGAGCCAGTACTATCAAATCTGCACTCAACACTGCTCGGTCAATCTGGACCGGACATCCTATACATACCTCTCCCAATACAGTTGTACTACCTAGAGGTGTACTCACCTCTAACCCATACTGTAACCTCTGCCTATCCCCATGCAGTCTACATGCTAGATGCGGTGCAATAAAAGAATGGGTGGATCCAGAATCCAACAATGCATATGCTTCTATACCATAAATAAGAAGCATACCAAAGCAACAACATCCGGTGAGTCCTGGGCCTCCTGCCGTGTCATGGCATAGACCTACTTTGAGGCTGCGCACGCCACTCACCCTCGGACCTCACTCTGAGAACCCTACTGCCGGCCTCGGCCTCGACCTCGACCTCTCGGCTGATCCACCTCCACGGCTCATGGATCGGGTATTATCTTGCTCGATCTACCGGTAATAGTAGATCTGGGCTCCCAATGTCTCGGCGTTCCTCACCAAATGCTCCATCGAGCCGCACCTCAAGAGTTCCAGATAACCATCGGCACTCTCCATCGTGCCTCTTGCCACAATGCTCACTGATGCAGGCGATCTGTCTCGATCCTCTGGCGCTACCACCACCACTAGCGATGCATGCGAATCGCCCTCTGCCCATATCCGATCTGTTCGGCCTCAGCGGACTGAAGGGCCTACTGTCGCCATCTTGTAGCCTCTGCCGGTCTGCCATGGCTATCACTAGGTCTCTTATGTGGGTCCCTGTCCGGTCTCGATCGCGTTCGCAGTAGAAGAATGCTTCTATCGTGGCAATTGCGGCTCTCGGCTTCGATAAATGAGCTCATATCAGATCTGGCCAGTCGGGTGCGGATCTCGAAATTGGGTCCACCCTCAAATCTACGGCATCTGTCGTCCTCAGTAGAAATTAGTGCAGAAGCATAGCCCATCAACTCATTAAACTGAACCTCATAGTCACCATACCATCGTCCCTCGTCTCAACTCTAAGAACTCTTGCATCTTCATCTCCAGATAGACCTTGGGCATGAAATTGTCCTCAAGGCCCTCGAAAATCATCCCATGTCGAGTGCGAGGGCCCGTGGTACTGCCCGGGCCATCCTCCACCACCGATATGCAGGACCCCGGAGCAAGGAGACAGAGTAGTCGAACCTCTCCTCAGGGTCGCAGTCCATCTGATCGAGGACTCGCTCAGTCCTCTCAAGCCATCCTCAGCCTCCGCAGGTCGGTCTTACCATAGAAATCAAGCGCCCCACCTAGCCGATCGATCGTACCGTCGTTCCCGTCTCACAGGAACTCGAGGAGGTAACTCCTCTGAGAGAGGCATAGGGGACTCCCTACTAGCTCCTACCGATTCTTGGTCAGCTGGCTGCTCTACTCGATCTCCCATAACGGATGACCTAAACAGACAAGAAATTCTGATCAGTTCTGTTATCCTTACACAGTGATTCCGGCCTAATAATGCTCTATGCCCAAAAGATGCCAACCATGCTCTGATACCACTAAATGTAGCGCCCCCTCACCGTAGGGTACACATCGGAAAACTCGAAGGTCGCTCCAACACGTATCCCACGATAAAGGATTTACTACCAGAAAATTTCGCTAAAATCCATGGCATCGAAGTATTTTAAATCACAAAATAACAGTAATCAACAAATTGACATCCAAAGTAATAATTATCGAGACAAGAATCCAATCCGTAATGACAAGTCTATCGGTCTCCTAACAAAACCAAAAGAGACCGATACAAACATCTATCCTAAGTCATCCTCAAAACACTAATCCGGTGACCGACCTATGTGCCATCACGACCCTCGCCAAAGAGCTCGCACGGCAGAAAGAAAGATCTTGAGCTAGAAGTCTACTCTAACAAATTCTAAAAATAGGTTGCAAATTTGGGTGAGTTTGCGAACTTCGGTGAGAAACCATCATCGATGGTTCACTAAATCATGCATTACGCATTACAGCGTGCTGACAAAGATAGTACAAGAATATTTATTGTCGTTATAATACAACATTTGCGAAGATCGGTAGCAATTTTGATACATGTAACAATAAAGCAAATGAATCGGTTTGCGATAATAAGTAACGATCTACGATAATTCATGTCATCACATATTCCGATGTCGTCACAACACGATCAATCATGTAAATGCAATGCATATGTGACTCTTTCCGATTATTGATTTTGTGCCCAAGTGCTCGATCAAGATGTCGGTGTGGACGCGTCGAGATTTCTCCCTCGGGCTAAGCCGGTCGATAAAGATATCTGAGCTCAAGCTCTTTTCGGTGAAAATAGCAACTTGGGACACATTCCATTATGTGATCATGCATTTATGCATGCAAGTGTCACGTTCAAGATAATTTACGGTGTGTGGCTATAAAGCCCAAAGACATCGCTGCTCGATGGTTCAATGGCATGGCTATGAAGCCCAATATTGATGCAAGATCACATAACCGCATAAGTCGATTCAATAAAACATGCATTCAATCCAATACATGCCAAGAGTCATACAATTCACTTTTGCATGTAATTCACGTAGAGCATATAAGCAAATCAGAATTTGAGAAACCAACTAGGTTACTCACCAGTAACTTCCGAAGCTCTTGCTCGAAGTCCCAAAGAATGTCCGTGGAACGACGGTCCAACGGTGCCTCTATAACAATAAAGTACAACCCATCACTTATTGCCCAATAAAAGCGATGCAAGAATGCATATGTCTCGGTGAAATAATGTACAATGCACGCCACGATTCCGGTGCTAAAAACCCAATTCGACTCTTCATCGAGTTGATTGACAATAATTGATCCATTCCTAAAATCCAGTCAATTACCTCAATTAGGATCCCCAATAGCAATTTCCTATTCCTTGGGTCGAACACATCCATAAAAATTCCAATTTAAACTTCAAATCAAATCTAATCCTTAATCACCTCAATCGATTAATTTCCTAAGTCCCAAAGCCAAAAGCTTCAAACACTCCTCTTGGACGACTAGGGCAAAGGTTGCGACCATGGGTGCGCTGGCGTTCACCGCATGCCACAGTCGACACGGACGTGAGCCCTAGCCAGACGCTTAAACCGCTCGCTCATCGACTAGCTACGCAGACCGCCTGCCCATCGCCGCCGCGTGCCGAAGCGACTCTAAGCTTCGTCGCTCGGGCTCGCCAGATAGCCGAACGACACGCAACTTCGTCGGTCGGTCGCTCGGATGATCGATCGATCCGCAGCTTCGTCAGATATGCGGGCTACTTCGCAGCTCGTCCGCATGCCGAAGTTCCTCACCGCTTTCGTCGCATGCCGAAGCTACTTCACCGCTTCGTCCGCATGCCGAAGCTCCTCACCGCCGTCTGCGATGCTGAAGCTCCTCACCGCTTCGTCGCATGCTGAAGCTCCTCACCGCTTCGTCCGCATGCTGAAGCTCCTCACCGCTTCGTCCGCATGCTGAAGCTACTCACGCTCGTCCGCATGCTGAAGCTCCTCACCGCTTCGTCTCGCATGCCGAGCTACTCCACGGCTGTGCGGTCTCCAACCTAAATCCACTACGCATGCTCTCCTTCTTCCCCAACACATAGCTTTTAAACACACCGGTCCAGATTTCCAGTTTTCGATTCTGCAACTCACCAAGAACTCAATACACATAAATCAAGCAATATCATCATCGCAACCTTAGCATATTCAATCATCCATATAACTCTATCCATCAACAAATCGATAATCTACCTCCACAAATCCACACTTCGACCCTATACACTCCTACGGTAATCATCAATAACAAAACCCATCCATAAACACTCCCAACTACCCGATCAAATATAATAAATGCCATAAATACAAGAAGAATCATCCATAACAACATCAAAGCTCTTAAAACTTACCAAATCACAGATCAAGCTACGGATTCCTCAAAATCCTCCAAACCCTAAAATCCTTCAAGCTCAACGATTCACTAATCCCGAGCCTCTAACCTTCACCAATAACAGTCAATCAGTTAACCTCAACTCAAGGGAAAGAATCCATAAAGAAAATCGAGGAATCCTTACCAATGGGAGGAAATCGCAAGTCACAGTAGGGGGAAAGAAGAGAAACGTGAAATTGCCTAGGTGTTTTCCCCAAATTCCTCAAACCTAGTATTTATAGACCTAAGTCTCCAAGTCGGTCAAATTTCGGCCTCTAAATCCCAATGGTTCCACATAATTATTTCCTATCAAGAAATTCTAATTTTTCCATTGCCATTGGGCGATGCTTTCAAGATCGTAGGTCATCGATCTACCACCCAAAACTTTCCGTCGGGCATTATCTCCTAATTTCACGAGAATTTCCTATAAGCCATTATAAATTACCAATCACTCATAAGCAGATCAAATCGGTCAATTGTACTCGATTACTCAAATTCTCAATTAACTCTCAATCCAGTCAGTTTCAGTCAACTCAGTCAGTTCTTACTTACAATTAAATACCGGAAATCATGAATGCATGTACCTATGGATAAATGCATATGCATTAAACCTGTTCCTCTACAATTAGAGGCCAGTAACATGCTCATTCAATGAATGCAGTGAAACCTATCAGTATGACTCATAATAACCAAAATACCCTTAATGACAGTGACGGGATGTTACAGTAACCATTTTGAGTTAGAAATGTACTTAACCTTTCATACCATGCCCTTGGTGCTTGCTTTAATCCATAAAGTGCCTTCTTGAGTTTGTAGACATAATCCGGATGTTCATGGTCTTCAAAACCCGGTGGTTGTTTGACATATACTTCCTCTTGAATATAACCATTTAGAAACGCACTCTTGACGTCCATTTGATTTAATTTTATCCTCTTATGCGAAGCAAATACACATAATAATCTGATTGCCTCCAATCGAGCTACTAGTGCAAATGTCTCATTATAGTCAAGTCCCTCTTCTTGATAAAATCCTTGAGCTACTAACCTTGACTTATTTTTGACTGCTTCACCATTCTCATCATATTTTATCCTATTTACCTATTTGACTCCAATGATGGTTTTATCCTTTGGTGGTGCTACCAAATCCCATACATTATTTCTCTTGAATTGATTTAGTTCTTCTTGCATAGCCAGCAGCCAATTTTCATCTTCAAGAGCCTCTTTAATGTTCTTGGGTTCCACTAGTGAAATAAAAGCTGAGTTGTTCATATATTCGTATGTATTCCTCCTAGTTCTTAAACCATCATTTAAACCACCAATGACTTGCTCCATAGGATGATTCTTTGCTTTTGACCAAGTTTTCATGACAGGAACATGATCTTCTTCATCTTGTTTTTCTTCATTATTTGATTTTTCTTCAACTTCATTTTCTATATTTCCTACATCATTATCAAAACAAACCTTCCTCGGGGGTGAAATCATATCATCGAATTTAACATGAATACTTTCTTCAACGCACCTAGTTCTATTATTATAGACTCTAAATGCTTTACTAGTTAGTGAGTAACCAAGAAATATACCAATATTAGATTTCGAATCAAAATTTCCTAAATTGTTCTTTCCATTATTATGAATAAACACTTTACAACCAAAAGGATGAAAATAATAAATATTTGGTTTCTTACCTTTCCATAGTTCATATGGTGTCTTGTTTTTGTCTCTTCTCAATTTATCACATAACATGCAATATTTATTGCTTTCGCCCAAAAAGTTTTAGGAAGATTGTATTCATTTAGCATTGTTCTACTCGTTTCTTCAAGAGAACGATTCTTCCTCTCTACCACACCATTTTGTTGCGGAGTCCTTGGTGTTGAAAAATTGTGCTCCATTCCATATTTATCGCATAATCTTTCGAACGATTCACAATCAAATTCTCCTCCATGGTCGGTCCTTATTGCAACAATAGTCAAATCTTTTTCATTTTGTACCAACCTACACCACTTAGTAAATTCGTTAAATGCATCACTTTTATTAGCAAGAAATCTCACCCAAGTAAATCTGGAAAAATCATCCACAATTACAAGTACATATAATTTACTACTAAGACTAGTATGCCTAGATGGTCCAATTAAATCCATAAGAACAAGTTCTAAAATTCTAGATGTACAAATTTCTTTCTTTGGTTTGAATGATTCTATAACATGTTTACCCTTCAAACAAGATTCACACAAATGATCTTTAACAAATTTTATCTTGGGCAAGCCCCTCACAATATCATTTTTAGAAAGTTTAGAAATTAGGGGCAATGGTGCATGTCCTAATTTTCTATTCCATAAATATGCATTTTCTTCTAATGTTACTAAACACTTTTCATTGAAAGAACTATCATCATCTAAAATAACAATATAAGTATTTCCATGCCTCAAACCAATGAATGCAACATTTTCATCTTTCTTAACCATACAATGAGAAGATTCAAATGTCATATTAAAATTCATATCACATAATTGTGAAACACTCAACATATTATGTTTCAATCCATCAACAAGTAACACATTGTCAATGGTAGGCAAAGGTTCCTTACCCACTTTACCAACACCAATGACTTTACCTTTGTTGTTATCTCCAAATGTGACATATCCTTGGTTCTTTGGTCTGATTTTTGCAAATAGATTCTTATCTCCACTCATATGCCTTGAGCATCCACTATCAATGTTGGACCTCGATTTTTGAGTGACATTTAGAAATATTAAGTGAAATTAAATGAGTGGTTTTATGTAAGTATTGTGAAATAAAGGTATTTGTGCTTTGAAGAAATTCATGATAAAAGAATTATTGGGTTTTGATTATTTTGATTTTTGTGGAGATTTGTATAGTTTATGAGAGTTCAAGTGGATGAGTTAATTGAAATGAAGTTGAATAGCAAGAATTAAAAAAGAAAAAGTGTGAAAATCTGAAGAATTAAGAAAGTTGACTTTTGGAGATAGAAGGTTTGACTTGAAAGTTGACCTTTTGATTTAGGTACAATTTGAGAAAATGGTCTTCTTGAAACTGGTAGCTTATGTTGAGAGCTTTCTTTCGCCATAAAGTTTGCAATTTTTCGATCTCGGGAGTGAAAGTTATGATCAGTCAAAGTTTAGGTGTGTTATAAGTTGACTTATGTGATGACTGAAGCTTTGACTAGAAAATTGACCTAGTTAGAGGTTAATTCAGCCTTGAAGTTCTTCATGAAAGTTGAAGATTTTGATTTGATCTTTATTTTGATATAAAGTATAGAATTTTTCGATAAAGGAATAATAAGTTATGATTTTTACAAGTTTATGATATGGTTTTAGCATGATTATTAGAGGATAGAACTTTTGATTCAAAAATTGACCTCCTTAGAGGTCAAATTGATTTTTATGTCCTTCATGAAAGTTGTAGGTGACTTTCTGATCTTCGCATTGATATAAAATATGATGTGTTTGAACTTCGGAGTTGAAAGATACAAATTTCCAAAAGTTGAGTCTTGGTTTAAGGATTTATTAATGTGGCCAAATCTTTCATTAGAAATTTGATCATTTTAGAGATGTAATTAATTGTGGAGTTCTTCATGGAAGTTGTAGAGCTTCCTTCAAGCTTTCCATAGAGATCAAATTTGTTAAATTTGGAATTCTGAATCAAGAGCTACAATTTTTGAAATTTTTGGATATATATATATATAATTATATATATATATATAGATATTTGAAAAAAAAAGATGTGGAAGCCCTCTCGCGA
This sequence comes from Erythroxylum novogranatense, assembly GCA_029891385.1. NCBI lineage: Eukaryota > Viridiplantae > Streptophyta > Magnoliopsida > Malpighiales > Erythroxylaceae > Erythroxylum > Erythroxylum novogranatense. Next base: position 58,458,470 of record CM057225.1, on the reverse strand, counting down.
GGGCGATGTATCATCCTCGCGAGGAGGGTCTTTTTTTTATTTAAATTATTATTAGATTTTTATTTTTTTAATTATTTAATTATTATTTCTAATTTATAGGAAATATGGCCTTTTCCTAATCTTTTGCTTATATCTTTTCTGTCCGACATCCGATTGACTTGGTTTTCAAAGCATTGAATTCCTAAGACAGTAAATTACATTTTTATGGGAAATTTGTGAATTTTTTAGATTAAATTAAGGTTGATTAAATTAATCAAAGTGATTCGAAAAAGTTTCCAAACATAGTTCAGTATTTTGAGAAATTCGGGATCTGTGGTGATCCGATTGAATTGATTCTTGAGGAAAAATAAAATTAAGATATGGGGCTACAAGTCATATGAAGAAGGTGAATTTCAATTTTTCCCCTAAGATTTTCAATTTATGAATAGAAGTTCGGATTAGTGTGCAGTTTTTGGATTAGGAACATCTGAAAGTATTTTGAGCATAACGTTTTCTCTAGTAATCGAAATGATGCGATTCTTGTTTTGGATTAAACTAGAGACATAGGGATACAATTTTTATGAAGACATAAAGTTTCAATTTTGGGTTTAAGGATATCAATTTCTGGATGGAAATAATCGTGCTGGAAAATGTGTTAGAATATGAACATATCTGAAATGTTTTGAGCATAACTTTTGATGTAGTGGATGATTATTGTGGAATTATGAAATTAAGACATAAAGGAACATTTCTCTAGAAGGAAGTTTTGACAAATTCCTTCAAATTGATAGTGCGAATCAGATCCGAAAGTAAGCATGACTTAAAATAAATGTTAGGGGCATTTTGGGAAGTCCATTTAAAGAGAGGGACAAAAGGGTCAATAGACCCTCATTAAATGACATGGCCTCATTTAAATAAGGAGGCTGTCGTTTTTATTAAAGGGAATCACGAAAATTTAACAAAGAAAAGAAGAATAAGAAGAGAGAAGAGTGGAGAAGCTTTGGTGATGGAGAGAAGAGAGAGAGAGATTTTGGATTTTCGATTTTTGAGAGATTTTCAAGAGGATTTTAAGTTGTTTTCAAGGGAAAAGATGGAAAATGAAGAAAGCTTACTTTCGGAACCAACAAATCCGAAATTTAAAGGAGAAAGAGGTAAGAGAAATTTTTAAGTTTTGAGCTTTTAGTGAATTATTGGTTTAGAAACATGTAAAAGGATATGAGTTTGTTAATTCCATGATTAATTTTGTGAGATTTCATGATAAATTGATTTAATTTTTGATTTATGTGAGTTAGGGTTTAGGTAAATTTTGATAATTGGAGATTTTAGAAATTCTTGCTTTAGAAAGCTTGAAAATATGATGATTATGAGTTTCCTATAGTTAATTTTGCGACTTATGCAAATTATGATGTTAAATTGTGGTGATATTGCTTTAGGGAATTTTGAATTGGAAGGAAGAAAGAAAAAATGGTCAAATTGGAGCTTGGAACAAGTTTCTGGCATTAATTTGAGGTGGGTAGCATATTTATATTTTGATTTGTAAGCTATATACGAATTTTTGAAAATTAAAGAAAGAAAAAAATTGGGTTTTTGATAAATTGTCGTTTTTGTAAATGTTTGAAAAAAATGTTGATTAATGTTTGAAATTTTGATTTCTGAATGATTTCAAAAAAATTATTACAAGCTTAAATTCATTGTTTCAAATGATTTGATAAATCGATAGAAATTTCTGAAAATTCATTTGTTATGAATGCATTGATACATTATGCAAAGTTTGAAATGATTGATTGACTGACTTAATTGATTGAATTGTATGCGATTGATTGAATTAATTGAATTGTATGAATTATGTGAAATTGTGAGTGTGAATATGTCTAGTATGACATGCATGAAAATCAAGTTTCGAAATATACCTTCGGGCATTCCATTTTCAAGTGTGAATTATGTGATAAGTGGGTTTGGTTAGGTTCCTTTCGTGAGTCAGTGCACTGTCTCTATTTGTTTAAAGCCTTCTCCCGGCTGCCCGCTAGAGGCACTGGAGTTCCAATTTTGGACTCCCTTCACGGCTACACTGGACCGCAATGCGGAAAAGTATAATACGCTTACATTCACTACCGCAGGATCGCTATGCAGAATGTGCGAGACGTCCGCTTTAGACCGACCCAAACCGTTTGATATGTTTTATGTGTTTGATTTGTGCTTTTATGTGATTGAATTCATGTTTATGAAAAAAAAATGGAATTTACTATGAAAAGTTTGAAAAAAATAAAAAGATTTGAGGAAAATGTTTGAAAAGTTGAAATGTTTGAAAAGTTGAAATGTTTGAAAAATAAGCCTTATGGAAAAAGTTTATGAAAAATGATTTCTGCTTATTTTTCAATTTATAAATGTGTTATCCACTGAGCCGTCGAGTTCACCCCCCCTTTCATCCCCATCTCCAGGTTTCAAGCAGGAGATCGGATGAAAGAAATTCAAGTCGTTTGTTCGTTTTGTTCTATTTGTAAATTGTGTATTTGAGATTTTGGACAAGTTTTGTAAATGGCTTGAATTTCCATTAAGGTTTTGTAAGTAAGTGATTATGATGTATTTCGAGCATATATTTTAGAATGTATGAGGATTACAAATTGGTTTATATATTTGAGTATGGTGAATGTGATTTTGGGAATTGTGTAATTCATAAATGATTAGGTTGTGTTTTGATTGTGTTAGCTTTTGTATATTGCTTATGAATGGGAATTGAATATAAGCATGATTTGAAAAACTGCTTTGTATTTGAGTTGGGATTCCGGACGGGGTGTCCGATGATACTGGTTTTTGTGTGAGAATTATAGAAGTTTTTTTAAACCCTTGCAAGTTTTGGGTTTTATGAAAAACAGTCGTTATGCTGCCGCAAGTTTATTAGATAATAAGTTTGAATAAAGAATAAAAATAAGATTAAGATGTTTGAGGATGGTTTATGGGTTTTGTATAAGGATGATTTTGCAAAGATGGAAAAAATCGTTTGTTTTTTTTGTGATGGAATAAAATGTATATCAAAGAAAAAAAAGAAAAAAAGAAAAAAAATTATACAGGACTTTTGGATAGTCTAGGTTTCCAGCGCGATAAGTTTTCTATACTTTGTTGTTCCAACGGATGTCGGAATTTGTTTCAGTTCGATGGATCCATTCGTTTATCTACTTTGATTCACTTCGCTTTCGTTTTTGTCTAAGTATTCCGGTTTGATTATTCGATTTGCATTCGATTTAATTCCGCGTTCGCTTTGTTTGTCTTTATCGACTTCGCCTCGTTCGTTGTATCCGTTTCTGTTTTCCGGTTGGGATTCGGTTCCCAGATCGGGTCTCAACAATCAATGTACTAAGTGCTTGGTGGATTTTCATTCCTTGCTTGTACCTACAACAAAAACATTGGTACCTATGCCATTTTGGGGCCATTTTGGTTAGTAAAATACAATACGTTTGAAGGTTTCGTACCTTTTACAACCCAGATTTTCTTCACATTAATACATCTCCTAATACTTTTACAAGAAATTTCGTTATGACCATCATTCAAACATCTAGCACATTTAGAAACCTTACCATCTTTGGTGAATTTTGAAATCAGTGAGCAATCTCTATCAAAAGGATCATATCCTAAACCATGTTTAGAAATTGAATATCTTTGTAAAGACAACATCTTTTCAATCTTCTCATTTCCATCAACAAATTTTCCAACAACATAAGAAAACTCTTTTCTAAGTCTATCAAGTTCACAAGATAAATTTTCTTTTTCAGCAAGGCATGTAGAGTGGTCTTCCTTAGAGCAATCTAAATCATCAATAGTCTCATGCAAAACATTATTTTCAACAACAAGTTCTCTTATTCTTTTTCGCAATTTCTTGTTAATATCAATAGCTTCTTCAAAATCAATCTACAAAGCAGTAAAATAGTCTCTAAGATCTTGATCAATAATCATTACCTCATCCTCGTCATCACTTGTCATGGAGCTACTTGCCATAAGAGCTAAGTTGTTTTCATCATTGCTTTGATAAACTTCCTCATCATTGCTCCAAGTGGCTACAAGGCTAGCTTTCTTTTTCCCTTTGTCATACTTATCATTTTTTTGGAAAGCGGAAGAACTTTTGCATTTTTTAGCATAATGTCCCCTTTTTTCACATTTCCAACATTCTTCATTGCTTTTCTTTTCCTCATAACTTTTGGTCCTTCTTTAAATGGTATATTTCTTTTTATCGTCATTTCTTCCACCACGTAATTCTCTCTTCCTATTTTTGAGTAGTCCCTTGAATTTTCTCAAGTTTCTAGCATACATTGCTAACTCTTCATCTTCTTCCTCCTCATCTAATTCTTCATCACTTTCATCCACATAAGAAGTGTTAGCTTTAAAAGCAATTGATTTTTGTGACTTACCTCTACCTCCTCTTGATTTGAGGATAATCTCATAATTTATGAGTGATCCCACCAATGCATTGAATTCCAAACGATTGAGATCTTTAGACTCCATAATTACTGTGACTTGTGAGTCCCATTCTTTTGGCAGTGACCGAAGGATCTTTTTCACCTTCTCGTTATCCGTCGTATGCTTTCCAAGATTTCTTAAACCATTTATAATTTCTGCCAAACGATCAAACATAGTAGATATAGACTCACCTTCCTTCATGACAAACATTTCGTAATCATGGAGTAGCATATTGATCTTTGTTTCTCGAATTTTATTGGTTCCTTCGTGAGTGATTCGAAGTCTCTCACACATCTCTTGAGCACTTGTGCATGAGTTCACTCGATTTCTTTCCTCAACAGTGAGAGCGCAATAGATCAACTTCATGGCTTTTGCGTTGATATAGGCTTGCTTTCAATCGTTGTCGTCATACTCCAGTTCCGTCTTTTTCTCACCATTTTCATTCAATGGTATATGTGGACCGAAGATGATGATTTTCCAGTATTATACTCCCTCGCTTATGATATGACACTTCATAGGATTTTTTCAAGAAGAATAGTTAGAACCATTAAACAAAGGAGGATGATTATTAGTGTTACCTTCTTCCGCTAGATTGTTGTGTGTCATATTGAACGCCATCCCTGGATGAATTTGCTCTGATACCAATTGAAAGCGATCTAGAAGGGGGGTTGAATAAATCGTGTAAACTTTTCTGCAGAGTTCTACAAAAACACGGAATTAATACACACGAAACAATCAAATTAATCAAATGAAAAGAGGTTCGGTGCTAAGACCTACGTCCTCTACCTAAGCTCCCACTTAGGATTTGGCAAACCACTATATTGTACACTTTTTAGTTCAGTGCGAACTTTTACAACTACTTGAATTCCGGTTCAAGCAACCCTTACAATCCGATTTGATTTTCGGTACAAATCTAACCACACCAGTGATTTTTCTCTATTCACTCAACTCACAATAACAATGATTGAAATTTAGAATTGACAACGCTCAGCACAGCTAGATAGAATTGAATGAACAATATGCAATTTGAGAGCTATAAAATAATGATAAAAAATCAGTATGATTTGCTATCTCTGTTGTATTTGATCTCTTGAATGTTCTTTTATTTATTTGCAGGCTTCTGTATCAATATAGACGTTGTAGATCATTTATTAGCCATTGAAGATTGCTTCATAGATGTTGTGGAAGATTTTCTTCCCGTTTAATATGAATTGGCTTCATCAGAATCAGATCATATAGAATGCTAGTCGACTGGTTGATATGCTAGTCGACTGGAACAAACGTTTTTACTGAAACAACCATCTCCGCTCTTCGATCAGTCGACTGGTGTGATGCTAGTCGACTGGAATGATTGTCCAACTTTCTGGTCCTTTGTTTTTAGTCGAATGAATAGGTTTTGGTCGACTGGTTTAAACCCCACTTTACAAAACTGTTAATTTTCAGTCGACTTATGCTGTTATGGTCGACTGGTTTAAACCCCACTTTACAGAAATTTTAATTCTCGGTCAACTAATAATGTTCTAGTCGATTGGTGCTTGTTCCAACGGACATATTTTAGATAAGCTTCAACCTTTGTCTGTTGGGATACATATCTTTGATTATAATCTTCACAACTATTATCTTCTTATCCCTTGAACGTTGGTGATGATATGTCAATCTATCTCTTGATTTGTAGATATGTTTATCCTTTAATTGTAATCCAAATCACCTGAAATAATTTCTTAACTAATTCTATACATTTTATTATTATCAAAACACAAAGGAATTTATTTTATCAACCACCATTGGTCCAACAATCAACATTCTACCTTCGCTCATGTTATTGGACTTGCTCAGGAGTTGAATATCCACCTGGAAGTGTAGGCTCATTTTTAGTTAATACCTATAAAATTCATTCATATTGAAGAACAATGTCAATGATATGTCTCCATTCGTTAAAATTCTCTTCATTTTCTAATTTGTTATTTGTCAAGAGCAAAATGAGTGGATTCATATTGTGGTTAGTTATGTCTGAAAATATAAATTATTAAAACATGAGCATAGTAGTCAAGAATATTGGAACTTTGTATAAAATCATAATGCATGTATGCATGATGATAGATTTAATAAAACTTAAAAATTTTAAAAACGTTATACGACGGTTATTTTTCTTATCTATAACAGACTAACAGACGGTGGATCATCTTATCCATTAAAAGAAAAACTGGGACCCTCCCACTCAAAAAACTACCAAGCATCTTCAGGCCTAACTTTTTGAGAAGCGTCATAATTTGTTCCATACATTTACTAATAGAGCTGGTGGGTAGGTTACTGATAAAATATGTTGAGTATGTAACCATTTGATTTAATCACTAAAGGTACTTACAAACCATGTTTCAGTGGGAGCTATCATTTGCTACCAATGAGTGGACTTGTCCTTAAGGAGACCCAAACCATGCAAGATCTAGGATTCATGCCCGCTAGTGGGAAGTAACACTTCACCACATGCAAATGGGGGCCATCACATGGAGATCGTGGACTTTCACATAAGCAGCCTCTGCCACTCAATCTTTTTTGGCTTTAAGTTGTAATAAATACCATATTGTCTAAATGCAATTTATTATCCATCCTATAATGTTTCATTATATATCTCATACATAATGAAAACATGGCAAAGCCTAGGGTTGGCAATTGTCTAAATGACATGCAATCACATAATATCACATATTATTTGCATTCATTTATCCATTCACCATATGAACTAATAAGCCACTTTTGATTGTCCATCCTAGAAACATAAATAAAAATACAAGGATTTTAGGCCCAACAATTTCTTCTTGAAATTAGATCTTCCACCTCGAATTCTTCGCTCACATGACCTGGATGATTCGATAAAAAGTGTGTAATGGCTTTTTTTTTCAAACAAAATTTTGATTTTCATAAAACTGAATTTTTGTCCAAAAGTAAAAAAAAATCTGCACTGATTTTTCTTAAAAACCGAAACTTAAGCATATGACATAAAAATTTCCAACACTTGTAAAAACCGAAACTTTGGTAAAAAATATCCATACAACTGAAAATTTGTTAAAACAAAATTCCAATACTTTGGTTTTCACAAAACCGAAAATTTGTTAGAAAAAAAATTTAGCACTTTGGTTTTCACAAAAAATCAAAATTTGGCTAAGACACCATAATCAAAACCGAAACTTTACCTCTTCCTTTCTTCAATCCATGGATTCTTCATCTTCATTATTACATGATTTTGTACATTACATAATCAAAGAAAACATAAAAATGAAAAGGAGGGAATATAACGATGATAGGCCACCCTCCTTGTTATAAACTAAATAAAGAAAACTTACAAGGTAACTTTATAATCTATGAACAACCAAAAGAGCAAAACATACACTATATATATTTCTATCATATAAAAATATGCAACATAAAAAATTTTCCAACCTTTGCATCACTTATAGGAACTGAAATCATGCATAAGAAAATTGGCTCTGATACCAATTGTTGGATCGAAAAATTAAGCATGCAAGATTTGGCTAAAACGATGGATTTCAAAACTTTTTTTTTAGAAATGAAGTTTTAGCGGAAGAAATATAACCAAATTAACATGCCAAGCCATACATGATAGGATATAAGGAAAATAATTTACATAAGAACAAGGTGGTAGAAATATACCGACTCCTTTGCTACAGCTTTAACTCCTCACTGTGCTATTCTATCCTCTACTAGGTAATGTATCCTCTTCTCTTTGTTGTATGCTCGACCAATCTAATCTACCACTTGTTCTCCTTGGACAACTTGGTTAACAAGATCCTTTGGTGGGAAAGGAGAAGAAAACTTGAAGAGATTTTGACTTAGAAAAAAGAAGCCAAAGATGAGACACCTCTCATGCAATTTTCAGTTATACCATGCAAGATAGGAGAGAGAGAGTCAAAATTGAAAGAACCCTTCTTACTCTCCTTGTCAATTTCAGTTATCATCAAAGAAATTAGTGATTTGCATCCAATGCATCACTTCATTCTTTAATCAATCATAAAGAAGTCAATAAATAAGACTCTTCTCATTTGTTTTAAGATGGCTATATGAAAAGATCAATAACCTAAATGATACATATCATTTTCGGTTTTTTGATGAAAGAAGGAAGATGGTCCATCAAATGCACCTATTTCTTCTTTAATCTAATGAATGCTAAATGGTTACATGCTATCATTAAAAGACAACCATTAAACCATTTAATGATAAGGTTATTATTCTATTTAATGATGATAAAGCATGTTAAAAACCATCTTAAATATAGAAAACCAATTTAACCCATTAAAATAAAAATCTACCTCCTTTTATCGTTAATAACTTTGATTTAATTTAATTAATATAATTAATCAAATTAAATCAAAGTCTAGCCCATTTCTAGGTGTTCATATGTGCTTCTAATTAACAATTAATTAAAGTAAGCTCAACATTCAATCATAGGCTTTAAAACCTCTATTTGTGTTTCTTACTTTGCTTGATATCCTTCTTATAAGCTAAATGAGAAATCTAATTGGACTTATATAATTCAAGCTTCAATAAGCCCATAATTAATTTAATCTCATTAGAATTAATTCCAGCTTATTAACTAAATGTCATTCTATAAAAGACAATTAGTTGAACTCTTGAATTACTAAATATTATGAGAACATATATTTCAAATAAGATGTCCAACCGTAAACTCTAATATGAACCATATTATAGCCATCCACACAATAAAGGGTAAAATTACCATTTTGCCCTTATGTTGGTTTTTCCTTCTAGATCTCTTGTTTTACGCTACATGGTGATTAACACACAAGATCTCATCTTGGTGTAAAACTTGATGGGTAGCTAGTCCATCAAATTACTGGCGTCAGTTTAATCACCAATCTTCGTGAAACATCTAGAAGTGATGATATCGCTATAATTTGAAACATATGTTCTTATAATATTTAGTAATTCAAGAGTTCAGCTAATTGTCTTTAGTGGAATAAAATTTGGTTAATAAGCTGGAATTAATTATAATGAGATTAAATTAGTTCTTGGCTTATTGGAACTTAAATTATATAAGTCCAATTAGATTCCTCACTTGGCTACTAGGAAAGGTTATCAAGCAAAGTAAGAAATATAAATAGAGGTTACCGGAAAGAAAATAAAAGAAGAAAGGACCAAATTAGATTTGTAATAATAATTCCGGAACAATTTAATTAAGGGCTAATTAAATTGGGTTTTAAGCCTATGATTAAATATTTGGCTTACACTAATTAATTGTTAATTAGAAGCCCAAAATGAACATTTAATAGTGGGTTGGATTTTCATTTGATTTGATTAATTAAATTGAAACAATACTTGGAAAGGCAAAAGGAGGCCAAAACCGAAATCTACAATGATGTAGATTTTGGTTTTACATAGTTAAATGGACAATTGCACATTTAGCATTGAATTGCTAAATATAAGGTGGGTATCATGCTTAATCATCATTAAATGGTTTAATGGTGTCCTCATTAAATGGTTTAATGGTTTTCATTTAATTTTGGCATGTAGAAAAACATATGAACCTTTTAGCATTCATCTGATTAAAGAAGAAAGTAGTGCATGTATCTATATACTTTAATTTATGAAATTAATTACTTTTGCCATATAAAAAAAAAAGAAACATAATGTTAGTTTGATTGTTTCATCAATATCTTGTCTTGATCAAATTACAACTAGAAACAACTGAGAAATAATAAATAAGTGCAAATTAAATATCATAACTATAATTTCATCATAATTTCAATTGCATTATAATTATTCCATAAATTATACCTCTAATATTAAACCTTCAAATGTAATAAACAAAATACATAAGAATAAAGATTGTCTTTATTAATTAAAATAATATTATTATACATAAAATTATAACCAACTAATTAATTGCAAGGCATCATATTTGAGTACATATATAACTTGTAAATGAAGTCTCCTATGCTTACTACTACCTTTGTATTAATTGTGGGTTCTCTTCATTTGTGTTAGTGGCGGGTTTGAGTGTTCCCCTTGTTCTGGGGCTGTTTTTGTTTCTTTTCCGCGATGTTTTACTTGCTTCCATCTTCATAAGCGTTTCTGCTTTAATGCATTTATTTATTTTATCTTTCAAAATACAATCCATGTTGAATCTGGATCAATAGTTTTTGCTTAGCCAATTTAAGTGGACTAATGGTTAAATGAAACATGGTGGCCTTGGGTTGAGGCTCTTTCATTTTCAAAACAATGTTGAGTTATCAGTTTCAGAAGTTGGATCTTCAAGCCGGGCCTAAGAGACCAGGTTTTTTTTTTGTTTTTTTTCCAACTTTTGCCTTGGTTGGTAACACTCAATACCATTTTTCTCCAAAATATTGTAAACACATCTCGCTTCACAATGTTCTTGCACTGCTTGGCAGGGAGTTCATGAAAAGAGCAGAGTGCGAAGTAAGTTGCACAAAAAGCAGGTAAGGTCAGTCAGTCCAGAACACAGACTTTATGATAATTTCATGAACATAGGACCACCCTATAAGGTTGTTCAGCGAAGATACAAGCCTAGGCTGGTCCATTTTCAGGCTCATACTGTAGGTGGCGAGAACTCATTAACAACTGGGGATCAAAAAGAGGGGGTGTGGTAGGCATCAGATTTGGATCAGATGCACCACCACTGCACTGGTCCCACTACCCACATTATTAGGTAGAAAATGAACCGACCTGACATTAGATTAAGTGTGGTCCTAGTCCTACTCAAACAAGCCCAAATTTTCTTCGGGTTTTACTGTTTTAGTGAGCAGATGTATCTGTTAGCAGAGATTTTTCATCAGAACTCAGATCCCAAGGAAGTTTTTATATGTTAACAATGGCAGTAGTGGGCCTTTTTTAGTGTAAACAGAAATCCACGCAGAGATGAACGAATCAGCAAAACAACATGCTTAGTCTGCTAGTAGAGAGTACGGAGATGTCATGTAAACTCCTTCTCACCATAAAATTGAAATTGCACTAGCAACAACCGCTTTGTGCTAGAATTTAGCTTATGCATTCTCAAGTACAGAATTGCTAATATGTGAATGCAAGACCAAGACCTGACAGGGAGTTTAGGTTTACAAAAGGAGAAATATATTAGCTAGCCTCTGAGATTTACTTAAGAATATGTCTAAACATTAATCTCTTTAATAAATTTACAAGGATGCACTTGTAACATTGTTCCTTTATAAATTTAAGAGGTTTTTGTCTTACGGGAGTTCATGTATTGCTTGAAAGGATCACCTTAATTCCAGGAAAACAAAAAACAAAAAAAGCTGCCACTTCCTAACCGGCTACGATATTGTTGGCATGTTATTGCCAAGGGTCTGGTAAATTAGATTTAACGGCTGAAGAAGATGGGAAATTTTCTTTGTTCACCTGAAATTAATTATTATTAAAACTAATGATTAAAAAACTCGATCAATTCAATCTAAAAAACTATTTTTCAATTTAAAATTAACTAGTTTATTAATTCATCAATCCATTTTATAAATTAATAAGTTCTTGCACATTTAAATAAATCAATTAATTTTTATTAATAATCTCTTTTTTCAGTTAAATTTTATAATCTCTTTCAATCATATCTTAAATTTTTAATTTTATGCAAGGTTTAATACGGTTAAATCTTTTAACTTTTAACTTATTGATTTAAGTTAAAAGTATAATTTTTATAGACTAATCTAAAAATTAGGTATATGCATTGATGATGTAAAAACATGGATATAAAAGAAGATTTAGCTTAAGACAAGGTCTGAAAAAGCCAGGAAGAAATTACAATGGTTACAAAAAGCAACTGTCCACCCTCAGTGCACTGGAGGATAAGAAATCCGGCCGCAGTACTAACTATGAGCACGATGCTGGACCATCTTCATAGGAGACATCAACTTCTTGCTGCCGTATCTGTACACACTACGCATAGCTTACCAAAACTTTTCCTATTTCGCTTTTTGAAAATCATGGCCTTTAGCCTATTATAGTTTCATTTTGTGGTGCATTTCTCAAAAAAGGAAGTGACTAGTGATCATAAGCCAGATTAACGGTGGGTGATGCGAGAATTTCTCAATTCTTCAAGAGTTTGTCGGTGCAATCTTCCCCATAGGGGTCGTGGGTTTTGCAGCCCATGCACCTTCTGCGCATTTTGCAATATAGAAAAAGGTTCGAGGTATTCACCTCACCTGGATATGCCACGATAACAGCATTTAAGAAATTGAGTTGAATAGGTTTGAGGTTTACAACTACTTGATACGGCTCACGGGACAGCTCTCAGAAGAAACCATGCAAGCCCAGATGAAATCCACCGTCTCTTTGCGGAGTTTTAACCTTTTCCCATTTAATTTCATCGAACATTTCACCTGCACAGAGGATCAGCTCCCATGCAAACCAATAAGGCTCCTTTTTTATAATACTAAAAGGCATTAGAAGTTGTACATTTTTGCACAAAAATCAAAATTTTGCGTTATTTTCTTTAAATTGTTAACTCAAGAACATAAAACTATCACAATAAATTAACGAGATTTTGATAGCGGTACTCAGTTTATCTAAATCAATTATGCATTTACTATCCTCGTTGCCAGAAAACAGTACAATTTGTGACAGTTTAAAAAACGACACAAAATCTCAAAAATACGTCATTTATCATGTTTTAAAAAACATCACAAATAACATCGCAAAATGTGGTATAGACAAAAGGCTTCTGTAACGTTTCCCATAAAACATCACGAAAAATACGGACATTCCGTGATGTTTTAAAAAATGTCGCTGAAAAATTGGTCTTTCTACGACATTTTTTGGAATATCATGGAAAGTCACATTCTATGACAAACCTCGTGGAAAGTCACATTTCGCTATGTTTTTGGAAACGTCACAAAATATTGCTTTTGTGATGTTTATACAAAAACATCGCGGAATGTATTATTTATTATTTATTTATTTTACATTTTTGAAAATTATTTTAATTTATTTTTTTAATTTTAATAATTATTTTTAAAATACAAATCTTTAAATCTTATTTATTTAATAACTATTCAATATTATTTATGAATTTTATTTATTTAATAATTCTTCTATTTTTTAGTATATCATTAATTTTAATAATTATTCATGTTTCACAAAATTTCATACTTGTAAAAATTATTATTTAATTACAATTCGCAAACGTGTCATAATACATTAATTAATATCAAAAGCACATAAGTGTATAGTAAATAGTCATAAGTATTTATATCAATATGAGTACATATATCTAACCTAAACGAATATTATATGTAGAACATAAAAGTTCCAAGAACTTTTTTTGCTGTTCAAATTCAATTCTTTGTTGTTCGACTTCAATAGTTAATCAATCCTGCATTTATTCAACTTTTTTATTCAATTCATCGACTTGAGACTGTAACTCTTGATTAACCTTCTTCGACTCCTCTAGTTTATCTTGAAGTCTCTTTCTGACCAAAGTCTTCCCTTGTGGTCGAGACCCAACTCCTATGCTAACAACGTAATCTGATCTGGTGCCCAAGACTTTGTTGAACACTTCATCTTCTATCATTGGATGACTTTGTTCTATTAAATATGCCAATTTCTTACACATTAATTCCTGAAAAATTAAGAAATAATTAGATACACAGTCTCATTTAAGAAATATTTGTGAATGAACTATGTACTCACCCATTTTTCTTTGCATTCGGTAGTTGGTCATTGACCTTTAGTTTCATCATAATGAGTGTAATACCATAACTTCATTTGATCACACTCTTCTGCATCTTTGTCAATCTATTGTATAGAATTATATTACTAGTTAATATTTATTATAAATTTTGAAATGTCAATCAAAGTAAAATATAATTAAAGATAATAACTTACAATCTTATGTCGTACCGCTACAAAGGCCTTGGGACGGGAATTTGGTTGACATTTGACCTGACTCTTAGCCAATTTGACTTTTTGACTTTTTTCCTAATCGTAAACGTAACAAAATCTATTATAACATTTATAAATCATAATTCATAAATATTAAAATATAATAAGTTGTTAATAAAGTTTTGAAATTAAGTTTTGTGATCAAATTAAGTAACCTTTGTAGTTAATTGCTTCCAATATTCTCATAAATCCATCTACTTCGCCACTGTCACATTATCGGACTTAACATCCTTTCCATGCTTGGTATAATGCTTTTTTAAATGAAATCTTTTAACTTGAGACCTTAAAGAAAGAAACTTTTTTATAGCAGCATATACTTTGTTATTTGCCCTCATTCCCTTGAATTTCAATTTTTGTTGCAAAAAATTATAAATTATTGATCAAAGCTTTAGGCATATGGAAAACACGTACAAATTAGATAGTTTTATAATACTTACGTCTAACTTATCAAATGCAGTGTCCAACTCCTCATTAGTTTTTTTCATTTTGTTCTTATAGGTAAGGAAGTTCGGGATATCAAACCAATCTCACTCGATAATTTGGAAGACTATATGGAGTTGGTTGGTCGTCCTTCAGTGGAGGAGATCTCTATCTCCAATCTTTTACCTATCGCCTTATTAATCTTTGCCAACCTGTGTACTTTTGTGACACCCCTTGTCTTTTTCAAATCCTTCATGGATCCTAAAATATAGCAAAAGAATATTTTACAATAAGCATATAACATACTCTTAATTGGTTAGATAAACACAATTATTAAACTTATATGTTTCACCAATGTGATGTGAAAGATCATACCTGCAATACTTGCAGAGGTAGCACTAATATGGAAGGGGACTTGTGTCCTTTACTGGTGGCTGATTATAAGAAGCTAGAGGCATCTTTTGAGAAGTTGATGGAGAACTAATATTATGTCGCATATTCAAAAGTTGTACATACTTATCTCTAAGATGAGTAATAAGTGCAGATGTGACATTTTTTGGTGTTGCAGTAGGCTCAGAAGATTCAGGTTTGTGATCTTCTACTGTGTAGGAGCAGATGGCTCATCAGCTACACTTCCTAGAAGCTGACATTGCTGCGATTGAGTTGTGTTGGTACTAAACTGCTTGGTGCCTTATTCTTCTTCTTAGGTAGACTAGGTCCCATATGAATCACATGCATTCAATTCGACATTAGATTTCAATGATACTATTAATTGAAAACTAGAAAGTACAAACTAAAAGTATAGATTTGTCTCCACTAGCCTTATTATTCTTAGGAACAGAAAACACAAATTGAAAGTATACATGTATGCCATTTAATTTTGACTGTGGATGAAAATGAAAAATCAAATATGCTTGCAAAAGCAATGTATAGTTTTTAAAACATCTTTTTCACTGTTCACATCATGATTGTAGGGCATAAATATTAACTCAAGCATATATATGTATCTGTACGTAATAAGCAAGTTAAGTACGTAAAAATTGGTTATAGAAATTATTATGTGAAACTTTAAATGAAAAAGGAAAAATATACATCATTATGATATCCAGCATACAAACTAATTTTGCTAACGTAATAAGTCTATATTATGGCACAAAAAATTGTGACATGTTAGTTTTAGTACATGTCAAATAAGGGACAAATCTAGAATTAAGTAATGAAAATTTGATAATATAATACTTGCTAGGAATGTGGCACAAAACACATAGTTAGAGAAATATTACCAGAATAATATGAGGCTACGTGTGCATGCAATTTAAGAATGCAAAACAATATGCATTTTACTATAGGAATGAGCATAAAATGGTGTTATTTTGAAACTACAATTTACTAATGCATCGAACGATAAAGATCTATCCACGTGACGTGTGCATGAAAGTTATTACCTTAAGCAAAAAAAAATATTACAAATCACATGAATTACTTACATTAGCTTCAGTTGTTGTCTTTGGAACAGATCCCAAAAAAGGTTTAACAAAACTACCAGTGTCAAAACGATTTGAAGAAAATAAAACCATCAACATGCAGTGACCAAAACACAAGAGAATTAACTTTAGAACCAAAGCAAAATAGAGTTAAAAAAACAAATAATGCCTTATATTCAAAAAAAAATAAAACAAACAAAGTGAAGACTACAACTGTATTCATATTAAAAAAAAAAAATTATCTGTCATGACTGAATTCTCCTAACAATGTTTCAAGCCAAGCAGGTTGAAGTAGTGGCACATCCTAAATGTGCAGTATATCTATAAAAACAAGATGAATTACAACTAATTATTGATTTGAGACTGCATACTAATAAGGCAACTTGTAGAACTGATTATACAAAGTTTAATGATAATCAATAAGGCAACTAAGTATTGAAATCTGAAACACATATAAATAGTAGGAACATAACTGTCATTACTCTTTTAAGAAGAACTGACAAAATGAAGTAAATCTTGAAATCTTGAAAGGCGAAAGGCAACATAAAAGAGCGGGAATTGAGGCATTCAATGAAAATTACTTTCTTAAAAGGATGAACTTCATAATGATACAAACAAGTAGGTAAAGGGAAATATGAGAAGCAAGGAAGAGAAAAAATAAAATGATTCCAGTCAAATGTTAGTCATTTAAGTTGAATTTCACAACACATCGTTTCAATGTAATGACCATGCTAGCCCTATACACATGTTGCATGTTAAAGGAATAAAGGTACTGTATTATAGCCATTATAATGAACGAATCCAACAACTAATGAATTTGTGAATAGTCAAGATAGAAACAGAAGCGCAGGGGAGAACCAGAAGCATGACAAAAATGGCATAGCTTCAACAGAAATTTAAAAAAGGGAGGAGTGAAATAGAAGTGAAGAGAGAAAATAATAAAAATGACAACAACAAGAGAAGAAGCTAAAACACCCACAATATAGAAGAAAAACGTAAACAGGAAGTTAAAAATGGCAGTCCAAAACTATAAAGGAATTAAAAATGTTAGTAGCTGGATAGAGACATTTTAAGAATTTTTACATTAGTGGAGAATGCAGTTTTAGTTCTAAGGATTCCTAGAAATGAAATTTAACGCACACAATATAGTTACGACATTTGATGAAATGCAATTTCTAATCTATATGAGACTTAAGAGAAAATGAAGGGGACATTCTAAGAATTCTGAAATTAGTTGAGAATGCAGTTTTAGTTCTAAGGATTCCTAGAAAAAGATATGCATTTCTCAAAATGGTATCAAAGCCAAATTTTAGGTTTAATTCTTAAAAAAGATTTGGTTGAAATGTCAAAAAAGAGTTCAAGGAGCCAAAATAGAAAAGAAATATTACAAGATGATGGTGTTGTTTTTTCTATTTTTAACAGGGCGAGCTCTAATTCTAACCAAAAACAAAATTTAGAGGGTCAAATCTAATGTTGAAATAAAGGGTAGAATAAATTCTACATACAACAATGAAGAGAAAACAACAAAGGTTCAATTGCATAATAAGAATTTATTGATCATCGTCGTTGGTGGACTCTTCCAAAACAATATCACATTCATTCTCACTACTTCTTGTCTTTAAGTCATGCAAATCATCATTCAAATGTTGCTCAAAATTCAATAAAGCATTATTTATTACATCAAATGCAATATCATTTTGATCTAAAAACTCTAAGAAACGTTCCTCGACTTCCACTGGAACTTCATCAAACTCGTCAACATCATTTGAACCTTCTTTATTACCATGAAAAGGGATATCATATGCATGTCTATCTTTACATTCTTGTACAATTTGCCAATTTAGACTGAATAACAAATCTTCCACATAAAAGACTTGCTTTCCTTGGTTTGCTAAAATAAACGGGTCATCCTTGAACCAAAACTTAGTTACGTTGATGCTTTTTACAATGCCATTGAAGTTTATATTCGAATTTTCAAGTTCGTACTATTTGCACTTGAAAAGCACAACATTTTTACCCCTAACATATTCAAGCCTGATAATATCTGCCAGCAACTCATAAAATGTAATATTATCTTCCCCATAATTTCTTAACACTGCAACACCACTATTTTGTGTAATCCTACATAAAGCACGGGCTTCAGTGCGAAACCACTTGCCATTTGTATTGCATACAATATACTTCTACACCAAACTATTGTAGGAAAATTCCGGTGCGTGCATCACATACACACGGTGCAGAAAACAAAAAAAAAATTATTCCGGAACGTTCCCGAAGTCCAGGATCTATGTGTCTATACAAAGAGGTACCATAATTCTCAAATCACAACGACCAAAGAAATCCACGCAGAGGTCGGAAAACCTAACCGAATCAAACCCTTTGATCCAGAAATAGCTAGAATAAAGAAGAGAGTGCTAGCTCTTACCTTATTCTTGAAGAGCACAAGGTGAAGAAGAGGATAAGATGATGAAGCTTGAAGAGACGATGGAGAGGAGAGCTTCGGATGATGCTTTTTTAAAACCTTGTTTCTAAAACATGTTAAAGCCAATTTATCTCCCACGACCATCATCCCTTTAAGTCTTTGATTGCCATTTGTCTTTAAAGTAATTAAATACATTTAATGCTAAAGTAGCTTGACCTTTCCACGTTAGTCATATATATATATATATGTCTTCTCCTTTCCACGTTAGTCATACATTAATTAATTAATTAATTATATATAAAATGCTGAGGTAGTCCAGTCACATTAAGGTCGGTCCTACCGGGTCCCGGTATGAAAAAAAAAATACCAGAGACCTGTTTCAACAATATCGATGTCGCGATCTCATCGGGACATATCTCAATCTCATCAGGATCCATTTAGTTCTATTGCTCTCCATATAATGGATCTCTATCCAAAACTATTTTACGAATTCTCCGAGTCACTCTTATACGTGTGACCCATTAGGTTCCCGGTTATATTGGCCACTTAGATTAACACTTAATCCAAGCAAGTCATGAGCGGTGTCTAGCAACACATCATGACCCCCAAATGACCGGAAAGTAATTGGTTTGACGACTGAACCCATGCTCACCACGAACCCTCCCATAGACAATTACTGTACAATTCGTCCTTTCACCATGCTATACCCCACTTGGTTATGAGTATGGGCAAAGTGTCAAATCTTACTAGACTTACCACATCAAATCTAGTCCAAGTGATATCAGTTCTCATCCTGGGACTCATTAGTTTATATGTCAATGAAGACATTCTGCATGACATATGTACTCCGGCCAGAGATTTCCAAGTAATGACCCTGATAAGAGGCCATGGGTATCATCTTCTGCTATCACAGAAGTGGTGAATCCTATATTGGCTACTCAATTACCTTCGAATACCTCAAGCTGTACCTAATCACCACCCTATGAGCGACCTCTGTAAGGCAATAAGGAATGGAGTCAAAGCACGTAATCAAGATTCAAGATATCCTCGAGTACCTCAAGTCTAAGGATACTTGTACCATTGCTATGATGAGATTATCACTGACATTAGAATAGGACATCCATGTGATGATCTCATAGTAGGTCATCCAATGTACTTACTACCTCTAATAAGCATTAACATCTCAACCCTAAACATCTCATATTTACAGCTTCGAGATCCACCGCTGATCAAATCAAGGAGCTTGACATGCTAGTCTCCGGATTAACGATGTCCGGCCAGAATCCTATGACTAGGGATAATTTAGATACTGACATAATTGCACATGATAGGAATCTCAGTAGTATGATCACATCATAATTTCATAGCATCCTTCATGCTATATCATATATCATGGACTTCATTAATTTGCTTATAGATCAATATCAATTCATAAATAATGAACACCAAATTAATGAAATATGTCTTTCTTTATTTATTCATAAAGTCTGTAAACAACTTTGTACAAAACGCGCTAAAGGCGATTGCCTTTAGGGCACTACTCTAAGAAAATCTCCCACTTAACCTAAAGTCAATCGCCTTGATATCTAATACCATAGGCGTATACATGAGAATCAAAGCTCTTCTGTGATAATGGCTTTGTCAACGGATCAACAATATTTTGCTCGGTGGGAATTCTCTCTATCTAGACATCACCTCGACCAATGATCTCCCTAATCAGATGATATCTACGGAGTACGTGTTTGGATCATTGATGAGACCTTGTGTAACACCTCACTCTCGCAAGACCCGAACCCGACATCGACGGTGATATCCAGGTCCGTGCCCCGCGAGAGTGGCGTGCTACATCACTCAGTATAAAACTCAGTATAACATTTTCTCCTCTTATTATTATTTTTTTAAACCATTCATTAATGCGACATAAACAGTAAGAAACTTGAGCCCATGTTCACAATTAATCATTTTCAGTTATTACAGTCATCCAATAATAATTTTACAATCAGTCAATGTAAAACAATAGAACCACAATGGCTCATTATAAATACAAAGCATTATTGCACAATGATTGCGGAATACAATTCGATAAGACACTAATGCAGACACGAACTGATCCCGACCTCTATCCTTCACTTGCTTACAGTAGACATACTCCCGTGTCAAACGGGGTATTCTTCAAGACCTGAAAAATATATGAAAATTTTGAGTGAGTTTTGCGAACTCAGTGAGTGACCATCATCGATGGTTCACCTAATCACATAACATATAACACATACTTTCATTTCCATTAAGTCACAATTCATATTCCCTATCACACCTCACATTCACATATAGTTTCATATTTTTATTATGTCGATACAATGTCATATTCAATATAATCAAATCGATCATTCAATCCAATTTATCATTCTCATTCAACACAATGTCACATTCCCATTCAATACAGTGTTGCAGTCTCATTCAATACAAGTAATTCAACCATTCCCATTCCATACAATCAAATCAATCATGTTATGCATATGTGTATGAGACCCACTTTCCATTAAATTACTTTGTTGTGACCGAGTGTCTAAACTGTCCCGTACCCATGGATATCGGGCTCATTGAAACTGTCTCATATAGGGCTCATTGTAAACTGTCCCATATAGGGCTCATTGTAAACTGTCCCATGAAGGGCTCATTGTCGTTGAGCCTGAGGCTCTGAATCAGTATCTGAGCACGAAACTCTTTTCACTCATTGTTGACTACTCTGATCACAACTCCCATTATCTTTCATGTATTCATGCAGTGGAATGCCTTATGCATATTTGCATGCGCTCAGTCAATCATAATTACTATCATCGGACCGTAGTCCGGCATTCGACATCTAATTAAGAAGTCATATTTCATTTATGTGCAATTATGCATGCAAGACATTTTAACAATCTCAATATATACACTTAGGTCATCCCATTCACATTCAAGGAGCACTTCAATAACGCAATTCCCAATACATAATCAATCACCGGACTTCCTGTCCGGAACCCATATTTAATCACAATCAATAAAATAAATCAATACTCATTCAACATATAACAAAAGCAAATAACCAATAAATAAGACCATCTAGGTCTACTCACAGTACGCTCCAGATTTGCATTGGTTTTCAATTTCTGGGAACGCCTGAGTGCGGACATTTATCCTGCACTGCCAATTTCTGCCATATGCACACATTAATCACTTTGCATAAGAATTCCCATTTATGCACAAATATAGAATAAGGACAATGCATGTTCATGATATTCTCGGCCCTAATCTCATTTTATTCCATCAGAAAAATCCGTTTCAAAATAAGAAATCCAATGGCGCTGACGGCGCTCAATTTGGTCCTGTATAGGTCCCCAATTAAATAAAACAGTGAGTAAAGGCTCCGTTACCCCGTCCCACGTCAATTTTCTGTCCACAAATCCTCAATTTCTCAAAAAAAGAAATTAAATAATCATTGAATCCGATGCCTCAAGAATCAGGTCAATCGGACGTCAGACGGAAAAGTTATTCACGAAAGAAACCAAAATTCAAATAAAACAATTAATATATCTATATCTATAAGCCCTTATTTCTTCCTTTTTTCCTGTTTTCCAACCGAATTTCAATCCTCTATAACTTTTTGTACACAATTTAGAAAATTGCAAACCATACCTTGTTGGAAAGATAATGAAACCCTCTACAAGTTTCATTTAGACCATTCAACTTAATTCCACCCCTAAGGGTGTCAAAAATCCCATGAAAACTATTCCTCACTCAAAGTCACTCAACACAGTACAGTATCTTGTAAATTCAGTAACTTTCATTCTCTTCAGTCAAAAATTACACAATAAATATGCTTATCAATATCACAATGTTATCTAAAATTTTCATGAATAACCAAAATCCCAATTCATTTACTAACTAGGACAAATAATTCACCGAAGAATCTGTCTACTAAACTGCCCCAATCTGAGCAGTAAATTTCCAACCAGTAGATCTCCTAGCACAAATGTCAAACAAATCACTACTTTATATCCCTGAAAAGATAAGATCTCAAAATTCAACTTTCATGAAGAACCCAAATTCCAATTCAACTTCTAACAATTTCAAATCTGTCAAACAATGTACTGATCAGGGCAGCAGTGAGAAACCTAATGTAGGTTCAAATTTTGAAAATTCATTACTCCCACAGATGATCTCCAAAAATTAAATGCTATATACCATTTTCAAGATAATTGCTTCCTCTACAAATCTTCAGAAGATCACTCAAGCCAATTCAATTCACAGAAATTTGTAAAATTGCTTCTAATCAGAATATGCACCAAATCCACTCTTAGTCTAGGTTTCACCAAATTGCTCAAAATCAGTCAATGGTTAACAGTGAATATCCCCCAATATACATATCGAAAAATTGCAAAATCAGTGGGAATGGAAAGATAACTTAATAAGCTTCAACTTTCATTTAGACCATTATCCCTAACTCCATCTCAATTAATTTAGAAAAATCATCAAAACACTTAGGTTATGTGGTTCGGTTACTGTTCATTCCAGCCATCAGCAGTAACTTTCCATGCTAAAATTCACCCTCTTAAGACTAAAATTAGACAACACCTATTTCACACAAAAATGTAGCCAACAACCTAAAGTTTAATTGGGAACAAACCTCACCTCATTTTCATAACCACACAATGAGTTATGCTCAAAATAGTACAGTAGGTCAAAATTCATTTTCCAGCTTTCATCTTCAACTTACACTTCCTATCATGCCAATTCAAATTCTACTACCATAAGCATCTCAATTAGACACAAAATCAGTCCCTACATCATTCATACATTCACTAGGAGTACCTACCATAAGTTGGCAGCACCTACCTCTTAAATTCTTTGCAAGAATAATCATCCATATTCAATTCAAAATCATATAAAACACCTTTTCTTTCATTCCCTATATTTTACCTAATCAAACCATAAATCAACTCTCAATTTAACAAACAAATTACATAACCACATATACCAACATAGTTCTCATACAATTTAATGCAAAGACATCACAATTCATGCATTTCATCAACAAAAGAAGGCAAACCGAATCTTTACCTATTAAAACTTCCAAATCCTTAACTCTTCATAAGGCCACCAAGTCACTTCCTCACAACACCATAACCGATCCTCATCATCACTAGAGAGGGGGTGAGGTTTTGTTACCTTTTAATGGACAAGGAAAAGCAACAAAGGAGAAAAGAGTGGAGAAGATGAGCAAAAGTTGACAAAATAATAAGAAAGGAGAAGACTACGTCGATGATGGAGAGGCTTTTATCCAAGCACCTTCTTCCCTTTTTAGAGCTAAGCATTTTTGTTAGTTTTCTACATGGATGTGTCGTGAAGAGATGAGTGGAAAATACAAGCATTAAATATGCTAAGGTGAGTCATCATGCCACTTGGCATGTAAAGAGAGGAAAAAGACTAAACCATAAAATTAAACCCTAATGAAATAAATCTTTGACCCATTTAATTCCAATGTCCCAAATTTCAATACCAAAATAATGTACCCAATATTATAGTGCCATTAGATAACAATTTTTGCTACCGAAAATCAACCGGTTTGCCACTTGGCGATTTTTTTTTCGGTTCGGAAATTTTCTCCGGAAAATTCCAGAAAAATTCCTGTAATTCCCGTAAAATGTCAAATACATAAAAACGCAGTCCAATAAATTTTTCAAATACAATTTCCACATTATTCACAATAAAATGCCGTTTAGGCCCAATACCGGGAAATAATCATGAATGCATGTACAGATATTTTTCATGTGCAAAAATTTATTGTTTGCAAATACCAGTATGCATGAACAATTCTAATTAATCCCAATCACTCTCATCCTTTACTAAATTACTATTTTCCCCTTCCTGTCAGGGGTGGGATGTTACACCTTGGTTCCTTCGCCTGCGCAATAGCCCCATTGTTGTCATAATACAACTATATGGGCCCATCACAGCTAGGAACCACCCCAAGTTCGGAAATAAGCTTCTTGATCCAAACTGCTTCCTTTGCTGCGTTTGAAACGGCAATGTACTCTGCCTTGGTTGTTGAATCGGCAGTTGTCTCTTATTTAAAACTCTTCCAACTGACCGCCCCGCCGTTCAGTGTGAATATATAAGCTGATTAGGATTTAGAATCATCCTTATCAGATTGAAAACTAGCATCTGTATGCCCGCTCACTTTTAGATTTCCATCTCCATATATCAAGAAAACATCCTTAGTCCTTCACAAGTACTTGAGGATATTCTTGACAGTCACCCAGTGACCCTCATCAGGATCCGATTGGTATCTGCTCGCGCACTTAGAGCATATGATACATCAGCTCTCATACATAGCATAACGTACATGATAGATCCTACTGCAGATGCACACAGTATCATATTCATGCGCATCCTCTCATCTTGTGTCTTAGGACACATAGATTTCGAGAGTGTTATCCCATGAGTCATGAGAAGGTACCCTCTCTTAGACTGCTCCATGCTAAACCTCTTTAGCATCTTGTCTAGGTACGTTGATTATGAAAGACCAAGCAATCTTTTTGATCTATCTTTATAGATCTTTATCCCAAGGATATAAGTTGCTTCACCAAGATCTTTCATGGCAAATTGTTTGGATAACCAAATCTTCACAGATTGTAGCATAGAGACATCATTTTCTAGTAATAATATGTCATCTACATATAGCACAAGGAATACAATTGCAGTCCCACTAACCTTCTTATACACACAGTGTTCATCCGAATTTTGTGAGAAACCAAACTCTTTGATTACCTCATCAAAACGGATATTCCAACTCCTGGATGCTTGTTTCAATCCATAGATGGATTTTTGAAGCTTGCATACCTTTTCGCCATCATAGAAGATGAAGCCCTCTGGTTGTGTCATATATACATCCTCAGCTAGATTTCCATTTAGGAAAGCTGTCTTCACATCCATTTTCTATATCTCATAATCATAATGAGTGGCAATGGCTAGGAGTATCCTAATGGATTTAAGCATTGCTACTGGGCTGAAGGTCTCGTCGTAGTCAATTCCTTGTCTTTGACGAAAACTTTTAGCCATAAGCCTTGCTTTATAGGTAATCACATTACCATCCATGTCGATTTTCTTTTTGAAAACCCATTTACATCCTATGGGTTTTATTCCTTCGGGTGCCTCAACCAAAGTCCATACTTGGTTTTCATACATAGAATCCATTTTTGCCTTCATGGCACGAAGCCATTTCTCAGACTCTGAACTCTTCAGAACCTCTTCATAGATAGTAGACTCATTATCAAGCGTAATTCCTTTCGAATGTTTATATCTTCCAAATCAAGCAGAGCCTTGATTGTATCTTTGGTTTTACCTTCAACATTCATCAAAATACCAAGGATATTGTCACAAATATTCTTTTCTATATGCATGACATCAAGGTTATACCTTAATCTTAACTTATTCCAATATGGTATATCAAAAAGAATGTTTTTTTATTCCAATTCAACTCTCCTTCCAATCTCGTTCTCCTCTTATTGCTGGGGTGCTTTCCATAAAATATATTTTGCACATGATATAATTGGTCCACCACATCATCTCCATCTAGTAAGGTAGGTATAGGCCAATGATCACTCTTGCCATCAAACTTCTTGCTTTTTCTTTATGGATCATCGTAAGGAAGAAAACGTGAATGGCCTAAGTAACCAATCTTACTACTTAACTTACAAGAAGGAGTGTGCTTATTACAAGCAAGGCATGCCTTATAGCCTTTAGT
Source organism: Erythroxylum novogranatense (assembly GCA_029891385.1). NCBI lineage: Eukaryota > Viridiplantae > Streptophyta > Magnoliopsida > Malpighiales > Erythroxylaceae > Erythroxylum > Erythroxylum novogranatense. Next base: position 58,431,988 of record CM057225.1, on the reverse strand, counting down.
GCTCCACCCAAAAAAATTACCATAGGTTGGAAAGTAGTTGATAGTCCACATTAAAGCTACATGCATTCAAAAATTTTCTCCTTTTGAAGCATAAAAAACATGAAACCAACTTCCCATAACTCATTTAACTCATCTACTAGTGGTCTTGTATAGACATCAGTGTCTCTACCCACCGCTTTCGGACCTAGAATAACTAGAGATAGCATAAAAAATGACTCATCCATACACATCCAAGGGGGGTAAATTGTATGCTAAGAGAACAACAAGCCACATGCTATAAGAAAGTGACAAATTGCTATATGGATTGAACCCATTTGTTGCTAAGCCTAGTCTATCATTACATAGTTCTTCGGCAAACTTAGGATATAGCTCATCAAAGCTCTTCTAAGCTTCTCCATCAGAAGGATGAACCATGGTATTATTTTCACCTTTAGGCCTATCATTATGTCATGTCATTTGTTTAGCAATCTTACTTGACATGAATAATCATTATAATACGGACGTTAATGGAAAGTATCACAATACTTTATAAGGTATCTTCTTACTCCTACCATCATTAATTCTCCATCTTGATGTTCGACATTGGGGACAACTTTCCAAGTCCTCATACTCTTTCCAAAATAGTGAACAATTGAACTTACATGCATGTATCGACACATAACCCAAACCTAGGCTTCATAGAAATTGATTTTCTTCATAATAGGACTTCAGCAAATATTTACAATTTGGTAATACATCCCTCAGCAGACTAAGTAACAAGTCAAGTGATTTATTGCTCCACTTTTGTATACTTTCAAGAGAAGCAACTTTATTAAAAATGACAACTTTGAAAAGTTTGTACATTCGAGATATAACTCTTTAGTTGCTTTACTCAACAATTCATGAAAGACACCCATACTAAAATCTCCGAAGCCTATAGGAGGACTCCTTCCATCCTAATCAATTGGAAAATCATTTAAGAAAGTACCCACATTATGAAACAAATCTTGCATGCCATCATCCTCCTCATCACCATCACCTTCATTAATATCATTGCTCATCCTATCAAAGTCTACATTTGTAGCATCAAACTTTTCTTCCCTAGAGATAAATCTATACTTGGGCAATTTACCATGTAAAACCCAATGGGTGTATGATTGGTCCATGCTGAATTGCATTAAATTGTCCAAAACATTCATCTGAGACTTCATATAACAATTCATGCAACATGCACAAGGGTAAGAAATTTCACAATCTTTACCCTTTTTCTAAACCACAAAATTCATAAACATTCTCACTCCATCAATGTATTCACAGGAAACCCTAACACTATTCATCCAACTCTTATCCATAGAACAAAAAATACCTATTAATTAAATATAAGAATGAGAACATTATGTTATGTTAATGGCAAATCAACAAAGACTTTTACTCGTATGCTTAATGAGATAGTTTGACAATTTTCATCAAAGGTCTCAATAAATAGAAACATACAATCACCTAATACACAATAGCTTTGTAATTCATACATCAATTCTTGGCAATTTACTTAATGTATTATTTATCTAATACTTTAGTGGAATTGCATAGAGCAAAATATGGCATTTCATAGAGCACATCCAATAGTTAGAGTATGAATTCAAACAAACCAATTAACAATCCAGCAACTTGATACTTATAAGTTAGCATACCTGCTTCTTGTTTTCCAATAGCTCCTCCAACAATCTCCTCCTCACACTTGGAAATAGTATCTATCATTAAGTACAATAAATTAGAACTAAAATTTAGCAATTAACTGTATAAAATCTTATGAATAGATATTGTTCAATATAGTAACCACCATGTTCACAAACTAAACAATTGATATGGTGTATCATTGTATTTCAACCTATGATAACTGATTTGGTGTATTTTGTAACCAAATCATATATTTGCTACTTAAACTAAATGAACATTATTACTTTTCTTAGAGGTTGTATATATCTGATAAATTCATGAGAAGTATCCATGTACGATAGATCATATATGCAAGGATAAATGATGTTTCTGGATCTGGTGGTGTATTGGCTATCTAACTAATGTTTGCTTTTACCAAATTATGGGTTTTAACATATTACATTTAACTATACTTGTCTTTTAGTAGCAAAACAAAGTTGAATAAAATTTAGCACAAATAATTGAACAAGGTAAACCTCATTAAAATTGTTAATCATATTTAATTCAAAAAATGAAAAGTTACATATCAATAGGTGTAATAAAAACTACATTGTTTGAACATTATGGCATTTGGTAGATCCCCAAATAATATTCAAAAAGAAAGGAATGCTAGACATTTCCAAGGACAAGAAAAAGCAAAGGAACATGTATTATGTGACAATATATAGGTTGTCAAGGAGCAACTTATGGCCAACTAAATTCATGTACAATGTAGCTTCTTACATTTGGCAACAAGATAGAACCTATCAGAAAAGAACAAAACCTTACACAACGGATAGGAAGCATATTGTACTATATTCACAACCTTTGTCTCACATAGTCAGTTGTATTAGGGGTTTTATTAGCCCCTTTGCTCATTCCGAGAAGGATGTACTTTATGTTTTAATGCTCTTGTATTGTAATTCTATTTATTATTTAATTTCCAAAAATATAAGGCCCAGTTAGATCATTATTTATTGCTTATATAAAATAATTATAAATAAAATAAGAACTTAATAATTTTATTTATTCATTTTATTACATAATAAAATAAAATTCAATGAAAGACTTAAATTACTATCATATTAAACTAATTTTTATATTATTTTACTAATAAAATATGATAATTTAATATACTATTAATAATTAATAAGATGAATTTATTTTAGATATTAAATATTTATTTATACCTTTGACATAAGTAATTAGATATTAATAAATTAATTAAATTGTTATAAGTTACATGTGCCTAGAGAGGGTAAGGATTTTGATACCAATGAGGATAGCAATGGGGACAACTAGGCTTATTCATTTTTTATAATTTCATATCCTAACAAATGGATTCATTTTTACTTCTTAAAATGTAGGAGTTTTTGGGAGTCAAGATGTATCTCTACTACTTCTTGGTTCATGGCCTAACTATTCAACCTCAAGAAACATTTTATAAGGATATCACTTGTAGAATAGGGAATGGCAAGTCTGCTTATTTATGGTTAGACAACTAGTGTAAGATAAGCCCTCTTAATAGAACAAATATCTATATTTTCCTACTCTCTCTAAGGTAGGAGTTATTGAAAGCAATGAATGGTTAAGCAATCTTATAGGCAATACCCTAATCCAAGATATTACTTCACATAGAAACCATATGGAAAAAGAATATGATAGGATCATTCTCCAACTTATCTTATAATGGAACATTCTAACCACAACATTAAAAAGTATATTGATTCAACTTCATTTCTCTCACATGCATAACACAAACACATACATAAAAAAGCCAGATTTCTAATATTGAAGGCTATGTCATACTAATCAAATAATGGGTATGAATGTACATATGTACCCATTAATTTTCAGTTAAATTTAACTATTTAATGGGTATGAATGTACATATGTGAATAATTCTTTATACTAGATTATACTCTCAACTAATTGAAAACATTATAGTCTTTAGCATCCACAAACTACAAATGTTTGTTACGTAATAAACCTAACACGGTAAAGGAAAAAATTTACAAAATGAAACTCATTCAAGGTAGCAAAAATACATGGACATTCCGTAACTCCCGAAATGAACAATCCCATAAAATACATTAAAAAGATAGAGATAAGACAAAAATACCTTGACAAAATACACCGGAGAAGATGACCACAATGGCCAGAGACGCAGTAGCTCGAACGAGAACACGTAGACAACAGACGACAGAGCAATCTGGAGGAGGAAGAATGGCAGAGCAGATTTGGAGAAGGAAACAACGTGCAGGGGGAGGGGGCTCGAGTAGAGGTTTTAAGAAAACCAAAACGATATCATTTTGCTCCTAGAGGCAGAACGTTTTAAGTACACCAATAGTGATGTTTTATTAATAAAATGTCACAAATTGCATTAATTTCTTGTAGTGCCTGTATTGTCACTATCACTTGCAATAGAACATGCTAGATATTAAATTTAATATAACATCTTAAATTTAGTTTTAAAAATATTTCAGTAATTAAATTGTAAATATATAACTTACATGAATGCAATGAATATAGTAGTAGTAAGAAATCATACATATTATTATATTTATTAAAAAATTTATAATAAATGTTAAAAGTTATATTATTATCTTTAACTTTATCTTAAGCCATGAATAAATGTAAGGTTAATTTTATTATACATGAAGTTTTGGTAATAAATACCAAATTACATGAAATACATTACTTTTATTCCATGTAAAAAGTTATATTCCATGAAATAGAATCATTTTAAAAGTAATTGTATTGGTAAAAAAGAAAGAAATTCAACCTTACAACTCAACAAGGCTACAATAGACAATGCAAAACACTAAGCATCATAACTTCTACACACACAAAAAGTTCATCCTAATAACATACACTACAAGAAAATGACAAATTTTTAATGAAAAGTTATCGACGGAAAAATTTCATAGTAAATTAACGATGGACATTTATTTCCATTGATAAAATTGTCGATAAAAATGGTATTTTTCTATAGAAAAAAATCCATCGTTAAAGGAGGAAGGAATTTATTCATGAAACTTTGTCAATGAGATTTAACAATAGAATGGTGAAAGTTGTCATAAAAGTAGGTGACAATGATTCACGGTAAAAATTAGCGATGAAGTTTATTGATAGAAAAATCTTCATTTCGTCAGCAATTTACCTACGAAATTATCATTCCATTGGGAAATCCAAATGATGTTAGTATTGTTTTCTAAATTTAAAGGAAAACAATGTTGTTTTATCATTAATTAAATAAAAAATCTGAAGCCCTCCCTATCGTTCTTCTTCTTTTCCTTTTTCTTCGTTGCTCCTCTGTGTTCTTCCATCTGCGGTCATCGTTGCTCATCTTCTTTCGTTCTTCCACTAACCGCTTTCATTGTCATGGGGTTATCGTCTCAGGGTTGGTTGTTCACTTACTGCTCTTTGAGTTGATTTGTTTTGCTTTAATTTTTGTATTAAATCATTGTATGTTCGTTAGTTTTGTTACTATGGACTGAGTTGTAAGGGTTTATTTGGGTTGTTAAAACTTGAATTTCATCTTTTTGAGATTACATATAAGATAAATACAAACATTAAAAGTGATAAAGTCAACTAGGATTTGAATTTAAGCCAAATTGTTGCCCTTTTATACATTAATATATTAGTGAGTCCTGTTTTAGTGTAATTTAAAAGCCAAGCTCTTTTTTGTAATCTTTTCTAAATAACCTTAAGCCTAAAAAGAAATACAAGTATTTACTCTTTAATTCAGAATTAGTAGAGTTTTTTACTTTCCAATAACCAAAATCCCTATTTATTTTTTAGCAATTTTAACTGAATTATAAGCTCGCGTTAGGTAGAAGGAAAGAGATTGAATAGTATACAAATTACTGATGAGATCATTTTTTGTACCTCTCAATTAAAGGTCACAAACTTAACATTTTAGGGTCACTTCTTCACCTAAACCTATACGTAGAATGGAGATTAGTTCAAAAAAAAAAAAAGAAACTAGACAAATTTATGGTAAACTTTGATTAGCTAGGTAGATTCCCATCAAGTTGAGCTCATTTTGGAAATTCTTTGTATTTAGAATGCTCCTTCATACAAGTTCTTGATATTTAAATTTAAAAATTACCGTATCAATGCCAGTGGATTTCAAGGGTCTATTATGAAAGGTCTAGTAGTACATATTGAAGGCTACAAAGCTTAGCAAAGCTCCTATACTTGACATATTTAGCTTCTCATTTATTAAAGAAGCTTAGTGTAATCATTCAACAAGTGGGGTGACCGTTTCAAAAATTACATGCATTACAATATTAGGAAGAGATTGATTAGAGGTGAATAGGCTACTAGGATGACCACTTCATAAATTCCATCTGTTACCATTATTGAATCCTACCTGTTATATAGAGTTCAATTTGATGAATCATAATAGTTTTCCCTCTCTTTCAATAATGACTATATGGTTTTATTTTATTCTTACAGGTGTTGTTTTATTTATTGGTTGGAGTGAAGTCTTTTTTTTTTGTTGGATTATGTTGGTTGCTATCATGGACTTGTTATAGCTTATGTCTTAGGCATTTTTTGTTTTGGCTACTTGTGCTACTTCATGCATGTTTGTACCTATGCTTAATTCAAAACTTATCAAAAACTAGCTAATTGTATATAGGCTAGATGGCAGGCCATGTTCTTTGTTAAAGAGTGTCGATAATTTTCCAACCTCGTCCGTCTTATTTTTGGTTATGTTGTTTGTTTATAAAGGTAAGTCATTCAACTAAGTAATGTATACAATGTGATCAATTTTGTGTTGTTCTTTGCAATTTTACCTCTAAAACTGATTGATGAATTTTTAGGTTGGGTTAAATATTCTAAGTATTTATGTTTAGGCATTGTTTAAGTTTGTACATAAAGACTTGAACTACAATGTGATTAATTCAAAGTTAGTATTAACATAACAAATTAATGTATTTGACATGACAATCCTTTGCATAATAAACCCTTAGGATGGTATATAGATCAGAAACTCGTGATGCAACTCCCATGAGATTTATCGGTGAAAATTTTCATGAGCCTATGAGCTATAATGAGAACTTGCTTTCTTGATTCATATGGTGTAACAATCCCACGTACCATAATGCTTGTTTAAAATCAAACTTTGGAAATGAACTTATAGGTGATTAATTCAAACTTAGTATTATACGTGATTAATTCAAACTTAGTATTAGTATAAGAAATCCACATCCCATAGTGCTTTTTCAAGCTCTTTTAAGGTTTTAGACTAAATAAATCCTTATATGACTTGAAACAAGGTAGTTGTTAGTGGTACATAAAGCTATCGAATTCTATGTTTTCTCAACAATTCACATGAGCATCTTCGTACAACTTTCAACATTAAAGATTTGAGGCCATGAAATTTTTTTCTTGGCTTGGAGATTGCTCGATCTAGTGTTGGAATTAATATATGTAAGAAAAAAGTGTGCTTTGATTTTTTTTAGGAAACTAAATTTATTTATTGTAAAACAAAATCCATTCTTTTTATTTAAATATAAAGTTAGAAAAATAATACTTATGTGCTTTTTTTTTTACTTTTTAATATCATTTTTTACAAGATATTGGTTGGCAAATTGCTTTATTTGACTCATACTAACATATGTTGTCCATCAATTAAGTCAATATATCGATAAGTCAAGTACAACTCATTTGTACACTGCTTATAGAGTATTAAGATATATTAAGGATAATAAAGATCAAAGCCTTATCTTTCCTTCTAATTCTTTTATGAAGTTGTAAGGTTATTATAACTTAGAATGTGGTGATGAGAGTCTCAACATTTTGAAAATGTTGATGAAAACTAGACATATCTTTATACAGTGGGTGGTAGGGAGCATTGTGTAAGGATCTTTGGCTTAGGTTCATTTGTAAACAAATGTTATTCGCAATCCTCAACATCCACTACAGTTGGATCTAGTATGCGGTGCATATTAAATGAGTGAGTTGTTCAATGTGAGAGCACAATAGAGAGGCTAGCAAATCAATTGCAATAGTCGATGAAGTACATAGCCTAACTCCGTAATGAGATGAATGATTTGAAGGGGAGGGGCAACACCTCATCACAACAGTCAAAGCATCTACCTTCATCAACTGTATAGCTTAGATAGATAAATGAATGTAGATATTTTGTTACTCTTAAGTAATTTTGCTTGAATTCTTAATTTACAGTTGTTTTTAAGATGTTTATTATTGTATATTAACAATCAGGATAATTTTTACTTTATATTGTTAATCAACTTATTGTTTAGAGAAATTAAATGTAGAAAAAAAATCAAAAGATTATTAACAGAAAACTCAATAAGGAAGTGAGAAATGGTGGTTGAAATTATCATAAGCAAATTTTTCGATGGTAATTTACCGACGGACTGCTAATTCTGTAGGTAAATTGCCAATGAAATGACATTTTCTATATGTAAATTTAGGGAAGAGCATTGTAGGTAAAAGTTACTAACAGAATATTGAAATTCTGTCACTAAATTTTTTGACGAAATTACAAAATTTTGTCACTAGATTGTTCCATCGGTAAATTTCCTTAGGGAATTACAAAATTCTTTCGTCAAATTTACCAATGGAATTATGATATTATGTTACTAAATTTGTGATAGATTTGAAATATTTTTCACTAAATTTTACCTACGACCACTTCTCTGATGACTCTTTCTGTCGATAATTTCCATCACCAAATTTATTTTCTAATAGAAAATCCTTATTTTCTGTCTAGAATTTCAACTACTAAAACCAATTTTTCTCGTAGTGATAGAAGGTTATAATCTAATGTAATTCCTCGAAACCAAATATAGTGTATGCTAATGATAAATAATTTAATTCAGTTGTTTATAGGCATTAGTAAGGTGAGAATCTTCTTTTATAACAAAGTATTTTTTTATCATTCTTATTATGATGTTAGTTATGATATGAATTAGAGTTATGGATAGCCATGGAGATTAACAAATTCCTTTCCTTTAGTGTATATTAGATAAGAAAAACAAGTTTGTTAAAATTAAGTGAACTGATGAAGCTTTTTGACTTATCAAATTAATGCAAAATTTATAATTTAACTAATTATCATTCATATTCAGTATATGATGCCATATTGCACTAATAAAGGGGACTTAAAGAAAAGATGGTTATGATGTTCATCTCTAAAGATATAAAGAGGACATGACTTGTCCATAATGCAAGGCATCAAGTCCTTCGTTTGTAGTTACATCAAGATAGTTAATCATATATTAAAACTAACTTTTGGAATGTTGTGTTTAGATCACAAAATATTAACTAAGTGGATTTTGGTTCCTTTTAGTATAATTTCCAAAATGAGTTGTTATTCAAAATATGGAAAGAATAAAGTTCTAGATATATCATAGTATTAAGTTCTCATTATATGGAAATGGGGAGTAGATAATTTGATATGCTTGAATGATCTTGAATATAACTCCATCTATGCACACACATTTTAAAGATTACTTTAATATTCAAAGGCTAGTGATTGTTGATTCACTATCTAGTAGGATGGTAATTAATTAGTATACCTAAGGGTTTTCTCCATTCTTAACTTCTTAAAGATTATCTTTGTTGAGAAATAGAGACGAGATCAGATCCTGACGGTAATAGAATAATTAAAAAAATTATATCTTGATTAAACTTTTTGTATCTTGTTTTTTCGAAAACCATGATCATTTTAATTATATAAAATGATTAACATGTAAATCATAATAAAGCGTTAATCTTAATTCATATGTTATTTTGAAGCTTGATCATATTCTTGTCATGTCCCTTGAACTATTTCTGAAACTGATCCATCTTAACTACCATAGTCGCACAAGTGTTCAACCTCTAATGATATCTATAGAACAGGTTGAGATAACTTTGTAACTCTTACAAAGAGGGTTAAGAAAAAAAATTGCTAGCTTCGTTAGAGTTTAAGCTTATTTATAATAAGTTTAGGACATTTTAGTAATTTTATTGAAATTAATTCTAATTTCAATTAAAATTTAATTATAATTAAAAAATAATTTTGATTAAATGCCACTTATGCCCAAATAAGATCTAATATCTCATTTTGATCCTTATTTATTTAATATCTCATATTAATTATAAAGTTTATCAAACTTTACAATTAAGTCCAACTTGATTAAAATATATTTGCTCTCTTCTACCTATTCTTTATGTGAGACTTATTAGGTTTCCAAACACTTTAGCAATGATTATAAATTATAATTCTAATTCATAATTAGAATTAATTAAATTGACATTAGTTTTAATTTATATTTAATTCTTCAATTAAATAATTTATAATCATAGATCAAGATTGACACCTAACACTATATCATAACCACCCAAATATTTAAGAATGTCAAATTGGTTTTAACTATCCTTATTATACATTATTTTTCTGTATAATTTAATACTTTCATCATACAATGTTCTCAATTAGAAATAAAGCACATAATTAATATCTACTCTGCTTTTAAGTTAATCATATTTGTTCTTCGCTATTAGCCATTGATTCTATTAACTGCATTTGTAAACTATTTACAAAACATCATTGGATATCTTATCCAAATATTTCTCGAATCAATACTATTGAGAATAATGGAACATTCTCCCTAATTACTTTAGGATAATGAATTTTATCTTGATGACTTAATTACTTCCCTATAGTTCATGCTACATCCATTTATTACCGACTTAACAACATATGATTAGAATAGGTCATAAGTATTATCAAAACATAGCAATCTATATAAAAGATAACTTTAGAGATCTCAAGTCAAAGGATCACTTAGATAATCATTATAATGAGAATTTTCACAGATATACAAGTAATGTTTCAAATGGATTTCTCATATCAGGTCAGTTAAGTAAATTTGTTCTCTAACAAGAACCCACACGTTTGTTTAAGAAAAAAAAGGTGTGCTAGTCTTTTCATGTTTTATTAATGTCCATTCTTAATATAACAATGACTAGGAACAATTTAAGGATAATACATAAATATAATATAATCTCATAATTATAATCTAATTATAATTTCATTTGTAATGTATAATTATCCCATAGACTTTATCATATATATCTAGACATCTACAAGATAAATAATATCTTTAAATATTTTATTTTTTCACTAAACTATAACTAGTTGATTGATTGTAGAGCATAAACTAATAGTTTTAGTAAACATAAATTTTGCTTGAGTATTTTCTTCATGCCTAGCTATCATTTACCTTGATCTTGATGTTCCATAAGATATCACTTTTACTATATGAGAGTGAATCTATTTTAAAAAGAGATTCTTTATAATTAAATAATATTCAATTGTTTTCTAAGAACAAAAATTTATTCTATGTTTTAATGGACTAATTCTTTTAAAATATGTACATAAACATCATTTCAATCAATACTGCATTTTGTACGAATGTATGAACTGTCTTTTAAAGGAAGTTTATAATTTTTTTACTCAATTAATTTTATGTCTTTAGAAAGTAAAAGGAAATGAGATAACTAGATATATGAATGTTACTTGAGACAAACTTGATAAGTTGTATTATGACAACATAAAAAAAAGTGTCTTATTAACTTGATTTGAAATCTGAACCAACCACGAATTCCTGAACTATAAAGAGAACTAACCACCCTGTAAAGTAAAGAGCCTCACTTAAAGGACGAAACCTAGAGCTTAGAATAAGATCAAAAGCACAACTTCTCATTTGAAGCATAAAAGTGGTTAGGTCAAATCAATTTCTACAAAGGATAAAATTGAAAGCTTGAAGTAATTGGAAAGCTAAGATACTTAAAAGAAAGCCATTTACTATTTGGAGTTGATAAATGATACCAATTGAAATTGTAGAAACACTAAGGGCAATTTTATCATTACTAACTACAAAACCTAACTTTTTTGAAGAGTTAGAGAGATTGATTAAATAAGTGTAGATTAATATGACAAAGCAGCAGTGAATCATTAACATATAAGTGTTGCACCAATTTTGAAGTTGAAAACTTGAAATGGTACTTACAAGAGTTTAGTATTTAAAAGATTTTCTATATATGATAAGAAATTGATAACATCCATTAATATTAGTCATTAATAACAATAAAAAGGAGGTTGAATTGGATATTGATAAATTTAAACAAAATATTTACTAACTTAGTGTATTGATAAGTAGATTTCATAAAAACACAAAAATATGGTAAAATAATAAATTTCAATAACACACTTAAACAATAATGTAAGAAGGGTAAGAAAAGAGGAGCACAAACTAAGTTATAATGGTTTGGTAAATAACTTTTGCCTTTGTCTAGCCTTAAGACTCGTTTTGAAATCTCATTATAACTCTTCTTTCAAATCAAAGAACAACCTTTCTATAATATTTTCTCGGACAAAGAGAAACCCTTTTACAATATCCTTTCATGACAAAGTGCCATTTGGAACTTTCTAAGTATAATATACAAAATCTTAAAAGAAGCTTATAACTCAAAATTTTCACTTTATCTTTTTGATAATACCAAAAAGGCTCACCATTTAAATATGAGATAATGAAGGCTCAAATACTTGATAAACACTTAGAAATATGGCCATAAGGCACCCAAGTAGCTTTTCATGCAAGAACCATTAAAAAAATATGTACTTATAGGATTTTAGGAGTCGTACTAGTTATTAAAGTCAAAAATTAATCGTTATAACAACTAGTTCCAGTATATTAGTAGATCATTAAGTCATATTAGTTGATTAATGTATATTTAATGTACATAATCAACTATTTGCTATATATTGGTTGAACATTAAGACCAGGTCAACCAATTTGTCTTATGAAGGGACATCGGTCAATTACATTACCATATTGGCTAATTAATGTTTCAACAAACCCTCTAGTTATATATTTAACTTATATTAGTTGACCACTAACCTAAAATTAGTCAACCAATCCTCGAAAAAACATTATTTGAATAACTTTAAATGCTTAAATTTCTTTTCTTAATGAAATTATAATTAGAAAAACTTTGAAAACATCTCCCAAACAGTGTTTGAAAGATCAATAGAGTTTTCTTTCAAGAACAAAAGCTTTAATAACAATTGATAAATGAAAAAGCTCACAAAATGAAGCAAGATGGAATATTTATGCATAATGATCTTTTGAGATTATCAAAATAGTCGTAAAACGAGATTACAATTAACATTATAAAATATAGAATGGCCTTGATCTTCTTTTATTCTTGACTTAAACCTCACTTTAAAGGTTGCAAACTCAAACTTTTCTTTATCATCTTCATGAAGTATCTTTTTGACTTACACATGGCTACATATTATTCTATATAACTTCTCCTCAAGATAACAACATTAGTCGTATTTATATTTTCTTTATTAAAGCATCTGTCAGAACCATCCTTGGTTTAAAAATTATAATAAGAAATAATTAAAGTGAGGTTAGTCACCATACTTTAATCCTTTTTACCCCTCAAATATGGAGAAGCTCTTTATTGATCGAAAAGGAAAAGAATGGTCTAGTTAATCATTTTAAAATCCATCCAATAAAGGCATATAAAAACCTAAAGGCATATAGGAAGCTAAGCAAAAAGTCTCATTCAATTAAGTCAAATGCCTTCTTGATGTCAACTTTAATAATTAATCTCTCATTCTTATGTTTTTTCAATCCTCCTTCTTGAGTCAACATTATATTATCTCTCATTTTTTTCTTCCTTGAAGGAATTTTTTTATTAATTTCCATGCCAGAATTTTAAAAATCATCTTATATATTAGTTTACATATGATATAAGTCTAAATTCTTAAAAAATATAGGGATTAGGTACCTTTCTAATATGAGTTTAATTAATTTCCTTTAGTACTTTGCCTCTTATGAAAAAGTTTTGCATTGCTTTGGTGATGTCTTGTTTAATAATTTATATTTGAAAAAATATGCATGAAAACCATATAATCTAAGTGGTTTGTTACTCTCAAAGCTCAAAACAATTTCTTTGAGTTCTTTATCAATTAAACTGTTGGCAAATTCATTCACAATTGACTAGTTAAGCAATTTTGATTCAAGTGTTTGATGTTATTTAGAGTGTTAAAGGATACCGTAAGCTACCAATAATGTTTTTGAAGTAATCAATAGTTAAAACATTGAAAAAGTTATTATATGTGATGGTGTTAACATTCTTATCTAAGAGATGTGATTTTATTTGTGGTCTTTTTCTATCTTATAAGGAAAGAATAAATTTGAATTGTTATCTCTTTCCTTTAACCACTTAACTATTAATTTTGACAAAATAATGATTCTTCTACAAAAAATGTTAAGGTATTATTGCATCATAATCTTCTATATGACTCTCTATAAAAATATCATTAGGGTTCATCAAAATGGGACTAGATGTTTTCAAGTCCCTTTTAGTATTAGGATAACGCTATTCAATTTTTTTCATTATTTTTACAAGCATTTTCAATTCATTTCTAATTACTCGAAGTTTCTTAATGGGTATAAAAGGTGAGAATTTAATAGTAATTTTCTAACTTTTGAAGAACTTTATGAAATGGGTTTTGAATAGGTAATTAAATAGTTAGAAGTTAATAAATACTTTAAACTAGTGTGATCAAAGAAAAGAAAATGACACAATGAGAATGGTAACACAAAAGCTATAGTTAAGGAATTAGTAGTGAAGTTATGAAAGTTTGAAGACAAGATAAAATTCATGAGAGTATTATCCATTTTGCTTCTTTTGAGGGTATTTTCTTGCTATTTGTTAGACTAAGTAAAAATCATCTTAAGTATCTAAGATCAAAAGGCTAACTAACTTCTAAGTAGTTAGCAAAATCAACTATGTTATTTTCCTATATCTTAAGATTGCCATCAGATTCAGTATGGTGTAAGTAGGCATTGAAATATCTAGCTACCATCCAAGGATGGTTTTAAGGATATTAAGGAGATATATACCATACTTCTCTGAGTTTGTTTCCTCAAAGTGAAATTATTTAAAGAATAGACAACATTGAATACAAAAAAAATCACGTGTTGATATGTAATTGGCACTGATATATATGAATTGATCATTTGTAACCTAAAATTATATGATACAAAAATATTTTTGTTATAGTAATAGTTGAGGTTATTAATACCAGTGCAATTCTTCACTGATATTTTGCAAGTATAGAAGAGGTTGTAAGCAACTTTGATTTCCTATAAAGTAATAAGGTTCAGATTGAGGGATTATAAAAAGTGTTTAACACCAAGTTGTTTGGAGGGCTTATTAATCCCTTTGACATCCTATAAGAAGAAGGTCATATGTTTAGAAGTGGAGAGGTTTCTTCCTTTAGTCATGCTCAATTTTTGGTCTTTTCTTTTTCTATAACTAGTTGTGATGACTTTAAAAAAGTCCATAAGTTTTGTGAGTTAAGTTTGAAATGTATCCCTCTTTGTAAAGGCCTCTATCTAAACTTCCAAGTTCCAAAAGAATAATGTTCTCATTATATAGAGATAATGTATGCAATAGATTCTAAATCAAGAATGGTGTTTGAAATATTTGGTTCTTGTAATTTTTTAGTAAGGTCTAAATAGTAGTTAGCTTTAATTAAGAGGGGGATTAGTAAAGTCTAGTTTGACAAGAGTGAAATAATTTAAAGGCTTCCTCTAAGTTCAATATTATTTTAGTAGCCTTCCGTTTTTTTAGGGAGGCATAATATGTTGTTGTGTTTTCCAAAGGTAGATGATGCCAACAATAATGATTTATTGGTTCTAGGTCAATTAATTTTAATGATTTGTAAGGTCTTTTTAGGTCAAATTTAAATTAAATTATTCAATTATTTGAAAGGATTTTATCATCCTATCTAAGTATATAGGTTTTCCTAATACACTAGTAATGATGTTTAGTCAATCATTATTCTAATACTTAAAGTATACACTAGTAATGATTGACTAAACATTATTCCTATCTAAGTATTTTGGCAAATTGTCCAAAAAACCTTGACATATACACTAGTAATGATGTTTAGCCAAGAGCAAATTGTGTGGTTTGGGGGTGGGGATTGCCAAGACGTATGTGATTGAGTAATGTGAAAAATTAAAAAAAGTTTGAAAATCAAACATGAGGAGAATCTGATGCTATTTCTCAACAACAGGAACAAGCCAGCCGTGCAATACCATGAACTATTGGGAAATTATTAAGGCTAAGAATGTTAACAACAGCCAACAGGAGAACGTGAGTGGGTCCTTTTTCTCTTTTCTTACTAGAGAATGATTTGTTGCTTAAGAAGCAGGCAACCGCCCTGCATGCGTCGGTTAGAATTACAATGTTATCCCACTATCAAAGAGGAATTTAATTTTGGTTTGTTATGCTCATATCGTTCAACCCAAACCGCTGTTTAGTGATTATATGCCATATTGAGATTACAAGATAATTTTCCTCCTCAAACTGCCTCTAGACATTAACAGCACACCATATCTGGATATTCAGTGATTAATTTAATTGTCAAGTAAAACTAACCGTATATCGTTCAGTTATGTTCATTATCGATAATTTGTATCTATTATACATACCTAAAATGTAAAATATATCTCACAAATTAAGCCAACATATCATCTCTTCCCTCACCAATTTAGCAATCAAATCTTAAGTAAATTATTAAAAAATCATAAACTTATCTCAATTTTGCAATTTTAATTTGAACTTTAAAAAGTCACGCCAAAATACTTGAGCTTTCAATTTGTTGCAAAAATAGTCCACTTTAAATTTTTTGTTAACATTGCTGATGTGGCTCACCAAGTTAGATTTTATTCTTACCACGTGGCTTGTTACCACCAGTTAACTTTTTTTAACTAATCATTTATTACTTTATTATATTATCAAACACAAAACTTAATTTTGTGCCTTCCCCGTATGCTTCTACCCTGGTACATTTTCAAGCTGTACCCTAAATGCCAAATGGGTCGTCATCGCTAAGCTTGCCTCTTATGATAATGATGATGACAGTCAAGAATTAGATAGTGAAGGAAATTATGTGTAGGTTTTGATTCAAGAATGCCTTGAACTTACCATGCTCCAAACTATAGTGAAGGAAATTATGTGTAGGTTTTGATTCAAGAATGCCTTGAACTTACCATGCTCCAAACTATAGTGAAGGAAATTATGTGTAGGTTTTGATTCAAGAATGCCTTGAACTTAGCATGGTCCAAACTCCAAAAGGAAAATGACCAGTAAGACTCATAAACCCAATTAGTCAAGGGCAGAATCAATCTGGTTCTTGCTCTAAGTTAGTCCTAGAGATGTTTTAGCACTAGTGCTTTATCTTTTTTACACTGTCTTCAAGCATAGCCAAGGCACCCAAATCATATTTTTTCCATTAGAAAGCATCAAATGTGGTTGTTAAGGCAACATATCCACTTCATTAGAGCATGTCAACGGTTATACGATAACAATAGGACTTATTTGATATGACAGCAAGATAGATGAAGTGGGTTTGGGCAGTACGTTGAATGATTTGATAGGAAAGAAAATGAAATAAGGAAAAGATAAAGATTTTATTTGCATGCCCTGTTTCTGAAACACTTCAAATAATTTAAATAGAAATCTTACATTGTTGTAAAATAACAACTATGCTAGAAAATAGGAAAAGAAACTACAACTAAAGACCAACTCTTATTGGCTTATTAATTGGAAGACAAATAATAACATAGACTAAGTCCTTCAATATCTGATTACCCACGATTGAGCAGTAGTCTATATCAATTCCTCCGCCTTTAAGAATCCTTATCCGCAAAGATAAAATCAGGATATTTCTTGCTAAATTGCCACTCATTTTCCAAAGTAGCATCTTCCATACGTGCTCCCTTCCACTTAATTAAGATTTTGAGCAATATTTTCCTTTGCGAATAACTCAAAAATCAAGTGCAACTTCAAGTTGAGGAAGAATTATAGAATCATCTATAACTGGTGGAGTTTCAACAGAGAGTGGAGTGACTAGTAGTCCTAAATGTTTCTATAAAAGACTAACGTGAAATGCATTATGAATTTGAGAACCAAGGGGTAGAGATAACTTATATGTTACTAGAACTACCTTCTGAGTAATCTGATAATAACCAAAATAGCATGGAACAAGCTTTATTGAGGCTTGAAATGCCAGAGAACTATGCATATACAGTTGAAACTTAAGATAAACGTAGTTATCAACTTGGCATTTCATTCTATTGCGAGCCAGTGAATGATTGTGACATAACTTGTGTAGAATAGTATATTGATCATGTAAGTAATCATCAACTACATAGATACGACTAGTGCCTAGAATATAAGTTAGTATGCTTAAGGTAGGACACTATATACATCTTCAAAGAGTGTCATTTTTGTAGAAGAATGAACTGATCTATTATAGATAAACTCAGCCCATGGAAGCCACTCGAAGCATTCAGTGGTTGGTTACTTGCAAAGCACCTTAAGTATTACTCCAAAGTGCGATTTACTGCCTCACTTTGTCTGTCCGATTGAGGATGGTAGCTTTAACTCAAGCAAAGATTAGCTCTTTGTAACTAAAAAGGTGTTTGCCAAAAGGAATTGATAAACACCTTTTCAGATCACTTACTATAGAGGTTGGAATTCCATGGAGCTAGACCACATTAGCTACAAATGCCTTGGAAACAATAATTGCAACGAATTGATGTTTTAAGGCTACAAAGTGAGCATACTTTGTTAACCAATCAACCATGGTCATGATGATAGTGTGGTCGCTTGATTGTGACAATCCTTCAATAAAATCCATTGATATCTCTGTCCACATTTTAAAAGGAATTGGTAATGGTTGGAGTAGCCTAGTTGGCTTCATACAATCAGTCTTGTTTACCTTTGGCAAATATCACATTGTTGTAAAAAACTTCTTTACTACTTAGCACTTATTAGGCCAAAAGAAGTTATCCTTAATGCGAGAGAATGTTTTATAGGACCCAAAATGCCCTCTAGTGGTTGATGAGTGGCAATCTGCAATTATTTGTTGGATCAAAATAGAGTTAGGAATCAATTAAACCTTATCCCTTTTGAACCATACCCCATATCGTTGTATTAGCTGATTATGTGATTATGTATGAGAAAGAGCCACATAAAAAGAATCTTGCTTAACCTTATCTTATAACACATGCCACCAATCTGCACAGGGCATTGAAATTGATTGGAACTAAAATTCAACCACATGAGATAAGGAATCGATAACTTGATTTTTAGAGCCTCGTTTGTACTCGATCTTATAATCATATCCAAGGATATTTAAAAGGCAACAAATTTGTATTGAAGTAGTAATTCGTTGCTCAAGTAGATACTTAGGACTCTTCTTATCAGTATGGATAGTAAAAGATTAAACTAAGTAAATATAGACTCCATTTTTTAATAGATTTGACAATAGCTAACATCTCCTTCTTGTAAGTAGACAACAACAAAGCTGATCCTTTTAGAGCTTCACTAAAATAAACCACAAGTCTATTATTTTGGGAGAGTACTGCTCTGATTCCAACCCCATTTGTGTCACATTTAAATATAAATTGCTAGGAAAATTTTAGAAGGTATAGTACTGGTGAAGATGTCAGTGCTTCTTTTAATTTTTTAAAGGCTAACTCAACCGACTCATTCCATTTAGATCCTTCCTTTGGCAAGAGTTAGGTTAATAAGGCAACTATGCTTCCAAAATGACAAATGAATTTCTTGAAATATCCTACTAATCTAAGAAATCCACGAACATTTTTCGATGTTGTTGATGTTGGTGTTGGTCATTCAAGAACAACTTGTATTTTTGCAGGGTTGACTGCTACATCTTGTTTAGAAATAATATGGCCTAAGTAGTCAACTTGTGAAACACTGAACCTACACTTTGATTCTTCGACAAATAAATGATTAGTTGCTAAAATGTTAAGTATAATTTAAAGATTTGAAAAATGCTATTCCCATTTCCTTAAATATATGAGAAAGTCATCAAAGAAAACCAAAATAAAATTTCGAAGGTAAGGGTGGAGAAGGTCATTTATGAGGCTTTGGAATGTTGCTGAGGTATTGGTGAGACTAAACAACATCACCACAAACTCATAATTCCCTTAATGGGTTTGAAATATTATTTTCAGAATACCTTCCTCTTGTACTCTAATATGATAATAATCAGCCTTTAAATCCAATTTAGGGAAGAATTTGGCTCCAATATCACCACAATATCACCAATCCCCATCTGCTTTGTTTAGTAATAGAACTGGTGATGAGAATGGACTATTACTAGGCCTTATTAATCTAAATTGCAAAAGTTCCTTCACCATCCTTTCTATTTTTATTTTTTGGTAATAAAGGTATCGATATAGTCTAACACTTATTGTCTTTGTGTTTGGATACAAAGGAATATGGTGATTATGTGATTGTTTTGGTGGTAGGATGTTGGAGGTGGTCGATGTTAAGAGGGTATGAGTTTTTTTAGGGGTTAATAACATAAAGTAGAATTTGGAAGGGAAAGGTCGCACCTTGTAGGCAACTACCTTACTTTTCTGTTAAAGCTTCAATACCATTCTACCTTTGTTGGATCCCGTTACCAGAGTCCAACTCTTGAACCGTAAAATATGAAACTTGATCATATTGCCTTGTAGGGTTTATTTCATTTAACCCTAATTTCAAATTGATTTCTCTTGTAAATCATAGCCTTATGACTCTTGTTTAATTTAAGACATGGATCGCTTCAATCGGAGTTCTATAACTCAAGATATCGACAAAATACCAATATGTGATCATATCTCGATCACGCTCTCTCGACTGACCCTTTACTTGATTTCATGCCAACTCTTTCAATTTAACTCCAATTGACACAAATTCTTATGGGTAGGTACCTACATGTCTCATGAATCCATGGCTCAAAAATCACTTCATTTGGAGGTCTGATGAGGAAGTTATGATCAAAACAATCCTTCATATTCATATCCCGATGTATATTTGACATACTTTGGTAAAAACGCCATAACTCTTGCTACAGATGTCGGATTGATGTCATTTTTATACCAATCAATATGTACACATCCTGATCTACAACTCATATTAGAGGCCTAAAAATGAAATTCGCACTCTAACTGGTCGCGCGCGAGGAAGAGACAACGAAAGTTGAGGCTCCTCGATTTTTATGGTCATACCATGAGGTATGGATCTCATACCGAGGAAGAAATGACCAGAATGTTGAGGCTCCTCTGATTTTTTAAGGTCGCGCCCGCGAGGAAGAAATGACCAGAATGATGAGATTTTTCCCCAAAGCCTCTTAAACCCTCACCCATGTTTTCTAACTTATTCCTAACACCAAATACACTTGTAATCTTGCAAGATTCACTTACTCTACTACTAAAATACTTCATAACAACTCCAAACATCCAACTTATTTTATCATTCTATCAATTCTTGATTGATTTGTCCATCAAACCCTAGATTCCTACACAACCATCAAAGCTATCCTCATAAACAAAACTTATGCATCCTGCTAACTTTCAACCATCATAACTCTCAACTTCCAACTTCTATTGTCTAACCAATTTAACACATCTACAAGACTTTGCACAATCAACCTCACACAAGCCTCATTCTCACCTTCATTACACATGCATGACCATCAATCTCATAACATTTACCTACCTATATGATATTCATGCCATCTCATGCATCATCTCAAAAGATCAAAGGTCATACAATCAAGCATTATACATTAGGGTTTAAAATTCACTTTTGAATCACAACTCATTCATTCCATCTTCGTCAAATCATGTCATATTTCATACAATGTTTTAGTGAGCATTTTAAGTCTAATTACATGAAACTTCAAATTACAATATCATTCACAAAATGCAACTAAAGCATTGTTTTACAAAAATCATTTCAATTACAAAACCAAAAGAAAACTCTTGGAGTAAATGCCTTTAAGCTTGCTCCTCGGGATCCTGCTCATTTCCTGGAGAATTGAGGGGGGTGAGCTTTCGCTCCGCGGGTAACACATTTATATTTATATAACAAGCATGTCTATTTAGTTATTCACACATTAAGCAATCTTTCAATGAAATCATAATACATGCATCATGCAATTTTCATCAATGCATAAACATAATTTCTCACAATTCGAACATTCATAATTCTTGCAATTTCATGTAATCACATATGAAACACATCAAATGGCTCGGTAAGTCCATATTCATGGCAACCATATAGTCTCATTTTATGAGCTTATATGGGCAAATCTTGAGGAGTCCAAATAATGGATCATCCTATGCCACAATCGGGCAGGCGGGCGAAGCCTTTTCATGGTCGACGTGCACGTGACGGTTCTTGGGACTATACCTTACCCACATAACATAACAATCATGCATAACAATAAAATTGGATTGTTCTTGTCCAATTCACTGTTTTCTTGAAAATCTTATCTTTCATGCATATGTCATATTGTACATTTCATGCTTAAGTCATATTGTGCATTCATACTCATTTAAGCTATTTCATTCAATACTAACTCAACCATCATCAAATCATCAACATTTATTATTTTCATTTACACATAACTCATGATTAATGTCATCTAACCACAATTAACACAAGCATTTATAGCAATCATTTATACTCACTTACAAGTAACAAACATTCATTAGTGTCATTTATCAACTTGCATTAATTGCTCATAAATATAAAGATAAATGTGGAACCCACCTTTAAGACTTGCTAAATCCTTGGTTTCCTTACTACAACTCTTGTTCCTCTTCTCTTCCTTCTCTCTCTTCATTAAAAACCAAAAACCCATGTAAATCTCACTTCAATTGAGAAACCATGTTACACCTTTCATGAAATCAACTTGGAAATCACTATACCCATTCCATTCTTAGTCTTTCTAACCAAAAATCCAACTAAAATCTCACACTTAAACAAAAGGCTTACCTTAAATCTTCAACAACACCAAGAGTTTCTTGGTTCAAAATGAAGCTCTAGCCTTCCTCTTCACTTTTAACTCTTGGTCTTTCTTTCAACTCCCTCTTGATCTCTTGGAAATCACCACCCTAACAAGCTTTTCTTCTTTTCTCCTTCTCCCTTCCTTCTTCCACGATCTCCTCCTCTTCTCCCTCTAATTTTCGTAAATTCCTCTTCTTTTCCTACTAACTCGTTTAACTCCTTCCTCTTTTATACTCCTTCCTAACTCACTTAAGCCCATAAGCCCAAAGCCCACTCATTTATTCTTCCTTCCTTCTTATTTTCCTCTTTAAACTTCTCAAGCCCACTAATTCTTTAAGCCCATCATACTCTCTTCCTTTCCTACCTCATTAAGGCCCAACTAACACATTTAATTTCATTAACTCACCACCTAACTCTTTAATGCTATCACATATTAATTAATCTCAACTCAATTAATGCTAACATAACTTACTCAATTAATCTAATCATGCTCAATTTTTTTTAAAAAAATTTGGGCTAACAACCTTAACCCTTGAAATGTGTGAGACTCCCCCAAGCTTGAATGTCATAGTCAACCACTTGTAGTTTGTTTAATTGGTCTAAGAGTCTCCAGCCATCATACTACCAGAACCAACTGACATGTTGTAAAAGGAAGAACATAATAATTTGTTGCAATAGGCTTAACTTGGATGATTATTATGAGTGCTTAGCATTGTCCAACATATTTTATTTTTTTCTCGATTGGCTACTATGACTTGGAACTTCTTACTCTAAACTATTGGCAACCCATACTTAGTCACTATAGCTTGATCAATGAAGTTATGTGTGCTACCACCATCTACAAGTACTGTAACATTTTTATTTTTCATCTTTCCCAATACATGTACCTTTTGGGGATGGTTGGCTCTAATAATTGCATGGAAAAGAGATTTCATACTCAACTTCTTAATTTTCCAGCTCAGGCTTAGTAGTATTCTTTTCATCCAAGGCTGGTGGAGAAGAATCTTCGATTATATACAGTTGTGGATGAACACATCGGTGACTTAGAACAAATTTCTTATCATAATAGCAACATAACCCCTTTTCTCGACATTCTTATACCTCTTGATTAGTAATTTATTGAAATACAGTTAGAGTATTTGAACTTGTATTTTCACATTGGTTAGGTGCAGTTCCTAGTATACTAATCGTCAAATTAGGATTTGATTTTGGCACCATCAAACCTAACTGGGAGCAAATTGACTGGCTAGTTCTTTTTTGTAATTGATCCCATTCTTCAATAAGTCAAGCCACTCCTATCATATCTACCAAGGAATGTGGTTGTTTAATTTATAAATCTAAACAGATATCGTCCCGAAGTCTTGTAATAAAACAACCAATAAGGAAAGTTTTTAGTAAGCCATCAACACGGTGAGAAAGCTTTTCAAATGTTTCTTAATAAGTTGCTATCGTTGAAGTTTGTCTCAATCAAGTGAGAGCTTCTAAAAGGTCCTCGCAGTTAGTTGACCTAAAACGTAAAAGGACTTTTAGTAAACTCATCCCAAGCAGATGGTTCTCAAAATTTTGTTAGCCATTGATGCCATTATAAACCTAACATTGGGCTATGTTTGCAACAAATTGAAAGTTTGGATATTTTAATGTCACTTTTTAAAATTTATGCTAATATTACAAAATTGAGATAAGGTTAAGATTTTATGATAATTTACCCTTAAACATTTGTATTTTATTGTTTTATGGCGATTTTGTATTCTCCTATATAAATTTAAAATTTTGAATTGAGTAGAATAGGCGTCGTGAAAGAATAGTTATTATATTATCTTATTATTGTTTATATGCTATATAAATAGATATATATTTCACATACCCAAATCATTTTATATTTTTATTGTAAATATGAAAGAAAGTATAATAAGCATGTTGACTCATGGATCATTTATATAATTTTCATGTAACAATTTACATGAAGTAGATATAGTTAGGGCAAATTTATGTATGTAAAATATTGACTGTAATTAATAAAAATAATGATGATTGTTATTGTTTCCTTTCACTTATTTATCATTGCAATAAAAACATTCTTAAAATCTTGTTGTGTGGAAAGTATCAAAATTTAAGTTCAAATAAAAATGCTAATTAGTCTTCAATTCGGTTTTAACTGTAGTAAGTAATAGTATAGTGTTCAAATTTCAATCTGAATACATTTATAATTAGTCTTCATTTCAAGTTTGGGAATAATTTATTCTTGTAAATTTAAATGAAAAAACTCTAAAGATGAACTTTTTCTTATAGAGATTTGAATTACGGGAAGGAAAAAATCATGGAGAGATATTATATGGAGCGTGGGTCAGTGGCGAAGGGAAAATGGGTAAAAATTTAGTCAAACTATGAGGCATGCATGAGTCCGTCCACTTACGCTATAGAATTAAGCAAGATTGTCTGCCGCCCATGAAAATGACATGAAAACTCAGCATTTGCAGCACAAAAGCATATTTGGTCGAGCATAAGTTGGTGTGTGAAGACTTAGCTGCAGCAATCCCAAATTAGACTTGGTTTTTAGCAGCTTGCCTTTCAAGACAGCCGTTGCTTTCTACCATCAATCAACTATCCTAACATTTACTCTAGGAGGCTAGTTGTTTTTTGAGAGACAAAAAGTTAAGTGTTGATTAAGACAAGGAACATATTATGTACCTCCAACATACAATAATGTGGTCGGCTTAAGAATAAAAGCATAATCATCATGTATGGCTTACTACGAAACCCATGGAGGGTTAATTGTTGCAACCTCTACTTTTTTGAAATTTTGAGATTTTGTATGGGTTTAATGCAGACATAAACCTATCTTAGTTGGCCACATTGTCTCCCAACTTTGCTCTTACATTGAACCTATTTCAACTTTTAAAGACAATCATCTCACTTTAACTAGTTACTGGTTTTAAAATTCCACCCTGCACTTCTACTTTTCTAGTTTTTTTTTTCCCTTTTCTTTACTATTTAAATTAAACACGAGTGACTTTTTCACATCAAACAATTGCAAAAATTCTTGTCACATTTTTATTTTTGAAAAAGGTGCTAACTTTCAATGTCCTTCATTAATAAATAAGATTATAATATGCTTTCAGATCTACGACAATTTACAATAATTATCAAATTTCTACGGTTGAATTATATATATTAAACAGTGCGATTGGATAGATACATATCTTTTTATTTTCAGTGAAAGATTTTGCCTTACTAATCTGAAGTTGCATTTACATTCTTATGTAAGAGAATACTTAAATTAAAAACTAAAAACGATCACTTATATTGCAAAATTTATTTAAATTTCTTAGAATCATGTAATCAGGGATTTCATAATATATATAATTCTTTCTTTTTTCAAGGATAGGTAACGCACATGTACATAACTTTACATTGTCCACCTTATATTAGTATTAGAACCACTAACATGGTCTTTTCTATTCTAGTTTTTCCTTATTCTTTTCCCCCACCCTACAGTCTTTTTCTCTTTTCAACACAATTAAATTACCAACACCTTCTTCTATCATTGTAAATATACTATCTTGGCCTCTCCCTTTTTTTTTTGTATCACAACTTAACCTATTACCACCCATCAAAAATATTACATACTTTGAACAATACGAATTATCTAGTTTGGAGAAAACAAGTGAAACATATCTTATTAACCTGTGATCTCATGAGTTATATTGATAGCACCGTCTTGTCCCCATCCCAGG
The DNA here is from genome assembly GCA_029891385.1 of Erythroxylum novogranatense. Taxonomy (NCBI): domain Eukaryota; kingdom Viridiplantae; phylum Streptophyta; class Magnoliopsida; order Malpighiales; family Erythroxylaceae; genus Erythroxylum; species Erythroxylum novogranatense. Next base: position 58,405,646 of record CM057225.1, on the reverse strand, counting down.
CTTCGAGTTTTACTTCTGACTCTTCATTATCATACTCATGATATCTTACTCTTAATATATCATCTTTCCATTTGTTGGTCTTAATTTCTCCAAAATGTATACTAAACCGCATCAAAGAAATTTGCTTTCTCTTACTAAATGCTAAACTATATTAGAGAAAACTCTTATGGGATTAAATACTTATATCTCCCTATATCTCATCAAATCCATGGATTTATATATGTATCTTTATGTATCCTCAAGATATAGGCTTAAAGTCAATATGTATATATATGCTTAATAACATTTAAAATACTTAAGATCGACATAGATCTTAATACTTTCACCTATATTATGACAATGTACAATAAACTATGTGATTGAGAACAAAATGATGACCATAATATACATAAAATATATTGTCACAATACCTAAAGTCTGCACAAATATATCAAGAGCAAATAGAGCACTCCCTAATTAAAAGTGTCTGAAAACTTTAATAAGCCCATACTATATACATGTTCTAAAAAATAATTGGCGAAGTACTTTAGTTAAAGGATCAATAAGTATGTACTTAATCTTTAAATACTCCACCTCAATGTTACTTTTTTGTATTAATGCCTTTATAGTTAGATATTTGACCTCTAAATACTTAGATCATGTGATGTTCTTATTACTATTACTAAATAATACATGAAAAAGTTTATCACAATATAATTGAATAGGATTAGCATCATAATCAACCATAGACAATTCAAAAATCAAGTTCTTGAGTTAAACCACCCATGATGTAGCCCCATAACATGCCACAAACTCTGCATACATAATCAAGAAAGTTACTAGTGTCTGTTTGATTCTCTTCCATGATACTACATCGTCCACTAATATCAAAAAGTACCTTGATGTAGACTTCCTATCATTTGGGCACATAGCAAAATATTAAATTGTATAACTTACGAGGTCTAGACTGTTGACTTTCCTAAATGTCAATATATAATCCTTAGTTCCCTTTAGATATCTCAAAACTTATTTAATTAGATTCTAATGATTTATTCTTGGGTTAGCCAGATACCTACTCAACAGTTCAACAACAAATGAAATATCCAATCTAGAACACACCTAGGCATACATCAAGCCACCAATTGCACCAAAATAAGTACATTCTTCATAGCGTCTCTCTTTGTATCATTCTTTAGACATTATGCTAAAGATAATCTCTCATCATAAAAGGTAAGTGCTATAACATATTTACAATTAGCTATATTAAACCTTTGTAGCACTTGATTAATATATGCTCTCTAAGAAAGACCCAACCCAATAAAATTTATTTGAAAATATATCATAAAGAAAATCTCAATTAGAGTGATAATCATATGATACTAAATAATAAATACACTATATAAGATACCAAAACCACATATATCTTTTTTATTTTAAGTCTAATGCATGAAAATTCACTCAATTATGAATGTAATAACCTTACTTGTCTTTTCTAACGTTAAACCTTATTTATTACCCATATAATAAATTCAAAAAATAAAAACTCACTTTACAAATTCACAGGACCCTAAAAATTGACCTATAATAACATAAAGGACCATTTTGTAATTTTAAGTTTTTTCCTATAATATGTTGACGTCAACACCATATATGCTATGAATGATGTATGTTCAACATATGCCAGAGCCTCATGTGTCTTTGGATGCATAAGGCGCATAGCGTGCACATATATGCACTGCCTTTATAGCACGTGGATCACATGTGTGTTATGCATAGATTTGCCAACTACTTTGGGGAGCATGTGTCCTACATGTTTGACATACGTTTGATGCTTGGCTCCCATATGTGCTAGCTATCTAATGCACGTTTATCATAGGCACCATACATTGAGTGTATCCCAAAAGCAGTTGGCTACATCTTCATTACCTTTCCCTCTAATCGCCAAAAAAAGAAAAATTTAAACAACATTTCCAATGATCTTTTACCATATTCTAACTATATTTTACAAAAATCAAATAACAAATATACAATTTATATAAGCTAAAATAGATAATTTCTCTAATTTCCTTATGGATAAATTTGAAAATATCCATTCAAATTCATACAATCATATAACTACTCTGATACCATATGTTAATCATAACATGAACCTTAATTATGGACCTAAGATTAACCATGAACTTCTATTAATAGAGAAAATGCAAAAAAATAATACCAATTTTGCAATGTATTGAGTGATGAACAAGCTGCTGAACTATTTAAACAAGCTCTTTAACATATAAACAAGCTTTTGAAATTTTCGATCAGACTTTATAAAAGTTGTATATCCTTATGTTTTAATAGGTAACAAGAGACCTTAACAACTATTTATAGTAACCTTATTGGGCCTCCCCATCATAGGCCTAATAAATAACCAACCCATACTAGTTGAGGCTTATTTTCCTTACTGGACTTTAACTTATTTAATCATATCCTTTATTAACCTTCTTTATTATCTCTAGTCTGGATAAAATTTGATTTTCTTAATCTTAATTTAATAAAAATTTGTAATTAATAATTTTATAATTAAAAAAAAACAAGAGACTTATGAACCATCCTTAAAATCCTATTGCAAACTTCCACCCACAAATCTATACTCATACATTGACTCCAAACAACTAAAAAAGTTGACACCTATATAGCTAGCTATCTCTCTATAATTTTTGGTAGAAGACTTGGAACTTTTTACCCTTAATGACTTGCCATATGATTTTGATTCATTCATTACTATGGTTAAAGATCTTGAAACCCTATTGACCTTCTTTAATCTACATGCCAAGTTGCTTCTTTATAAGCAAAGTCAGATTACATTTCATTTGATTGGGACTTTAAAATCAGTGCTCACATCAATAAAAAATAATAATGGCGATTTGAAATCGAGCTCTCAACTTTCCAATCAAGTTCATTAGCATTCTTTAATTCACTTTAGGAATAATATGTCATAGACATAAGGCATCACTCTGTGGTCTTTATGATTTATGTCCATCCCAGACCCATTTTTGTCTCCATTTCTTGACTCAGCACATCCAATACAACAAATTACTAGCCGAAACCTAACTTTTCTTATAATAACCCAACCTCCTTTTATAAGAAACCATTTACTTCATAAGGTTTCATTTCTAATACTAATTTATCATATAAAAATTACAACATATCTCCTCTAAAATGCCAAATCTATAAAAGACTAGTCATATAACTACCATAAATCTTTTTTTTGGAAAGTCATAAAGACTTTAAATAATAAGAGGTTCTGTACAAAGCTTGAAATTCCAACATATGAATCTCTAGACTAACAAAAGGAGAATCAAAAGAACCTTAGGCTTATCTAACATCCTACATCCTACATCCTAACATCCTACATCCTACATTCTACATCCTACATACCACAAATCATTTTTGGTACATGTAATCTACAAATATTCACTTAACACCTCATCATAACTCCTCGATACCTTATACTACATTCTTTGCCTTCAATTTTCAACTTTTAACTTTGTACACCCTGACAAACTCACTCAAAAATCCCTTTCCTCTATTTTAATCAGTTACTTTCCCTATGACAAAGGATGTCACTACCCTCTCACTAACAAAATCTTTATCTCTCAACATGTCAAATTCCTTGAAATTAACTTCTTCTTTTTCCAAATCCTCCACTTCCTCTACACCCAATCCAATAATTGTTCTTTATGTCTTCCTTTGAGCCCTATCCCTCCCATAAATACTCCATTACCTTTCCCATCTTCTCCAAATTTTGCTTTACCGTCTCACCCATTACCAACTCCATCGTCATCACCACCTTTGCATCCTATGGTTACTTGCACTGCTGATTGCATTTATAAAAACCCAAGCCTTTCTTGATCATATAACCTACATCAGCACTACTCAAGCTCCAATATAGTCAAATCCTACCTCATTTACTCAAGCAAACAAATTCTCACATTTGCAACAAGCTAATGTGAGATGAGTTCAATGATCTCTATCATAATAATTATTAGTTATAAATAGGTCTTTCGTACTAAGTGTAAATATAATGGTAATTTTGATCACTATAAGGCTCTCTTTGTTGCTAAAAGGTTTCACTAGTCTCTTGGCCTTGATTATCCTGACACATTTAGCTTTGTTTTTAAACTTATAGCTATTCGCATCATTCTCACCCTTGTCGTATTTCAGAATTGGTTCATTCATCAACTTGACATAATAATGCCTTCTTATGTGGTGACCTTAAAGAACCAGTGATCATGAGTCAACTATCAAGTTCATTGACCCTCATTAACCCAACTATTTGTGTCTTTTGAACAAAGCCTTTCATAGCCTTAAATAAGCCTATAGAGCTTCATTTAATAATCTTGAGTTAGAAAATTTGTGATCTCAGTTTTGTTTCCTCCAAGTTTGCCATTCCTTTCTTTATTTATACATCTTCCTTCCACACTACCTTCTTACTCATTTATTTGAGTAATATCTTGGTTACAGGTTCTTCACAATCATTCATTCAAATCCTTATTCGTGACCTTCACACCACTTTCACCATTAAAGATCTTGACTCTCTTCACTATTACCTTGGCATTGAAGTTATAAACACCCCCGCTGATCTCCATATAACATAAAACAAATGCACTTGTGATCTTCTTTTCGAACTCACATTGATCTTTCCAAATTCATTGGTACACTTATTATTCCTACTTTACCTTTATCAAAGAACCATGGTCTCCCACTTTCTGACCCTACTAAATACTATAACACTACTAAATAGTATAACACTATTAGGGCTCCTTAACACTATTCTTTAACCTAAACAGATGTTCAATTTGTAGTGAACAAAGTATACCAAATTATCCATTACCTTACCAACATTCACTACATTGCGGTTAAATGGATTCTACGATAAACAAAAGCTATGGCATTTACCTAACTAAACTCATATAACTTAACCTCCACGTGTATTCTAGTTGAGTGAGTGAGTTGTCTTGTTGATTTTTGCTCCACCTCAAGTTATTGTATATGTCTTAGGTATAATATTATTTGTTAGAGTTTCAGGAAACACCCAACTGTTACCAAATTTATTATTGAATTTTAATATAAGAATAGTGCTCTTGTTGCTACTAAAATTTTTGGATCACTTTTTTGCTTAGTGAAATTGGACTCTGATCTCTCACTCCCGCCTTATAATGTGATAACCTTAATGCTACATTCACTGTTGCTGTTTATGTCTCACTTTCACGTATGTCATCGATATTGACACTCATTTTAGAATTTAATTGCTAAAAATGCACTTTTTGTTTGTCACATCTTTGCTACAAATTATGGTTTAGCCTGATTCTGGCGAGGCTGCACGTTGCTGTTTGGATCCATAAGATTATCGCATTGAGTGAGAGAATACCTGCAAAACAGAAAAAGGCACGTCGGGAGTTAATATCCGGCAGGCCCCTCCGACGCTCAAGTTAGTCTTTTTGGTGAGGGTTTGATAGCTATGAACAAAGAAGCTAGGGTTCTGATCACGTACCCGTATCATGGCAGAGTTATACCTTATATATGGAATAGATGCTAGGTTTAGGTCTTTACGTATGCATGGGAGACTCCCAGCTGCGAATGGGTCGTGGATGCGTGGACTAGGGCCTGGGCCTAGCATAGTCGATAAGAATTAGGTCAATCCTTACGGGGTGGACCGATTGGTCCATGAGTCGTTTTGAGTGGGTTTGGGCCTAGCACGACCGACCTAACTATAAGCCCCCTACTCCTCGAGTCTGAGCAAGGAGAAGGGTCGAAGGAGTACGTAAAGATCTTTTAGCTCGTCTGTAGGACAGTTCGTGGTAGGCTCGATAGGTCGAACATCAATGCAATATGTATGACTGCTCGTATTGGGATCGGTCGGTTGAGTATCCCGATCAGTTGGTATCAATGCTTATTGCATGATAGCTCACGCCAAGATAGATCGGGTGAACATCGACGCTGAGCGCGTGAGGGTGCTTGGTTTAATCATTACTTACGGCGCGTGCCCACTGACAGATTTGCAGAATTTGAAACGGAACGTCTTTGTAACCGTTATGCAGCTGTCACGCTCATCCTTTCAACTGCTGCGCTATTCTGGATTTCTAATAACCCTAATTCACCTCAGCTCAGATTCTGTCACGTGTCTGAGCTTGACTTGAATTTGCTCCATGCATCGAGCGTTGATTGGAACGTCCATTCGACCGATCTTCTATAAATTTTCAGGATCGACAGACTACAGATTTTCTTCATGCTCGTTTTATTCTCCGGCTTTTCTTCTGCTTTCATTTGTATTTTCTTGCCCACAGTCTCCGGAGTTTTCTTTCAACTGCCGGTCAAATCCCCAATCTCAATTTCCAACTAGGTACGTCCTTTTTCTTCGCTTTTTCTATAATTTCCTCTTTATAAACATGTCGTCAACCAGTTCTAGGAGTGGGGTTAGCCCTAGGGATGAGACCATCGAGAGGGCCTCCCAACTAGCCGGGCCACCTGGAGAAGTGGCAGTGTCAAGGGTAAGAGGTTTTGAAGAAGTCTCGACGAGGGAACGAAAGGATGGGCTGGTCGTAGAGGAGTCGCCGAAAGATGAATCAACAATGATCGTGGGGGAGCTGAATTGGTCGGTTATTCGGAACAATATCCCTATGTCCTGGGGTCCTAGGCTGGCTGGTCAGAACGAAAGGATTCATAGCAGTGGGGGAGGGTACTTTGCTATTTTCGACAGCTTCTTCTCGGTCGGTGGCATGAAGCTCCCATATGCCCTGATCATTGACGAGGTGTGCGCCATCTACCATCTGAGGCCGGGCCAAATTCCTCCTAATGGATGGAGATTCATCAATGGCTTGGCCTTGTTGTGCCATCAGTTCGACTGTCCTCCTTCGATTGGCATCCTACGTCACTTTTTGAGAATGAACCAAAGTCCAAGCTTTAGGACCGGGATCCCTCAACTGCAGTATAGAGATGTCCGATTTCACCCGACCGGGATGGCTTCAAAACTTACCGCTTGGTGGACGAAGTATTTTTTCGTTAAGCCTCTGGGATCTTCCTTCGAGTCCTAGCCGTGGAGATATCCTCTAACTGAGCGCTGAAACGATGCATCGAGCTTATCTCTTTCTAGGGAGGAGTGGGAGGTAGTCGATCGCATTAAGGGGCTCGGTCGGTATGACTTCGGTCGCCTCATTCGGGGATATCGTAGGGGGGCCTCGGTTGATTCATTTCTAACTGATCCCCCGCCCCAAATTAGTGGGCTAGGAGAAGAAACTGCCCCCTCTGGTTGATTCCCAGTGGTTGAACTATTTACTATACTTGTAAGTATTGGTTTTGATTTCTTACCCTGTTTTTATTGCTGTGCAGCCATGGCAAGGCTCGATGATTTCGCCGGGTCTTCCGCCCCTACCAAGGGGCGACGCAAAGCTGTCAAGCCCTCCTCGAAGATGAAAAGGCAGGACAAGAAAGGAGAGGCCAGCTCGGATGTTGCTAAACTACGACCTCTCGGCCGTCTGCGGCAGGCATACAGGTCATCGTGCAGAGCGATCGGTAGTGATGACCCGGTGGCGGTGAAGGCCTAGTAGTCGTGGAAGAGGAGGAAGAGAAAGTCGAGCCACCTCTTAAGAGGAAGAAGATTGCTTGGATTGTTGACTGACCTTCCTGCCTATAGGGTCAAGGCAGGAAAGAGAAAGGGAGAGAAAGCAAAGGGAAAGGACGAGCGACGAGCGACGAGCGCCGAAAAGTGGGAGCCAGCGATCAGTTTGGCTAAGACTGCATCGATTGGGAACCTCGATGTGGCCCTTCACATTGTTGAGAGGATCATTCCTCCTGTGGACGAGGAGCTTATGGACTCGTGGAGCAATCAGGAGCTGGGGCCCCGCCTCGTCTGTAGCTGTGCGAGGGGTTTGGCGATATCTACCATGATGCACCAGCGTATGAAACAGCTCGATGAGATTAATCAATCGCTGGACTGGGAAGTCCGGGATCTCCATGAGCAAGTAAACACTTTGAGGGGTGAACTTTCAGAGGCTAAGGAAGAGAGGGACGTCTTCTAGGCTCAAAACTCTTCCTTGGAGGAGGAGAAGAAATCTTAGGAGGAGGCGAGGAGCATTCTGAAAGCTCAACTTGCCACGGGAGAGGAGGAAAGGAGCCGGTTGATTGCGGCGAAGGACTGGCTGGCTAAGGAGTGTGAGGGCTTGAAGAAGGAGGTGAAGATGGAGTAGGAGCTTCATAAGAAATTCCTCCAGGATTGTCACGCAGCGGTGGATGCTAGACTGAGGGCCGAGGATAGACTGAAGGAGTTGCAAGGCTTCGTCAAGAAGCAAAGGGTTGAGGCGATCAAGCGGTGGAAAAGGTAGTTCCTGCATGGGGAGTGCTTGGAGTTCGCTTGTGACTTGACCCTTTCAATCTTGAGGAGTTGCCACGACGTCCACATCCCTGACGGGTCGGGTGGTCCTTCATTCGAGGATTACGCCGGGGCGATGATTCCCACCGCTCTTGGCCTTTCTCTGGAGGAAGTGAAGGAGATGGTCGAGGGAGAACGAGTGTTGGTTCCGGATGAGAAGCTGGACCTGAGCTCAGAAGAAGAGGATGTCTCTCCGCTGTCTTCTCCTCCCGATCTGGCTACTGGCCCTTCCTCTGTCGACCCGGCTGCTGGCCCTTTCTCTGTCGACCCGGCTGCTGGCCCTTCCTCTCCTCCCGAAGGATCAAAATGATTATTTCCCCTTGTAAAGCTCATCTGGTCGGGCTTGTGATCAGAGCTTTAATTCAAAGAAATAGAAGCTCATTTTTCATTATCTCTTTTGTGTTAAAGATTAGACGATCCTTTCGAATAGCATGTCACGAATGAGTGCACTCGATGTGCGTCAATCGGGCGAATTAAGCTGAGCGATAATGAGACCGAACGATCTGAGATTTTATCTTGGGATCCTGGCCGAGCATAGTAGATCGATGTTGAGGCCGAGCGATGGTTCCAAGGATCTTGTCTTGGCAACCTGACCGAGCTATGTTGAGGCCAAGCGAAGGTTCCAAGGATCACGTCTTGACAACCTGGCCGAGCTATGTCGAGGCCGAGCGAAGGTTCCAAGGATCTTGTCTTGGCAACCTTGCCGAGCTATGTCGAGGCCGAGCGAAGGTTCTAAGGATCTTGTCTTGGCAACCTTGTCGAGCTATGTCGAGGTCGAGCCATGGTTCCAAGGATCTTGTCTTGGCAACCTGGCCGAGCTATGTTGATCGATGTCGAGGCTGAGCGATGGTTCCAAGGATCTTGTCTTGACAACCTGACCGAGCTATGTCAAGGCCGAGTGAAGGTTCCAAGGATCTTGTCTTGGCAACCTGGCCAAGCGATGGTCGATCGATCAGTTGGTGAAATTTTCTCCCTTTGCCAAATTTAGTGAAATGTCTTGCCAAGAAATTTAAAACCCCTTTATTGATGATGACAAGGGCGCGGGCCGTTAAAGAACCTGACTGGCAAGGCCAGGAAAAAGGTACCCACAAGTTGTGTACAATAAATAATAATAGACAAAGAAAAAAGAACTAAAAGCTTATCTACTGGTAGAACGCCTTCAGGTTTTGAGAGTTCCATGGCCTCGGTAGGATCTTTCCGTTCGCATCGCGCAGGATGTAAGAGCCATGTCCGGCTTGCTTGATCACTTGATAAGGTCCTTCCCACGCCTGTCTGAGCTTTCCAGGATGCTTTCCAGCCGCCTCAAACTTTCGCAGGATGTATGCACCGACCTTTACATCGCTCGGCTTTACCTTTCTGTTGTAAAACGTTACTTTTTGCCTGACGGCTTCCGAACGAGCGGCTGCCCTATCCCTGTCTTCACTGAGAAGTACGAGCTCTGCACGGAAGACTTCATTGTTCCTCTCTTCTTCATCAACTCTCACATCGAGAGAGCTCGTCAAGACTACTGCCCCGTCTAGTGTCCTTGTTTCCGCTAAGTAGCATTCCCTAGCGATTCTCTGCTGACCTCTGACAACATCGATTCCATGGGGCGTTGGAAACTTCATTGCTTGGTAGTAGGTAGAGATAACTGCTCTGAGGGCGTTTTGAGTGGCTCGTCTGATTATCACATTGTATGCCCCTACAAACTTCACAACCAGGAACTCAACGTCCTTCTCTATTTGACACGACTTCTGTCCGAATTTCACTTTCAAATAGACTTAGGTAAACGGGTAGGCTGATGCTCCAGTTACCCATTTGATAGGTCCTTCTGTAGGCAGTAGTCGATCCTCTGGTATCTCCATCTGCTTGAAGGCATCATAATAGAATAGGTCAACCGAGCTGCCCGTATCGATCATTACCCACTTCACCTCATTGCCGTCCATGTTCAGATCTACTACGAGCGAGTCATCATGAGGACAACTAACACTGTCAAGGTCAGATTCGTCGAACGATATCATCCCATCGTTCTTCCTCTTTCTTTTGGTTGACAAGTCTTTGCCGACCTGCCTGGCATACCTCTTTCTTCCTTTAACAGTGGACCCCCTGTTGCACTTCCATAAAAAATCATGTTAATGACCCTAACCGGTCGGTCATCTTGTTGTCTAGTGTTCCTGTCGCCTCTTACCCTGGATTGTCCTCTCGCTTCGCGTCGATCGTCAGTGTTCGCATTCTGCCTCCCTCCATCATTCCTATCGTTTCGCCTCCAAGACTGTCGCCAGTTGTCGTGCCGACCGACCTTACTCTCATTATCTCGATCGACATTTTGCCCGTGCTTCAAAAATTGATCCAACCTTCCCCTTTGGATAAGGAATTCAATTTCTCTTTTCATATGCTAGCAATCTTCCGTGTCATGACCGATGTCTTTGTGAAAACGACAATATAAATCTGGATCCCTCCTTTTGAAGTCCGTCTTCAACTTATCGGGTTCTCGAAGGGGTTCCCCGTCTTCTCTCATGGCCGGTAATACTTCTGCATACCACCTATTGAGCGGGGTGAAGAATTCTCGTCGATTTCCCTGTCGATCGGTCGGCTTTTTCCAGCTCGATTGATCCTTCTGTCGCTTGTCCGAACCATCTGCTCCGTCATTTGGCGAACAATCATCCGCCCTACGCTTCGTATTTTTCAGCACTTCTTCGAGCTGGATATACTTATCTGCCCTGTTTCTTATTTCCTGGATAGGTCGGGGCTGATCGAGGGCCAATGACTTTTTGAACTCCTCATCCCTCGTGTTGCTCATAAGTGTAGCCAACATGGATGAGCAGGTGAGGTCAGGGACTTCGACAGCTTCGTTGTTGAACCGAGTGATGAACTCCCGTAAACTTTCATTCCTTCCTTGTGTCAACTGCATCACTTCCAAGGTGGTTTTCTGCGGCCATTTACTTGTGGCGAACTGATTGAGAAATAGCGATTTAAAGTCTTCAAAATAAGTGATGTAGCTCGGAGGTAAACTGTTGAATCATCGCCGAGCTCCTTATTGAAAGGCGGTACAAAATTCTTTACATTGAATAACGTCGGGGACGCAGTGTAGGTTCATCATTGACTGGAAGTGCTACAAATAGTCCAGGGGATCGGTCTTTCCAGTGTACTTTTCAGGCGTCGGTATTTTGGTGCCGACCACTGGGAGGCTATCCAAGATCGTCGGGGTGAAGGGAGAGCTATATTGAGCTGTTGGACGATCCGGGCGGAAACTCATGACCGCATTGATCCGATCGTCCACGATTTTTTCTAGGGCTTCAGCAGGATGGCGATCGGTCATCATACTAATCTACCGTGCGGACGGCTGCTGTTGTTCTGGCTGAGACTGTAAAATCTGACAAATCAACAGATCAACCGCTTCCTCGATCTGTTTTCGGGTGAGGGAGGTATGCATAGACGCAGGAGGATTTGCATCTAAGAGGTGCTGGAGATTCGGATGCATATTTGTCTCAACATTGTCTTCTAAGGCTACGCTCTGTTTTTCTTTTATCTAGGTTTTGAGGTTGTGGTTGATCATTCGGGTATGAAGACTGTGTGCGGAAATCGTGGTGTGTTGGCAGCAGAGTGTCAAGTAATTGCAAACCCATTCGTTGTAAGCGCCGGTCGCATGACAATGATTATATCGAGGTTAGTGCCGCTGCTTTGACCGACCAGCGTGTTTACGGACGTGGTGCCCTGATGTCGAGCCCCACGTTGAGTACCAATTGGTTCAGCCTGATTCTGGCGAGGCTGCACGTTGTTGTTTGGATCCATAAGATTATCGTCTTGAGTGAGAGAATACCTGCAAAACAGAACAAGACACGTCGGGGGTTAATATTCTGAGCCCTCCGACGCGCTCAAGTTAGTCTTTTGGTAAGGGTTTGATAGTATGAACAAAAAAGTTGGGGTTTGATTACGCATCAGATTGTCTTGTGAGTTATACCTTATATGGGAAATAGATGCTAGGTTTAGGTCTTTACGTATGCATGAGAAACTCCCACCTACGAATGGGTAGTGAATGTGTGGACTAGAAGCTGAGTCTAGCATAGTCGATAAGAATTAGGTCAATCCTTTTTAAAAAATTAAACTTATCTTTATCTAGAAATGGGTCACCGAATGAGAGAGGGAGCGCTCAATTCTCGCCAAGCATCATATCTCCCAATACACACGATAACAACATGGAAAATGGAAGCAGCTCTGTTGTTGCTAATATTGGAAATATTATTTAATCATAAATATGCATGTGAAGTGCATATAATTTCACACGTTTGCCACTTTTAATATGAACCAGATAGTTGGATAGCAAACTCTACCGGCCGACCATAAGAGAGGGAGGTTATTAATTATAAGAAAACATGGTTGGGCATAGACAATTAGATTGGTTAGATAATTTAACCATGACAACTACATGTGTTTACAAACTTTGTTTCAAGTATCTTAACTACGGGTAACTTTGGTCTTATCAAGGTTAAGAAAAGGAAAGCCCTGTAAACTTACATTTCTTTATCATTTGCATAAGAAAGAAAGTTTTTTAAGGAAAGTTTGAGAGAGGAGAGCACAAAAGCCAACCCTCCAAATCTCGTTTCTCGGGCCATCCGTTCACGAATATCAAGGAAAATTATTCCCTTTCCTGTTGTACCCTTGTTCAATTTCTTCTTCTTTTTTCACTTTGACATTATATAGTAACTAAAATATACTTTGTTATTATATCTGGTTCTTGTTCCAGTGTTCCCCTGCTTGAGGGATAGACGGAGAAAGAAAGAGCGCGACAAAAAGCTACAATTTTTATGTATGTTTCGATCTATGCCTTCATCAGTCTCAAGGAAATCTCATAGAAACAATCCCATGTAAGCAAATGTCTCTTTTTTTTTTAAAAAAAATTCCCATTTCAGAAAGGAAACCTTTCTACCTTGATAGTCGTTTTGCGTGCTGTAAGACAATATTTATTGGATTCATTTCTTTGAATGCAAGCATGCAATCTTCAGTTACCGTTAATGGGTTCTCGTATCTGTGTCCCTCGGTTGTTTTAACCCTTTTTTCGTGCAAAATTCTGTTCTAAAATGAGTTATTCATTCCTTTTCTTCTTTTAAAAGTTTTGCTTTGAATGTTTGAACTGTATATTTCATGGGGGGTTTTTATTGGTTCAATGACTCGGTTCAATGGTTATAGATCGGGATCCGTGTTGGATTTCTTGGTTTTTGTTTTATAATCACTGTTAATAATATACTTTGTCTGGTTGGTTTTATAAGCGTTTGTCGAGGGATTGACCTCGAATTTTGCTTTTGTGATTGATCGACGGATTAACCTCGAATTTTGCTTTTGTGATTGTTTTTGTACTTCTTTTCTCAGTTCATTGGGGCTACTTGTTTTGAGGGAATTTAGTTATTGCTACATTTCCTTGGGCTTAAAAAGGTTAGTTCATTGAGGCGGGAATTCATGGGTTGAATTCCAAGGACAATGGCCAGCTTAACTGAAGAAGGGTTTCGGTTCTTTGATGCCCTCGAGGACCCTGCATCAATCTCTGGCGCAACTTCTGATGGTGTTGATGTGGTTGATTCCCGTAGTAGCGTCAATAATTCAACTACAACCAGTCCGCCTTATGATTTATGGCTTAAGAGCCCAAAAAGTGTTGACGAGCGTCGACGGATGTTCTTGACGTGGATGGGGGGGCGTGTGGAGCAAAATGCAACTCAAAATTCTGTTGTTTTCTGTGGTTCAGAGTGGGAAATTGATAGATTTAAACAAAGTAATGGGGCAGTGTTGAGGCTTTCAGGTTTTGAAGATGAGTTCCTTTCACCTCGGTCAAATATATCTTGCGGGTCTATTGATGAGTTAGATTCAAATGAGAAGTTTATATGTAGGGATAGGAATTTTGATGGGGGAAAATCTTGTAGTGTAGATGAGCATGATAGGCAGATAAATGAAAGTTCTGAGGCAGACTTGGGCTGCTCAGCAAGCACTGTGAAATCTGAGAAGACTTCAGGGTTCACTTCATCATTTCGGCGAGTCATACTGAAGAAAATTGAGGAACCAAATCATTCAATTTACACACTAAAGACAGCTAAGAAGGGATGGTTGAGTAGATTACGTTCCATCACATGTTCTGTGGACAAGCAAAGAGAAGCTGAGATACTGACGCATGACGATGATGATGCTTATAAGGTTCAGAGAGTTAAGGTTCGTCAACATGGGAAGCGGATTAGAGAACTTTCGGCTCTTTATAAGGGGCAAGACATCAAGGCCCATGAGGGTTCAATTTTGACAATGAAATTTAGTCCTGATGGACGATACCTTGCAAGTGCAGGTGAAGATGGTATTGTGCGAGTGTGGCAAGTCTTGGAGGATGAGAGGTCGAATGAGCTTGATGTTCCAGAATTTGATCCATCCTGCATATATTTCACTGTAAATCATAAATCTGAGTTAAAACCACTTTTTGTCGATAAAGAGAAAGCAGGCAAATTGAAGAGCATGAGGAAAACTTCTGATTCTGCTTGTGTAATATTTCCTCCGAAAGTTTTCCGGCTGTTGGAGAAACCATTGCACGAGTTCCATGGGCACAGTGGAGAGATTTTAGATCTGTCCTGGTCAAAGAATTGTGTAAGCTACTCCCTAAAAGAAATAATATTTGTGTATCCTGCAAAGGTGAAAAATTCTTATGAAGTAGATTAAGAGTTTACCATTTGTTTTCTTGCTACAGCATCTACTGTCAGCTTCAGTGGACAAAACTGTTCGACTATGGCAAGTACAAAATGACCATTGCCTCGGAGTCTTTTCACATAGTAACTATGGTGGGCTTTTGGCCAGTTTTACATCATTTTTATAAACCAATATGCTCTTTAAGATACAATTTATGTCAAGTTTTTTTCTTTTTTTTTTTCTGAATATCTTAGACATGTCATGTCAGATTTCAACTTGTGCTGACAATACTTTACCCTGGTCCTTGTTTGATGCAGTAACCTGCGTTCACTTTAACCCTGAGGATGACAATTACTTCATGACTGGTTCCATCGATGGAAAGGTTCGCATCTGGTCAATTTCTAGTTGCCAAGTGGTTGATTGGACCGTTATAAAAGATGTTGTAACTGCAGTTTGTTATCGTCCAGATGGGAAGGTGTGGTGATGTTCTTGTCCGTTCCATTCTTGTTGCTACAACATGAGTTTTCTGGTTAAATAGTCTGATAGAAAGTCATCCTTTTTCCCTTTTTCATATAGGGAGCGGTTGTTGGCTCTATGGAGGGAAATTGTCGCTTTTATAATTTGTCGGGTATATAATTCACGCCCACTACATTCTTGGTTCTTTAGTAAATCTAGCTCTTCTTCTGCTTAACCTTTCAATGCCATTTTCCAGTTCAAACTCATGTTCCATTAAATTTATTTTGCATTTGTCTAATATATGTTGTTTGGCTAGTATTCATTTCTTGTGATGAATCATCTGTTGGTTAGAGGGAGAGCTGGGTTTAGGCAGTTTTGCTTGATTCATTAATAACAGAAATTACTCCTTAATAAACAGGCACTGATAATCATTTTCTTCTTTGTTTTTATTGTTCAGACAGTCACTTGCAACTGGATGCTGAAGTAAGCTTACACAGCAAGAAAAAATCAGCTTGCAAAAAGATAACTGGGTTTCAGGTGGTTATCATTTTCCCTTGAATGTCACTTATTCTGATAGTCTACCATACTTCTTGTCTACTTAATATAGTTATATCTGTTTTCAGTTTTGCCCTCAAGACTCAACCAAAGTAATGGTGATTTCGGCTGATTCACAAGTTAGAATTCTGCAAGGACTGAACGTGATTAGTAAATACAGGGGTATGAATCTGACGAATCACAGTGTTAGACTTTTACTCTGGACAAATAACTGCTTATGCTGAGGGATAAAAGTACTGCCCAAATTAATCCAAAGAAGCTAAATCGTGTTGATACAAGATGCAATTCTTTGACCATTTTGAAGTACCTTGAAGTACCTTTGTTCTTAGTCTCTTGTTATTGATAGATATTGATTCTTGTATTCCCATATTTCTGTTCTTTTAGGACCAAAAAGTGCAGTGAATCCAACATTAGGATGCTTTACTTCAGATGGAAAGCATATTATCTCGGCTTTTGAGGACTCCAATGTATATGTCTGGAATTGCATTAGCCAGGAGGAGCCTTCTCCTTTTCAAGCTAAAAATATAAGGTCTTGGGAGCGTTTTTATGCAAATGCATCTGTTGCAGTGCCTTGGTGGGGCCTGAAAGATGAACACTCTGAAAGTGAATGGGGACTTGATTTACCAAAGGATGATTCTACGGGGATTCCCCAATTTTGTTCACCTACCTGTTTTTCTCTGAGCCAAGAATATGTCTTGGAGTCTTCTCCAAAGTGTTCTGCAACTTGGCCAGAGGAAAAGCTTCCATCATCTAGCTCATCTTCCACATCATCATCATTATCAATGAACAGATCTGACTACAAATTCTTGAAAGCTTCATGTCAGAGCACAGTTAAGTCTCATGCATGGGGTCTTGTCATTGTGACTGCAGGTTGGGATGGACGAATAAGATCATTCCACAATTATGGTTTGCCGGTAATGGTGTGAAAGTTAACTGGTTTGGCTTTAGTGACAATTACGATTCATCCATCTGGATGGGATTTACATTGATGAACGACATAATGCAAATCTCTGATGTGGCATGAGCTATCCAGTAGTACCGGCAACGGCAGCATCAAGAAAACAGCATTATGATGCGTGTAGAATTTTCTGAGTAGTGAGATGGGCCCTTCGCTATTAGCCTAGCATATGAGGAAATGTTGAATGCAGTGAAAAGTGGTGGCCTTTTAGTGGTTGGAGTCTAGTCGAGCTTGGGATGAGCTACTGGCTGAGGTTAGCTTCTCCTAATATAGAATTTGTTGCTTAATTACATACTTTTTATCTGCTGGCCACACACACATGTTGAGATACCACCAATTTGGGATGTTTCTTCACTATAATGGAGGTACCTATGCGACCTTTGCATTAACATCTTTTATTTGGGGTGTCTATAATGGGAGGATTGGATCCAGAGCTCGTGGTGGGAGTTCATTTTGGAAGAAATTGTAGGGAACTTTTGCCATTATAATAACTTGGCTGATGTTGAATGATTGAATTGTCTGTCTGCCATTTTGCCCTTCATGGTAGGGTCACTTTCACCTGGGATTGGCTTGTAGGGTTATTGGATTCCTTCATTGCTACTGGCTGATATGTTGTTAGCCAAGAGCTTGAAAATGATTCGTCACATGCATAGTAGTGTACAAATGGTGTGCGCCTTCTATGATGGATACGGGCGGGCAGTTGACAAACTGTGACCATAGCTTTGACCGAGTCCGAGTCCTTTTTCTTTTCAAGCGAACAGCATTTGTACATGTAGTGTCTTGTCCATTCTACATAAATTGAAGTAATCTGAAATTTATATCCTTTTTTGTCAGCGAAAGAAATGCCTTTTTGAGTAACGATTTTACAGAAATGTAGTTATGTAATAACCCGTACGCTTGATTTGTGATGGGAATAGATGTCTGTGCGCGTGCTATGAACAGCCGAATGTCTCGGCCTGAACACATTGGTTTGTTTAGACTGTAAAAGACGTTCAATTATCATCAAAAGCTGCAACAAAGTCTTCAATCTCCACTTCCTTTTAGTGAACATATAAAGTTTTAAGCATACGTTCAGTTAGGTTTCATTAATTATTTTATTCTTAAAAAATTATATAATTGTTAATATCAATTTATTTTAATCTATTACATAATGCATGTTAATAAGTTTATCATATTATTAACAATAAATTATTGAAATTTTATGAAATTATATTTTGAAGTCCTATTCATTTATTAAAACAATCAATTATTAAATAACTAGTTTTAAAAATATAAAGTTCATGTATTTTGAAGATGTTTTACATTTATAGATAATTATTAAATTTGAAAATATTTTTAATGTTAGGCATAATTTTGACCAGTAATTAATCATTTAATAATAATATCCAATTATTTTTAATTTTCAAAAAAAAAATCCTACTATAGCTAAAACTATTTTTATCATAAAAAAGAACCTAAGAGTTAATAACTACTTTTTAGATCTTTTGTTTGGTTTTATTATTTCTTTGTGGCCGGTATGATTTGATACCCAGATTAGAAGGTACCTTGATTTTGATCTTGTATCGATTGATTACAATACTTTTATAAAAGTGTTATATGTTTGTAAAATATATTTATCTTAACACAAATTAGATATAAGCAAAAGTTTGTCGATTAACTTAGGCAAAGCAATGTTGTTGATAATTGAATGAGATACTAGAAATAGATAATGATGCTTTTGATATTAAGGTTAAGTTTTTTATTTGTTTATGAAATTTCATAAAATTAATGCATTCTTAGGTGTGTATTGATTAGAAAGAAATATCAATTAATTAATCGAGGATAGATAATTATACATCGAAAGATAATAATTCATTACAATAGGTTTTGCCATTCCAAGTCAAAGATTCTTCAAATAATTGAATTATGAGTGCAAGATGAAGGCAGAAAGAACTCTTATTTTTTTTCAAAATTAGATAAATTGATTCCAAAAAGAACGGAAGCAAAGCCTTACATAAGTTTAACCAAGAGATCAAACAAGTTTGTTATTGGAATCCTAGTACGTTCAAAAAAAAAAAAAGGTTAGAGGCATCAACATACAACCTGTAAATTATGAACCATGATAGTCTTAATTCAGGTCTCTAATTGCAACTTAGCACCATTACTTCCAGGTCTATGGGAGTTATTATTCCAGCTAGAGCCTGATTCTCGATTTGTTTGGAGCTAATTTTTTTCAATCCATGAATATGATGCTTGTCAATGCACAACCCAAAAAATGACAAATACAAGACCACACAAAGTTAAAATGATGGAGAGAACAAAACTTCCTCTACAAAGAGGCATATTAATTTTCTTCTCCTGGCAATATCTCCATTTTCTACCACGTGTGCATATGAGTTTCCTAGAAGCATATATTAATAAGTATGAATATGTAAAGAGAATTCAAAACCTCAATACCGCCAATACAGAAGAGTACAATCAAAATCCAGACAAACCAACTTGAGATGAAAAAGTTATGCAGAGCATATGCATCATTGGCCTTTTAATAATAATTCAGTAGTCTATAGTCCTACCTCAAGTTGTTCCATTTGCATGCGTAAAACCTCTGTAATTTGTATTGTCCTACGAAAAAAAATAAGGATCAGAAGAAAATTATGTCAACAGTAATCTAACATTGTAAAGGAACCATGCCATGTTCATAAAGTGATTACCCTTTTCTTCGCCCATCAATTTCAATGTTACTCAAGTTTGTTTTCTTTTCTTAAGCACTAGAATTCTTCTTCTCTGCAAAAGGGATGAAAGAAAAAAAGTGGTCACATGTCTTAAATATTTGTTTACCTACACAAAACAGGAAATGTATCATCCTAGATGTTGGTGCTAATAACAGTGATGATTTACAACAAAAGATAATCAATCATGAAGATGATGTCCTCATTTTTTAAAACTCTTACCTTCCTTTTTGTTGGACAAATATTTGGCAAATTGATATTTCTGGAAAAGAAATAAATGTAAGTACTAAACATTATACAATAATAAAACTTGACAACCAGTACATAGGAAGCCATATTGGAGGATTTCCCAAAATACCTATAGGTGTTGTATTTAAATGAAAATATTTTTAAGGAAAGGGGAAGATAGAAAGAAATTGGAGTGAGTTGAAAAAGATCTACTGCCACCTTATTGGCAATCATCCCAAAATTATGCCACTACAGTTAAAAGTAGAAATAGCACTCTCAGCCTGCAAATGGTGAATAGAAGAATAAATTAACTCCCATATATCACGACCAAACATAATAATATATTACAAAATCAATTAACGATTAAGCTATCTTTGGAAGTGAAACAAATTACCCAACAGTTACAAGCACAAAAGCATTTAACTAAAATAGAAAGTCCATAGAGCTCAATGCATTTAGCAGTCTTAGGCATAAGCAAAGACTCTAAGCATTTACATCTTACTAGAGCATTCATATAACTTCTCTGCACAATCCACAGACATGTTTGTTTCATCAAAAAAGTAAAGGATGAAAGCTAGGATATTTTGCAATCAACACCTATTTTCATTATGAGAAACCTGCAGAAATGAGGCAAGCAAGAATGAGGGTATAAAAGAAGGGGTCAGTGGAGAAATTCAGAGAATAAGATATGATGGAGGGCCATCCAAGCTTGCAATTGAAGATATGGAAGCCATGGGGCTTGCAGAAAAACCATCAGGTGGAGATGAGATCCAAAATGAGTCGATTGAAGTCTTGGAGGAAGAAGAAGTTGGGCTGCACTTGTTCTTAAAGTTCCAGGTGATGTTGAGCCCATTTGGTGACTTCAAAGCTTTTGTTTTTACACCTAATCATACTGAGTTGTTTGAAGCCTAGGAGTAGCAGATTTTCTCATATTTAAATTGGGCTTCTTTGGTCTAATTTAACTAGTATTTGGTTTGATATAAAGACTTGTTTTATTTATAGTTTTATTTTGGCACATGTTTTTTTTTTTGGAAAGATTTAATGACTTGTTTGGTTTGTTTTATTTTAGCTATTTTGCAATACTTTTATTATAGGTTTTATTTCTGTTTTAATGAGCTAAAAAACTGCAGAATAAGAAAGGTGAGGAGCTGACTTTGTGGCTGCCCGTTCGCTTCCTGTTTCAGCTCATTTGTTTTCTATTCAGTATCATTCAGAAAAATATAAGGAAAAGTTGAGATTTTCTCTCAATCTTTTGGCAAGGAATTGTCTGGGTTTTGATTTTTTTTTCAAAGAAAAATCATTGGGTTTGATTATTTTCCGCAAATAATCAAAAGGGTTTGTTTGTTTGTCAAAAACATTCAATCGTTTGTGTGTTGTGCGATTTCCAGAATTCTGTCCGAGTTCCAATTTCGTTTTCCAGTTCCTGTTTCCTGTGTTCATCAAATAAAAAATTTTCATTCTTCAAGTTTGTTCCTCACATCTTAAATTAAAAATCTCCAGAAGACATCTTCACCCAATTTGAACCCCATCCTCCTTAAAATTCCCGTTTTCATCATCTGCCTTCATTCTATCGTCCAGATTAACATGTCACCACAAAATCCACCATAACTCAATCATTCCTTATCCGATTAATCAGATTCATTGTCTAAATTTTAGTTCATAAAAAGTTCTACAACTTTGCTTCTCTCCTCGAAACCAAATTCCCAGCCAATTAACCCAGAAATGTCTTCATATTTCCTGTTCCAATTTTATCCGTTAAAAACTAGATTGCCCAAAACTTTTCCAATAACCACCATACCCTATTCCGATCAATTTCAGGCCATTCCTCCATCAAGATATCTAGCCATCCAGATTCTGGACCTTATCATAAGTTATGGTTTACTAGATGCTGTCATATTAGTTTGCACATTAGTTAACGAGTCAATGAATCAGTTCTTGTACTAACTGTTAGAGTAGTGCCTTAAAGGCAATCGCCTTTAGCGCATTTTGTACAAAGTTGTATACATACTTTATGAATAAATAAAGAAAGGCATATTTCATTAATTTTATGTTCATTATTTATGAATTGATATTGATCAATAAGCAAATTAATGAAGTCCATGATATATGACATAGCATGAAGGAAATTATGATGTGATCATACTACTGAGATTCCTATCATGTGCAATTATATCAGTATCTAAATTATCCCTAGTCATAGGATTACTAAAACTGGACATCGGTAATCCGGAGAGACTAGCACATCTCAAGCTCCTTGATTTGATCAAGCAGTGGATCTCAGAAACTGTAAATATGAGATATTTAGGGTTGAGATGTGAATGCTTATTAGAGGTAGTAAGTACATTGGATGACCTGCTATGAGATCATCACATGGATGTCCTATTCTAATGTAAGTGATAATCTCATCATAGCAATGGTGCAAGTATCCTTAGACTTGAGTACTCAAGGATATCTTGGATACTG
Organism: Erythroxylum novogranatense; assembly: GCA_029891385.1. Lineage (NCBI taxonomy): Eukaryota > Viridiplantae > Streptophyta > Magnoliopsida > Malpighiales > Erythroxylaceae > Erythroxylum > Erythroxylum novogranatense. Next base: position 58,383,253 of record CM057225.1, on the reverse strand, counting down.
ATTCTGTGCTTTGACTGTTGGATCGCGTACGGTCCGAGTATTCACAATACGCTGCGAAAAAGACCATACAAAAACATCACGTATAATCGAAAACACGAAGGATTAACGAAAATACCTTATTTTCGTGGGTGGATTGCTTCTTTTCGGATTCCAAGACACTGCAAATCGCTAATGCCCTCTACCGGTATCCACAGGAGCATGCACGATCCGAAATTGCGGTCAGTAGTGTGCTAGCACGTCCTGAAAACCTTTCTGAACGCCGCACGATCTTTCTCTTAGATGGCGGCTAGGGTTTCCTGACAATTGTGTCGTTAATCTAATGAGACCTAAGCTTCTCTATTTATAGAGAAACCCTAATCCCGTTTAGGCCCTATTAAGTTTCGACCCATTATATCATATATAATAAAAGCCCGACAACTTAATTCAATATAGCCTAATAAATATATCTAAATATATTTATTCAATACCTAATAAATTAGGCCCAAGAGAATAAGCCCAGATCACATCACTCTTTGTGTGCGACCCTGTAGGCTCATTTGATGTTGGCAATGGGCTTGATTACACTTCAAGGCCCATAAGTCATAAGCGGCCTCTAGCAAGACATTATGACTACCCAAATTAAATGAGGATCGATAATCTGATTTAACCTGTAACTATGGTTATAAGCTCAGTCCTTTTGTAACACGATATCAAGATTAATTACAAGGCATGGTACATGTCAACCTTTGATTAATCATAGTTTCTTGATCCCCAAGTTGACTGATTATAACAAATGACATTGATGACTCTTCATCAATTCATTTGAGCACGCCATGCATTTCTTCACCACACTTGTCAAGAGGCCCAAATGATATCTCTCTCATTTAAGAGAGGTACAAATCCCATCTACGTCATTCACATCCCTCCGCATGATTCATTTGATGTCCAACATAAGACTGTTTGTTATTCGGTTAAAAATAACTTAGTCTAATATCAAAACACCGAATTCCTCATGTAGGGAACCATGATGACTTCAGGTCAAAGGACTAAAGTCAAACCATATTGAGAATCACTAATGACATGAAACCATGTAGTATTCTCCTTTTGGGTCGATCCAATATATGTTCTCTAGCATATATCTATGTTTCTGATTTGATATCTCATATCCATGATCAGTAAAACGTGATCATCAATCAGAACACATACTAGTCTTAATTCATTATTGTTCTACCAATAATGATCGACTAGGGACAGTCTAGAATAGTATTATAATACTTATGGTTTTACTATCAAGTCACATACTTGATGACATAAGTTTAATACCATTCATGGAATGTAAATCACATTACATAAATGAAATACATGCATATATGAAACGGAATACCTCATAATATATTATTAACAAATCATAATGTTAATATATGAATCACAAATGTTCATTGGCCTAGGCACACTACTAACAATCTCCCACTTGACTAGGCCCGATGCCGGATATCTAATACCTATAGACCTCAGATGACTCTCATGTTTAGGTCATGGAAGAGGCTTAGTAAATGGATCACAATGTTGTCATCTGTGCCCACTGCATATCTTCACGTCTCCTCTTCTAATGATCTCTAATCAAATGGAAACGTCTCGAGTATGTGTTTGGATCTATGATGCTAATTTGGTTCCTTAGCTCGTGCTATAGCCCCATTATTATCACAATAAAGGTCTATAGGACTTGCAATGCTAGGAACAATTCCAAGCTCGTGATGAACTTCCGATCCATACGACTTCCTTAGCGACATCCGAGGCAAGAATGTACTCAAACGGTTGTAGAATCGACAATGTTGTCTTGCTTTGAACTTTTCCACTCACGCACCTCCATTCAAATGTAACACAAAACGATTGCGATTTGAAATCATCTATGTCGATGAAAACCAGCATCGGTGTAACCATTTACAACTAGCTCTCCTTCAAGTCCTCCATAGACTAGAACATATCCTTAGTTCTTCTCAAGTACTTAAGGATGTTCTTAATCGCTATCCAAATGACTCTCACCATAATTAGATTGGTATCTACTTGTTATGCTCAAAGCATATAAGACATCTGGTCGAGTACATAACATGGCATACATGATAGATCCAATTGCAGATGCATATGGAATCTTACTCATGCGCCAAGCTCCTTATCCAAGTAGGACAATCCTTCTTAGAAAGCTTGATTCCATGTGACATAGGTAAGAATCCTCTTTTGGAATCTTGCATACTGAACCTTTTCAGTACCTTATCTATGTATATACTCTGACTTAGACCTATAAGCTTTCTTGATCTATCTCTATAGATCTTAATGCCTAAAACATAGGCAGCCTCACCTAAGTCTTTCATTGAGAAACGTTTCCTTAACCAAATCTTGACACTCTGTAAGGTCGAAATATCGTTTCTAATGAGCAATATGTCATCAACATATAAAGCTAAAAAGACAACAACACTCCCACTAACCTTTTTTGTAAACACAAGGTTCATCTTCATTCTTGATGAATCCAAACTCTTTGACAACTTCATCAAAACGAAGATTCCAGCTTCTTGATGCTTGCTTCAATCCATAAATGGATCTTTGAAGCTTGCACACCTTTCCCGAATTCTTAGGATGGACAAAACCCTCAGGCTGTATCATATATACATCCTCAAGTAAGTTTCCATTAAGGAAAGCCGTTTTGACATCCATTTGCCATATCTCATAATCGTAGTATGCAGCTATGGCAATAAGAATTCTAATAGATTTGATCATGACCACTGGAGAAAATGTCTCATCATAATCAATTCCATGAACTTGTCGATAACCTTTAGCAACAAGTATTGCTTTATAAGTGTGCACATTTTCATCTATGTCGAGTTTCTTTTTGAAAACCCATTTGCATCCAATGGTCTTCAAGCCATCAGGTGGATCAATTAAAGTCCAAACTTGATTGTCATACATGGATTGCATCTCTGCTTTCATGGCCTCTAACCATTTAGCAGATTCTGGACTTTCCATAGCTTTTTGATAGGTTATGGGCTCATTATGATCGATGAGCATCACATTATCATCATCAGTAACGAGAAATCCATATCTCTCGGGCTCATGACGAATCCTATCAGATCTACGTAGGCCTTGTGTTGTTGAAGACTGCTCATCAACAACTTGTGAGCTTGCTTCAATCTCCTTTTCAGGCTCAATGTCATTTTGTGAAACTTGAATTTCTTCGAGTTGTACTTTACTCCCACTGTTTCCTTTGGAAACAAATTCCTTCTCTAAGAAGAAACCATTTCGAGCAACAAACACTTTGTTCTCTGATGGGATGTAAAAGTAATATCCTTTAGTTTCCTTAGGATATCCCACAAAATAACATTATTCAGATTTGGGTGCCAACTTGTTAGCAATTGGACGCTTCACATAAGCCTCAGAATCCCAAATCTTTAGAAAAGATAAATTGGGACGCTTCCTAGTCCATATCTCATAAGGTGTCTTTTCTACAGCCTTTGAAGGAATACGGTTCAATATGAATGCTGCGGTTTTTAAAGCATAGCCCCAGAAGTATTTTAGAAGATCAGTTTGACTCATCATTGATCGAACCATATCTAATAGAGTTCGATTTCTCCTTTCAGAAACACCATTCCATTGGAGGTCGGATGAGGGAATTATGCCCAAAAGGGTGGACTATGTTCACACCCAAAATCTAATTAAAAATGTCTTGGCGTGATTGCCATAACTTTTCATATAGATGTCGGATTAAGTTCGTTTTTAGACCATTAGAAAGAAGACATCTAGATCTACAACTCTCATGAAGACCACAAAATGAGATTCGGCCTCTAAATAAGTCACAAATCACCATTTTCCCGTGGCTGTCCGTTAAACGGACACACATGTCTGTTTAACGGACACGTTCGGGTGGAAGTGTCCCAAATGCTTCGAGATTGTCCGTTAAACGGACATGCAAGTCCGTTTAACGGACATGGGCAGGTGAAAGAGTGTTTTTGTACCCGAGGCTGTCCGTTTAACGGACATCGAGTTTTCCAAAACTCCACATCTTCAACCCAACTTCAAAATCACTTGTAACTATCACCTTTCAAAACTCATAACTTCTTATTCCTAGCTCCAATATGTGCATATTATACCTCCATGGAAAGATAACGAGATGAACTACAAATCTCATGAAGGATGCAAAAGTTAACTCCATCATTTATTGAGGTAAAAACTCATTCGAATGCACTACTCTGACAATGACCAATGAAACAGTGGAAAGGCTACATGAACAGTAACTGATATAGGTTTTACCCCCATAAGTTTTTACACCTAACTCCAAATGAGGCAAATTATACACCATTTGAAAGGTCTAATCTTAAGCGACAATCTTTAAGAAGATCTCTCAATTCAATTCAAACTCTAAGAGAGTCTAAATCACCAAGAAAGGTTTGTCAAATTTTGCCAAAAATTTGATAGCACCTCCTTTAAAAGTTCACTATCCAAACTTCAATTCAATTTAATCCAACTCAAGTACCTGCATCAAAACCTCTATCTTCAATCTCTCACAACACACACCAATCCAAATATCCCAAAGGATCAACTTCAATAGCAACAACACACTCCTAGCATTCTAATCATATCCAAACTATAACACAATTACATTTTCCCCTTTCTTGTCAGATTCAAACCATACAATGATGCAATTATTTTAAAACATGCATGAATTGCACAAAATACATTAGAACTGAACATTCTTGCATTCATATGAAAATATGAGTTATTACAAGGCTTTAGAGGGCATTTTAAGCCACTACCTCGAATCCAAAATACAAACTTGCAAAAGCATCATTTGCCCAAAATGCATCTAAAGCATTGATTTACAAAAATTAACTTGAAATACAAAAATTATCCATTTTTGGAGCAATGCCTTTAAGCTCGGTGGTCGATCTCGTGCTCCTCACCTGGAGATGGGACGAAATTGGAGGGGGTGAGCTTATGCTCGTGGGTAACATATTTATATTTATGCAAATAAGCTGAATTTATTTTATTATCCATACTGCTAGCAAATCTCTCATCAAACAATCATACAACTTTGCGTTTCATAAATTCATCAAGCTAAAAGCATAACTTTCATGATTCATGCATCTATCATTCTTGCAAATACTTGCTAACACATAAACACATAGCTAATGGTTCGGTAAGATAAGTCCACAATAACTGACGAACTACACAAGTGTAGTCATATGTTGAGGAGTCCAAAAAGGAACATCCTTGCCACAATCGGCAAAGTGAAGGGTTTATGGTCAACGTGCACGTGACTCATTGGGTGGACTTAATTATCCACATAACATGAATTCATGCATCAAAATCTGGACTTTTCTTGTCCACTGGTTGATTTCTGAAAATGGATTTTTCATGCATCCAAATAGCTGATTTTTGAAAAATGTATTTCATGCTTATCTCACATTTCATGATTTCACTAATATTCATGTTCATTCAATTCATGAACTTGTCAAGCAATATCAAGCAATGTCATATACTGTTCAAACTTTCACATAATGGCAATCATAAATCAATTTATACACAATCAAAGCTCAATCAATGCTCATCCCAAGGTAGTTGGAAAACATTAATTTCCTTAGTTGAGATAGTATTTAAAGCTTACTAACATAAAGATAAAAATGAAACCCACCTTATATCTTGCTTAATCCTTGCTTAGGAGTGCTCTTCTCCTCTCTCTTGCTCTACTTCAAGAGAAACAAAAACCCATTTCAACATAACTTCAATTGAAAATCTACATAACCTCTTACATGAAATTAACTTGAAAATCACTAAACCCACTTCATTTCTAAGCTTTCTACACCATAACCTAACTAAAAGCTAACACTTAAAATCATGACTTACCTTGGTTCTTGACTCAACCAAAGAGTTTCTTGGTTCAAGGTGTAGCTTAGCTCTTCCTCTATACTTTTCCTTCTTGAACTTTCTTCAAACACTTACTTAATCTCTTGGAAACTCAAGACCTAGCCAAGCTCTTCCTTTTTCTTCTTCTCCCTTCTCCTTCCACGAATTCTCCCTCTCTCCCTCTAATTTTCGTAACTTCCCTCTCTTCTTCTACTAACCCACTTAATTCCTTCTCTTTTATACTACTTACTAACTTACTTAAGCCTATAGGCCTAAAGCCCAACTCACTTCTTCTTCCTTCCTTCTTATATTCTCTTTAAACTACTCAAGCCCATTTATCTTTTAAGCCCATCTTATTCTTCTTTCCTTTCCTGCCACATTAAGGCCCAACTAACACATTTAATCTCATTAACTCACCACCTAACTCTTTAATGCTATCACATACTAATTAATGTCAACTCAATTAATGCTAACTTAACTTACTCAATTAATCTAATCATGCTTAATTAAATTTTTTTTTTGGGGCTAACATAAGTCCTAAGAAAGCTTTGGCTTAACACTCAAAACTTAGTTATTTAGGTAGAAAACTCTTTTCAATTACATCACATGTAACTTTTGATGGGCTTATGTGAAAATACATCTTATGTACTGCATGTATGTAAAAACCCAATCTTATTCCCTAAGCCCAAAACCGTTTTGATAGCTTAGTTAAGTTTAACCATACTTTACCTATGAATAGCACCATTATTCAAATGTCTTCCCAAGATAATCCCCACATGCCTTGCTTTGGCAAAAAACCCACATAAGAATGAGCTAGAGATAAACATTGGTAAAGATTTATGGAAGGCATATAAACTTAAAATTACGATGAGGGTCGTTCTTAGAAGGTTGTTAATCCTTATAAAGAATTATGGAAGAATACAAAACGCTTGTTACAACCTTGGCTTGATTCTAATTGTTGATTTGAAAAATTTAACTTAATAATTCAACTCTTGAAAAATTAAATTAAATTCCAAAAACCCTTTCCTAATAAATAATCCTTTGAAAACAATTTTAATATTTTAATAAAACACCTTTTATTATTATTAGGAGTATTTATTAATTTAATCTCTATTATTAAAAAAATATAAGATAAATTAGGGTTTTTAAAACAATTTAAAACAAATTATAAAGGGGAGGGAGGGGCGTCTGGCGCGTGCACTGCACGCGCCAACGCTGGCACAGGTGGGGCGTGCCCACGCCCCTAGTAGACGCGGGCGCGTGTCCCACACGCGTCCGTCGTCTTTTCCAACCTTCTTCCTCTCTCCCTCAATGATTTCTCTCTCCTTTTCTTCTGGATGTTTCTTCCACTACTCCCACGTTTCCACACGACCACGTTGAACCGCACCCCACGTCGCACGCATAACCGTCGGATCTCCAAGAAAAATGTGAAGCTTGAATCGTCGGGTCTCCAACCGATGGTTCCCTTTCGTCACCGCCGACTGTGGCGTCACCGGAGACGTCACAGAGGCACCGTGCGATGCCCACGAGTGGCGTCGCATGCGATAGATTGCCAAAAAACACCATCGGTTTTCTTCAACAACCACGACAGTAAACACAAAGACAAGGGAAAAAGGAAAAAAAAACGCAGATCCAAGATACCCAGAAAAACGCAAAAACAAATGGGAGAACAAAAACACAATTGCAGATAAATACAAGGGAGAATTCATGTAAACAATCTGGAAACAATTTCCAGAAACTCAAGTATGTGATTCAGCAGTAAATACAAGCAATCTCCGAAGCCAAACTTCGCATATTTGGGTTAGGGAAGAAATTAGGGATTTCAGAAGCAAGTATATATGAAATTGGGGATTTCAAATCTAAAGGCAGCCGACGTAAAGAATAAAGAAAATCCTAAATTCCATTGTCTGGTCATCGCATAACCACAAAAGAAAAATCCAGAATCACCACAATTCATGTATCGTATAATCAGAATTTCAGAAACCACTTAGCACCGTATATGCGTTAGAAGACAATTCCTGATCATGCATAATTGAGTAATACAAAAACAGTCCGGAAACGATTTTCAGAATCGGGAAACTATTCCAAAAACACGATATACATTAAAGCAGAAACCTTTTCTACGGTATATTGCGTTTCCGAAGCATCAAAAACACAAATCAACAATCATAATCAAGCCTCTAATCCAAGATTAACGATTAAACCTGGCTCTGATATCACTGTTGGATCGCGTATGGTCCGAGCATTCACAATACGCTGCGAAAAAGACCATACAAGAACATCACGTATAATCAAAAACACGAAGGATTAACGAAAATACCTTATTTTCGTGGGTGGATTGCTTCTTTTCAGATTCCAAGACACTGCAAATCGCTAATGCCCTCTACCGGTATCCACACGAGTATGCACGATCCGGGCTACGGTTGTAGTGTGCTAGCACGATCTTTTTCTTGGATGGCGGCCAGGGTTTCTTGACAATAGAGTCCTTGACCTATTGAGACCTAAGCTTCTCTATTTATAGAGAAACCCTAATCCCATTTAGGCCCCATTAAGTTTCGGCCCATTATATCATATATAATAAAAGCCCAACAACTTAATTCAGTCTGGCCCAATAAATATATCTAAATATATTTATTCAATACCTAATAAATTAGGCCCAAGAGAATAAGCCCAGATCACATCACTCTTTGTGTGCGACCCTGTAGTCTCATTTGATGTTGGCAATGGGCTTGATTACACTTCAAGGCCCATAAGTCATAAGCGGCCTCTAGCAAGACATTATGACTACCCAAATCAAATGAGGATCGATAATCCGATTTAACCTGTAACCATGGTTATAAGCTCAGTCCTTTTGTAACACGATATCAAGATTAATCATAAGGCATGGTATATGTCAACCTTTGATTAATCATAGTTTCTTGATCCCCAAGTTGACTGATTATAACAAATGACATTGATAACTCTTCATCAATTCATTTGAGCATGGCCATGCATTTCTTCAGTCACACTTGTCAAGAGGCCCAAATGATATCTCTCTCATTTAAGAGAGGTACAAATCCCATCTACGTCATTCACATCCCTCCGCATGATTCATTTGATGTCCAACATAAGACTGTTTGTTATTCGGTTAAAAATAACTTAGTCTAATATCAAAACACCGAATTCCTCATGTAGGAAACCATGATGACTTCAGGTCAAAGGACTAAAGCCAAACCATATTAAGAATCACTAATGAAATGAAACCATGTAGTATTCTTTATGTGGGCCGGTACAATTTATGTTCTCTAACATATATCTATGTTTCTGATTTGATATCTCATATCCATGATCAGTAAAACATGATCATCAATCAGAACACATACTAGTCTTAATTCATTTTTGTTCTTCCAATAATGATCGACTAGGGATAGTCTAGAATAGTGTTATAACACTTATGGTTTTACTATCAAGTCACATACTTGATGACATAAGTTTAATACCATTCATGGAATGTAAATCACATTACATAAATGAAATACATGCATATATGAAACGGAATACCTCATAATATATTATTAACAAATCATAATGTTAATACATGAATCATAAATGTTCATTAACCTAGGGCACACTATTAACAATTCTAAAACTTGTCAAGGAAATAAGCTAATCGTTGAGGTATAATGCATCCCTGCAAAGCATAAGGAAGCTTATATCAATATTGATTTCAATGTCTGATAGTTTGGTGAACTTATTAATAGAGTTGAGGATGGTAATAACTGATTTAGAGTTAACTTTTCAAAACATCAACAAATCATATACAAAAGAAAGAGTGAACAACTTCACTCTATCATAGTTTTTATGAAACATGAAAGGAGGATTCTCCTATATGTTGAATGCTATGAGTCTTAGCAACACCTCCATGTAGATTGAGAAAGATAGATAAGGGATCACTTTTCCTTACGCCTCACACGTTTGGGTTATCTAACCTAAGTTTTGTTGTTCCTAGTGATATATGATCATTAGATGCTACTAATAAATATCAAATGTAACAATTATAGATTGCATTCAACATTCTAGTAATATGTTTAAATATAGAACAATCAAAATAACGTATTAAGATCATCTATCCAAAACCTAATTCAATTAACACAAACAACACAACAATCCAAAAAGAGATTACAACATTAATAAGATGAAATAACTTAATCGTGACTTGGTTTTGATATCCTCATTGAACTAGCATTGGGAAGTTATCCTTCCATTTTAGTCTTTAAGCACCCACCATTGGCCATCCTCTCCATCTCCACTATCGGTGTTGAAGATTGAAGAAAAATCGAAGAGAAAAATGAGAGAAAACTGAAGGCTAGGTTATGTCCCTAATTTTTTTTTGTCGTCACCCCCTTTCATTCTGAAGTAGCCTTTTAGCTTTAAAAAACTATCGTTTAAACAAGCAAATGACACCTGGCCTTCTCATGCCTATGAGTGGCCTCTCATTAGTGTAAGAAGGACTCATAGGAGTGACTTAACAAGTCATACCTGTTGGACCATGTTTTTGGAACCCAACATTCGGAGTCATAAAAACGTGGGCGAACTCGTTTCTTATAAGTTCAGAGCATATTTTGGGAAACTTCAAATCAGAATTTTAATTTCGAATCTTTGAAACATTTGTTCCCCCTTGTATTAACTTTCTAATGACACCAAAATCGTTCAATTTGGTTAAAAAATCTAAGAATTAAAGCCCAAACATTTTCGGGTTGTTACTAAACTGAAATTGTACACTATACTTAACTTCCTACCAAAAATTGAAAGTCTTAGAGTTCGAATTAAAATTTCAATACTTTAGATAATTTATAGATCTATGTTTCTAGTTTATGTAGAGACAAGAATCATCACATTTGGATCTATAATGATTAATATATCACCAAAATACTAAAGCATGCTCAGTAAAAAAAAATCCAACTCATATTCTTCCAACCAATCCCCTTACTTTGTTTCAATTCATCTTTTTCAAATTAATTCCAAAAGCTATAAATTTTTTGAGAGATAGATAAATGTGTTATGAATCTAATGCTTCAAAAATCAAGTCATTTGGAGGTCGGACGACAAAGTTATGGTCAAAAGAGTGAAACATGTTCAGGTGAGGGGGAAAACTGGTGAGTTGCGATCGTGTTTAAGCACGATCGCGCGCTTTCCTCCTGTTCTTCTTCTTCCGACAACTCAACTTCTAAACTCCATAACTTTTGATCTAGATCTCACAATTTTGAAAACTTTATATCAATAGAAAGCTAAAAGAAAGATCTACAACTTCTATGCAGAATTTAAAAATAGTTTCTGCCTTTATAAGGGTCAAAATTTCAATTAAAGTAATTGTCTCGAAAGTTTCATCTTAAACAGCATCCAAACTTCTACTGATCATATCTTCCAACTCCATCGTCCAAAAATTTCATAATTTATATCCATGGAAAGATGAAAAGATAAGCTACAACTTTTATGAGATAACTTTAGCTAATTCTACTTAGATTGATACAATTTTTCCTTTGAGTTCAGAACACAATTTTTATATCTATGAAAGCTTGCAAAATGTAATATCTCTTCATATCAATCCACCACTAAGCACCTTTCGGCAACTCTTAACCCTCAACTCAAGCAATTCATCTCACATAACCTTTCCAATCCTCAACTCAAGCAATTCATCCCACATAACCTTTCCAATCTCTAACATGCTATTCTCAAACAAACACCCGATTGCAATTTCAACAAAGAAGAATATGCACATACACCTCCCTCTTCCATGACCATCATAGTCAACCTATAAAATAGCATACTCATACACAAAAAGGAATTCCTTAAATTCTCATTCTCATCAGTAAGCAAAGTAAATATTTGACCAAGCTTTATTCACATATCAACATACACATCACCAATTTAACACAAGATACAAAATACATTGGATGCTCAATGTTTGATATGTTTATAAAGCTATCAAAAAGTCTAACCACTAACTTAGTTACAAAAGTCTCTAATATTTTGGAGTTTCCAATGCCTTGTAAGGTTCAATGTTGGACCCCGAACTTTTCTTAAAATTTTGAAGTATAAATTGACAATTAAATGAGGAATTTGTGGTGAATTATTTATGTGCAAAGAAAAAGAAAATTCAAGAATGTAAAGTATTATATGAGATTAAGATAGGTGAAATATGCTTTTGTTATTGATGTTTATGATTAATTATGTCCTAAAATGGTGTTTTGAGTTTAAATGGAATTGATAGTGAGTGAATTGCTTTAAATGGAGTTGAAAATCAAGAAATGATTATTGTGTTAGATTTTGGAGAATTGAAAATTTGAAAATTTTGTGGATGAATAGTAGCAGAAAATGCCAATTTGGATCTGAAACTTTGCAAATTTTTTTGGCTTGATCTAGGTAGATTTTGATAAAATGATCTTCATCAAAATTGTAACTTCTGTTGAAAGCTTTCTATCGCTATGAAGTATGACATTTTTTGATATCGGGATTGAAAGTTATGATCTTTCGAAGTTAAGGTTATTTTGTTTCATTTTTTAAAAATGCTCATAAGTGTAGATTGTGTGTACTGTGTTTTGAGGAAAATTTTGGATTGATGTGGTTTAAATTGGATTAAGTGGTCTACATGAAAGTTATCGGAAATGTGCATAGCTTTTAAATGAGGTAAAATATGCTAATTATGGATGTGAGAATTGAAAGAAGTGAATGCTTGAAGTTTGGCTATTGTTTAGGTGATTTTTAACAGGGCAGAAACTTTGAGGTTGCAATTGTTTTTATGTTCTTCATGAAAGTTTTAGATTATGTTTTTATCTGTTCATTGATATAAAGTATGACATTTTTGGACCTTGGAGCTGAAAGATAGAAATTTTAGAAGTTGTGATACTGTTTAGGATAATATAAATGTGGACAGAAACTTTGATTAGGATTTTGACCCCCTTTAGAGATGGACTTGGTTTTTAAGTCCTTCATGGAAATTGTAGAACTTTCTTTTATCTTTCCACTGATACCAAATTTGAAAACTTTAGAGTTCTGAATCACAAGTTGTGAATTTTAGAAGTTGGAAGGTCGGAAGAAGAGAAGGAGAAGCGCCCCCTCGTGAGGGCGAGCGGCCGCACTCGGTCGCCCTGGCGAGCGAGCGGCTCGTGAGCGCCTCGCCTGCTCGCGAACGCGAGCTTCGATTTGGAATTTTTCCTGACCGACTTCTCTCCATTCTTTTAGCCATAACTTTTTCGTCCGACTTCCGATCGACCAGATTTTTGAAACGTTGAATTCCTAAGATATCCCTCTATCTGTCCATGAAAAATTGTGGATTTTTGAGATTAAATTAAGGATTATTAATTTAGTCAAAGTGAGTTGGAAAATTTTCTAAACATGTTTCAGTATTTTAGTAAATTCTTGGTCTGTGGAGGTCCAATTGAGTTGATTCTTATTGAAAAATAAATTAGAGACATGGAATTACAAGTTATCTGAAGGGACGGAATTTTAATTCAGACTCTAGGACCTTCAATTTCTGAATTGAATTTGGGTTTAATGTTCAGTCTTGGATTAGCAAGAGCTGAAAGTATTTTGGCTGTAACTTTTGATCTAGTCATCCAAATGAGGTGATTTTTGATTTGGATTAAACTAGAGAGATAAGGCTACAAATTGTCTGAAGAAATTGAGTTTCAATATAGTCTTTGAATATCAATCTTTGGATGGAAATAAATCGCAGGAAAAAGTTTTAGCATAAGAATAGTCTAAAATGTTTGAAGTATAACTTTTGGAGTAGTGAACCAAATTAAATGATTTTGGTGTCATTATGAAATTGAGACAATGAGGAACATTTCTCTAGAAGGAAGTTTTAGCAAATTCCTTCAATTTGATGATTTGAAAAATGTCCTAAGTTAAGCATGATTTAATGATCTTTTGAGACTTTGTTATATTTTATTATTTTGGGGATTTAATTAACATGTTAATGTGAGTAATTAGCGTGTTAAATTGAGTAAGACCATATGACATGGATTAAATTGAATTAAAGTGGTAAGATATGCATGAAGGGAAAAATTGGAAGAATACTTAAGGTTTTAAGTTATAAGGCTTATATGTAAGGGCATAAAGGTCATTTCTCACTCATTAATGACACTTTTGTAAATAAGAAGAAGGATTCTACGTATAAGAAGAAGAGAAGCACCAAATTAGAAAGGAAAATCAAAGGAAGAAGAGAAAAGAGAGGAGAGTTTCGGATGGAAAGAAAAGGGAGAAAGAAGAAAGAAGAAGAACTAGGGCTTGATTTTTCTTGGTTTTCAAGAAGGATTTGGATGAAGATTCAAGAGGGAAAAATGAAGAGGAGCATGGGAGCTTTCTTACAAACAAAAAAGATCCGAGATTGGAGAAGATTAAGGTAAGAAAATATTTTTGATCTTTGAATTTTTAAAGAGATTTTGGTTTAGATAGCTTGAAAATGTTATGGGTTTGAGATTTCTAAGTGGAATTTTGGTGATTTGCTTCTTTGGGTGTCTCAATTTTTGGGTTCCTAATGATTTAGGAATTATGCAATTTGTGAAGGAATCAAAAGAGGAAATAGGAGTGTGAACAAGTTTTAAGCATGGAATTAAGGTGGGTACCATGTTTATAATTTGAATTATAAGCTAATTATGTGTTTTCGAAAAATCAAGAAAGCAAAATTGTTTTAAAATTATTATTTTTGAATGATTAAATTCCTTGCTTTTGGAATGATTTAAGAAATTGCAATAATTGTTGAATTCATTGTTTTCGAATGATTTGAATAATTTGATAATGTTGCTAAAGTGTTGCATTCTTTGTGTTTGATTGATTGAAGAATTGTTTATGTGAATTTGATAGTTATGTAGATTTTGAATTTGTGGAAATTGAGAATGGAAATTTTGTTTAATGTTTGACATGATTATGAGAACTAAGTTTTCAAAATATGCCTTCGGGCAATCCGATTTTCAAGTATGAAATCTATTATGTGGGTTTGGTTATGTCCCATAAGTTGTCAAGTGCCCTTGTCAAAAGCTTCGGCCGCCTGCTCTCTAGTGGCATTGGAGCTCCGTTAAGGACTCCCATAAGTTCACGGCTACACTGGACCGCTATGCGGGAAGGTGTAGTACGTTCTATTCACGGCTATACAGGATCGCTATGCGGGAATGTGTAGTACGTTCTATTTTCTGGACCGACCCAAACCATTTATGATGTGTTATGTGTTTTGTTTTGTTTATAAGTGTGCTGCATACGTGAATTTTAAAAATTGATCATGAATGATTTGAAAAGTTGAAAAGTTTGAGAAATAAGCATTTTTGATAAATTTCTATTGTGGAATTTCTTTAAAATGACAAAAGTTTTGAAAATTGATTTTTGCTTATTTTTCGGTTATAAACATGATATCTACGGGTTGTAAAGCTCACCCCCTTTCATCCCTATCTCCAAGTAATGAGCAGGAGATCGGATGAAAGAAAGTCAAGACATCTGTCTGTTTGTGCATATACTTGTGTTTTAAGTTAAATTATTGTAAAAATAAGAGCTTAGGCTTATGTTGTGTATTTTGGAGATTTTTGTATCTTTGTATTTTGGTTTATGATTGATGTTCTGGATTACATTCACCTGATCTTGGAAAAAAGGTTTTCTTTCCATGTTTCAGGGAAGCAGGAAGGATTAGCCACGACTGCTTACCAGGAGACAGACTTCACACCAGAAGAAAGAGGGAGTGATCTCTTTTCTCTTGAACTTCATAAATTGATTCCTTTTGTTATGCAACCTCCTGTGCTTGAGCTCAAACCCCTACCTACTACTTTAAAGTATGCCTTTCTTGAGTCTGATGAGCTATTACCTGTCATAATTGCTAGTACCTTGTCCCACACTGAGGAAGAGAGACTCATGAATGTTTTGAGGGAACACAAGAGAGCTATAGGATGGACATTAGCAGATATACCTGGCATTTGCCCAGCTATTTGCACACACAGGATTTTATTGAATGAAGGGTCAAAATCAGTGAGGCAACCTCAAAGAAGACTCAACCCGCTTATCTTGGATGTTGTAAAGAAGGAAATAATGAAGTTGTTGAGTGCAGGGATAATATATCCAATTTCTGATAGTGAGTGGGTTAGTCCAATTCATGTAGTGCCAAAAAAGAGTGGGATAATGGTGGTAAAAAATGATAGGAATGAGCTTATTCCTACCAAAGTGCAGAATTCGTGGCGTGTGTGTATAGATTATAGATGATTAAATGACGCCACAAGAAAAGACCATTTCCCTCTCCCTTTTATTGATCAAATGCTTGAAAGGCTTGTAGGCAAATCACATTATTTTTTTTTGGATAGTTTCTCTGGGTACTTTCAAGTTCCCATTGCACTGGAGGACCAAGACAAAACCACTTTTACATGCCCTTTTGGCACCTTTGCATATCGAAGGATGACTTTTAGTTTATATAATGCCCCAGGAACTTTCCAGCGTTGCGTGATGGCTGTTTTCTATGAATTTTTAGAGGAATGTATGGAAGTGTTTATGGATGATTTCACAGTCTATAGTGATTCTTTTGATGCTTGCTTATTTAGTCTTGCAAAATTTTTACAAAGATGAATTGAAAAGAATTTGTTTCTGAACTTTGAGAAATGTCATTTCATGGTCAGTGAAGGAATCGTGCTCGGTCATTTAATTTCTAGCAAGGGGATTGAAGTAGATAAAGCTAAGATTGAGGTTATATCTTCTTTTCCTTACCCGGCTTGTATTCGTGACATACGATCATTTTTGGGTCATGCAGGATTTTACAAGTGCTTCATAAAGGATTTAAGCAAAATTGCATTACCTCTCTCCAAGCTTTTAAAAAAAATGAAAAATTTGAATTTGATGATTCCTGCAAGAATGCCTTTAACATGCTGAAATCAAAACTCATTTCTCCACCTATTTTAGTTTCTCCTGATTGGAATTTACCTTTTGAGCTTTCAAGTGATGCATCTAATTATGCTGTAGGGGCTATGTTGGGTCAACGGGAGGAGAGACTACCAAGAGTTATCGCATATACCTCGAAAACACTGGATCCAGCTCAAATCAACTATACAACAACTGAAAAAGAGCTGTTTGTAGTAGTTTTTTCTTTGGAAAAATTTAGGCAATATCTGTAAACTCACATGTTACCATTTTTACTGATCATGCAGCTGCTCGATATCTCCTCAAGAAACCACAATCGAAGCCTAGACTGATACGGTGGGCATTGCTACTCCAAGAATTTGATATCGAGATAAAGGATCGAGCGGGAGTGACAAACCATGTAGCCTACCATTTGAGCAGGCTACCGAGCAACACAGAGGGAGTGGATTCTTCCGAACTTACCTGTGATTCATTTCCTGATTCGGTTCTATGTGCTTCAATTTTTAAAGAACCTTGGTATGCACATATTGTCAATTACCTAATGCCTGGACTCACTCCTCCTTTTATGTCTCAGGCACAAACTCAGAAGCTAAAGAGTGAAGCTCGACATTACATTTGGGATGCCCCTTATCTGTGGAGAATGTGCAGTGACCAAGTAATCCGAAAATGTGTGCCTCATGAAGAGTGTAATGATATAATTTCAGCTTGTCATTCAATGGTTTGTAGTGGTCATTTCAGTGCAAGGAGAACATCTAGGAAAATTCTCGATTATGGTTTTTATTGGCCTACACTTTTTAAGGATTCATTGAAATTTTGTCGGTCATGTGATAAATGTCAACGATTTGGAGGATTAGGGAAGCGACATGAAATGCCATAGCAACCTCTTTTATTTTGTGAAAATTTTGATGTTTGGGGAATTGATTTCATGGGCCCATTTCCTCCTTTTTTTGGCTTTGTGTATATCCTTTTACCTGTTGATTATGTGTCCAAATGGATAGAGGCCATTCCTACCAGAAAAGATGATTCCCAAGTCGTGTCTAAGTTTCTTAAGTCCAACATTTTTTGTTGATTTGGCATACCAAAAGCTGTGGTTAGTGATAAGGGAACACATTTTTGTAATAGATTCATTGATAACCTATTTTTCAATTTTGGGGTCACTCACAAAGTCTCCACTGCATAACGCCCACAAACCAATGGACAAGCTAAAGTTTCAAACAGAGAGGTGTAGCACATTTAGGAGAAAATTGTGAAGCCATCAAAGAAGGATTGGAGCCTTCGCCTCGAGGAAGCACTATAGGCATATCGGACTGCTTATAAATCTCCAATAGGCATGTCCCCTTATTGCCTAATTTATGGAAAGGCTTGCCATTTGCCTGTAGAACTGGAGCATAAAGCATATTGGGCAGTTAAGCAATGCAATATGGACTTAGAATCTTCCGGCACGGAGAGGAAGTTGCAACTTCAAGAGCTAGAGGAGTTGAGATTAGAGGCATATGAACACTCTCAACTCTACAAGGAAAGGGCAAAATTGATGCATGATAAGATCATTCAAAGGAAAAACTTCAAGGAAGGGGACAAAGTCCTATTATTCAAGGTTCGGTTTGCTTTCAAACATGGGACTTTCAATACTCGTTGGGGTGGACCATATCTGGTCACGAAGGTGCAGAACTTTGGTATGGCAGAGCTTTTACATGAAGAAACTGGAACACGACTCAAGGTGAATGGCCATCTTTTGAAGCTCTATCATGAGAACCAGGACCCACCTTAAGCACGTGGTAGTTTCTTTCCTTTCATTTATCATATATTTGTGCATATTGATTGAAAATTGGAGTGACATTATTGTGCATGAATATGTTGACTAAGTGTGGGGGAGAAACTTACTCAGTAGAGTTAGGTTTAGTTCAGTAGGATTTTAGTTCAATTATTTTTAATAATTTCTCTCTTTTGGAACCCTTGATCTTAGTGAATGCATGATACATGTAGCTTGGTAGAAAATTTTTTTGTGCATGAGTGGTCAGGAATAGTGAGCTTAGAATCCTTGTTATTTTTTGGGAAGTTTCGCTGCGACGTGGGATGTCTTGTCGCGACGTGTACAAAATAACATGCCACGACGAGCGTTTCAGGAGAAGGGCACGCCGCGACGCCCACTAATCATTTCGCCGCGGTGTGCAACGATTGTGACGCCGTGGCTCGAGGCCTTTAGACGTAACCCTAGAGGGGTTCAAATTCCCTTTTTATCCTTATTGCACGGCGTTTCTTCCCTTTAACCACTGTTCTTTTAGCAATTTTACCCTCTAAATCTTCTTAACCCTCCGACGTAGCACTTTCACGCCGCCTCCCTCTCATTCCTCTTGTTCGCCTTTCGTCGTGACTTCTCCTTCCCTCATTGCGCTGTGACCCTTCCTCCCTCTTCTTCTGTTGCTAGGGGCTCACCTTAGTTGTCCATCTCTGTCTCTGTGCTCTCCGTGTAGGAAATCTCTTCCCTATTGTCATTTCCATTTCAGTTCTGTAGAATAGGAATTGTTTTCTGAGGCGACTTTGTTTCAACGCGTCGCGGTGTGTCCGATTTTTGCCTTTCGCTGGGGCGTGTGGAGTGCTCGTCGTGACGTGTGGATTTATCTCATCTCTCCGCGACGTGTGTTTCGCCTCTCACTGTAGCTTGAGCGGCACATCATGTTTCACTGTGGCGCGCGTTCGGACGGCGCGACAAAGCGCTGTTATTTTTCTTTTGTTTCACTGATTTTCTATGTGTTTTCTTTCTGCTCAGGACAATGCCTCGCACTAAGAATGCCTCCATCCGTCCCTCTATACCCTCCAATTTCTACTCTTCTTGCTCCCTTGATTTCTCCTCCGAGCATTCACCTTCACTGTAACATCCCATCACCGATGGGATGGGTACAGTTCATCTCATACGTATTTTGCATATGCATTCATAGCCTCTACATTATTGATAAATGTTCATAATTGCACAAGCATATGTATGTACATGCATGTATGACAGATTTCTGACTTGATTGTGAATATTGGAGAGTTTGTTATTTTAAGGTTAATCGTACTTTCATTTGTGACTTGGAATGTCAAATTGAATTTAGGAATTGAGAATTGAAAATTTGAGTATGTGATTAGATGTTTTCTAATTTTGAGGATTTATAGAATTTTTTCTGGAATTTTCGAAACATCGGGTCCGGACCGAAAAAATGGCTTAGTGACTGATTAATTGTGATTCCGGTTCTGAATTTGATTGACAATTGATATGAGGTAATTTGAATTATGATTTGAGAAATTAGGGTATGAACCATTGGAATTCGGGAGAAATTAGAATTAGAAATTTAGATTGGGGTTGTTCGGATTAGACTTGTGGCAAATGAATTTGCCAAACCAGCCTTAATTTCCTTAGTACTTAAACCCTTTCCTTTGAAAACATTGCTTCCACGATGCTTGCTTTGTCTGAGAAAGAAAACTTGAAGTTTCCTCCTTCCTCCATCGTGATTTCTTCCCTTGATTTCTTCTTGATTCCTTCTTGCTAGTTGCTTCTTCTTCCATCCTTGAATCATTTCATTTAGTTTGGTGTTGAAGAAGATGAAGAGATGTTTTGCTGTGGGTGTTGTCGTGGGTGGTGATTGAGTTGGAAGTTAGAGATTTGAAGTGGTTTTCAAAGATTAGAGGCTTTAATCAAGTAAGTTTCTACTTATTTATGTTTTAAATAGTTAGATTTGAGTTAGATTTGAGCACTGAATTAAGGTATTAATTGTTTAAGAAGTTTTAAGTTTGCAGATGATTTAGGTTTGAAGGAAAAATGTGATTTTGATTTGGGTAATTATGGAATAATGGTTATTTGGTGGATTTAAGGTTAGGAATGAGTTGTGTTAAGTGTAGAGTGTTGTTTTGGAGTGTTTAGAATGGATTGGGATGGTTTTATATAAGAAAATCTGGGAATTTATAGGTTTTGGGCGTGATTATGGGGTTGCACACCGCGACGTGTGATGAACATGCCGCGGCGAGCAAATCATCGTTCACACACCGCGACGAGTGCAGGGCACGCCGCGACGAGCGGATGATCTTCGCAAGCGCAAGGGATCACGCCGCATAGGAGAAGACAACGTGCACCGCGACGTGGAAGAGATGTCTCGTCGCGGCGAGTGATCTCACGCCGCGGTGAGGACGCCTGTTTTTCGAAGGTGAGTTGCTTGGTTTTAAAGGATTTTGAGGTTTTATTATTAATAATTGAGGAGTGATTTCTTGATCTTGATTTTAATACTACGAATTTCAATTTAGGAGAAAGGAATTTCGAAAATTTAATTCGGTGGTTCTCGAAGTCGGAGGGCAATTGAATAGTGAATTTGATTCTGATTTAACGATAATTCCTATGTATAAGAAATTTGACTTTGAAGGATATAGAACTTAGCCAATTGACTTTTGGTATTAGAATTTGTTATGGATTAGTGTGAAATCGCTGAATTGAGATAATTCGGGATTAGGGTCGGAAATGTCATAACATGTATAGTACAACATTCATTTAAGTCATTGATTATTGAAATTGATACATTTAGTGATATTCGAATATTATGATCATTGTAGAGGCACAAGTGGAGCGTCGATCCTGTGACGCAGCAGAGACTTTCCGGCAGTAGCTCAGAAATTTAGAGGTGAGTAACCTAGTTGGTTTCTCAATCTCTGATGTGTTAGATGCTTTGTGTGAACTATCTGTGAATATGATTGAGTGTTTCGTATGAGATATGTTATTGTGAATTTGTGACCGCATTCTAGGCATGAATAGAAATCAGTAATTAACTGTTGTGACTGGAGCAATTTCTGATCGGAGCTATAAGCTCAACTATTGTGATAAGGGAATAATGCATACCTAGAGGGCTCTCCTATCCCTAGTGCGCGTGGGCAGTAGTGCATACCCAGAGGGCTCTCTACCCCAGCGATTTCATTTAATGTGCCCGAAATGGGAAAATCTTGGCCTCGATCACAACACTAAAAAGGAAATGGAAATCATCATGCATTCGGTATATGATTGTGCTGTGAGTTTGAAATGGGTTAAAGGTAAATGCGTGATAGTTGTGTAGTAAAATTATGATTGTGATTCTGAATGTGATATTGTGTTGTTCTGTACGCAATTTCTGCGTAATGCATGAATTGAGTGAACCATCGATGATGGTTACTCATTGAGTTTGCAAACTCACCCAAAATTGCAACTATTTTTTCAGGACAGCGTTAGTGACTCCTACTCAAGATAGTGAGACTTTTTCCTACAATGTGGGTGCCGGCGAGAGGAGCATGGCCTACAGGTCGGTCAGCTGGGATCTTTTGGGGATGACCTAGTTAGGAGTTGTTACCGTTTATTTTGGATCTGTACAGTTGTAGTTATGACCGAATTATGCACTTATGGTTTTTCAGCAATGCAATGAAATGAGAAGTCTTTTGGTTTTAAAATTTAGTGAATGTGATCTTACTACTTTATTATAGTGATGCCATGAGGTTTATAGAATTGATCGTATCATAGTGCACCCTCATCGTAGGTTATGTATTGGTATGACCTACGAGCATCCCGGTGTATACCCTACGGTAAGGGGACGTCACATTGGTGGTATCAGAGCATGGTTTGGCATCTTTTGGGCATAGTGTATTTTAGGCTTGAATTTGTAAGAAAAGCAGAAATTGATCAAGTTTGTGGTTTTGTTGTAGGTCATTCGTCTTTGGTGATCAGGTAGATCACTCAGCTGACCAAGGATCAGTCGGAGCGAGTAGGGAGTCTTCTGTGCCTTTGTATGAGGAGTAGCCTCCTATAGTTCCCATAAGAGGGGAGCGGAGGTATGATCGTCTGCGTAAGCAGGGAGTTGTGGATTTCAATGGCAGCACAGACCCTACGGAGGCTGAGGGATGGTTAGAGAGGACTGAGAGAGTCCTAGATCAGATGGACTGTGACCCCGATGAGCGTTTTGATTATACTATCTCGTTGCTTCAGGGTCCAGCTTATCAGTGGTGGAAGACTGTCCCAGGTAGTTCCACCAGACCTTGTGTTTTGACTTGGGCAGATTTTCTGAGAGCTTTTCGGGATAACTATACGCCCAAGGTCTATATGGAGATGAAGATCGGGAGTTTTAGATTTGAGACGGGTCGATGGCAGTGGCCGACTATGAGGTCAGGTTTAATGAGTTGTCGGCATATGCTTCTGTTTTGATTGCCTCTGAGGCTGATAGGTGCCGGAGATTCGAGGGAGGGCTGAATCTGGAGATTCGTACCAGGTTAGCCCGGTCTGATATGGGCACCTTTGTGGAGTTGAGAGCAGCTGCAGTGAGGATTGAGCAGCTCTTGAGACAGAGTCGGGTTGAGACTGGTCAGGGATCTAGGAGCAAGAGATCTAGTGACAGTCAGGGCAGCTCTGGTAGGAGCTTTAGCAGACGCCAGGGCAGGTTCAGATTTTCAGGAGGACCCAGGCAGTCTGGTTCTGTTCAGAGGGGGAGATTTGGGCAGTCTGGTAGTAGTAGTGATAGTGGTAGAGGCTCCGGCCAGCTTCCTCCATTGTGTGAGTTTTGTGAGAGGAGGCATAGTGGAGAGTGCTGGAGATTTACCGGAGCTTGTCTGAGATGTGGCTCTATGGAGCATCAGATCCGACATTGTCCAGAGATTTTGGGAGCTCATTCGGCTTTGAGTGGGAGAGCCGGTAGTAGCACGACAGTGCAGCAGAGCCGCGGTGGTGGACCTGAATTTAGGGACCGAGGCAAAGCCCAAGGT
This sequence comes from Erythroxylum novogranatense, assembly GCA_029891385.1. NCBI lineage: Eukaryota > Viridiplantae > Streptophyta > Magnoliopsida > Malpighiales > Erythroxylaceae > Erythroxylum > Erythroxylum novogranatense. The sequence continues at coordinate 58,359,775 of CM057225.1, read as the reverse complement.
AGAGCTGGAGATTCTTTTGTGGGGACCGAGAGTTAGGGTAGTCGACCGCAGTCCCAGGCCAGGGACTATGCCATGACCAGGCAGGAGGCCCAGGATTCTCCTGATGTGGTTGCAGGTTTGCTTCTGCTCTCTAACATTGAGGTTTATGCATTGATAGATCCAGGGTCCACGCATTCATTTATTGCACCGTATGTGGCATATAGATTGCATGTGGATAGGAAGATGTTGCAGTGTGGGTTAGAGGTGAGTACGCCTCTAGGTAGTACAACAGTTTTGGGAGAGGTCTGCAAAAGGTGTCCGATCATGATTGATCAGTCAGAGTTGAGTGCATACCTGATTGTGTTGCCCCTTCGAGAGATAAATTTGATTATGGGGATGGACTGGCTCACTGCCCATAGGGCTGTCATGGATTGTTATACCAAGGAGGTCGTGTTGGAGTCTCCTGGTCAGCTTAGGGCTGTGTTTCGAGGTGTTAGTCAGGCAGTGTCAGCCAGGATGATCTCGTTTATGAGTGCTCTGAGGTTGATGCGAGGTGGTTGTGAGGCCTATTTGGCGCATGTAGTGGACTCCAGAGTGGAGCAGAGATTGCAGGATGTTCCCGTGATCAGGGAATTTCTGGATGTATTTCCCGATGAGTTACCGGGTTTGCCGCCAGATCGGGAGACAGAGTTTGAGATTAACCTCGTTCCAAGTACCGCTCCTATATCGATACCTCCATATAGGATGGCACCGGTGGAACTGAGGGAGCTTAAGGCTCAGTTGCAGGAGTTGTTGGATAAGGGGTTTATCAGGCCGAGTGTTTCACCGTGGGGAGCTCCAGTTTTATTTGTGAAGAAAAAGGACGAGACTTTGAGATTATGCATCGATTATAGGCAGCTTAATCGGGTTAAAGTTAAGAATAAGTGTAACATCCTATCACCGATGGGAAGGGTATTTTAGTAAATTGGGACGGGTTAGGAATATTGAATTATATCTCGGCATGAACATACATCATATAGCCTCTATAATAATGATTGTTTTGCACATGCACTTGGTATACATGCATTCATGACATTTCCCGGCTTAAGTGTCAAATTGAGATCTTTTGTGAAATTTATGTGAAAATGGTATTTGAAAAATTATTCGGAGTGCGCCATCGAGTGTTTTACATTTTTAGGGATTTATGGAAATTTTTCTGGAATTTTTCGGGGTTCTTGCCCGGACCGGAAAATTCCAACTGACTGACTGAGTGAGCTGTTTTGTACTGAAAAGGATTGCCTAATGGCATGAGATTAGTGGATAAATGATGTTAGGATAATATTCTAGTGCCATTATTAGAGATTAATTGGGATTAGTACTTAATTAACTAGGATTAGCTTGATTTTGTCTTTTTCCCTTTCTAATGCCAAGTGTCCTCTTCATTAAAGAAATTTGTCTCCTTATATTCATCACCTACGACTTTCAAAGATCAATTGCTTGAGTCTCCCTTGTCATTTACGGCTATTCCTCTTAAGTGTACAAGTTTATCTTCTTGAAAGTTGAAAAAGGGTTATTTTAAAAGTGCAAAACTTCATCATTCGAAGGTGCCTTGTTCTCCTCTTTCGAATTTTCCTTTTACCTATCCCATATAAGATTTTTCTCCTTGGTTCCTTGCTTGCTCTTCTTCACACACAAACCAAGTTGAAGCTTTGAGTTGATGAGAACCTTTGGAATGCTTGTGAAGGCCGTAGGTGAGGTGTTAAGTTAGGAAGTTGTGGAGAAATGAAAAGACTTGGAGAATTGATAGCTTGAACTTGTTTAAGGTGAGTATTGATGGTTGTTTTTATGCTTTTGGTAGTTAGAAGCATTCATGGGAAGTACTTGTGCATTTATTTCATGATGATAAGGGTAGTTTTGAATGGGTTTAATGCATGCTTGTGTGAGGGAATTGGTTATGGTAGTTAAAGAATGTGAAAGAGATGTTTTAATGATGTTTAATGAATGGAAATAAATTATGGAAATTGTGTATATGTGTGCTGCCAACTTTTGTGTAAGTATACAAATAATTGTTGTGTTGAGTTTGTGGCTGAATTGGAGGTGTAAATGAATGTATATTAATGTAGGTAAAGTGATAGAATGGAAGAGGATGAGGTATAGATGAAATCTGGAAAATTTGGTGTTGAGCCTATTGTAATGTTTTGATCATAACTAATTGTTTAGGTGAGTAAATGAGGTGAGGTTTGTGCTCAATTAAACTTTGGGATGTTGGCTGCAACTTTGTGTGAAATAGGTGTTGTTAAATTGTAATGCTAGAAGGGTGAATTTTTGCGTGGAAAGTTACTGTTTTATTGTCTGTGAACAGTAACCGCAACTATGACCAAAGAGTTTTGCTGATTTTTATAAATTAATTGAGAAGGAATTAGAACAAATGGACTAAATGAAAGTTCAAGCCTATTAAGTTATCTTTCCAATTCCACTGATTTTCCAATTTTTCGATATGTATAGTAGGAGTTATGGACTGATGACTATTGACTGTTTTCATGCATTGAATGAAACCTAGCTGGAATGTCAAATTTGGTGCATATTATGATTTGGAGCAATTTTAGTAATTTATGTGAACTGAATTGGTGTGAGTGATCTTCTGAAAAGTTGTAGAGGAAGGAATTATCTTGAGAATTATTTATGGCATGTAATTCTTGGAGATCAGATTTGGAAGTTATGATTTTGAAAAGAACTGAACCTAAGTTAGGTCATGGATTGCTGATCATGGCAGAAACTTACATAACAGTTTTGAAATTGTTAGAGATCGAATTGGATGTTGAGTTCTTCATGAAAATTGAAGTTTGAGATCTTATCTTTTCAGGTATATAAGGTAGTGAATTTGGTTACATTTGTGCTAAGAGATATGCTGTTGTGAAATGTGCTGTTCAGATTGGGAAAATTCTGAGGGCTGATGCTTTGGTGAATTGTTTGACATAGTTAGCAAGTGAATCTGATTTTGAGTTGTTCATAAAAGTTGTAGATAACATTGTGATCTTGATGAAAATATTTATTGTATAATTTTTTGACTGCATAGAATGAAAGATAGTGAATTTCCAATGACTTTTCTGTTTTAAGAAGTGAATGTGTGGGCAGTAGTTTCAATGGGACTTTTGACACCGTTAGGGGCGAACTTGATTTTTTTGGTCTTCATGAAACTTGTAGAGGGTTTCATGATCTTTCTAACGAGGTATGGTTTGTAATTTACTTAATTGTGTGCAAAGAGTTATGAGTGTTGGAAGTTTGGTTGGAAAACAGGAAAAAAAGAAGGAAGTGAGGTAGAACCTCGCCGGATCGCGAGGGCGACGCCTCGCCCTCGCGAGGCGAGATAAGATGGCCTGGTCGCGAGGGCGCCGCCGCCCTCTGACGAAGCGTAGGAGTCGGCCTCATGAGGGCGACGCCTCGCCCATGAGGCAAAGTATATATATATATATATATATATTATTTTTTATTATTTGGCATTAAGTGACCTAATTGTTTCTTTTGTCAATTTCTTTTCCGTCCGACGTCCGATTGACCTGATTCTTGAGGCATCGGATTTGTAACATATTGAATTTCATTTTGTAGGAAATTGGGAATTTTTAGACTGGAAATTGGCGTGAGCAGGGTAATTGTTACGTGATCTTTGTTTTATTTATTTTGGACCGATTGAGGTCCAAATTGGAATCTTGTCGATGGCTATAGCTTTCTAATTTTAGATGGAATTTTTATTATGGGAAAATTTTGGATTAGGGCTGGGAATGCCATGAACATGTATTATACACGTTTTAATTATCTCATGTGCATTGGTTGATATTTCTAACTATCCAGTTGGTAACGTGTCTTTATTTTAATTGTTATAGAGGCACGTTGGAGCGTCATCCCACAGACGTTGCGAGACTTCTCGGCATTAGCTCGGAAGTTATTAGGTGAGTAACCTAGATGGTTCCTCGATTAGTAAGTGTTTATAATTCTGCACTTATAACTCTGTGGAGAATAATGGTGGGACGATTGTGTTTGTTTATGCTTGGATTGCGGACCGGAGGTCCAATGGATTGGAAGATTCTGACATAGAAGTGCTATATGTGATTTTCATGTGGTTACTTGTGAGTGACTTGTGTGAATATGTTGAATTGGGATCAGTTATGATGTTGGTTTTGTTTTATTTGGACATATGCATTTCATGCATAATTGCATGATCGAGAATGGCGGTTGTGACCAGGCGATAGCGAGAGCTTAATGCTCAACGTGATTGGGCCTTGAGCCTACAGTGATTCAGAGCCTAAGGCTTATCGTTTAATGCGCCCTTAATGGGACAGTTTTAGGCGCTCGGTCACAACAACGTAATAAATTGGAAAAGCATCACATACGCGTTTTATGTGCATTTGAATTGGTTCCTTTGACTGGTATAGTAATCGTGTGGTACTTCTGAATGTGTTTTGGTAAAATAACTGTGTGTATCTGTGTTATACTGTGTATATGCATGATTTGAGTGAAATGGTGAGATAAAAGTGTACAGATAAACTGAAATGAACTCGTGAAACGGGTATGATTATGAGCGCATAAGCTTGAGACTGAAATGGTTATCTTGAATTCGGTCTAAGAGTTTGAAAATCAGTATAATAAGATCATAAGGGAAAAGACGGTGACAATTTCTCTGATTGTATATCGGAAATTTCGGATTGATTGAATATGTGGATTTGGACACGAAATGATAAATGGATGGGCAATAGATAAATGGATGGAGATACGGTGGAGTTGTATCACCGATTTTATAAATGTATTGGGGATGTGAATACCTTATCATAGATTGTTTGAGGAAAATAAAGAAAGAAATACAGTAATAAGGAGATGATAGTGTATAAGTCAAGTTGTTATGACCTTACAAGGTCAAGCTTGCACGTGACAGATATGGAAATAAAATGATGAGACATATAGTTCAATGATATGTGGAATATGAAACAATGATAGTGATATATGAAAAGAGTTGTCGCATTTAAGTCGATTTACCATTGGGAGTATTTATTGGGCAGTAAGGTTGATCATGATTAATGAAACGTAAGTGAAAGATACATGGAAATCATAGAGGAGATGATCGGTGAATGATTAAATATGTGCTTCTATGAGTGGCTATAAGTGTAAAGTTTATATTAGGTTAAAGTAAGACATAGGAGGACTGAATGTACCTTTATGAGAGGAAATGAGAAATGATTATGGCATCATTTATTTATTTGAGAATTAACATAAACGGAAAGGAGTCTTATGGAAGTCTGAATTGTATAGGTTATTAATTGGTTTCGGATAAAATCTGAGGTATAGATTCTTGAATAAGTGTGAAAGAAAGTGTTTATATGAGTATCACAAGGAACCTTAGTGTAAGGAATGTTACGATCTTTTAAATTATGGCATAAAATTGTTACGACCGAGATCGTGGGTATAGTGAAATTGAGCTTTTGAGAGACTACGGATGCTTGAAAAGCAATTAGGGAAACTAGTTGGCTGATGAGAATTTCGTGAACAGTATAATGATGGTAGCAAGACTAATGGTCAAACGAAAAGAAGTACGGACGAAATCAAAAGTGAAATTGATTTAGACATAACAAGTGAAATATACGATTGAGGTTATATGTATTGTGTGTGTACGGGAATGTAAAGTATCTAACACCATAAGTGGAATTCTAATTTGAGGTGATTCTAATGCAATGTGAAAAGAATAGGTCTCCATATTTTTGATGCAAAAATGGTGAGAGATCTTGAATTGAATCTAGTAAAAATAATATCAACCCACAAAGTGAAATACTCAAATAAAGTAGAATTTATGGAGGTACATGTATGAATAAATAGGCATTGGCATCGGTTGATGTAAACTCACAGCAATGGCATGAACGGAGAAACTTAGTAGAGATAAGAAGTCTGGGACACTAAAAGAATTTCATAAAGTATTGGTACCTTCATTCAGGAGTCGCAAATACACTAACTGTGGACTCACAGAAAAATTTGGTGATGTACATTAAAGTCAACTATGCCCTGATAGAGATTTATCGAGGTAAACAAATGGATGACTATGATCATAGATGGAATGTGTTTGATAGAGTTGAAAGGTAAAAAGAGCTATATGAATAATGAAGGAACCTAACACTGACAAGAAGCATACCTTTGGAGATTGGGCAGTGTGTGATGAAATGTCAAATGAGACAATATGTTAGAATGGTATAATATGAATTGAGTTGATTTGGATACATGGTGTTGGGGCTACAATCGAAATTGTTTAAAGCCTTGGCGACCTTGGATTCCTATAAGGTATACATCATGTAACTTGAGAAAAGTTTGGAGTTTGAACGGCATACACAATTGACTATTATATTGATAAAGGTCTACTGTAGTCTCAAATAGTGAACAGACAATTCTGAACTGAATAGAATAAATATCGATATTGGGGTTTCCACTCAAGAAGGCAAAATGTCACGTAGAATATGGAGAAAAAGGAAGTGTTACTAGACCATGGAAGTTTGTAGATAGTGGAGCTAGATAGAGTTAAGAAAGGCTAAAAGTTCAAGAGTCAAAATGATGATTTCTATACTGCATCGGGATGTTCGAGTAAAATCGGAAGAACAGTATTGAGTGATTCAAGGAAGAAGTACATATACCTGACAAAAGTGATTGAGCAAAGGAATTGGTGAGCAAAGAAATTGAATAATCGAAGCGAGACATTCTCGTAGAAATACGCAAAGAGTGAATTTGAGTTACTAATAGGTATAGAACGAAGTGATTATAGGTTTGAATGTTCCACAGGCAAAGTGCTTACGTGTTTTGGCCTTCAGAGAATTATGACCTTGGTATATAGTTTTTGACTGAATGAACATAGGGCTTATGATGATCACAAAAAGGGATTGCACACGCTAGTATTACACGAAAAAGTGCCTAACAAGAGTCAAATACCAAAATTGAGTCGAGATACTTGTGATGAGTGAAACAAAAGAAAGTGACTTAGGAAAACTGAATGGATTAGAGAAGGTGGAACAAGATCGGACAAAAGAAAGAAAGTAAAATGCATGTACGAATAGAGTACGTGAACACTAAAGAACAGTAAATTGATAAAGGAGAGGAGAGCCAATGGAATAGAAAGAATAAATGCGTTAGGCGAATTATCACCGGTTATAGCGAAATGGACATAAGTGTCATTGTGTTAGTAACAAAGGAAAGGGAAGTGGTAAAGACGAGATGACGGGTCTTTTTGTAAGTACCACTTTGGTACGGTGTACTCTAGTCTGCATATTACTGGAGAAAAAGATATTGGATTGATAAAATGTGATAAGTGAACAGGTTCAGAATTAATGACTTGATTCATAACTTCCAAAATAAAATTGGTGTCTATTTTGAAATTTGCCAAATAAGTGACTGAAAGACTGACTGAGGTTGTTTATTGTGATCTTGCGAAAAGTGAGTCATTGAGTGACAACATGTATGAGGAATGTAAGAACATATGATAACTGTCATAGTGAAACGTCGACCGAGAATTTCGAGGACAAAATTTTTATAAGGAGGGGAGAGTTGTAACATTCCATCACCGATGGGAAGGGTATTTTAATAAATTGGGACGGGTTAGGAATATTAAATTATATCTCGGCATGAACATACATCATATAGCCTCTATAATAATGATTGTTTTGCACATGCACTTGGTATATATGCATTCATGACATTTCCCGGCTTAAGTGTCAAATTGAGATCTTTTATGAAATTTATGTGAAAATGGTATTTGAAAAATTATTCGGAGTACGTCATCGAGTGTTTTACATTTTTAGTGCCATGATTAGAGATTAATTGGGATTAGTACTTAATTAACTAGGATTAGCTTGATTTTGTCTTTTTCCCTTTCTAATGCCAAGTGTCCTCTTCATTAAAGAAATTTGTCTCCTTATATTCATCACCTACGACTTTTAAAGATCAATTGCTTGAGTCTCCCTTGTCATTTACGGCTATTCCTCTTAAGTGTACAAGTTTATCTTCTTGAAAGTTGAAAAAGGGTTATTTTAAAAGTGCAAAACTTCATCATCCGAAGGTGCCTTGTTCTCCTCTTTCGAATTTTCCTTTTACCTATCCCATATAAGATTTGTCTCCTTGGTTCCTTGCTTGCCCTTCTTCACACACAAACCAAGTTGAAGCTTTGAGTTGATGAGAACTTTTGGAATGCTTGTGAAGGCCGTAGGTGAGGTGTTAAGTTAGGAAGTTGTGGAGAAATGAAAAGACTTGGAGAATTGATAGCTTGAACTTGTTTAAGGTGAGTATTGATGGTTGTTTTTATGCTTTTGGTAGTTAGAAGCATTCATGGGAAGTACTTGTGCATTTATTTCATGATGATAAGGGTAGTTTTGAATGGGTTTAATGCATGCTTGTGTGAGGGAATTGGTTATGGTAGTTAAAGAATGTGAAAGAGATGTTTTAATGATGTTTATGATGTTTAATGAATGGAAATAAATTATGGAAATTGTGTATATGTTGTTGGATCGGAAAAAGAAAGCATGCTTAGTTTGGAGAAACGATAGATTTCAAAACTTTTTAAGAAATCATCTTGCAGCGGAAGCAATATATCCAAATCAACATGCTAATCCATACATGATATGGTATAAGGATAATAAAACCAAGAACAAGATAAAAGGAATTACCGACTCCTTCGTTACAGATTTAAATCCTCGCTGCGCTATCCTCTCCTTCTTATATCCAAATCCTTTGCCTTTGAGTCTTTTCCTTTAGCAATCTATCTTCTTTCTTGTTGTAGTATCCTCAACCAATTAGATTTACCACTTGTTCTTCAAGGACAACTAGGTTGACAAAATCCTTTGGTGGGAAAGAAGAAGAAATATTTGGAGGAGATTTTCTTAGAAGAAGAAGAACCAAAATTGAAACTCTTTCAATTCTTTCACTTAGGAATTTCGGTTCTTCCTTGCATGAAAGGAGAGAATGTGTAAAAACCATGCAAGAACCCTTTCTTACATCTCAATTTCGAAATATGCATGAATGGAAAAGAGTGAGAGACATCCAATGCATCACTTCTTACATTAATCACTCATCAAATAGCCAATAAATGAGACTTACTTCATTTATCTTTAAAATGGCTATTTGAAAAGACCATAACCTATAATTGAATACCCATTTCGGTTTTGGCAAGAAGAAAGAAGGAAGATGGTCCATCTAATGCACATCTTTCATCTTTAATCTAATGAATGCAAATAGGTTACATGCCAACATTAAAAGCCAACCATTAAACCATTTGATGGTAAGTTCATAACTCCATTTAATAATGATGAACCATAATAAAGACCATCTTTATTTAGTATTTTAATGTCAAATGTGTGGTTACACATCTAACCTAACACAATTTCGAAATTGCTTCTTCTCCATTAAAAAAAAATTGTTTTAATATAATTAATCTAATCAATTACATTAAACCAAAACAAGCCCATTTCTAAATGAACATATGGGCTTCCAATTAACCATTAATTAGTATAAGCCCATCATTCAATTATGGACTTCTAAAGCCTCCAAACTACTTCTTACTTAGCTTGATAACCTTCCTTAAAGCCAAGTGGGGAATCTTATTGGACTTTGATAATTCAAGCTCCAATAAGTCTAGAAATAATTCAATCTCATTGGAATTAATTCTAGCTAATTAACTAAATGTCATTCCACTAAAGACAATTAGTTGAACTCTTGAATTATTAAATATTATGAGAATATGTCCAATTGCAAACCCTATTTAGAACCTTATTATAGCCATCCGCACAACAAAGGGTAAAATTACCGTTTTGCCCTTATGTTGGTTTTTCCTTCTAGATCTCTCATTTTACTTTATATGGTGATTAACACATAAGATCTCATCTTAGTGTTAAGACTTGATGGGTAACTAGTCCATCAAACTACTGGCGCCAGTTTAATCACCAAATCTCCTTAAAACATCTAGAAGAGATGACAAAACTATAAACTCTTTATTTGAGTGAATGTTCACGATACATGTTTCAATTAATAATTCCAACATGCATAATTGGATTAATACCTGTAAAAATCCATTCCGATCATATCAAGAATTATAATGAAACACATATGAGTTCACCACTCATCAAGATTGTGGTTCATAATAAGCGAATGCTTAAGTTGTATGTTTTAAGATTAAAGTAATGGCCCACTTTATTCTTGAAAACATACTTGATTCAATTCATTTAATAGTGCCATTATCGATAGTCTACTACTATCATGATATGAAACTCATCATTCCCTTTAAGTAAACTCCTTTACTTATATGGAGATAAATCGCAACACTACTGATCTAAACCATAATCAAACGACCAACTTGATTATTCAAGCGTGAATCAATTAATTGATTCTAATAATATACATGTTTCCCATACATCTCTATGTATATGCATATTACTTACAAATGAATCTTGGTACCTTATGACCAGATATATAATGCTCATACAGATAAAACCAAACTCTTTTGTTTTATTAATAATAAATATTTTCATTACAAAACTGTAACTGAAGAAGATAAAATTACATGTAAATACACTTGCTTTCTAGGGCACTATATTTACATAACTCCAACATATGTGTGCTGCCAACTTTTGTGTAAGTATACAAATAATTGTTGTGTTGAGTTTGTCGCTGAATTGGAGGTGTAAATGAATGTATATTAATGTAGGTAAAGTGATAGAATGGAAGAGGATGAGGTATAGATGAAATCTGAAAAATTTGGTGTTGATCCTATTGTAATGTTTTGATCATAACTAATTGTGTAGGTGAGTAAATGAGGTGCGGTTTGTTCCCAATTCAACTTTGGGATGTTGGCTACAACTTTGTGTGAAATAGGTGTTGTTAAATTGTAATGCTAGAAGGGCGCATTTTTGCATGGAAAGTTACTGTTTTATTGTCTCGAGCGATGCGCAACTATGACCAAAGAGTTTTGCTGATTTTTATAAATTAATTGAGAAGGAATTAGAACAAATGGACTAAATGAAAGTTGAAGCCTATTAAGTTATCTTTCCAATTCCACTGATTTTCCAATTTTTCGATATGTATAGTAGGAGTGATGGACTGATGACTATTGACTGTTTTCATGCATTGAATGAAACCTAGCTGGAATGTCAAATTTGGTGCACATTATGATTTGGAGAAATTTTAGTAATTTATGTGAACTGAATTGGTGTGAGTGATCTTCTGCAAAGTTGTAGAGGAAGGAATTATCTTGAGAATGATTTATGGCATGTAATTCTTGGAGATCAGATTTGGAAGTTATGATTTTGAAAAGAACTGAACCTAAGTTAAGTCATGGATTGCTGATCATGGAAAAAACTTACATAACAGTTTTGAAGTTGTTAGAGATCAAATTGGATGTTGAGTTATTAATGAAAATTGAAGTTTGAGATCTTATCTTTTCAGGTATATAAGATAGTGAATTTGGTGACATTTGTGCTAAGAGATATATTGTTGGGAAATGTGCTATTCAGATTGGGAAAATTCTGAGGGCTGATGCTTTGGTGAATTGTTTGACATAGTTAGCAAGTGAATCTGATTTTGGGTTGTTCATCAAAGTTGTAGATAACATTGTGATCTTGATGAGCATATTTATTGTATAAGTTTTTGACTGCATAGAATGAAAGATAGTGAATTTCCAATGACTTTTCTGTTTGAAGAAGTGAATGTGTGGGCAGTAGTTTCAATGGGACTTTTGACACCCTTAGGGATGAACTTGATTTTTTTGATCTTCATGAAACTTGTAGAGGGTTTCATGATCTTTCTAACGAGGTATGGTTTGTAATTTACTTAATTGTGTGCAAAGAGTTATGGGTGTTGGAAGTTTGGTTGGAAAACAGGAAAAAAAGAAAGAAGTGAGGTAGAACCTCATGGGATCATGAGGCGCCTCGCCTCGCTAAGCGAGGTAAGATGGCCTGTCGCGAGGCGACGCCTCGCCCTCGCGACGAAGCGAGGTGAGTCGGCCTCGCGAGGGCGACGTCTCGCCCTCGGGAGGCAGGCGCATATATATATTATTATTTATTATTATTATTTGGCATTAAGTGACCTAATTGTTTCTTTTGTCAATTTCTTTTCCGTCCGACGTCCGATTGACCTGATTCTTGAGGCATCGGATTTGTAACATATTGAATTTCGTTTTGTAGGAAATTGGGAATTTTTAGACGGGAAATTGACGTGAGCCCGGGTAATTGTTCTGTGATCACTGTTTTATTTATTTTTGGACCGATTGAGGTCCAAATTGGGTGCTGTCAGTGGCTATAACTTTCTAATTTTAGATGGAATTTTTATTATGGGAAAATTTTGGATTAGGGCCGGGAATGCCATGAACATGCATTATACACATTTTAATTATCTCATGTGCATTGGTTGATATTTCTAACTATCAAGTTGGTAACGTGTCTTTATTTTAATTGTTATAGAGGCACAGTTGGAACGTCATCCCACGGACGTTGCAGAGACTTCCCGGCATTAGCTCAGAAGTTATTAGGTGAGTAACCTAGATGGTTCCTCGATTAGTAAGTGTTTATAATTCTGCACTTATAACTCTGTGGAGAATAATGGTGGGACGATTGTGTTTGTTTATGCTTGGATTGCGGACCGGATGTCCGATGGATTGGGAGATTCTGACATAGAAGTGCTATATGTGATTTTCATGTGGTTACTTGTGAGTGACTTGTGTGAATATGTTGAATTGGGATCAGTTATGATGTTGGTTTTGTTTTATTTGGACATATGCATTTCATGCATAATTACATGATCAGTAATTGGCAGTTATGACCAAAGCAGCCAACGAGAGCTTAATGCTCAACGTGATTGGGCCTTGAGCCCACAGTGATTCAGAGTCTAAGGCTTACCGTTTAATGCGCCCTTAATGGGACAGTTTTAGGCACTCGATCACAACAACGTAATAAATTAGAAAAGCGTCACATACGCGTTTCATGTGCATTTGAATTGGTTCCTTTGACTGATATAGTAATCGTGTGGTACTTCTGAATGTGTTTTGGTGAAATAACTGTATGTATCTGTGTTATACTGTGTATATGCATGATTTGAGTGAACCATCGATGATGGTTTCTCTTGAGTTATAAAACTTACCTAAAATTTGCATCTATTTTCAGGTCCTGAAGAATACCCCGGTTGACACGGGAGTATGTCTACTGTAGGCAAGTAAAGGATAGAGGTCGGGATCAGTCCGTGTCTACATTAGTATCTTATCGAATTGTATTTCGCAATCATTGTGCAACAATGCTTTGTATTTCTCTTGAGCCCATTGTGGTTGTCTTGTTTTACATTGGTGATTGTAAATTGTTATTGGATGACCGTAATAGCGAAAATGATTAAGTGTGAACATGGGCTCGGGTTTCTTCTTATTTATCTTATGCGTTAATGAATGGTTCAAGGAAAAAAAAAATAAAGAGAGGAGAAAATGTTATACTGAGTTTTAATCGACTGATGTAATACGCTACCCTCGCGGGGCACGGACTCGGATATCACCAACGATATCGGGTTCAGGTCACTCGAGAGTGGGGTGTTACAATAAGTACCCACTGCCTAGGATCGATGATCTATTTGATAAGTTGCAGGGAGCTCAGGTGTTTACCAAGTTGGATTTGAGATCCGGATATTATCAGCTGAGGATCGCAGAGGCCGATGTGCCTAAGAGTGCTTTTAGGAGCAGGTATAGGCATTTCAAGTTCTTAGTGATGCCGTTCGGGTTGACTAATGCCCCGGTAGCCTTCATGGCCTTGATGAATAGAGTCTTTCAGCCCTACCTGGATCAGTTCGTGATTGTGTTGATCGATGATATTCTAGTGTATTCGGGAGATAGATAGGAGCATGTGGAGCACCCGAGGATAGTGCTGCAGGTTATGAGGGATAGGCAGTTGTATTTCAAATTCACTAAGTGTGAAATTTGGCTGGATGAGGTGGTGTTCCTAGGCCACATTGTATCTGGTGAGGGTATCCGGGTGGATCCTCACAAGATTGAGGCAGTGAGGAGTTGGGAGATTCCGAGGAATGTGTCAGAGTTGAGGAGTTTCCTCGAATTGACAGGCTATTACCGGAGGTTTGTCGAGGGATTTTCTGTGATCTCAGCCCCTTTGACAAGACTTCTGAGGAAGGATGTAGCCTTCAGTTGGACATAGGAGTGTCAGAGGAGTTTCGAGGAGTTGATACATCGGTTGACTACGACGTCGGTGTTAGCCCTGCCATCAGGAGCAGGAGGTTTCGAGGTCTTCAGTGATGCTTCGCAGCAGGGTTTAGGATGTGTACTGATGCAGTATGGGAGAGTTATAGCGTATGCCTCGAGACAGTTGAGATCCCATGAGATGAATTATCCTGTGAATGACTTGGAGTTAGCTGCAGTGGTGTTTGCTTTGAAGATCTGGAGACATTATTTGTATGGGGAGACGTTCCAGATCTTCACCGATCATAAGAGCTTGAGGTTTTTGTTGAGTCTGCGAGAGCTGAATCTGAGACAGAGGAGATGGTTAGAGTTGCTTAAGGACTACGACTGCACTATCGAGTACCACCCAGGGAAGGCTAATGTGGTGGCTGATGCATTGAGCAGGAGATCGCATGGTAGTGTAGCTCAGATTCAGGTTTCGAGGTTGTCGTGTTTAGTGCAGTTGAGAGCTCTTAATGTGCAGATGGATTTGGGTCAGGATGGAGCTCTGATTGCTACTTTGAGGCTCAGGCCGGTATTGCATGATCGAATTAGGAGAGTGTAGGATCAGGATCCAGTGTTGGTGAGATTGATTGATAGAGTCAGATCTGGATGGCTTTCTAAGTTTGAGTTGAGAGATGGGACTCTTTGGATGGGCCAGAGGTTATGTGTTTCGGATGTAGATGAGTTGAGACGGGAGATTTTAGAGGAGGCTCATTTGGCTGCATATGCCATGCATCCTAGTGTCACCAAGATGTATCGCATTCTTAAGTTGCATTTCTAGTGGCCAGGTATGAAGAGGCAGGTGGCGGAGTTTGTTTCTCGGTGTCGGCGTGCGGTGAGTTAAGTGAGCACCGGTCCCGATGGGGAGATTGCATTCGTTGCCCATTCCGGAGTGGAAATGGGAGCGCATTACGATGGATTTCATTATGGGGTTACCTAGGACACCGAGGCAGCATGATACTATCTGGGTCATAGTGGACCGATTGACTAAATCGGCTCACTTTTTGCTAGTGAGGGAGAGTAATACCCTTGATCAGTTGGCCCAGAAGTATGTAGCGGAGATTGTGCGACTGCATGAGGTCCCAGTATCGATAGTGTCAGACAGGGATCCCAAGTTTACTTCGAGGTTCTGGAGGAGTTTGATCGGCTTTGGGTGCAGTTGAACTTGACAACTTTTCATCCTCGCAGACGGATGGGCGAGTGAGAGGACTATTGATTGTTGAGGATATGTTGAGAGCTGTGTATTGGAGTTACGAGGTGCATGGGATCGATTTGCCTCTGGTAGAGTTTGCTATAATAATCGATGCAGAAGCGAGATCGGTATGGCACCGTATGAGGCCTTATATGGACGACAGTGTAGATCCCCTCTTTACTGGGATGAAGAGGGTACGAGGATGTTAGAGGGTCCCGAGCTGATCCAGGATCTGATGGATAAGATGCAGTTGATTGAGTCGCCAAGGCGGCTCGGGATGACGAAGGGCTATGTGGATCAGCATCGGAGAGAGATGGAGTATGCTGTGGGTGATAGAGTGTTCCTCAAAGTGTCTCCTTGGAGAGGAGTTCTCAGATTTGGCCGTAAGGGCAAGTTGAGACCTCGGTATATCGGTCCATATGAGATTACTAAGAGGATTGGACCGTTGGCTTATAGATTAGCCTTACCGAGTGAGATGTCGCAGCTTCATGATGTGTTCAATGTGAGTATGCTCCGGAGATACCGATCAGACCCGACTCATGTGATCCCGGCTCAGGAGATTGAGATAGCTAGTAATTTGAGTTATGTTGAGGAGCCGGTGCAGATTATTGGATCGCGGGTCAAGCAGTTGAGATCCAGGGTGATTCCATTGGTGAAAGTCCTTTGGAAGAACCACTCTTCAGAGGAGGCAACTTGAGAGACTGAGGAGCACATGAGGAGGCAGTATCCTCACTTGTTCGATCAGTCAGGTAAGAAAATTTCGGGACGAAATTTTTATTAGGAGGGGAGAATTGTAACATCCCGTCACCGATGGGATGGGTACAGTGGTGGATCGGAAAAAGAAAGCATGCTTAGTTTGGAGAAACGATAGATTTCAAAACTTTTTAAGAAATCATCTTGCAGCGGAAGCAATATATCCAAATCAACATGCTAATCCATACATGATATGGTATAAGGATAATAAAACCAAGAACAAGATAAAAGGAATTACCGACTCCCGTTCATGACTTTAAATCCTCATTGCGCTATCCTCTCCTTCTTGTATCCAAATCCTTTGCCTTTTAGTCTTTTCCTTTAGCAATCTATCTTCTTCCTTGTAGTAGTATCCTCTACCAATTAGATTTACCACTTGTTCTTCAAGGACAACTAGGTTAACAAAATCCTTTGGTGGGAAAGGAGAAGAAATATTTGGAGGAGATTTTCTTAGAAGAAGAAGAACCACAATTGAAACTCTTTCAATTCTTTCACTTAGGAATTTGGTTCTACCTTGCATGAAAAGAGAATGTCTAAAAACCATGCAAGAAGCCTTTCTTACATCTCAATTTCGAAATATGCATGAATGGAAAGAGTGAGAGGCATCCAATGCATCACTTACATTAATCACTCATCAAATAGCCAATAAATGAGACTTACTTCATTTATCTTTAAAATGGCTATTTGAAAAGACCATAACCTATAATTGAATACCCATTTCGGTTTTGGCAAGAAGAAAGAAGGAAGATGGTCCATCTAATGCACATCTTTCATCTTTAATCTAATGAATGCAAATAGGTTACATGCCAACATTAAAAGCCAACCATTAAACCATTTAATGATAAGTTCATAACTCCATTTAATAATGATGAACCATAATAAAGACCATCTTTATTTAGTATTTTAATGTCAAATGTGTGGTTACACATCTAACCTAACACAATTTCGAAATTGCTTCTTCTCCATTTAAAATTGTTTTAATATAATTAATCTAATCAATTACATTAAACCAAAACAAGCCCATTTCTAAATGAACATATGGGCTTCCAATTAACCATTAATTAGTATAAGCCCATCATTCAATTATGGACTTCTAAAGCCTCCAAACTACTTCTTACTTAGCTTGATAACCTTCCTTAAAGCCAAGTGGGGAATCTTATTGGACTTTGATAATTCAAGCTCCAATAAGTCCAGAAATAATTGATCTCATTGGAATTAATTCTAGCTTATTAACTAAATGTCATTCCACTAAAGACAATTAGTTGAACTCTTGAATTATTAAATATTATGAGAATATGTCCAATTGCAAACCCTATTTAGAACCTTATTATAGCCATCCGCACAACAAAGGGTAAAATTACCGTTTTGCCCTTATGTTGGTTTTTCCTTCTAGATCTCTCATTTTACTTTATATGGTGATTAACACATAAGATCTCATCTTAGTGTTAAGACTTGATGGGTAACTAGTCCATCAAACTACTGGCGCCAGTTTAATCACCAAATCTCCTTAAAACATCTAGATGAGATGATAACACTATAAACTCTTTATTTGAGTGAATGTTCCCTGATACATGTTTCAATTAATAATTCCAACATTCAAACACTGGATTAATACCCTGTAAAAATCCATTCTGATCATATCAAGAATTATAATGAAACACATATGAGTTCACCACTCATCAAGATTGTGGTTCATAATAAACGAATGCTTAAGTTGTATGTTTTAAGATTAAAGTAACGACCCACTCTTGATTCCAGATTCATTTAATAGTGCCATTATCGATAGTCTACTACTATCATGATATGAAACTCATCATTCCCTTTAAGTAAACTCCTTTACTTATATGGAGATAAATCGCAACACTACAGTCTAAACCATAATCAAACGACCAACTTGATTATTCAACTGTGAATCAATTAATTCAGATTCTAATAATATACATGTTTCCCATACATCTCTATGTATATGTATATTACTTACAAATGAATCTTGGTAACTTATGACCAGATATATAATGCTCATACAGATAAAACCAAACTCTTTTGTTTTATTAATAATAAATATTTTCATTACAAAGCATGGCGAAGAAGATAAAGTTATATGTAAATACACTTGCTTTCGAGGCACTATATTTACATAACTCCAACAATCTCCCACTTGCCTAAAGCAAGTTTGACATATCCTTCAATCCCATCCCTTCTAGGTGACCCTCAAAGCTCTTTTGAGTCAATGTCTTTGTGAGCGGATCAGCGAGGTTTTGCTCTGTAGGAATCTTTACCATATCCACTTCTCCGTTGTATTACCTCCCTTATGAGATGATACTTTAAGCTTAATGTGTTTGGCAGCTTTGTGGTTCCGAGGTTCTTTAGAATTAGCCACCGCCCACTATTATCACAATAAAGTGTAATGGCTTTTACGCCTCTGGAACTACCTCCAAATCATTTAGGAACTTTCGAAGCGGGATGCTTCCTTTCTTTGCTTCTGGCGACAACATACTCAACCTCCATAGTCGAATCAGCAATACAAGATTGCTTGACACTCCTCAAACTATGGCTCCACCTCCTAAAGTAAATATAGAACCGAAGTTGATTTCCTTGAATCAACATCGATTGGAAATCGAGAATCCGTATATCACTGTCGGAATAAGATTACTTTCGAGTAAACAAGCATTAAGTTCTTCGTCCTACGAAGATACTTAAATATACACTTAACCATGATCCAATGTTCCATTCTGGATTGGACTGAAATCGCTACGGTCCCCTGCGTAATGAGATATCGATCTAGTGCACAACATTGCATACATCAAACTACCAACTGTCAAAGCATATGGAATGTTATGCATCGTTCAACCTCCTCTTGGGTTTTAGGTGCTTGTTCCTTTGAAAGTTTGATTCCATGTCTAGTAGGAGTGAAACCCCTCTTGGAATCTTGCATGGCGAACTTATTGAGCATATTCTCAATGTAGGTTAGTTGAGACAAAACTATCTTCTTGTTCTTACGATCCCTTATAAGTTTGATCCCTAGAACATAGGTAGCCTCTCCCAAATCCTTCATTGAAAGCTGTTCATTCACCATCCTTAACCGCAGATAACATTCCCACATCATTCCCAATGAGCAGAATGTGATCAACATACAGGATTAGGAAAGTAACCTTACCTTCTTGTATTCTTTTGTAAACACAAGGCTTATCTAGGTTTTGTATGAACCCATAGGTTTTGATAGCCTTATCAAACCTAATGTTCCAAGACCTAGATGCTTGCTTAAGTCCATAAATGGACCTTTGCAACTTGCAAACCTTATGCTCATTACTTAGCTCAATGAATCCTTCTGGTTGGGCCATATAAATGGTCTCCTCAAGATCTCCATTCAGAAATGCGGTCTTGACATCCATTTACCATATTTCATAATCGAAATAGGCTGCCATGGCCAAAAGAATCCTGATGGACTTAAGCTTGGCAACCAGAGAAAAAGTCTCCTCGTAGTCTATACCCTCCTTTTTGTAGGAAAATCCCGGGAGGTACATCACATGTACCGGCAGCGGAAAACAAAAATTTTTGTTCCCAGGACTTTCCCGAATCCCAGGATCCAGGTATCGGTATGAAGACATCAACCTAAATAGCCAAAAGAGACTATCTCTAAAGGTATCCACACAGAGATCAGAAAACCTAATCGGGACAAACCCTTTTGACCCGGGAACAACTAGAACAGATTAAAGGCTGCTAGACCCTACCTCTGTCCTTGGAGAGCTTGAATCAACGTTGAGAAGAAGGAGAAGCTTGAAGGATCGATGATGAAAGATGAATTTCCTTTAGGTTTTCACAAAACCCATTCTTCCTTCACCTTCTATGATCCACGATCATCACCCCTCATCTCTACCTTTTCTATGTCTTTTAACACTTAAAAGACATGTAGAAAACTTATGGTGGAGGAGTGTCCACGTTTAGACACTTTATATATATATATATATATATAATAAAGTTAAAGGATAAAGTTAAAGGATAAAGCTTTATCCTCTCATCCCTCCATCCACGTAAACCCATATATATATATATTAATTAATTATTTAATTAATTAATATAATATATATATGTTTATTAATCTTAGGTGGTCGGTCAATATACTGGGTGACCCTACTAAACTCACAAGCCCCGGTCTTCAAACTTGCCCCGAAACCTTTCTTAGCAATATCGATGTCGCGATCTCATCGGGACATATCCCAATCCATTGGGATCCATTTAATCTAATGCTCTCCATAATTGGAACTCGTCCAATTACTATTTCTGATTCTCTGAATCACTCTTATCGTGTGACCCTTTAGGCTCCGGTTATGTTGGCCACTTAGATTAACAATTAATCGAGCAAGTCATGGCGGTATCTAGCAACACATCATGACCCCTAATTGGCCGGAAAGTAATCGGTTTGATGTATTCATCACGAACGGATCACAAACCCTTCCATAGACAATTACTGTGTAATTAGTCCTTTCACCATCCTATACCCCACTTGGTTATGAGTATGGTCAAAGTGTTAACTCTCACTAGGCGAGTCTAGCCCAGTGATATCGGTTCGCCCTGGGACTCATTACTCTATATGTCAATGAAGACACTCTTCATGACATACATCTTTGGCCGACCTTAGTAATGATCCCGACAAGAGGCCGTGGGTACCTCTGGAAGGCAACAAGGAATGGAGTCAAAGCACGGATCAAGTATCAAGATATCCTCGAGTACCTCAAGTCTAAGGATACTTGCACCATTCTATGATGAGATTATCAACGACACTTAGATAAGACATCCATGTGATGATCTCGTGGCGGTCATCGATGAACTTACTACCGCTAGTAAGCATCCGTATCAATTCTAAATATCTCATATTTACATTTACGAGATCCTTTGCTTGATCCAATCAAGGAATATGACATGCTAGTCTATCCGGATTAATGATGTCGGTCTCATTAATCCTATGACTAGGGAGAATTAAATCTTGACATAATTGCGTGATAGGAATCTCGGGAGTATGAACACATCATAATTTCCTTCATGCTATGTCATATATCATGGACTTCATTAATTCGATTAAAGATCCAATCAATTCATAAACAATGTTTATGAATATCAAATTAATGAATAATGCCTTTTCTTTATTTATTCATAAAGTCTACACACGACTTTGAATAAAACGCGCTAAAGGGGATTGCCTTTAGGGCACAAATTGAAGGAAAATCCCGGGGTAGGCATCACATGCCCATAGTGCGGAATTTAAAATTTTGAGTCCCTGGACATTCCCGAAAGCCAGGATCCATGTGTAAGTACAAACAATCAAACCATAACGACCAAAGGAGACCGTCTCTAACGGTATCCACGCAGAGGTCGGAAAACCTAACCGGGACAAACTCTTTTGACCCGGGAATAGCTAGACTAAAGAAAAGAGTGCTAGCTCTTACCTTAGCCTTGGAGAGCAAATGAAATGATCTTGGTGGAGCCTTGGAGAAGTAGAAGCAATCTTGAATGGAAGAGATGAAGAAGATGAAAAACAAATTTTTTTCAAGCTTAACTCTTAAGCTTTTGACTCTTCTCCTTCAACCTCCGTACAAGCTCAATTCCAATGCCTTCTTATATGTCTATTTAACAACTTAAAAGACATATGAAGGCTTGGTAGAATGGCTATCCACGTTGGTAGCTTAATATACATTGAAATGCTAAATAATCATTAAGTTTGACTTTTCAAACTTACTTTTTCTTCTCCATTTGGTGGTTCCACCGAAAATCACATAAATATATATAATTAATTAATTATTTACTTAATTAATTAATATATATAATTGCTGAAGTGGTCGATCAAGCTGAATTGGTCCTACTTACTGCAGCCCCATAGGTGAAAAATCACCGGAAGCAGTTTTCAAGAATGTCGATATCGCGATCTCATCGAGACATATCCCAATCTCATCGGGATCCATTTAATCCTATTGCTCTCCGGATATCGGATCTACGTCCAAACTATTTCTGATTCTCGAGTCACTCTTATCGTGTGACCCATTAGGTTCCGGTTATGTTGGCCACTTAGATTAACACTTAATCTGAGCAAGTCATGAGCGGTATCTAGCAACACATCATGACCCCAATTGACCGGAAAGTAATTGGTTTGACTAATGAAACCATATCACGAACCCTTCCATAGACAATTACCGTGCAATTCGTCCTTTCACCATGCTATACCCCACTTGGTTTGAGTATGGGCAATGTGTCAACTCTTACTAGGACCGATCGGATCAAATCTAGTCCAAATGTAATCGGTTCGCCCTAGGACTCATTACTTTATATGTCCATGAAGACCATCTTCATGACATATGTATGCTCGGCGCCGAGACTTCAAAGTAATGATCCCGATAAGAGGCCATGGGTATCTCTTTTGCTATATGAGTGGTGAATCCTCTATTGGCTACTCAATTACCTTGAATACCTCAAGTCGCACCCAATCACCACCCTATGAGCGACCTCGAAAGGCAACAAGGAATGGAGTCAAAATGCGAATCAAGACCCAAGATATCCTTGAGTACCTCAAGTCTAAGGATACTTGCACCATTGCTATGATGAGATTATCACCGACATTTGTATAGGACATCCATGTGATGATCTCATAGCAGGTCATCAATGTACTTACTACCACTAGTAAGCATCTACATGTCAAATCCAAATATCTCAATATTTACGGTTTTACGAGATCCACCTTGATCCAATCAAGGAGTTTGACATATGCTAGTCTATCCGAATTAACGATGTCCGGTCTCATTAATCCTATGACTAGGGATAATTTGAATCTTGACATAATTGCACGTGATAGGAATCTCGGTTAGTATGATCGCATCATAATTTCCTTCATGCTCTGTCATGTATCGGGGACTTCATTAATTTGATTAATGATCCTTGTCAATTCATAATAAAATGAACATCAAATAAATGAAATATGCCTTGCTTTATTTATTCATAAAGTGCATACATGACTATGAACAAAATGCGCTAAAGGGATTGCCTTTAGGGCACTACTCTAACAATCTCCCACTTGACCTAAAGCCAATCGCCTTGGTATCTAATACCATAGCGAGTACATGAGAGTCAAAATTCTTACGTGGCAATGGCTTTGTCAGCGGATCAGCAATATTTCGCTCTGTAGAATTCTCTATCGGGACATCACCTCGAGCAATGATCTCCGAATCAAATGGTATCGGCGGATACGTGTTTGGACCGTTGATGAGACCTTGGCTCCTTTACTGCAAGAATAGCCCAAATGTTGTCACAATACAATTGTATGGGTCCATCATGCTAGGAACCACACCAAGTTCGAAATGAACTTCTTGATCCAAGCTGCTTCCTTTCTTTGCGTCGATGCGGCAATGTACTCTGCCTCGATCGTTGAATCGTGATCGTCTCTGTTTGGAACTCTTCCAACCGATGCGCTCTGTCATTTAGTGTGAAAACATAACTGATTGGGACTGGAGTCGTCCTTATCAGTTGAAAAGCGGCATCTGTATGCCCGCTCACTTGGAGACTTCCATCTCCATATATCGAAAACATCCTTAGTTCTTCGCAAGTACTTTAGGATATTTTGATACCACCCCGATGACCCTCACGGGATCCGATTGGTATCGCTCGTAACACTTAGAGCATATGATACATCGGGTCTCGTATATAACATTGCGTACATAATAGATCCTCTGCGCAGACGCATACGGGATCATATTCATACGCATCCTCTCATCATGTGTCCGAGGACACATAGACTTCGAGAGTGTTATCCCATGAGTAATGGGAAGAAACCCTCTCTTGGATTGCTCCATGCTAAACCTCTTTAGCACCTTGTCTATGTACGTTGACTGTGAAAGACCAAGTAATCTCTTCGATCTATCTCTATAGATCTTTATCCCAAGGATATAAGTTGCTTATCCAAGGTCTTTCATGACAAATTGTTTGGACAACCAAATTTTTACTGATTGCAGCATTGAGACATCGTTTCCTAGCAACAATATGTCATCTACATATAACACAAGGAATACGATCGCAGTTCCATTAACTTTCTTGTACACACAGTGTTCATCCGGATTTTGTGAAAACCAAACTCTTTGATTGTCTCATCAAAGCGGATATTCCAACTCTGGATGCTTGCTTCAATCCATAAATGGATTTACGAAGCTTGCATACCTTTTCTCCATCGATGGAAATGAAGCCCTCGGGTTGTGTCATGTACACATCCTCGGCCAGATTTCCATTCGGGAAAGTGTCTTCATCCATTTTCTATATCTCATAATCATAATGGCGGCAATGGCTAGGAGTATCCTAATGGATTTAAGCATTGCTCTTTGGATGAAGGTCTCGTCATAGTCAACTCCTTGTCTTTGACGAAAGCCTTTAACCTGAGCCTTGCTTTATAGGTAATCACATTACCATCCATATCGATTTTCTTCTTGAAACCCATTTGCACCTATAGGTTTTATCCTTGGTGCATCAACCAAAGTCCATACTTGGTTTTCATACATGGAATCCATTTGATTTCATGGCACGAAGCCATTTTTAGGACTCGAACTCTTCGTAACCTCTTCATAGGTGGTAGGCTCATCATCCTCTATGAAAGCGTCGTCATTCTGTTCACTCACGAAAAATCCATATCTCTCGAGGAGCAGGCGTATCCTCTTGACCTACAATTTCGTGTGAAGTAGAAGGTTGAGCTGTTACCTCATCTCGTATGAGATTCTGATTTGAGTTCGAGCGATTGATCGCGTCTGTCCGAGCATCTTGAACTTCTTCAAGTTCAACTTTGCTCCCATTGTCCTCTTTAAAAGAAACTCTTTCTCTAAAAGACAACATGGATCAAACAAACACCTTTTGTTCCTCAAGAAAGTAGAATTGATATCCTCTTGTTTCTTTAGGATATCCTACGAACAAACACTTGTCGATTTTGCTCCAAGCTTATCGATCGTGTCCGCTTCACATAAGCAGGACAACCCCATACTTTCAAATAAGAAAGATAAGGTTTCTTGTTAGTCCACATCTCATATGGAGTAACATCAAGCTGTCTTTGATGGAACTCTGTTTAACAAGTAAACAATTGTCTCAGTGCATATCCCCAAAGGATTTTGGTAGCTGTGTAAAGCCCATCATAGATCGTACCATGTCCAACAAGGTTCGATTTCTCCTTCTCGCCACACCATTATGTTGTGGTGTGTAAGGAGGGTCCATCGAGATAAAATCCATTATCTACGAGATAATCCAAAACTCTTGGTCTAAGTATTCACCACCACGATCGGATCGTAATGTTTTGATACTTTTACCAAGTTGTTTTCTACTTCATTTCTGAATTGTTTGAACTTTTCAAACGCTTGATTTGTATCTCATCGAATCTGGTACCCATATCGAGAATAATCATCGATAAAGGCAATGAAGTAACAGAACCACTTACGGCATGGATGGACATCGGACCACATACATCTCGAATGTATTAGGTCTAATAATCCATCGTTCGTTCACCCTTTCCTTAAAGGTAACTTAGTCATCTTGCCTAATAAACAAGATTCACATGTGTCATATGATTCATAATCGAATGACCTAAACTTCCACTCTTGTGGAGCTTAGCGATCGTCTCTCATTTATATGGCCAAGACAATGCCATAAGTAAGTTGATTTTAAATTATCTCTTTTATGTCTTTTAGCGTCATTGACATTCATAACAGGATGTGACATATCTAATATGTAAATTCCATTGCATAATGTACCAGATACCATAAAGCATTCCATTTGAACTAATAGAACAACCATTGTTACCAAAAGACAAATGGAAACCAGCTCTATTTAAACAAAAGCAGGCGGTATGTTCTTTGTTAACACGGGTACAAAATAACAATCATCCAAGTTAAGTACAAGCCCACTGGGAGTGTCAAAACATAAGTCCCTACGGCTAATGCAGCAACTCTTGCTCCATTGCCAACACGCAGTCCATTTCTCCCTTTATGAAGCGCCTCGTCACGAGGCCCTGCATATCATTACATATGTGTGAGCCACAACGGTATCTAATACCCATATGTTATGATCGAAGCGATATTAACCTCGATGACAAACATACGAAGAAGTCGAGGCGGTGATGCCTTCTTACGCTTCGATTCTTCCAGATAAATTTTGCGATTCGCCCAATGACCGATCTTACCGCAATGGAAGCGGTACCTTTTGGTGCGATCTCTTTGGTCTTCTTCTTGCCTTTTGCTGCACTTCCTTTTGGCTTCGAGCCTTTTTCTTCTTCATTTCCTCTTCTTGGAACCAGAGGAAGAAGAATCCACCAATAAGAACGCTTGCTATCTTGCTTGACGACATTGTTTCATTGCATCTTGGCGGATTGATCAGCTCGGGAATTGTGGTGGATATTTGGTTCATTCGATAGTTCAACACAAACCGTGAATAACTATCGACAAACCAACAAGAATTAAGTCTATACTTAACTCGTAATCCATCACAAAACCTAAGGCGGCCAACCTCTCAATATAGCCATTCATCTTCAATGCATATTAGATCGCAGATGAACCAGAGTCATCTTCGTTGTAAAGAGCAACCTTGAGGTCTCGAACTGTTCGGACCGAGCTTGCTCATCAAACAACTCTCTAAGATGATACACTATCGTGTGAGCATCCATAGACTCGTCTTTTCGCAGCTCGGGTGTGACATCGATGCAAGCATAATGCGGTAGCTATGTCTTTGTCTTTTAGATGCTACGATATGCCTTCGATCATCATCGAAGCTCCTTGATAGAAGTGGATCCTAAGCGGAAAATCAAGAATATATCCTAGATCCTCGGATCCGAGAACAATTCTCGATTCATGACCAATCAAGAAAATTTGGTCCGGTTAATTTGTTTGCATCCATTAGTGGCGAAGATTCACACTAGTCGACATCTTCAATCAACCTAAGCGTAGAGAGAAATAAAGTTAGAATAGAATTAAATGTATGCTCATAAGGACTTAAATGACATACATATGGCTCCCACTAGTTTCAACAAAATCCATAACCCTCATCATGAATCCATGAAACAAAATGGCACATTGACCTAGTGGGTCGATATCCGACATTGCTAAGAATGACCTTGAGGTTAGCTCAACAAGTCACCTTAGGTCAATCGGTGAGTATCGGTCATACCAATTGCATCATCGATGACCGGCATTAAGAATGACCTTGAGGTTAGCTCAACAAGCCATCTTATGTCTCGGGAGGTATCAGACATACCAATTACATCTTAGACACAACTATCGATCAGTGCTATCAACAGTTGATGTATGCACGTACATTGGGTTATCAACACTTGATGCGCGTACATCGATGTACACTACCCAACTTCGCCTCTGTCCACGTTGACCGCGAGGTTAGCTCAACAAATCAACGCTTCTAGGAAAACCGACCCATTAATCCGAAAATCATATTTTCATGGTTTGAACATATTCAGTATAGAGTGAGCTTGAGGTTAGCTCAACAACCCAACCTATAAGAACTCGGTTCTTACCATATTAATGGAAGGCGTTAGTTTTCATATTTTAAGTGAGGATTTTAGGTCTCATCTAATTAATCTCATCCAAGGATCATAGTCACCATGACTATATGGTGCGATTTAGGGCATTGCATCAATCACATTGAATTTATCTGAAAATCACCCATCATCCCACTAAGACATGATATAAGTGGACTTATATATGTATAAGTCGACTTATGGCTCTATATAAATCGACTTATGCATGTGTAAGTCGACTTGTGCAGCAATGCATGAACAAGTCGACTTGTACCATTGTGCAAGTCGACTTATTAGTCTGATGCACCAAACAAGTCGACTTATGAACATATTAGTCGACTTGTTCATTAATGCATTGGAATTGCTATCTAATCGGCTAATTCTCAATCCAGGCATTTCCAATTCACAACACCAATATAACAAGTATATAAACCTTTATATTAATGTGCTAATGAAACATTTTCATCAACTCATGCATGCCATATAGTCTAACTATATATGAAAACCTTGAAACCGATTAATCCACCATTAATCACTAGATTTCCACATAATTCAAGGACACCAAATAATCATGCTAAGTATCTCTAGGTAGGCTACACGTTATCAAGATTACTCCGGCACTTGTCACAAAAATTGCGAAGGCCAAAAAAACCAAGATAACGGAATAAGCTAACGAGACGCTAAAGTGACCTATTCGATATCCAAAAATTATTAGAAACCAAATTTCAAGAATCTCATTTTGGGATGCATTCCACATCAATATAACAAATTTTTAATCACTATAAAAATGATTCATGGCATTGGAAAAGAAAATAACACAACCAATCATTCCAAACAAAACAGCCCCAGCAAGTTTCTCAAAACTGCTAAGCTCAACATTTTGCTCAAAATGACCATTGAAACACTTTCAATAAATACTGAGAAAATTACAGAGGTTAAAACATGTTCCCAACATGCTCCATGAATTTTTCCAGGATTTATTTCCCACAAAAACTCATTGAACCTCAGCAATCTAGCCGAACCAGAATCTGTGTTCTCCAACACAAACATTCCCATCAGCACACAAGAAATTCGGAAATAAATGGTAAATCACCTTGAAAACATTTTTTCATCCACAGAGACATTCAAAAACATCTTAGGGACATGTAGGTGAAAACCAATCCGAAAAATGTTTTTTCTAGAATTTATTCTCGAATTTACAAGCATACCTGTTTCAGAAACGATCAACAAGACAACATCTGAAACTTGAGGGAATTAAATAGCAAAACCATATCAAATCAAATTGATAAATTCTCATCTTTCACAAACATATTCTATAACATGTTATGAACAATTCTGAGCAAGAAATTTCGAAAACATGCATCTCTATACTGATTCGAAATTCACACAAATAACATGCATCAGCAGCTCAATTCACTAAGGAACTCCGACCTAGTTATCATTTCAACTGTTTATACAACACAAGTGGCTTTGATACCACTGAAGGAAAATCCCGGGGTAGGCATCACATTCCCAAAGTGAGGAATTTAAAATTTTGAGTCCCGGGACATTCCCGAAAGCCAGGATCCATGTGTAAGTACAAACAATCAAACCATAACGACAAAAGGAGACCGTCTCTAACGGCATCCACGCAGAGGTCGGAAAACCTAACCGGGACAAACTCTTTTGACCCGGGAATAGCTAGACTAAAGAAAAGAGTGCTAGCTCTTACCTTAGCCTTGGAGAGCAAATGAAATGATCTTGGTGGAGCCTTGGAGAAGTAGAAGCAATCTTGAATGGAAGAGATGAAGAAGATGAAAAACAAATTTTTTTCAAGCTTAACTCTTAAGCTTTCGACTCTTCTCCTTCAACCTCCGTACAAGCTCAATTCCAATGCCTTCTTATATGTCTATTTAACAACTTAAAAGACATATGAAGGCTTGGTAGAATGGCTATCCACGTTGGTAGCTTAATATACATTGAAATGCTAAATAATCATTAAGTTTGACTTTTCAAACTTACTTTTTCTTCTCCATTTGGTGGTTCCACCGAAAATCACATAAATATATATAATTAATTAATTATTTACTTAATTAATTAATATATATAATTGCTGAAGTGGTCGATCAAGCTGAATTCGGGTCTCCAACCTGCTTAGGAACCTCCGTGGCGTAAAAATCACCGAAGCGGTTTCAAGAATGTCGATGTCGCGATCTCATCGGGACATATCCCAATCTCATCGGGATCCATTTAATCCTATTGCTCTCCAGATATCGGATCTACGTAAAACTATTTCTGATTCTCGAGTCACTCTTATCGTGTGACCCATTAGGTTCCGGTTATGTTGGCCACTTAGATTAACACTTAATCGAGCAAGTCATGGCGGTATCTAGTAACACATCATGACCCCAATTGACCGGAAAGTAATTGGTTTGACTAATGAAACCATATCACGAACCCTTCCATAGACAATTCTGAGTGCAATTCGTCCTTTCACCATCTATACCCCACTTGGTTTGAGTATGGGCAATGTGTCAACTCTTACTAGGACCGATCGGATCAAATCTAGTCCAAGTGTAATCAGTTCTCGTCTAGGACTCATTACTTTATATGTCCATGAAGACCATCTTCATGACATATGTATCTCGGCGCAGAGACTTCAAAGTAATGATCCCGATAAGAGGCCATGGGTATCTCTTTTGCTATAACGAAGTGGTGAATCCTCTATTGGCTACTCAATTACCTTGAATACCTCAAGTCGCACTCCAATCACCACCCTATGGCGACCTCACGAAGGCAACAAGGAATGGAGTCAAAATCGTAATCGATACCAAGATATCCTTGAGTACCTCGAGTCTAAGGATACTTGCACCATTGCTATGATGAGATTATCAGCGACATTTGTATAGGACATCCATGTGATGATCTCATAGCAGTCATCAATGTACTTACTACCACTAGTAAGCATCCACGTATCAAATCCAAATATCTCAATATTTACGGTTTTACGAGATCCTTGCTTGATCGATCGAGGAGTTTGACATGTCTTAGTCTATCCGGATTAACGATGTCGGTCTCATTAATCCTATGACTAGGGATAATTTAGATCTTGACATAATTGCACATGATAGGAATCTCGGTGGTATGATCGCATCATAATTTCCTTCATGCTATGTCATGTATCAGGGACTTCATTAATTTGATTAAAGATCACTGTCAATTCATAATAAAATGAACATCAAATAAATGAAATATGCCTTGCTTTATTTATTCATAAAGTCTGTACATGACTATGAACAAAATGTGCTAAAGGGGATTGCCTTTAGGGCACTACTCTAACACAAATAAACAGTACCGACCTTGAACAAGTCGACTTATCCATTGAACAAGTCGACTTATCGGTACCGAACATGTGTAAGTCGACTTACACATGGTACAAGTCGACTTATCACTTACACTTTTGAGTATAGCCTTTAGCTACCAATCTAGCTTTAAAGGTCTCTACCTTTCCATCCGATCCCCTTTTCCTTTTGTAGATCCATTTACACCCTATAGTTTTTAGACACGATGGTAGATCTACAAGGACCGGACTTCATTAGTATACATAGAATCTATTTAGATTCCATTGCCTTGAGCCATTTTCTGCATCAACATCATTAATAGCTTTGTATATGTAGCAGGATCTGTTTCTTCTTGGTGCGAGATGGCAATTAAGCCTTCTCCTAAACCCGAATACCTATCTGGTTGTCTCACAACCCTCCCACTATGTCTAGGCACATCTTGATGTTGAGGTTGCGCCGATTCAACTCTTGAATCCATTTCGACATCTTGTTACGTCATATCCAAAACAACTCTTGGTTTGGATGAAATTACTAACTCTTTTAGTACCACTTCACTTCTTCCTTTGTGATTTCTCAAACTCTTCCTCTAAGAAGTTTGCATTTGTCGACACAAATACCTTCTATCGTGAGGAATTGTAAAATAGTACCCTCGAGTTTCAGTAGGATATCCTACAAACAAACATACTTGACCTTGGTTCCATCTTTGTGGATTAGGGCTTTAGAACATGGGCTGGACAGCCCTGAGTCCTCAAGTGCCTCAATGAAGGCACTCGGCGATCCTGACTCCCAGGTGTTTTAGGCCTTGATTTAGATGGAGCAAAGTTAAGAAGATATGTTGTCGTTTGTATGGCATATCCCGAAACGATTCTGGAAGGCTAGAATAGGACATCATTGATCTTACCATTTCCAATAGAGTTCTATTTCTCCTCTTTGCTACACCATTACATTGAGGTGTGCGAGGAGATGACAAATTGAAACAATTCCATTGTCAATTAAATATTCTTTGGAACTCTCGGATAAATACTCACCACCTCGATCGATCGAAAATTTGTTTTAATGGCTTGCCAAGTTGCTTCTCGACTTGACTTTGAATTTTGAACTTTTCAAAAGATTTACTCTTTTATGCATCAAATACAAATAGCCATGTCTTGAGTAATCATCTATAAAAGTTATGAAAATTCATAACCTCCTCTAGCTTGTACATTCATGGGCCCACACATATCAGTATGTACCATGTCCAATGTGGATTCAAATCTGTTTCCTTTAGAAGGAAATGAGGCTTTTGTCATTTTCCTTCAATACAAGATTCACAGGTGGGTAATGGATCACTATCCAAGCCCATAAGGATCCCATCCTTTACTAGCTTTGTCAAGTCTTTTTGATTGATATGACCCATCCTTAGATGCCCACATACTTTGAATTAATGCTAGAGATATTGGATTGTCTTGGTTTTATCAATTACGTGGTGTTTAGTGAGCCTTTCATAGGTTCTATAAAAAAATCCTGTTTAATTATCGCTTCACAAATAAAATCCTTATTCTCATATATTGAAACAACCTTTTCAAAATATAAGGAATAGCAGATTTTATTAGACAAAAATGTAAATCATGTTCCTTACAATCATTGGCATGTAATAAACATCTTCCAAATATAACCTATGACCACTAGGATGTAGGAAAATCCCGGAGGTACATCACATGTACCGCAATGTGAAAACAAAATTTTGTTCCGGGACCTTCCGAACCTGGATCCAGTATCCGTATGAAGACATCAACCTAAATAGCCAATAGAGACTATCTCTAAAGGTGATCACGCAGAGATCGAGAAAACCTAACGGATCAAACTCCTTTGACCGGGAATAGCTAGAAACAGATTAAAGGCTGCTAGACCTTACCTCTGTCTGGAGAGTGAAGGAAGCGTTGGAGACTTGCTTGGAAGAAGAGAAAATCGATGATGGCCTTGAGAAAGAAGGAAAGATGAAACATTTTCATTTTAAGCTTAACACTTAAGCTTTTCTTCCTCTATCTCAAAACATCTGAACCATCCCGATGCCATACCGAAAATAAGCATATATATATGGTGTCTTTAACTTTTAAGACACCAATTAAAAGCTTACAAATGGATGGCACACCATTTAAGGAATAAAGTAATGATACTTTGACTTTTCAAGGCTTTAACCTCTTCTTCTCCCATTTCCAGCGACAACTTGCATATATATATATAATAATTAATTAATTAATTACTTAATTAATTAATTAGAATATATTGCTAAGTCGATCCAGTAGAATTGGTCCTCGGCCTTAGGGCCCCAGTCTTTGAAAGCGACTCTAAACCTTTCTTAGCAATATTGATGTCGCGATCTCATTGGGACATATCCCAATCCCATCGGGATCCATTTAATCCTAATGCTCTCCATAATTGGAACTCTGTCCAATTACTATTTCTGATTCTCGAGACACTCTTAAGCGTGTGACCACTTTAGGCTTAGGTTATGTTGGCCACTTAGATTAACAATTAATCTGAGCAAGTCATGAGCGGTATCTAGCAACACATCATGACCCCAATTGACCGGAAAGTAATCGGTTTGATGTATTCATCAAGAAACGGATCTGAAACCCTTCCATGAACAATTCTGAGTGCAATTCGTCCTTTCACCATCCTATACCCCACTTGGTTATGAGTATGGTTAAAGTGTCAACTCTTACTAGGCGAGTCTAGCCCAGTGATAACGAGATCTCGTCTATGACTCATTACTCTATATGTCCATGAAGACACTCTTCATGACATATTCACTCTGCCGTAGATTTACGAGTAATGATCTGACAAGAGGCCGTGGGTATCTCCTCTGCTAATCCGAAGTGGTGAATCCTTTATTGGCTACTCAATTATCTTGAATACCTCAGCTGTACCCAAGCACCACCCTATGAGTTACCTCGGAAGGCAACAAGGAATGGACTCAAAATACGTAATCAAGTATCAAGATATCCTTGAGTACCTCAAGTCCAAGGATACTTGCACCATTGCTATGATGAGATTATCACCGACACTAGATAAGATATCCATGTGATGATCTCATGGCGGGTCATCCAATGAACCTACTACCGCTAGTAAGCATCCACATGTCAATTCTAAATATCTCATATTTACAGTTTACGAGATCCACCGCTTGATCAATCGAGGAATATGACGTATGCTAGTCTATCCGGATTAATGATGTCGATCTCATTAATCCTTTGACTAGGAGAATTTGAATCTTGACACAATTGCACATGATAGGAATCTCGGTAGTATGATCACATCATAATTTCCTTCATGCTATGTCATATATCATGGACTTCATTAATCGATTAAAGATCAATCAATTCATAAACAATGTTCATGAACATCAAATTAATGAATTATGCCTTTTCTTTATTTATTCATTTAGTGCGATATGATTTGTGAATAAAATCGCTAAAGGGATTGCCTTTAGGGCGCAAATAAACGATCTGACCTTGAATAAGTCGACTTATCCAATGTACAAGTCAACTTATCGGTGCTTTTCAAGAACAAGTCGACTTATCGGTAGTCTGCAAGTCGACTTGTGCACTTTAAAATCTCCCACTTGACCTAAAGCCAATCGCCTTAGTATCCAATACCATAAGCGAGTCCATGAGAATCACAATTCTCCCTGTGACAATGGCTTTGTCAGCGGAACAACAACACTTTGCTCGGGAATTCTCTCTATCAAGATATCATCTCGACTAATGATCTGCTAGAATCGGTAGATCTGAGTTCGGATCGTCGATAAGACCTTGGTTCCTTTACTGCGCATTAGCCCCATTGTATCCTGATACAATCCTATGGGCCCACCCGACTAGGGACTAGATCAAGTTGATAATGAACTTCTTGATCAAACCGCGCTTCCTTTGCGCATCTTATCACGTGTACTCTGCCTCGGTTGTTGAATCAGCAGTCCTCTCTTGTTTGGAATTCTTTCCAACTGACCACCACGCTATTCAGTGTGAATGTATATAACCTGATCGTGATTCAGAATCATCCTTATCAGATTAGATACTGGCATCTGAATGCCCGCTCACATGGAGATTTCCATCTCCATAGATAAAGAAAACATCCTTAGTGCTTCGCAAGTACTTGAGGATATTCTTGACAACCACCCAGTGACTCTCACCAAGATCCGATTGGTATCTGCTCGTAACACTTAGAGCATACGATACATCGGGCCTCGTACATAGCATCGTTTCATGCTAAACCTCTTTAGCATCTCATCTATGTACGATGCTTGTGAAAGACCAAGCAACCTTTGATCTATCTGCATAAATCTATATCCCAAGGATATAAGTTGCTTTACCAAGGTCTTTCAAGGCAAATTGTTTGGACAACCAAATTTTAACTGATTGCAGCATAGAGACATCATTTCCGAGTAACAGTATGTCATCTACATACAACACAAGGAATACGATTGCAGTCCCATTAACCTTCTTATGCACACAATGATCATCTGAATTTTGTGAGAAATCAAACTCTTTGATTGACTCAACTAAACGGATAATCCAACTCCTGGAAGCTTGCTTTAATCCATTAATGGATTTTTGAAGCTTGCATACCATTTCGCCATCGATGGAAGTGAAGACCTCAGGTTGTGTCATACACATCCTCGGGTAGATTTCCTCTCAGGAAAGCTATCTTCACATGCATTTGCCATATCTCATAATCATAATGAGCGGCAATGGCTAGGAGTATCCTAATGGATTTAAGCATTGCTACGGGGCTGAAGGTTTCGTCATAGTCAACTCTTTGTCTGTGACGATATCCTTTGGCCATTAGCCTCGCTTCATAGGTAATCAGATTACCATCCATGTTGGTTTTCTTCTAAAACCTCTTTACACCCTGTGGGTTTTATCCCTTCAGGTGTAACAACCAAAGTCCATACTTGGTTTATGTACATGGAATCCATTTCAGATTTCTGGCTTAAAGCCATTTCTCAGACTCTGAACTTTTCAGAACCTCTTCATATGTAGTAGGCTCATCATCACGTATGAGTAATACGTCATTCTGTTCCCTTACGAGAAATTCATATCTCTCGGGAACAGTGCGTATCCTACTTAACCTCTGAAATCGTGTGTAATAGAAGGTTGAACTGTTACCTCATCTACATGAGTTCTGATTTCAAGTTCGAGCGATTGATACGTGTTTGTTCGAGCATCTTGAACTTCTCAAGTTCAACTTTGCTCCCCTTGTCTTATTGTAAAAGAAACTATTTCTTTAAGAAAATAGCATGCTTGAAACAAACAACTTTGTTCTAAGCAAGGTAGAATTAATATTCCACGAACAAACACTTGTAGGACTTTGCATCAAGCTAATCTGACCGTGTCCGCTTCACATAAGCGAGATGACCCCATACTTTCGAGATGAGAAAGATAGGATTTTCTGTTAGTCCATATCTCCATATGGAGTAACATCAATATCTTTGATGGAACTCTGTTTAGCAAGTAAGCAATTGTCTCGGCGCATATTCCCAAAAGCGTGCAAAACCTATCATCAATCGCACCATGTCTAACAAGGTTCGATTTCTCCTTTCAACCACACCATTGTCTTTGCGGCGTGTAAGGTGGAGTGTCTTGAGATAAAATCTCATGATCTCTGAGATAATCCAAAACTGTTGGTCTAAGTATTTTCCACCACGATCAGATCGTAATGTCTTCATACTTTTACCAAGTTAGTTTTCTACTTCATTTCTGAATTATTTGAACTATTCAAATACTTCAGATTTGTATCTTATCAGATACAGATACCTATATCGTGAATAATCACCGATAAAAGTAATGAAGTAAAAACAACTACTTTTGACATGGATGGACATCGGACCACATACATCCAAATGTATCAGGTCTAATATTCCATTCACTCGTTCACCCTTTCCTTTAAAGGATAACTTAGTCATCTTGCCTAATAAACAAGATTCGCATGTGTCATATGATTCATAATCAAATGACCCTAAACATCCACTCTTATGGAGCTTAGCGATGCGTATCTCATTTATATGGCCAAGGCGACAATGCCATAAGTACGTTGATTTTAAAATATCTCAATTATGTCTTTTCGCGTCATTGACATTCATAATTGGATATGACATATCTAATATGTCAATTCCATTGCATAATGTACCAGTACCATAGAGCATTCCATTCGAACTAATAGAACAACCATTGCTACTAAAAGTCAAATGGAAATCAGCTCTAATTAAACATAAAACATACAATATGTTCTTTGTTTAAAACGGGTACAAAATGATAATTACCCAATTTGAATACAAGCCCAGTAGGGAGTAACAAGACATAAGTGCCTACGACTAATGTAGCAACTCTTGCTTCATTACCTGCACGAAAGTCCAGTTCTCCTTTTATGAGCTTTCATCGTCCACGAGGCCTGCATATCATTTCATATGTATGAGCCACATCCGGTATCAAATACCGATATGTTTGGATCAGGAATAGTATTAACCTCAATGAAAAACATACTTGAAGGAGTAGAGGCATCTGATGCCTTTTACTGCTTCAAGGACTCCAGATAGATTTTACAGTTTCGCCTCTAGTGGCTAGACTTGCCACAATGAAAGCAAAATCCTTTTGGGGCAGTTTCTTTGGTTTTTCCTTGATGGCACTTCCCTTTGGTTTCTTGGCCTTTTTCTTCTTTGAACTAGAAGAAGAAGCATCCACCATTAGCACTTACTATCTATATTGATAGCCTTTCATTATCATGAGCAGATTGATCAGCTCAGGAATTGTTGTGGATATTTGGTTTATCCGATAGTTTATCACAAACTGTGAATAACCGTCAGACAATCCAACCAGAATTAAGTCTCTACTTAATTCATAATCCATTACAAATCCTAAGACGGCCAATCTCTCAATATAGCCATTCATCTTCGAGGTATCTTGCCTGTGAATTGTCCTGGAGCCATCTTTGTGATGAAGAGAAGCCTTGAGGGCTTGAACCTTTCAGACCGAGCTTACTCATCAAACAGCTCCATAAGATGAAATATTATAACGTGAGCATCCATGGACTCGTGCTGCTTCTGCAGCTCTGGTGACATCAAGACAAGCATAATGCAAGTATCCATATCACTGTCCTTTAGATGCTTACGATATGCTTTCTGATCCTTATCAGAAGCATCGACAAAGAGTGCATCTGGAAGTGGAACATCTAGGGCGTGTCCCGGTTCCTCGATCGAGAACAATTCTCGATTCCTTAGCCAATCAAGAAAATCGGTCCGAATAGAGGCGTATATTCACTGAAAGACTTCTTCAATCAACCTAAACGCGATAGAGAGAAGGAATGATAGAATAAAAATGCCTGCATGATCATAAGGACTTGCATGACATGCAAATGACTCCACTAGTTTCCTAGAATCCATAACCCTCTTTCTGAATCCGGAGAAACAAAGTGACATAATGTCTAGTGGGTCGATATCAGACATTGCTAAGAGTGACCTTGAGTTTGCTCGATAAGCCACAACTTAGGTCAATCGGTGGTATCGGTCATACCAATTGCATCATCGATAACCGACATTAAGAATGACCTTGAGGTTAGCTCAACAAGCCACCTTATGTCTCGGAGGTATCAAATATACCAATTACATCTTAGACACAACTATCAATCAGTGCTATCAACTTGTTGATGTGTGCACTTCATTGGGTATCAACTCTTTGATGCGCATACATCTAATGTATGCTACCCAATTTCGCCTCTGTCACGTTGACCTTGAGTTTGCTCAACAAACTAACGCTTCGATGAAAACCAACCCATTAATCCGAAAATCTTATTTTCATGGTTTGAACATATTAAGTATAGAGTGAGCTTGAGGTTAGCTCAACAACTCAACCCTATAAGAACTCGGTTCTTACCATATTAATGGAAGGCGTTAGTTTTCATATACCGAGGAGGATTTGGGTCTCTAGACTCCAAGCTTAAGGATTATAGTCACGAAGACTATATGGAATGATTTAGGTTTCATCGATCGTATTGAATCAATCCTTATAATCATCCATCATCCAACTGAGCATGCCACAAGTCCACTTTCATCAAATGCAAGTGGACTTATGCTTCTGCACACACAAGTGAACTTGTATGACACAAGTGGACTTATTTCACCTACCGTGAACAAGTGGACTTATAAGGTACTACAAGTGGGCTTATATCGAGATCTGAACAAGTGGGCTTATTCTATCCACAAGTGGACTTATCCAAAACTCTTGAACAAGTCGACTTATACCTCATACAAGTCGACTTATTCAGGGAATTTTGCTAAAATCTCTAATCGGCTAATTTCTCAATCAGTACAATTCCAATTCACAACACCTACATACCTAAGGTAATATCTGATAAATTTGATGTATCAATGAACAATTCATTGAACCATGAAAGCCTTAAATAGTCAAACTATATGAAAAACTTGAAATGAGTCAAAACTCATTAATGTCCAAACAATTTAGGAACACCCAAATTATCATCCTAAGCATCTCTAGCTAGCATATACATTATCAAATTTATTTCAGCACATGCCATAAAACTATGACGGTGAAAACAAACAAGATAATGCAATATACTAACGAGACACAAATGTGACCAATTCGGCATTCAAAAATTCTTGGAAAAGGAAATTCAAGCAATTCACTTTGACAATCATACTACATCAAGATAACACATTTTTAATCACATTAAAAATGGTGCAAGGCATTGGAACTGAAAAATCACACTCAATCAAGCCAAGCAAAACAGTCCCAACAATTTTCACCAAAACTGTCCAGTTCTGTACATTGCTTGAAATGATTGATGAAACAATTTCAATAAATCATGAGAAAATTATATAGGTTAATAAATGTTCAGAACATGCTACATGAATGTTTTCAGGATTTTAGGCCATCAAAAACTCAGTCAACCTAAATAACAAAACCGATTCAAAATCTGTGTTCATCAGCACAGCAATTCCCAACATCATAGAATAAATTCGTGAATAAATATCCAATCACCTTGAAATCCAATTTCCATGCTCACAGATATTCACCAACATCTTGGAGACATGTAGGTGAAGGTAAATCCAGAAAAAGATTTTTCTAGAATTTATTCTCGATTTTATACTACTGCCTGTTCCAGAATCGTTTCACAAAACAGCATCTGTAACCTTAGGGAATTAATTAGCAAAACTATATCAAATCAAATCAATAAATTCTGAAAATTCATAGAAATATTATCTAACATGTTATGAACATTTCTGGGCAGAAAAATTTCGAAAAATGCATCTCTATACAGAAACGAAATTTGGACAGCAAGCATGCGTCAACATCAACAGCACTTAGGGTTTCTGATCTAGCTTAGGTTTTAGCTTCATGCGGGATACCAGACTCTCTGATACCAATGTAGGAAAATCTCGGGAGGTACATCACATGTACCGGCAGCGGAAAACAAAAATTTTTGTTCCCGGGACCTTCCCGAACCCAGGATCCAGGTATCCGTATGAAGACATCAACCTAAATAGCCAATAGAGACTATCTCTAAAGGTGATCCACGCAGAGATCAGAAAACCTAACCGGATCAAACCCCTTTGACCCGGGAATAGCTAGAACAGATTAAAGGCTGCTAGACCTTACCTCTGTCCTGAAGAGCTGAAGGAAACGTTGGAGACTTGCTTGGAAGAAGAGAAAATCGATGATGGCCTTGAGAAAGAAGGAAAGATGAAACATTTTTCATTTTTAAGCTTAACACTTAAGCTTTTCTTCCTCCTATCTCAAAACATACGAACCATCCCAGTGCCATACCCAAAAATCAGCATATATATATGGTGTCTTTAACTTTTAAGACACCAATTAAAAGCTTACAAATGGATGGCACACC
This sequence comes from Erythroxylum novogranatense, assembly GCA_029891385.1. NCBI lineage: Eukaryota > Viridiplantae > Streptophyta > Magnoliopsida > Malpighiales > Erythroxylaceae > Erythroxylum > Erythroxylum novogranatense. The sequence continues at coordinate 58,318,907 of CM057225.1, read as the reverse complement.
ATTTAAGGAATAAAGTAATGATACTTTGACTTTTCAAGGCTTTAACCTCTTCTTCTCCCATTTCCAACGACAACTTGCATATATATATATAATAATTAATTAATTAATTACTTAATTAATTAATTAGAATATATTTGCTAGGTCGATTCAACTGGAATTCGGTCTACTGGCCTTTCCAGGGCCCGATCTTTAAAGCGACTCTAAACCTTTCTTAGCAATATTGATGTCGCGATCTCATCGGGACATATCCCAATCCCATCGGGATCTATTTAATCTAATGCTCTCCATAATTGGAACTCTGTCCAATTACTATTTCTGATTCTACGAGACACTCTTAAGCGTGTGACCCTTTAGGCTTGGTTATGTTGGCCCTTAGATTAACAATTAATCTGAGCAAGTCATGAGCGGTATCTAGCAACACATCATGACCCCAATTGACCGGAAAGTAATCGGTTTGATGTATTCATCAAGAACCAGATCACAAACCCTTCCATGACAATTCTGGTGAAATTAGTCCTTTCACCATCCTATACCCCACTTGGTTATGAGTATGGTTAAAGTGTCAACTCTTACTAGGCTGAGTCTAGCCCAGTGATAACAGATCTCGTCTATGACTCATTACTCTATATGTCCATGAAGACACTCTTCATGACATATTCACTCCGCCGAGATTTACGAGTAATGATCCTGACAAGAGGCCATGGGTATCTCCTCTGCTAATCCAGAAGTGGTGAATCCTTTATTGGCTACTCAATTATCTTCGAATACCTCAAGCTGTACCCAAGCACCACCCTATGAGTTACCTCTGGAAGGCAACAAGGAATGGACTCAAAGTACAGAATCAGTATCCAAGATATCCTTGAGTACCTCAAGTCTAAGGATACTTGCACCATTGCTATGATGAGATTATCACTGACACTAGATAAGATATCCATGTGATGATCTCATGGCAGGTCATCCAATGAACCTACTACCGCTAGTAAGCATCCACATGTCAATTCTAAATATCTCATATTTACAGTTTCTGAGATCCACTGCTTGATCCAATCAAGGAATATGACATGTGCTAGTCTATCCGGATTAATGATGTCCAGTCTCATTAATCCTTTGACTAGGAGAATTTGATCTTGACACAATTGCACATGATAGGAATCTCAAGAGTATGATCACATCATAATTTCCTTCATGCTATGTCATATATCATGGACTTCATTAATCGATTAAAGATCCAATCAATTCATAAACAATGTTCATGAACATCAAATTAATGAATTATGCCTTTTCTTTATTTATTCATTCGACCAAGATATGATGTGAATAAAAGCAGCTAAAGGAATTACCTTTAGGGCACAAATAAACGAAGAGCCTTGAATAAGTCGACTTATCCAATGTACAAGTCGACTTATCGGTATTTTTCAAGAACAAGTCGACTTATCAGTAGTACAAGTCGACTTGTACTTACAAAGGAAAGTCCAAGATAACTACTCCCACTGATTCTGCTGAAACATAGGAACCATCTGCTATCTTAACTTGAAGCGGCCTTTAGGAAGTCTTTTCCTTTTGGAACCCTGCAAAGAATTACAAACATGGTTAGTGGCTCTGAATCTAATATCCAAGAAGTAGATAATCTGCCACATTTCTAGTTCCTAACAAACTTAGGAAGCCCATACCTTGTTTGCTTTTGAGGGACTCTAGGTAGATCGGGCGGTTTCTTTTCCGGTGGCCCATCTCATCACGGTGGAAACACTTTCCTTTGATGTTCTCTTTGGCCTTTTTTCACAGGTTTGGCCTTGACCCTATATGGGCCTTCTTTTCATTGGACCCTTCTTCTTTCCTTGCCCTTACCTGGCTTAGAAGAAGAAGCTACATTAGCTTCGGCCCATGAGCCTTAATATTTAATATTTCCTCCGTGCTCGGAGGGTATTTATCAACTCACTCAAGGTGTAATCCTTTTTGTTGAGCTCATAGTCCAACTTAAATTGCTGAAAAGAAGAGTTTAAGCTATTGATAATCATAATCATCTGCGTGTCCGCATCCATATCCGCCCCAAGCATCTCAACCTCAGTGACCGTAGAGATTACCTTCATCATGTAATCCCGCACCTGGTTCACTGTGTTTCTGTCGAGATTATGAAAGGTTTGGATAGCTTTCACTCTTGCAGACCTAGTCCTCACACCAAACATCTCATGTAGGTGATGGACCATTGCACTAGCATTTTCATACAAGCAATTTGCTTTTGCAACATGCCATGATGTGAAGCGAATATAACAGTTAGTAGTCTTGTCAAGATTCTCGCCAACGCTCATGTTGTTGGACTTGCTCGGGAGTTGCATCTCCACTTAGAGGTGTAGGCTCATTTTCGATTAAAACCCATGAAATACGTTCATATTGAAGAACAATGTCAAGGTTACGTCTCCATTCATTAAACTTGTCTCCATTTTCCAATTTGTTATTAGTCGAAGAGGGGTGAGTGGATTCATTTTGTGGTTGATTATGTGCGAAAATATAAATTATTAAAACATGAGCATACTAGTCAACAATTTATGGAACTTTGTATAAAATCATGATGCATGTATGCATGATGATAGATTTAACAAAACTTAAAAATTAAAACATTATACTGCGGTTATTTTTCTTATCTATAATGAGACTAAGTGACGGTGGGCCATCTTATACATTAAAAGAAAAACAGGACCCTCCCACTCAAAAACTACCAAGCATCTCATGCTCAATTTTTAAGAAGCGTCTTAATTTTGTCCATACTTTTACCAATGAGCTACGGTGGGCGGTTTATTGATAAAAATGTTGAGTGTATAACCATTTGATTCATTCACTAAAGATACCTACAAATCATGCCTCGGTGGGAGGTCACATTTGCTATCATTAAGTGAACTTATCCTTAAGGAGACCCAAACCATGCAAGATCTAAGATCCATGCCCTCTGATGGGGAGTAACACTTCACCACATGCAAACGGGCCATCATTTGGAGACCGTGGACTCTCACAGAGCATCCTCTCCCACTCAATCTTTTGGGCTTTAAGTTTTAAATACCATCTTGTCTAGATGCAATTTATTATCCATCCTATATTGTTTCATTATATATCTCATACATAATGAATGCATGGTAAGGCCTAGGGTTGGCATTTTTCTAAATGACATGCAATCACATAATATCACATATTACAAGCATTCATTTCTCCATTCATCACATGAACTTATAAAGCCACTTTTGATTGTCCATCCTAGAAACATAAAATAATTACAAGCCTTTTAGGCCCAAAATATGCTTCTTCATCTTGGATCTTTCGCTTCGAACTCTTCGCTAACATGATCCGGCTCATTCGGTAAACAAAATGTAATGGCATTTATGAAATTAGAATTTTGTCATTTTGAAAAATAAAATTTCAGCACTAGATTTTTAGAAAACCAAATCTTTGTTTTGATAAAAAATTCCAGCACTTGTTTTAATAAAACCGAAACTCATTTCATGAAAATTAAACACAGCACTTAGTATTTTAGCAAAACTGAAATTGGATTCTTTAAAACAAAAAACCAGCACTTGTTTTCCAATCATAACTGAAATATGATTCATTGAAACAAAAATTCCAGCAACTTAGTTTTCACAAAACTTATACCAAAACACAAAAGGATACACCGAAAATTTTACCTTTCCATTTCTTCAATCCATGGCTGCTCCTTCTTCATCATTACATCAATTTGTACATTACAAAATCAAATAAAATAGAAAAAAGAAACCAAGGAGGAAACATGGTGATGATAGACCTCCTCCTTGTTACAAACCAAATGAAGAAATCTTACAAGATAAAATTTAACTTCTATGGACAACCAAAAGAGCAACATACACCATAAATATTTCTATCACATAAAAATATGCAGTATACATAAAAGATTGCCAACCCATGCATCCACCATATAGGAACCGAAATCATGCATGAAAACCGTCTCGATACCAATTGTTGGATCGGAAAAGAAAACATGCTTAGTTTGGAGAAACGATAGATTTCAAAACTTTTAAGAAATCATCTTGCAGCGGAAGCAATATATCCAAATCAACATGCTAATCCATACATGATATGGTATAAGGATAATAAAACCAAGAACAAGATAAAAGGAATTACCGACTCCTTATTCATGACTTTAAATCCTCGCTTATCCTCTCCTTCAGATCCAAATCCTTTGCCTTTGAGTCTTTTCCTTTAGCAATCTATCTTCTTCCTTGTAGTAGTATCCTCTACCAATTAGATTTACCACTTGTTCTTCAAGGACAACCAGGTTAACAAAATCCTTTGGTGGGAAACGAGAAGAAATATTTGGAGGAGATTTTCTTAGAAGAAGAAGAACCAAAATTGAAACTCTTTCAATTCTTTCACTTAGGAATTTTGGTTCTACCTTGCATGAAAAGAGAGAATGTCTAAAAACCATGCAAGAAGCCTTTCTTACATCTCAATTTCGAAATATGCATGAATGGAAAGAGTGAGAGGCATCCAATGCATCACTTCTTACATTAATCACTCATCAAATAGCCAATAAATGAGACTTACTTCATTTATCTTTAAAATGGCTATTTAAAAAGACCATAACCTATAATTGAATACCCATTTCGGTTTTGGAAAGAAGAAAGAAGGAAGATGGTCCATCTAATGCACATCTTTCATCTTTAATCTAATGAATGCAAATAGGTTACATGCCAACATTAAAAGCCAACCATTAAACCATTTAATGGCAAGTTCATAACTCCATTTAACAATGATGAACCATAATAAAGACCATCTTTATTTAGTATTTTAATGTCAAATGTGTGGTTACACATCTAACCTAACAAAATTTCGAAATTGCTTCTTCTCCATTTTTTTAAAAAATTGTTTTAATATAATTAATCTAATCAATTACATTAAACCAAAACAAGCCCATTTCTAAATGAACATATGGGCTTCCAATTAACCATTAATTAGTATAAGCCCATCATTCAATTATGGACTTCTAAAGCCTCCAAACTACTTCTTACTTAGCTTGATAACCTTCCTTAAAGCCAAGTGAGGAATCTTATTGGACTTTGATAATTCAAGCTCCAATAAGCCCAGAAATAATTCAATCTCATTGGAATTAATTCTAGCTTATTAACTAAATGTCATTCCACTAAAGACAATTAGTTGAACTCTTGAATTATTAAATATTATGAGAATATGTCCAATTGCAAACCCTATTTAGAACCTTATTATATCCATCCGCACAATAAAGGGTAAAATTACCGTTTTGCCCTTATGTTGGTTTTTCCTTCTAGATCTCTTATTTTACTTTATATGGTGATTAACACATAAGATCTCATCTTAGTGTTAAGACTTGATGGGTAGCTAGTCCATCAACCTCATGGCGCCATTTAATCACCAAATCTCCTTAAAACATCTAGAAGAGATGATAACACTATAAACTCTTTATTTGAGTGAATGTTCACGATACATGTTTCAATTAATAATTCCAACATGCGAATAATTGGATTAATACCTGTAAAAATCCATTCCGATCATATCAAGAATTATAATGAAACACATATGAGTTCACCACTCATCAAGATTGTGGTTCATAATAGCGAATGCTTAAGTTGTATGTTTTAAGATTAAAGTAACGACCCACTTTATTCTTGAAAACATACTTGATTCAATTCATTTAATAGTGCCATTATCGATAGTCTACTACTATCATGATATGAAACTCATCATTCCCTTTAAGTAAACTCCTTTACTTATATAGAGATAAATCGCAACACTACACTCTAAACCATAATCAAGCGACCAACTTGATTATTCAACTGTGAATCAATTAATTCAGATTCTAATAATATACATGTTTCCCATACATCTCTATGTATATGTATATTACTTATAAATGAATCTTGGTACCTTATGACCATATATATAATGCTCATACAGTGATAAAACCAAACTCTTTTGTTTTATTAATAATAAATATTTTCATTACAAAACTGTAACTGAAGAAGATAAAGTTACATGTAAATACACTTGCTTTCCAGGGCACTATATTTACATAACTCCAACATACAGTTCATCTCATACGTATTTTGCATATGCATTCATAGCCTCTACATTATTGATAAATGTTCATAATTGCACAAGCATATGTATGTACATGCATGTATGACAGATTTCCGACTTGATTGTGAATATTGGAGAGCTTGTTATTTTAAGGTTAATTGTACTTTGATTTGTGACTTGGAATGTCAAATTGAATTTAGGAATTGAGAATTGAAAATTTGAGTATGTGATTAGATGTTTTCTAATTTTGAGTATTTATAGAAATTTTTCTGGAATTTTCGGAGTATCGGGTCCGGACCGGAAAAATGGCTTAGTGACTGATTAATTGTGATTTCGTTTTCGAATTTGATTGACAATTGATATGAGGTAATTTGAATTATGATTTGAGGAATTAGGGTATGAACCATTGGAATTCAGGAGAAATTAGAATTAGAAATTTGGATTGGGGTTGTTCGGATTAGACTTGTGGCAAATGAATTTGCCAAACAAGCCTTAATTTCCTTAGTACTTAAACCCTTTTCCTTTGAAAACATTGCTTCCACGATGCTTGCTTTGTCTGAGAAAGAAAACTTGAAGTTTCCTCCTTCCTCCATCATGATTTCTTCCCTTGATTTCTTCTTGGTTCCTTCTTGCTAGTCGCTTCTTCTTCCATCCTTGAATCATTTCATTTAGTTTGGTGTTGAAGAAGATGAAGAGATGTTTTGCTTTGGGTGTTGCCATGGGTGGTGATTGAGTTGGAAGTTAGAGATTTTAAGTGGTTTTCAAAGGTTAGAGGCTTTAATCAAGTAAGTTTCTACTTATTTATGTTTTAAATAGTTAGATTTGAGTTAGATTTTGTAGGAAAATCCCGGTGTGAGCATCACATGCCCACTTGTCTGAAAACAAAATTTTTAATTAGGGACCTTCCCAAAGCCGGATCCATGTATATATATAACAAACTCAAACCGAATGACCAAAGGAGACCGTCTCTAACGGTATCCACGCAGAGATCGGAGAACCTAACCGGGACAAACCCTTTGACCTGGGAATAGCTAGAACAAATTAAAGACTGCTAGATCTTACCTTTGTTCTATGAAGAGTTTGGAAAATGATGGAGGAAGAGATGAAGAAGATGCTTGAAGATGATGAAGAACGATGATGAGATGAGAGGGAAAACAATTTTTCCTTTCAATCTTCTCTTATCTTCATTCAACCCACGATGATGACCTTTTCACTTAGGTTTAAAACTTGTTTTTAAACCTTTTATATGTCATCTACGAGAATCATCATCTTCCATTCACCTTTTATTCATTTTTGTCATTTAGTCATTAATTACTTAATGACTAAGCATGTAAAATGGAAGATTCCATTCCCTTCTTCCATCCTTTCCACGTATTCAACATATATATATTAATTAATTAATCATATATATATATGTATATATATTACTGAAGTGGTCCAGTCACACTGGGGTCGGTCCTACCGAGTCCCGATATGGGAAAAACTCCCGGAAACCTTTTTCAGCAATATCGATGTCGCGATCTCATCGGGACATATCTCGATCTCATCGGGATCCATTTAATCCGATTGCTCTCCATATATTAGAACTCTGTCCAAAACTATTTTACGAGTTCTCCGAGACACTCTTATGCGTGTAACCCATTAGGTTCCCAGTTATGTTGGCCACTTAGATTAACACTTAATCTAAGCAAGTCATGAGCGGTATCTAGCAACACATCATGACCCCCAATTGACCGGAAAGTATTTGGTTTGACGAATGAATATATATTCATCATGAACTAGATCACGAACCTTTCCATAGACAATTACCGTGCAATTCGTCCTTTCACCATCCTATACCCCACTTGGTTATGAGTATGGGCAATGTGTCAACTCTCACTTGACTGACTACGTCAAATCTAGTCCAAGTGATTTCTGTTCTTGTCCTGGGACTCATTACTTTATATGTCACTGAAGACACTCTTCACGACATACATACTCCGGCCAGAGATTTCTAAGTAATGACCCTGACAAGAGGCCATGGGTATCATCTTCTACTATCACAGAAGTGGTGAATCCTCTATTGGCTACTCAATTACCTTCGAATGCCTCAAACTGTACCCAAGCACCACCCTATGAGCGACCTCTGTAAGGCAACAAGGAATAGAGTCAAAGCACGTAATCAAGATTCAAGATATCCTTGAGCACCTCAAGTCTAAGGATACTGTACCATTGCTATGATGAGATTATCGCGACATTAGAATAGGACATCCATGTGATGATCTCATGGCGGGTCATCCAATGTACTTACTACCTCTAGTAAGCATCCACATCTCAACCCTAAATATCTCATATTTACGGTTTCGAGATCCACCGCTGATCAAATCCAGAGCATGAGATGTGTTAGTCTTCCGGACACCGATGTCCATTCTCAAGAATCCTATGACTAGGATAATTTAGATAATGACATAATTGCACATGATAGGAATCAAGAGTATGATCACATCATAATTTCCTTCATGCTATGTCATATATCATGGACTTCATTAATTTGATTACAGATCTATATCGGTTCATAAATAATGAACAACAAATTAATGAAATATGCCTTTCTTTATTTATTTATAAAGACTGTACAAATTTGTACAAAATGCGCTAAAGGCGATTGCCTTTTAGGCACTACTCTAACAATCTCCCACTGACCTAAAGCCAATCGCCTTGATATCTAATACCATAAAGTAGTACATGAGAATCAAAACTCTTTTGTGACAATGGCTTCACAACGACAAGAATATTCTTCGGTGGGAACTCTCTCGATCTGGACATCACCACGTCCTATGATCTTCCTTATCAAATGATATCTGCGGAGTATGTGTTTGGATCGTTGATGAGACCTTGGTTCCTTCGCCTGCGCAATAGCCCCATTGTTGTCACAATACAACTGTATGGGCCCATCACTACTAGGAACCACACCAAGTTCAAGAATGAACTTCTTGATCCAAACCGCCCTTCTTTGCTTCAAGCGGCAATGTACTCTGCCTCGGTTGTTGAATCGACAGTCATCTCTTGTTTGGAACTCTTCCAACTGACAGCCCCGCCGTTCAGTGTGAATACATAACCTGATTGGGATTTGGAATCATCCTTATCGATTGAAAACCGCATCCAGATACCCGCCACTTGGAGATCTCCATCCCCATATATCAAGAAGACATCCTTAGTCCTTCGCAAGTACTTAAGGATATTCTTGATGACCACCCAATGACCCTCACCGTAATCCGATTGGTTTCGCTCGTAACACTTAGAGCATATGATACATCGTGTCTCGTATATAGCATAACATACATGATAGATCCTATCGCTGATGCATACGGATCATATTCATGCGCATCTTCTCATCTTGTGTCTTAGGACACATAGATTCGAGAGTGTTATCCCATGAGTCACGGAAGGTACCCTCTCTTGGATTGCTCCATGCTAAACCTCTTTAGCATCTTGTCTATGTACCGTTGATTGTGAAAGACCAAGCAACCTTTTGATCTATCTCTATAGATCTTTATCCCAAGGATATAAGTTGCTTCACCAAGGTCTTTCATGGCAAATTGTTTGGACAACCAAATCTTGGTGATTGCGAAGATAGAGACATCGCTTCCTAGTAATAATATGTCATCCACATATAGCACAAGGAATACGATTGCAGTCCCATTGACCTTCTTATACACACAGTATTCATCCGAATTTTGTGAGAAACCAAACTCTTTGATTACCTCATCAAAACGGATATTTCAACTCCTGGATGCTTGCTTCAATCCATTGATGGATTTCTGAAGCTTGCATACCTTTTCGCCATCATAGGAGGTGAAGCCCTCAGGTTGTGTCATATACACATCCTCAGCTAGATTTCCATTTAGGAAAGCTGTCTTCACATCCATTTGTCAAATCTCATAATCATAATGAGCGGCAATGGCTAGGAGTATCCTAATGGATTTAAGCATTGCTACTGGGCTCAAGGTCTCGTCGTAGTCAACTCCTTGTCTTTGACGAAAACCTTTAGCCACAAGCCTTGCTTTATAGGTAATTACATTACCATCCATGTCGGTTTTCTTTTTGAAAACCCATTTGCACCTTATGGGTTTGATTCCTTCGGGTGCCGCAACCAAACTCCATACTTGGTTTTCATACATGGAATCCATTTCAGCCTGCATGGCATGAAGCCACTTCTGAGACTCTGAACTCTTCAGAACCTCTTCATAGGTGGTAGGCTCATCATCTTCTATGAGCAATACGTCATCCTGTTCATTCACGAGAAATTCATATCTCTCGAGAACAGAGCGTATCCTACGTGACCTCACGAACTTCGTGTGTTGTAGAAGGTTCGAATTATTTCATCCGTATGAGTTACAGCTTTGAGTTCAGCGATTGATTCGTGCTGTCACAAGATCTTGAACTTCTTCAAGTTCAATTTTGCTCCCACCGCCTTCTTGTAAAGAAACTCTTTCTCTAAAAGACAGCATGCTTTGAAACAAACACCTTTTGTTCCTCAGTAAGGTAGAATTGATATCCCACTGTTTCTTTAGGATATCCTACGAACAAACACTTGTCAGACTTTGCATCAAGTTTATCTGACTGAGTCCGCTTCACATAAGGTGATAATCCCAAACTTTCAAATGAGTAAGATAGGTCTTTTGTTAGTCCACATCTCATATGGAGTAACATCAACTGTCTTTGATGGGACTCTGTTTAGCAAGTAAACAGCTGTCTCGATTGCATACCCCCAAAAGGATTTTGGTAACTTTGCAAAGCCCATCATTGATCGTACTATGTCTAACAAGGTTCGATTTCTCCTTTCGCCACACCATTATGGTGTGTAAGGAGGAGTCCATTGAGATAAAATCCCATTATCTCGAGATAATCCTAAAACTCTTGGTCTAAGTATTCCCACCACGATCGATCGTAATGTCTTGATACTTTTCCCAAGTTAGTTTTCTACTTCATTTCAATTGTTTGAACTTTTCAAATGCTTGATTTGTATCTCATCGATCTGGTACCCATATCGAGAATAGTCATCGATAAAGGTAATGAAATAAAGATAACCACTTCTAGCATGGATGGACATCGGACCACATACATCTGAATGTATTAGGTCTAATACTCCGATCGCTCGCTCACCCTTTCCTTAAAGGGTAACTTAGTCATCTTGCCTAATAAACAAGATTCGCATGTGTCATATGATTCATAATCAAATGACCCTAAACTACCACTCTTATGGAGCTTAGCTATCGTCTCTCATTTATATGGCCAAGCGACAATGCCATAAGTAAGTTGATTTTAAATTATCTCGTTTATGTCTTTTCGTGTCATTGACATTCATAATTGGATGTGACATATCTAATATGTAAATTCCATTGCATAAAGTACTAGTACCATAAAGCATTCCATTCAAACTAATAGAACAACCATTGTTACTAAAAGTCAAATGGAAACCGGCTCTATTTAAACAAGAAATGATAATATGTTCTTTGTTAATACAGTACAAAATAACAATCATCCAATTTAATTACAAGCCCACCGGGAGTGACAAAAGTAAGTGCCTCACGGCTAATGCAAAGAACTCTTGCTCCATTTCCCACACGCAGTCTACCTCTCCTTCATGAGTCGCTCATCGTCCCCGAGGCCCCGTGATATCATTGCATATGTGTGAGCCACAACCGTATCTAATACCCATATGTTATGATCGTAAAAGCAGTGTTAACCTCAATGACAAACATACCAAGAAGTCGAGGCATCGATGCTTTTTCGCGCGGTTCCTCCAGATAGACTTTATAGCCCGCTTCCAAAGGACCGGTCTTGCCATAATGGAAGTAAGTTCCTTTTGGTGCAGTCTCTTTGGTTTTCTTCTTGGCTGCACTTCCTTTCGGTTTCTTAGACCTTTTCTTCTTTAGATTCTTTTCTTTGAACCAGAAGAAGAGGATGCCACCATATTCACTAGCCTATGATAAACTTTCTGATCCTCATCAGAAGCATCAACAGCAAGTGAATCAGGAAGTGGAACATGTAGGACATAGTCCAGTTCCTCAGATCTGAGAACAATTCTCAGATTTTTCAGCCAATCAAGAAAATTAGGTCCACTTAATTAGTTCGAGTCCATTAATGAGCGCTAGTTCACACTGGAGGTCATCTTCAAACAACCTAAAGGGATATAGGGATAGAGAGAAAGAATGTTAGAATAGTAATAAATGCATAATCATAAGGACTTGCATGATATGCATATGGCTCCCACTAGTTTCAAAGAATCCATTACCCTCATAACGAATCCAAGAAAAATTCTGACATAATGTCCTAGTGGGTCGATATCCGACATTCCTAAAAATGACCTTGGGTTTGCCCAACAAGCCACCTTAGTTCAATCGGTAGGTATCGGTCATACCAATTGCATCATAGATAGATATCCGACATTCCTAAAATGACCTTGGGTTTGCCCAACAAGCCACCTTAGTTCAATCGGCAGGTATCAATCATACCATTTCCATCTTAGGTGCAACTATCGACTAGTGCTATCAACTTTTGATGTATGCACACACATTGGGTTATCAACTCTTGATGCGTGTACATCTGATGTACACTACTCAATTTCGCCTCTGCCCACGTTGACCTTGAGTTTACTCAACAAATCAACGCTTCTAGTGAAAACCGACCCATTAATCCAAAAATCTTATTTTCATGGTTCAACATATTCAGATAGAGTGAGCTTGGGTTTACCCAACAACCCAACTCTATAAGAACTCGTTCTCCCATATTAATGGAAGGCGTTAGCTTTAATATGATTTGAGGGTTTTCGGTCTCATCTTCTTCTTCTCCAAGCGGTAGGATTATAGTACTATGACTATATGGAATGATTTAGGCATATAATCAATCACATTGAGTTTATACCTAAAATCATCCATCATCCCTCCTTGCATGTTATAAGTCGAAACGTGTATGTATAAGTCGACTTATGCCTCTGTAAGTCGACTTATGCATGTGTAAGTCGATTTGTAATCAGTACTACGAATAAGTCGACTTGTACCATTATGCAAGTCGACTTACGCGTCTATAATAAGATTTGACAAGTCGACTTGTACATTGTGTAAGTCGACTTATCCAAGAGAAATTGCTATCTAATCGGCTAATTTCTCAATCCGTGTATTTCAAATTCACAACACCAAGTCTAATATACATTATTATGATGTACCAATGAAACACTTTCATTGTTGCTTACCATATATAGTCAAACTATATATGAAGAATTTGAAATCGGTGAATATACTATTATTCACTTGGATCTCCAAATAATTCGAGAATATCAAATTATCACCCTAAGTATCTCTAGGTAGTCTACACTTTATCAAGACTACTTCGGCACATGTCACAAAATTTGTGACGGCCAAAACAATCAAGATAAGGGAATATACTAACGAGACGCTAATGAGACACATTTGACATCCGAAAATTATTTGGAAACCTAATTTCAAGAAATTCATTTAGGAAAGCATACAACATCAATGTAACACATTTTTAATCACATTAAAAATGATCTAAGGCATTGGAACTGAAAATTACACAATTTCTTAGTTCAAACAAAACAACTCCAGCAATTTTCTCAAAACTGCCAAGTTCTATGTTTTTCTTGAAAAACCCATTGAAAAAATTTCAATAAATTCTGAGAAAATTACAGAGGTCACTAAATGTTCCGAAAATGCTCCATGATATTTTTCAGGATTTATTTCCATCAAAAACTCATTCAACCTCAGCAACAAAGCCAATGCAAAATCTGAGTTCCTTAACACAGCTATTCCCAGCAGCACACAATAAATTCTCAAATAAATAGTAAATCACCTCGAAAATATTTTTCCATCCACATAGACATTAATAAACATCTTAGGGACATGTAGGTGAAATAAAATCCGAAAAACAATTTTTCTACAATTTATTCTCGAATTTATAAGCATGCCTGTTCAGTGAATGTGCACAAAGACAGCACCCAACACATTAGGGAATAAATTAGCAAAACCATATCAAATCACATTGATAAATTCCAGGCTTCCACAGACATATGCAACAACATTTTCTGAACATATCTGGGCAAGAAAATTTCGAAAACTATATCTCATACTGAATTCGAAATTTAACACATACAACATGCATCATCATCACAAGCTATAGCAACTCCGACCTAGTCATGGTTTCGTTGTTATATACGACACAAGTGGCTCTGATACCACTGTAGGAAAATCCCGGTGTGAGCATCACATGCCCACGGTACGGAAAACAAATTTTTTTTGTTCCGGGACCTTCCCGAAAGCCAGGATCCATGTGTATATATATAACAAACTCAAACCGAACGACCAAAGGAGACCGTCTCTAACGGTATCCACGCAGAGATCGGAGAACCTAACCGGGACAAACCCTTTGACCCGGGAATAGCTAGAACAAATTAAAGACTGCTAGATCTTACCTTTGTTCTTTGAAGAGCTTGGAAAATGATGGAGGAAGAGATGAAGAAGATGCTTGAAGATGATGAAGAACGATGATGAGATGAGAGGGAAAACAAATTTTCCTTTCAATCTTCTCTTATCTTCATTCAACCCACGATGATGACCTTTTCACTTAGGTTTAAAACTTGTTTTTAAACCTTTTATATGTCATCTACGAGAATCATCATCTTCCATTCACCTTTTATTCATTTTTGTCATTTAGTCATTAATTACTTAATGACTAAGCATGTAAAATGGAAGATTCCATTCCCTTCTTCCATCCTTTCCACGTATTCAACATATATATATTAATTAATTAATCATATATATATATATGTATATATATTACTGAAGTGGTCCAATCACACTGGGGTCGGTCCTCACCGGTCCCGTATGGAAAAACCCCGAAACCTTTTTTCAAAGAATATCGATGTCGCGATCTCATCGGGACATATCTCGATCTCATCGGATCCATTTAATCCGATTGCTTCCATATATTAGAACTCGTCCAAAACTATTTTACGAAGTTCTCCGAGACACTCTTATCGTGTGACCCATTAGGTTCCGGTTATGTTGGCCACTTAGATTAACACTTAATCTAAGTAAGTCATGAGCGGTATCTAGCAACACATCATGACCCCAATTGACCGGAAAGTAATTGGTTTGACGAATGAATATATATTCATCATGAACCAGATCACGAACCTTTCCATAGACAATTACCGTGCAATTCGTCCTTTCACCATCCTATACCCCACTTGGTTATGAGTATGGGCAATGTGAACTCACTAAAGTGACTACGCCAAATCTAGTCCAGTGATTTCGTTCTTGTCTGGGACTCATTACTTTATATGTCATCAAGACACTCTTCACGATATACATACTCCGGCCAGAGATTTCTAAGTAATGACCCTGACAAGAGGCCATGGGTATCATCTTCTGCTATCAAAGAAGTGGTGAATCCTCTATTGGCTACTCAATTACCTTCAAATACCTTAAACTGTACCCAAGCACCACCCTATGAGCGACCTCGTAAGGCAACAAGGAATGGAGTCAAAGCACGTAATCAAGATATCAAGATATCCTTGAGCACCTCAAGTCTAAGGATACTTGCACCATTGCTAAGATGAGATTATCACTGACATTAGAATAGGACATCCATGTGATGATCTCATGGCAGGTCATCCAATGTACTTACTACCTCTAGTAAGCATCCACATCTCAACCCTAAATATCTCATATTTACAGTTTCTGAGATCCACTGCTTGATCAAATCCAGGAGCATGAGATGTGCTAGTCTTTCCGGATTATCGATGTCCATTCTCAGTAATCCTATGACTAGAGATAATTTAGATAATGACATAATTGCATATGATAGGAATCACAGTAGTATGATCACATCATAATTTCCTTCATGCTATGTCATATATCATGGACTTCATTAATTTGATTACAGATCTATATCAGTTCATAAATAATGAACAACAAATTAATGAAATATGCCTTTCTTTATTTATTTATAAAGACTGTACACAAATTTGTACAAAAGGCACTAAAGGCGATTGCCTTTAGGGCACTACTCTAACAGATTTGAGCACTGAATTAAGGTATTAATTGTTTAAGAAGTTTTAAGTTTGCGGATGATTTACGTTTTAAGGAAAAATGTGATTTTGATTTGGGTAATTATGAAATAATGGTTATTTGGTGGATTTAAGGATAAGAATGTGTTGTGTTAAGTGTAGAGTGTTGTTTTGGAGTGTTTAGAATGGATTGAGATGGTTTTATATAAGAAAATCTGGGAATTTTTGGGTTTCGGACGTGATTCTGGGGTTGCACGCCGCGACGTGTGATGAACACACCGCGGCGAGCAAATCATCGTTCGCACGCCGCGACGAGTGCAAGGCACGCCGCGGTGAGCGGATGATCTTCGCACGCCGCGACGAGTGAAGGCGCATGCCGCGGCGAGCGCAAGGGATCACGCCGCGTAGGAGAAGACAACATGCGCTGCGACGTGGAAGAGACGTCTCGCCGCGGCGAGCGATCTCACGTCGCGGCGAGGACGCCTATTTTTCGAAGGTGAGTTGCTTGGTTTTAAAGGATTTTGAGGTTTTATTATTAATAATTGAGGAGTGATTTTTTGATCTTGATTTTAAGACTACGAATTTCAATTTAGGAGAAAGGAATTTTGGAAATATAATTCGGTGGTTCTCGAAGTCGATGGGCAATTGAATAATGAATTTGATTCTGATTTAATGATAATTCCTATGTATTAGAAATTTGACTTTGGAGGATATAGAACTTAGCCAATTGACTTTTGGTATTAGAATTTGCTATGGATTAGTGTGAAATCGCTGAATTGAGATAATTCAGGATTAGGGTCGAAAATGCCATAACATGTATAGTACAACATTCATTTAAGTCATTGATTATTGAAATTGATACATTTAGTGATATTCGAATATTATGATCATTGTAGAGGTACAAGTGGAGCATCGATCCTCTGACGTAGCAGAGACTTTTCGGCAGTAGCTCGGCAGTTTAGAGGTGAGTAACCTAGTTGGTTTCTCAATCTCTGATGTGTTAGATGCTTTGTGTGAACTATCTGTGAATATGATTGAGTGTTTCGTATGAGATATGTTATTGTGAATTTGTGACCGCATGCTAGGCATGAATAGAAATCAGTAATTAACTCTTATGACTGGAGCAATTTCTGATCGGAGCTATAAGCTCAACTATTGTGATAAGGGAATAGTGCATACCCAGAGGGCTCTCCTATCCCTAGTGCGCGTGGGCAGTAGTGCATGCCCAGACGACTCTCCTACCCCCAAAAACGCTATTTCTGTTTAATGTGCCCAAAAATGGGAAAGTACTGACGCTAGTCACAACACTAAAAAGGAAATGGAAATCATCATGCATTCAGTATATGATTGTGCTGTGAGTTTGAAATAGGTTAAAGGTAAATCTGTGATAGTTGTGTAGTAAAATTATGATTGTGATTCTGAATGTGAAATTGTGTTGTTCTGTACGCAATTTCTGCGTAATGCATGAATTGAGTGAACCATCGATGATGGTTACTCATTGAGTTCGCAAACTCACCCAAAATTGCAACTATTTTTTCAGGACAACGTTAGTGACTCCTACTCAAGATAGTGAGACTTTTTCCTACAGTGTGGGTGCCGGCGAGAGGAGCATGACCCACAGGTCGGTCAGCTAGGATCTTTTGGGGATGACCTAGTTAGGAGTTATTACTGTTTATTTTGGATCTGTACAGTTGTAATTATGACCGAATTATGCACTTATGGTTTTTCAGCAATGCAATGAAATGAGAAGTCTTTTGGTTTTAAAATTTAGTGAATGTGATCTTACTGCTTTATTATAGTGATGCCATGAGGTTTATAGAATTGATCGTATCGTAGTGCACCCTCATCGTAGGTTATGTATCGGTATGACCTACGGGCGTCCCGGTGTATACCCTACGGTAAGGGGGCGCCACATTCACCTTCTGGCCCTTCCCCCAGTTCACATCCTCCAGCCTCCCCCACTCGCTCTTCCACTCCCTCCCCTCTGGTCAATTAGGAGTATGCCGATCTAGCTGTGAAGATAGAAGCTAGGCCGCTACTCAAGGAGCGACCTTTCCCTCTCTCACCCTCCCACCAACCTTTTGTCTGACAACTCGTCCATTCCTAACTTTTCGGTTTAGTGCAGCCTAGGACTCCTGGAAATGACACTTTCGTTCGTCATTTCTATACCCATGCTCGTTACCATGACACCCTGGATATTCATTTCCGCGGTGTTACTATTTCTCACGCCTTCACCTATGCCACCATCCGCGACCATTACCACCTCCCTCCTATCCTTCGCTGTCACTATGCTGACCTTATTCATGACTACCCTTGGGATGATGTCCTTCGTACCCTTTGTCCTGAGGGTGCCGACTGGCATCAACCTCGGACGTCCCAGAGATATCTTCGACGTGCTGATCTCTGTCCTGAGGCCCGTCCTTGGGTTCACCTCATCAGCAACAATGTCCTTCCCACTACCCACCTTGCCCTCGCTCCCAAAGAATAGGCACTCTACATCTACCTTTTGATGGTTGGCCAGCCGGTTGATATTGCTCATGCAATCGCTTCCACGCTCCGCCAATCCATCCTTACCTCTATCCTCACTCACTCCATTTTGTTCCCTTACCTTATTACCGATCTGTTTAGGGCCCATCAGGTCCTGGAACTTCCTTCTGACCAAACCCTTGAACCGCTTCCCTCTTTCGCTACGTCCACCTTAAACAACCCCGCTTTCCAGCACCACCACCTCCTCCTCACTCCCCATCCCCTCCCCCTCCACCACCACATCCTCCTTCACCACCCCTATCCCCTCCCTCTCCTCCTGTTGTTGCTGCTACACCTGCCGATGTGCCTCCCCCGGACACCCACCCTACCTTATCCCCCTCTTCCCCTCTTACCTCTACCCTCATTCATCAAGTGGCCACCCTTCATGCGACTGTTCTTCATCTCGAAGCCCAATTAGCCGCCAATCGTCGCTACCACCGGCAGATGTATGCCCTGATTGCGAAGCACCTTCACATTCCTCTTCCTCCTGCGGACGGTGAGTCTTCGGCCGGTCCTAGCCCTTCTGCGGCCGCACGTCCTGATCCTGCCCCTAATGATCCTTCAGCATAGTTCTGGCATTTTGTTCTGTGTTGGTTTTTATTTTATTTTTCTGTTGTTTTCTTTCGTTTTATGTTTTCTTTTGTTTCTTGGTTTCTTAGCATACTTTGTACTGCCACTTTTTGCCACCATGATTAATACCAAGTCTCTATTCTCATTTTCATTGAGGACAATGTGTTGTTTAAGTGTGGGGGCGCTTTTCCTATGTGTTTATTTTTGTTCTGCTCCATATTGACCTTTTTGATGTGTGTGTTAGCCAATCTTGCATGATGTTACACATTTTAGACTTGGTGCATATTATTTTTTTGCCTTTTTGTTGTTTCTCGCCGCGGCGAGCCACGGTTCACTCCAACACGTCACGGGGTGCATGCAGCACGTCGCCGCGGCGAGGCGCGATTCACCCCTACACGTCGCGACGTGCAGCATCCACCCTTTTTACAGAAGGCTTGTACGAAATTTTCTCCTCAATTCTAACTTTTTCCACATTGACTCTTGTCACTTTTGTGTTTCAAAGACCTTATAAGTTTCAAAGCGGTCCTTGAGTTTATGGAAATACCTTCAATTCTTTTAATGATAGTTGGTCTTGGCTAATCTTACTTTTGATGTTTTCAATACAAAGTGAATTAAGGCATGCTAACAAAGTAGCACTTTAGGTTTTTGAGACTTGAGATTGTTCATTAAGATATTACCCCTGTTGGAATGATATTTAAGCCTAATTTTTTCTTCGATATTGTGTGTTGGACCCCAAACTTTTAGTGGAAATTAGAAATATGAAAATGAAAATTTGATAAGAGTTTTTGTATATGAATGGAGTTATAGATATTTTTGCCTTAAGGAAATTGATGAGAAAAGATTTGTTTGATTTGATAACTTTGGGTTTCAAATAGATTTTATTTGGGTTATGAAAGTTCAAGTGGATGAGTGGATTGAAATGGAAGTTGAAATCAAGAAATAGAAAGTGAAAGTGTAAAATTTTGAAGAAATTAGAAAGTAAAGACAATTTGTTTGGTTATGCATGTGGTGTTTTAAGTTAGATTATTGTAGGAATAAGATTTCAGTCATATGTGGAGAATGGTGGAGTTTTGTATCTTTTGTACTTGGACTTGAATACTGATGTTGTAATATGGCTTGGAATGCCATTTAATTTTATAAACATTTATCTTATGATGTTAATGAGACATGGATTTATATATGGATATGAAAGATCAATTGTGTATGAATATCAATTGTGTATAGATTTGTGTGTATTGTGTTTGAGAGGAATTAGTTGAAGAGTTTGTGGTGATGTGTTGATATGTGAAGTTGATGTGTTAGAATGGTGTTAGAAACTTCAATGACAAATCTGTACTGATCTAGATATATTTGGCCAAAGTGGTCTTAATGAAAGTTGTAGCTCATGTTTCCAGCTTTCTAACGCCATAAAGTATGAAATTTTTCGATATCGGGGTGAGAAGTTATGATTTTTAGAAGTTTTGATATTGTTTAGTGTGGGGCTGATCGAACAGTCAGTTTACATGGAGTTTTTGACCCATTTAGAGGTCGTTCTAATTTTTAAGGTCTTCATAAAAGTTGTAGAGGGTTCTTTTACCATTCTATAGACACCAAGTTTGCTCAATTTGGAGTTCTAGGTAAAAAGTTATGATGTTTGCAAGTTGAGGTGCTGTGTAAAGTTTTGAGGAGATTATCAATGGGTCATCTTTGAGTACATTTTTGACCCATTTAAAGACTGAGTTTGCCTTTGAGTCCTTCTTAAAAATTGTATATCTGTCTCTTAGCTTTCCAACGAATCAAACCATGTCTTATTTGGAGTTCTGAGTGGAAAGGTATGATCTTTCAAAGTGGAGACGTTCTGGAGAAAAAGGTTAGACGAAGTTAATCTTCGTCTGCGTCTGTGCTGACGTCATCGTCTGTGATGACGTCATCTGCGTCTGTGCTGACGTCATCGTCTGTGATGACGTCATCTGCGTCTGTGTTGACATCATCATCTGCGTCTGTGTTTCTGACCCCTCTTCCTTCTTTTGGCCATAACTTTTTGTGTAGACTTCCGATTAATCCGATTTTTGAAGCGTTAGATTCCTAGGACATTTTTCTATCTTTTCATGCTATATAGATTAGTTTTGGAATTAAATGGAGAAATATAGCTCGGATTATAGTGAGCTGATTAGTTGTAAAAGTTTGAACAATATTCAGTATTTTGGATATATCTTGATCGGTAGAGCTCCGATTGAATTGATTCTTGTTTCTAATTAAAATAGAGACATGGGGCTACAAATTTTATGAATAAGCCAAGCGATAATTTAGTCTCTAAGACTTCCAAATTCGGGTTGGAAGTTAGGTGTAGTGTTCAGCCTCCGGTCTGCAGAATAAACTTCAGTATTTTGCAGATATTTTCAGCTATAGAGCTCGGATCAATCTGATTCTTGAAGCATTGGATTCATAAGACATAGAGGAACATTTCTCTAGAAGAAATTTTTGTCAAATGGCTTCATTTACCTGATCGAAATAATCAGACAAGATGTCAGTTTTAAAGACAAATGGAGGGGCAATTTTGGAAGTTTACTTAAAGGGTTAAGTTTATAGGCTTAAATGGAGGGGCTTATGGATCATTCCTCATTCATTAAATGTCCTGGCACTATAAAAGCAAGTGAGCTGTAGTTTTATCAAGGGAAGCACGACATTTGAACAAAGAAAAGAACAAAAGAAAGAAGAGAGAAGGGAGAGTAAGCTTTCGAATGAGTGAAGGAGAAAGCAAAGAAAGAGAGTTAGAGCTCGATTTTTCTACCAATTGAAGAGGGATTTTAATGTCATTCCAAGAGAGAAAAAGGTGGAGGATAAAGAGAGCTTCATCTTGAACCAAGAAAATCCGAAAATGGAGGAGAAATGAGGTAAGAGCAATTTCTAAGATTTGAGTTTCTCTTGAAGTTTTGGTTTAGAACCATGGAAAATGGAATGGGTTTGTGGAGTATGAAGTTAATTTTGTTGATTGCTAAGTATTATGGGTTTAATTTTGGATGGAAATTAATTAGGGTTTATGCCCAAATTTGGAATTTGGGGATTTTGGAAATTTGTGATTTAGAAAGGTTGAATATATGAGGGAGTAGTGTTTCTAAGTTCAATTTGAGGATTAAGTTAATTATGATATTGAATTTGGGTGAAATTGCTTTAGGTAAAGTTAAATTGGAAGAAAGAAGGAATCAAGGAACAAATTTCTAGCATCGATTCGAGGTGGGTAGCTGTTTATAATAAAATTTATAAGCCACTAATGCTTTCTTTAAATAAAGAGATTTTCTGATTCCAATTGCATCGTAAATGTTGCACCATTATGTGAATGATTTGAAAAATCATTATTGATTCCATACATAAATTTTTGATGAAATGCAAAATACATTTGTGTTATGCCTCGAAAGATTCCATGACATTTCGTATATTTGGAAAAGAGCATTCGATAAAGTGATTGAGCATGAATATGTGTTTTTTTTGGGCAAGAGAGGAACGTTGTGTTAGTCACGTGCACGTCGACATATAGCCTTCTTACGACTGGCTGCTTGAGGTCACGAGATCCTGAGAAATCGGACTCGTTGTGTTTACGATAAACTTCGGTTTATTCATTGTGTTCCACAGAACTCTCGAGCCATGTGTTGTGCATTGCATATGTGGTTTGCCATTGCATTTATGAATTTTCAAGTTGATGCATTCATGTTTTGCAACCTATGGATTTATGGCTGAAAGCCTAAAAATCATACATTTTGCAATTGTGATTTGACTACAAGAAGATTAAACTTTTAAAAATGTGCTTTACTTGATTTCAAAGAAATGTTTTCTAAGACCAAAAAGAAAAGAATTTCAAGGATTTTGCTTATATATATTCGTTATAAACTGCTACCCACAAGTCAGAAGCTCACCCCTTCATTCCCATCCACAGTGATGAGAAGAAGATCGGTGAAAGAAAATGAAGATTTGTTTGCATGTGTTTTATTGTATTATTGTTAAGTGAGATGGTCACGAGAAGTCTGGAATTGTTGTGTATTGTGTACTTTGGTTTAGAGTTATGGGAAATGTATAAGGCTTGAAAATGCCACTATGATTTGTATAGAGCTTTGATTTATGAAATGGTGTATAAATCGTAATTGAATTTATGAGGTTTGGATGAGGCTATTGAGTTATGGTATATGCATGGGATATGTAGATGATTGATGTATTTCATGTAGAAAATTTAGTTTGTGCATGATTATGAAATTGGGTTATGTAAGTAAATTATAGATTTGGGTATGGAATTGAGTTATAGATGGATTTGAATATGATTATGGGATTATGAAAGATAAATGGTAATGGTATATGCTTATGATGAGTTGAAATTGGATTGGATTATGAGATTGGTATATTGAATTGAGGATAATTTCCAAGGAAAAAGGGTATCGTATGGATTTTCATGAGTTTGAATAAAAAGGGTTAGAAAGAAAAAAAAAAGAAAAAAAAATTTATACCGGAATTTTCAGATTGGACAGTCTTAAGGTTTCCAACGCAAACATTTTCTTCGCTAATGTTTGTTCACGGATGTCGGCTCCGTTTTGTTACGTATCGGAAATTGGTTTCGATTCAATCTGTATTTGATTCGTTTTGATTCGATACCTTCGTATTTGTTTCGCGTTTGCTTCCGCATGTTGTGATTCGATTTATTCGATTTGAATCCGCTTTGTCTCCTTTGTTTTCCGGTTGGGATCCAGTTTTTGGATCGGGTCCCAACATTGCGTGCATCTGTTTATTTCATATCTCTCTCAAACTTGTTTCAATTTTTAATCAAAGCTTTGTGGACTAGAATTTCGTTGACATGATAGAGGCATTCTTTCTTAAACCCTTTTTCCCTAACACACTCCCACAAAAATTTATCACTTGTTAGCCCCTTGAGCCACTTTTATTTATGAGCACTTGCATGTATGCATCCTTACTTGATGTCAGTAGTTTAATTTTATTAAAAAAATGTGTTCCAAAAAGGGACAGAAAAATGTTTATAAAAAAAGAACGAAAAGAAAAGAAAAGAAAGAGCAATAATAATTCAAGCAGTGTATATATTTATATATATATATAAAAGATAAGTGTCAATATTAGTTTATATTTTGACATCCAGTTCATAATTGTAGTGCATGTGTTCATACTTTTTCTTTCTTTTATTTCATCAATCCATCTAGCCCTCCGTACATTACAACCCTGAAAGTCCTCTTGATCTTCAAATTGTAGTTTTTGTAGTGGAGAAATAGAATTGTTACAAGTATATGGTAGAATATGGATTAAGTAGATTGAGCGTGAAAATATCCCTAAACACAAGTGAGGTGAGAGCAAACACTTTATCTTGAGTGACATCTCTTTTGTCCAATCTCTTGGATTGAATTCTTTTAGTGTTTGTTTTATTAGCACTCTTTCAATTTTCTTTGATTGAATTTTGAGGAAGTGATTTGCGCCAAGTTCCTGTTATTGTTTTGAGCATGGACGAATTTTTCTTTTACACTTGTATCTTTTTTACTCTTATAAACTTTGTCCAGGAGTACAAAGGTCTAAGTGTGGGGGAATTTGATTGAGCCCAAGTTTATTATATAAATTGGCTACACTTTCATAGTTTTTAATGTGCTTTTCGACTCTTAATTTGTGATTTTGTGCTTTAATTAGTCCCTTACAGTGAGCTTACACTTTATACAATTTGATAGTAAAATTGTCACAAATTGACATTAATTCCATCATAATTTTCCTAAGGACAATTGATACTGCAAATTGTTGTTTTATATTATAGGGGAAAAGAAGAGTCGAAAGCATCCGAAGAGTCAACACGTCGCGGTGCATGAAGAAGTTCACATGCCGCGGCGTGCTACAAGTAACACGCTGTGACGAGCAATCCAGGAAGGCACACCGCTACATCAAGGAAGTATCTCGCCGCGACGAGGAACCAATACGTGCACGCTGTGGCGAGGATCAAGAGGAACACGCCACGACGCAACTTTCTCTCGTCGCCGCGGCGAGCGATCCGGAAAGTGCTCACCGTGACATCGATTAATTATCTCACCGCGACGAGCAGAAAAATATCCGAACTTTATTTAGGAAGATCTCTCACTGTACCGATCCGACCGGCATCCTTCATTTAAAAACCTTGATATTTTTAGGTCAAAGACGGATATCATCGGGGACAATTTGGAAGCAGCAGACGATTATCTCTTCCACCATCATTTTCCATTCTTCTATCTTCGACCATCACCATCATCTATACGCCACCGTCAACATCAGCTGCAACCATGGGTGACATCCAATCTTCAACAGTCGTAAGAGAGTTCGGAGTCATGCTTGGATAAATCTACATTTCCTCTTGAGAATGTAGCATCGACTTGAGTTCACCGGTTCTAAAAAGGGAGTTAATCTTACATCGCCAAGTTTAATTACATTGTTGTAAATTCCTGAGTTAGGGTTTACTTCTTGTAGTTAGATTAGCTTAGTTATAGTTTAATCAAGTGTTGAACGATGTCTTGTGTTATGGATTGGTTAATGTAGAACTTCGATGCTCAATATATGAAGTCTCATATATGTCTTTCGGTGATTGTGTTAACCCTCTTTATCTACCTAGTTGTGTTTGATATTGAGATTGTGCTTGAACCAATTGGCCAATTGCATTAGCTTGCCCATTTCACACACTAAAATGCATTTAAAAAGGTTTTAGTTAACGGATTCCGTTGATTAAAACCTTGGACTTAAAGAATCCCTCAAGGTTTTAAGACTTAAGAGCACTTAATGGGATCTTGAGAAATGGAGTTCATTGATCAAAATCTTGGACTTGAGGAGAAGTCTTTAAGGTTGTTATTTGAAAACTTAGTGAATTTCACTTCCCGAAAATTGTTTTGAACCATGATAGCCTAAGCTCATTTTCAAGAGGATTTATTATCAATTGCTTAATACTCAAATTTTCAATTCCATTTACTTCTTAAAAATAAAATATACTTTTTATACTTTGCCCTTCAATTTAGTTAAATTTCCTTAGTTCTTTTTAATGACCAAAACCCCCACTTTATCAACTTTGATTGCAATTTTTGACAATTAGGCTAGCTTAAATATTTTTCACTTGGTTCCAATTAAGTGAGATGACCCGAGGTTGCATCCTGTATTGCAATCTTTAGAATTATTATTTTTAACCGGTTTCCAAGGATCGATCTTAAGGTCGAATTGACAGAGCCGCGATCAGCATGTGAATGAATTATGGATTTGTGTATGGAATTGGGATTTAAATTTTTGTATGGATATGGTATGTGAATTGCATATGAATGTGTTTGGATTCCAGACATGAGGTCCGATAATTTTGATGATTGAGAATTATTTGAAGTGCTATGTATATGATGATGATTGATTGTGTTTGTTTGTGCTGGGATTCCGGATAGGAGGTCAGATGATGGTAATGATTGTGTTGATGGTTTTGGAATATAGAAGTGCTTATTGTGTATGGCTTGATTGTGTACAAATCATGTGTGAGATTTTATCGCAAAAGAAAAATAAGATTGTGTTTAAATTGATTGTTATGATTCACATTTGAAGTATAGATAAATTGAGGTTATGGATTAGTTTAGACCGAGAGTGGCTTAAGATTCCAATGCTAGTTTTCTCTAAGGATATGAGTTATCGGATGTCAGAATTTGACTATCAGTGTGATTGATCGTTTTGATTTCTTTGTTTTTAAGATTTTGTAAATCCTTTTTCGTTTTATGATTTCCGAACCTTTTGATTTTCTATGGCTCATTAAGAGTTTGATTTTCCCTTTGATTCCATTTTTGAGTTTGTTTCCGCTTTATGATTTCCGAAATTGCACGCGCTTTCGATTCCTTATGACTTCCGATCCGATTTGTGTTTTGCATTTGTTTTGGCCCATTTTCGATACTTTCGGCTTTGAGATCCGTTCTTTCGCTTTCGTCCTCTTTGTTTCGCTTTCCATTTCCATTTAGAATTTTGTTTTTCGGTTGGGCTCAGGTTTCAAAATCGGGTCCTAACATTCAACACTTGTCCTGTTTTGCACCTGAGGAGTGGAAAAATATGGGATGAGCTACAAAGCTTAGTGACTAATATATTTATAGCTATCGGCAATTACCACAAATTCAAGCATATGCATTCAAATATCTAGTAATTCAATCATTCATCAATTTAACTCAAAACTCATAATTAAGCAGTTAATACATAACACATAACACATAACATAGACTTTATCCATTAAGAAAATCATTCCAATGCATCATAGTTAACAATTTAAAAAATGCAATGCACAACCAAATGGCTCGAGGGGTCCCATGGGTACGAAATGAAGAAACCGAAGTTTTCACCATGAACAAAATGAGTCCATTTTCGGAGCTCATATGCCACAAGTGGGTAGCTGGGAAAAAGTTCTTGTCTACGTGCACGTGACAAATGAAACGGTTCATCTCTCGCACAAACCAAAGCATATATTCATTTTATCATATGCTCATGCTTTCATGATTTTTCCTTCTTTTCATTTAATTCAAAATGTTATAACCTCTTTTAAGGTATAACATACTCACAATGCATCATGCATTTCCAATCAAGTCATAAGAATTTAATTTCAAGAAATTAACATTTACACACATAAGCAAGAATTTGCATAATCACACAATAGCTATAAATAAGTTACCCACCTAATTAGCTTGCAAAAATCTAAGTCATGCTTGCCTTTCCTCTTGCTCTTGAGTAAGGTTTTCTTGATTCCCTTCAAATAAACCAATTTCTATTTAATCCACATTTAAATGAAAGCTCATAAAATTTTAAGAATCAAATAAATAAAATTGAATTTAAACCTAACCAATAAAATTGAATTTAAACCTAACCTACTCATAGTCCATTTAGGCTAGAAAAACCTAAACTCTTTCTTAAAAACCCCAAATCAAATTGGTTTCATATTCCTCTTCTTTCTTCCTTCATTCCCAACACAAACCCTAGTATCTATTTAATCCCTTTTTGAACCTAGCTAGAAGAAAGATGAAAACTTACCTCCAACAAGTTAATTTCCTTTTCTTTTTCTTCTTCCTTCTAAGTTTCCTACGATAGTCCTTCTTCTCTTCTCCTTTTCACATTTTTTTCTTCTTTCTCTTTGGTTCTTACGACACTTCTCCCTTCTTCTTCTAATTCAAAAAACAATCTTAGCTTATTCTTCCAATTATACCCCTCACTTACTTAGTCTTTCCAAATCTACCCCTCTTTCATTTATTCCTTTACTAACTTCTTAAGCTAACTAAATTCTAACCTTCCCATATTAATTCTAACTTAATTCTAATCCTTTCATCAAATTCAAATCTCTATTCATGCCACTAAATTAATGAATAAATAATAATAATAATAATAATCAAACCATTAAATAATTAATCAAAACTTAAATACTAACTAAATAAGCAAATCGATAATAATTGGAAAAAAATTTCGTGGTCCAACAATTCTTTCCTCCTAAAAGAATTTCGTCCTCAAAATTCTTTCCTGAGTCCACGAAAAGGTGTGGATATTATCCTTCATTGTTTCCAAAGGCTCCCATGTTGCCTCCTTCGTTGAATGGTTCTTCCATAAGACTTTCACTAGCTTTATAATCTTGTTTCTCAAAACCTTTTCCTTCGAATCTAGGATCTCCATTGGTTGCTTCTCATAGGTCAAATCCTCCCTTAACTGAACCTCTAAAGGTTGAACTATGTGTGAAGGATCCGATCGATACTTCCTCAGCATCGATACATGGAAGACATTGTGAATCTTAGATAATTCTGCTGGTAAGGCTAACTTATAAACTAAAGGCTCAATCCTATCAATGATCTCGTAAGGACCTATGTATCTCGAACTAAGCTTGGCCTTCTTACCAAATCTTAAGACCCCTTTTCATGGAGAAGCTCTAAGAAACACTTTGTCTCCAACTTCAAAATCCATCTCTTTTCCATGGGAATCCGTATAGCTCTTCATCCTATCTTGAGCTACTTTGAGTCTCAGTTTCACCATTTTAATCTTATCAACTGTAACCTGTACCAACTCAGGTCCTACAAGCCTCCTTTCACCTTCCTCATCCCAACAAATAGGAGGCCTACATCTCCTACCATATAGAGCTTGATAAGGTGCCAATTGAATTCTCGAGTGATAGGAATTATTATAAACAAATTCAATTAAAGGCAGGTGATCATCCCACGAGCCTTTAAAATCTATAACACAAGCTCTTAACATTGCCTCCAAAGTTCGTACTGTCCTCTCTGATTGTCCATCTGTTTGTGGACGGAAAGCGGTACTAAAATACAATTTAGTTCCCAAAGCCTCTTGTAAGTTTTCCCAGAATTTAGAGGTGAACCCGGGATCTCTATCCAGGACTATCGAACTTGGAATCCCATGAAGTCTAATTATCTCATCCACATATTTCTTGTCCAAAACATTCAAAGAATCTATCTGTCTAATTGGCAAGAAATGTGTTGACTTAGTCAGCCTATCAATAATCACCTATATTACATCATGTTTCCTGCTAGTCCTCGGCAATCCCATTAAGAAATCCATTGTAATATTCTCCTATTTCCATTCTGGGATCGACAAAGGATTAAGCTTGCCTGAAGGTGTTTGGTGTTTAACCTTAACTTGCTGGCACACGAAGCTTCTTTTAGTATACTCTACAATTTCCTTCTTCATTCCTTTCCACCGGAATTGTTCTTTCAAATCTTGATACATCCTCGTACTTTCCAGGTGAATTGCATAAGGAGCATTGTGCGCCTCATCAAGAATCTCATCTTTCAAACCTTGCATACCAGGAATACATAGTCTATTTCCTACCACCATTAATCCATCTTTCCTCACCTCTATTTTAGAGGGTTTACCATTTTTAATAGAGAAGTATAGAGGGTTTACCATTTTTAGTCACTTCTCTAAGCTTGCTCAAATTCTCATCTTGCTGTTGCAATTCCTTAATCTTCTCATTCAACACTGGCCTTACTCTAAAATTTGCCAATACACAATCCGACTCAACTTGCTTAATGTTACCTTAAGCCTGGCTAATTCCTTCAACAAAGGAACATACATTGTCTCCACATGTGCCATGGTGGACTTCCTACTCAGTGCATCCGCTACTACATTAGATTTCTCTGGGTGATAGTCTATCATCAAGTCATAATCTTTCATTAGCTCTAACCATCTTCTCTGTCTTAAATTCAAGTCTTTCTGGCTCATCAAATACTTAAGATTCTTGTGGTCTGTAAACACCCTGGTAGTGACTCCGTACTAGTAATGTCTCCAAATCTTCAATGTAAAAATTATGGCAGCCAATTCCAAGTCATGCGTAGGATAGTTCATCTCGTAAGGTTTTAATTGCCTAGAAGCATAGGCAACCACTTTATCTCCTTGCATCAACACACACCCTAATCCCTTCCTTGAGGCGTCATTGTACACTATGTATCCATCATCACTGGAGGGCAATGTCAAAATTGGTGCAATTGTGAGCCTATTCTTCAATTCCTCAAAACTGCTCTGGCACTCCCCTGTGTACACAAATTTTTGATTCTTCATTGTAAATTTGAAAGTTGGAGCGGCTATCATGGAAAAGCCCTTCACAAACCTTCTATAATATCCAGATAAACCTAAGAAACTTCTTACTTTAGTTACATTCTTAGGTGCTTCCTATTTCACAATTGCTTCTATCTTTCTCGGATCCACATGCACTCTTTTTTTCGAAATTACATGTCTAAGGAACACCACTTCACTAAACCAAAATTCACTTTTATCAAATTTGGCATATAACTCTTCCTCAATGGCTTTAGATCTACCACTAATTGTTCTTGTCCAATGTGTATCTCATAGTCTCTATATACTTGACTAATAATAATACATTAGCCGATCGAAGTACTAACCATGAAAGGAGTATCCAATGGGCTCAATGCCCTACCATTGATACTTCTACTCAATGAAACAAAAGAATGGGTAGAGCCCGGATCAATTAAAACAACATCAGCATCAAATAATATAACCGTACAAGTCACAACTTCTAGAGCGGTCTCTACATCCTCCCGTGTCATTGCAAACACTCTAGCTAGTGCTTGTCCCCTTGATCTTCCTGGAGAGTTTACTCTCTTAACTGCCTCAGAGCTGCCCACTTCAGTTGTCGTCTTGTGCCCCATTGTCTCAGTTCTCTTTGAAGCTTGCATTTGAGTTCCCTCTCTTCTTGAATACTTCGGACACTCTCTAGCCATGTGCCCCTTTTCTCTACAGTTGAAATATGCTCTAGTCAATCTGTAACATTCCCCTCCATGGAACTTGCTGCAATGATCACACTTAGGGATGGATGATTTGTCCCCTTCTCCCCTTCTATTGCCTCCAGTTGTTGAGGCTTGATGAGAAACAGTTCTCATCTATCTGGACTTGCTGGCACCACTACTTCTCTCCTTAGATTGCACAAGGAAGTTCCTGGCACTCCTCGCTAGCCCAGAAGCACCCCCTCCTCTCTTAAACTATTCTCTCTCCTTTCTCTTTTTGTTGACAGCACTTTTTATGTTCTCAATGTTTTCAACCCTCAATGCTGCTTCAATCAGCTGTTGAAAGTCACAGTAGTTTTGCACCATTACTTTTTCCATGATGGCTAGGTGTAGTCTCGATTCAAACCCACGACACTTAGCTGCCTCACTCAACATCATCTCTGCTGCATATCGTGATAACTATGTAAATCGGCTCATACTCACTAATCATCATATCCCTTTGGGTGAGACTCAAGAATTCTCTCTACTTCTGTTAAATGTACACCTTAGAAAGATACTTCTTATAAGTAGCGAGGAAGTCCTTCCATGCCAACACTGGCGGTTTCAATTGACTTCCCGGTACACACTCCCACCAATGCAAAGCGTGCCCCTGAAGTAGACTAGCAGCATATGCAACCTTCTCATCATCTTCACAATCCATCTACTCTAATACCCTCTTTGTCTTTCCCAACCAGGTTTCAGCTTCTTTAGGATTAGTGGTCCCATAAAAGTCCACTGCTTCATACTTCCTCAGCCTGTCGAACTGTTTTCCCTTCTTAATTGGGGTTGAAGCAAAAGCTTGTGACATTTGACCTATAGCTTGGACAAAAGCTTGAGTAAATGCCTGAAATAATCTGGGATCCAAAGTAGGCACTTGCTTTGACGAAATAGGCCACTCTTGCGTCTGTGATCGAATGGGCTCACTACTTTGCCCTAAGGAAGCCTCAGCATTTCTTGGGCCCGCTGACTCATCGGTAGTCCCCTCCTTTGGTGGAGAGTCAGGTACAATCGATCCTTGCAAAACTCCTCGTGTCCTTCCACGAGGTAGCATCTTACTACTTCAATGAAACACTAACGATTAGCTTACATTTCATTTTAATCTTAATTCCTACATGTATGCATGATATGCATGTCACTTAATGCAATCTATCAATTCACAACGCAACAAGTAATCACGTAGCATAACAATTCATCCTACTATACATCATAAGCTTAGGAAAAACCTAAGTTTTGATATCAAACAATGTTGGACCCCATTTTCCGAGCCCAACATTTGGAGTCGTAAAAACGTGGGCGAACTCATTTCTTATAAGTTTAGAGCATATTTTGGGAAACTTCAAATCAGAATTTTAATTTGGAATCTTTGGCACATTTTTCTCCCTTGTCTTAACTTCCTAATGACACATAAATCGTTCAATTTGGTTCAAAAATCTAAAAGTTATAGCCTAAACATTTTTAGGCTGTTACTAAACTGAAACTGCACACTATACTCAATTTCCTCCAAGAAATTGAAAGTCTTAGAGTCCGAATTAAAATTTGTATCCTTCAAATAATTAATATCTCTATGATTCTAGTTTATTTAGAGACAAGAATCATCACATTTGGAGCTCTATTGATTAAGATATCACCAAAATACTGAAGCATATTCAATAAAAAAATATCCAACTCATACTCTTCCAACCAATCCCCTTACTTTGATTCGATCCATATTTTTCAAATTAAATCCAAAAGCTATAAATTTTTTTGGAGAGATAGATAAATGTATCACAAATCCAAATATTTAAAAATCAAGTCATTTGGAGGTCGGACAATAAAGTTATGTTCAAAAGAGTGAAGCATGTTCAGGTGAGGGGGAAAACTTGCAGGTTCGCGACATGGAGCGCGGCCGTCGCGACTTTTCCCACTTTCATCCTATTCTTCTTCTTCCGACAACCTAAATTCTAAACTCTATAACCTTTGATCCAGAACTTCAAATTTTGAAAATTTTATATCAATGGAAAGATAAAAGAAAGATGTACAACTTCTATGAAGAACTTAAAAAACAATTTCTTCCTCCATAAAGGTCAAAATTTCAATCAAATTGGCTATCCCGAAAGTTCCATCCTGAACAACATCCAAACTTCTATTGATCATATCTTTCAACTCCATTGTCCAAAAATTTCATACTTTATATCCATGGAAAGCTGAAAAGATAAACTACATCTTTTAGGAAGACAACTTTAGCTAATTCTACTTAGATCGATACAATTTTTCCTTTGAGTTTAAAACACAATTTCTATATCTATGAAAGCTTGCAAAATGCAACATCTCTTCATATCAATCCACCAATAAGCACCTTTCGGTAACTCTTGACCCTCACCTCAAGTAATTCATCCCACACAACCTTTCCAATCTTTAACATGCTATTCTTAATCAAACACCCATTTGCAATTTCAACAAAGAAGAATATGCACATACACCTCCCTCTTCCATGAGCATTATAGTCAACCTATAAAATAGCATATTCATACACAAAAAGGAAGTCCTTAACTTCTCATTCTCATTAGTAAGCAAATTAAATATTTGAACAAGCTTTATTTACATATCAACATACACATCACCAACTTAACACAAGATACAAAATACATTGGATGCTTAATGTTTGATATACTTATAAAGCTATCCAAAAGTCTATCCAATAACTTAGTTACAAAAATATCTAATATCTTTGAGTTTCTGATGCTTTGCAAGGTTCAACACTCGTCCTATTTTGCACCTGAGGAGTGGAAAAATATGGGATGAGTTATAAAGCTCAGTGGCTAAGACATTTATAGCTATCGACAATTACCACAAATTCAAACATATACGTTCAAATTTCTAGCAATTCAATCATTCATCAAAGAAATGTTAAAACTGAATTTAAACCTAACCTACCCATAGTCCATCTAGGCTAGAAAAACCAAAACCCTTTCTTAAAAACCCCAAATCAAATTAGTTTCATCTTCCTCTTCTTTCTTTCTTCATTCCCAACATAAACCCTAGTCTTTATTTAATCCCTTTTTGAACCTAGCTAGAAGAAAGATGAAAAATTACCTCTAATAAGTTAATTTCCTCTTCTTTTTCTTCTTCCTTTTAAGTTTCCTACGATCTTCCTTCTTCTCTTCTCCTATTCACATTTTTTTCTTCTTTCTCTTTGGTTCTTACGACACTTCTCCCTTCTTCTTCTAATTCAAAACACAATCTTAGCTTATTCTTCCAATTATACCCCTCACTTACTTGGTCTTTCCAAATCTACCCCTCTTTCATTTATTCCTTTACTTACTCCTTAAGCTAACTAAATTCTAACCTTCACACATTAATTCTAACTTAATTCTATTCCTTCCATCAATTGCAAATCTCTATTCATGCCACTAAATTAATGTCTAAATAAAAAAAAAAATAATCAAACCATTAAATAATTAATCGAAACTTAAATACTAACTAAATAAGAAAATCGATAATAATTGTAAAAAAATTTTCGGGGTCCAACAATACCTATGAAATCCACCGAGACATCTGTATCCACTATCATGATTGGGAGTTCCTTCACGTTTTGTCTCCGAAGCTCCATTTATGGCCAACCTTGCAAGCTGCTTACGAAGTTGAACAACTTGTCCTCCTTTGACATATTCCGCATGACCAACATCAAAGATGTGATTTTTCTTACATACTCTCTTAATGAGTTGTCTTGTTTCAACCTCTTCAAAGCTTCCCTCTCGATCCATGAAGTGTTGTCGAGGAGGGACTGATCTGTTAGCTCCTTCTTCATCTTCTCCCAAGTGTCGATGGGAGGTCTACCTGCATTGATGTCGTTGGAGGTTCTCGTTCTCCACCATAACTTTGCATCTTCCACAAGATACATTGTCGTGATCTATCCAATTTTGTCACCTTTGTTGTTGCAAAATACTATTTTATGTCCTACAAGAAAATTTTTGAGCTCCTTAGCACTACATTTGCCATCAAAACTTGTAACTCACGCACCTTCACTAAATTGTTTTCTGCTCGTCCAACTTCCTATGTTGCAATGGCACGCCTTAAGATTGTGATCTCAAATCTAGAATCCTCTTGTGCCTTCATCAACTCTGCTATTTGATACTGTAACTCTTGGATTCATGCCTCCAACATCTTGAATCGAGTGTTGTAAGAAGTGACCTCCTCCTCCCCTTGAGGAATCGACTCAATGAGTGCCTCTACTCAGATGACAAGTTATGTCATATTGTTGCCTCTTTTCATTTCAAAATTTGGCTCAAATACTAGTTGTTACAAAGATTTTCCTTCAAGCACAAACTTGTCCCATAAGATGCGTAAACCCCTTTGCACGAAAATCTCACTTAGCTCTGTTAAAGCACGATTTAGTCTTGTCTCGTGATCGTTGACCAACCCACTCATTCTCGAATGCCTCACGCCATTTATAAGGCTCTAAAATTTACCCTAGTTTAAATTTTACAAGTTTATGAAAGTACATGTGTGATAGGAGTTAGAATTGTTTTATGATTAGAGTATGAAAGACATATGACTTCAATTTTTGATCAAGAGGACTATAGTCAGTAAATTGGAATTAATGATATCATTAGAGAATTGAGTTATTTAAATGTATATTTGGACTACGAAAATTATCAAGTGACAAGTTAAGCTGGTATATGGAAATTAAAATGACTAAACCTAGAAAGTAGTGATATTTGGCATAGCTAATGCATTGACATTTGGCATCATCCATTGTGTGTCAAACGGCTTCGCAAGAATGTGAAAAATGGCATTGTTAATAAAGTGACAAGTGGTCTAATTAAATTGTGGCATTTAACAGCATTCATTAAGTGACAAATGGTTTAATGGAAGCGTGACAAATGGTAGCTTAAGTGCAGGACATATGTGACACAGGAAAAGAAGACATATGCCTGATGGTGGGAGTGACATCTAGATGATGATGAAGCAAGTTTTTTTTGAAAACATTTTCTATTTTGTTCTTTCTTCATTTTGCTTTCTTCTCTCCACTGAAAACCCTCCCATTTTCTATAACTTCTGTAATTTTGCTGGAGTTTGGATTATCAACCTTTGGAAGCTTTGTAAGTTATTTTATTAAGCAGTAGGTCTTGTGATTTTAAGTATTAGTGATTTTATGTGTTATTACCTTATTGATGCTGAAAGTTGCACATTAAACTTAGTTATGTGCTGGTTGTTTGGAAGCTTGGTTTAGTTGGGTTTTTGAAGTTGACTTTGAAATTTAGTAAGGTAAGGGAATTATAAACTTGGTATCTTGTTATAACATCTATTGTTTTATGTTTGAAATGGATCAAATGTGTACTGAATTAAGAAAGAATTGAGGTAAGACAGATGTTGGATACTCGTTAGAAAGAGAAGTTCCACTAGATAGGTATTGGTATTTTGATCATATCTTGACTTGTAGGTGTAAACTAGATACATAATTCTAAAACTTTCATGAAGGAGTTTAATTGGATTTCTGTCACTAAGAGTGTCAAAATTTGACTTGAAGTTGAGTTTCTAGATTACGTCACTGTTTGAGGAAAGTCTGTAGTAATTTAGGTATAACTTTCAAAATACTGAACCAAATTAAATAAAGCTGGTGTCATTAGAAGTTTAATACATAGAGGACCATTTGTTTAGAAGAACTTATTGTCTAAAAACATCATTTTCTAGTCAGAATGTCCATACAAAACTGATCTAAAAACTTGTATTATGAAAACAATAGTTTGAAGGTTTTAGGTCACTTATCCCAAAATTGTGGGAAATGGTTAGGAAGGTGAAAAATGTGGGTTTTGTACAATTGATGAACTATATAAGGTTTAGCTAATTTATTTGGTATAATAGGACTTAAATGGACTTGTTTAAGGTGTGTTTGAACTTAAATTGGGGATTCGATGTAATTGAGTAATAGTTAGTTTAATTATGCATTATTAATTGATATAATAATGTAAAGGATGTATGGTTTAATAATGATTAATACAATGTTGAATTACTTGGTGTGATCATGAATGAATGAGTTTGAAAGGCTTATGTATTATGAATTGGCTATGGATGTTTGTGAATTTGGAATTTTTGCGATAATATTGTGATAATTCTAGACCATCAGTGTCTGAGGAGTTTGATATTTGGGATTGAGTTATAAGTGCTTCCTATTTGTGATGACTCAATACCGTTATTGATATAGTATTGCAAATATTGGTAATTGTATGACATATGAACCTGTTTTACTTTAAAACTATTAAGTCATAGCCTTGAGTAAATGGGCATGCCTAGAAGGGTTTGCATCTGCTGCTGTGACACTTTGGTGTCTTCTGTTATTAATACTTCGGTGTCTCCTATTATTAACAATTTGGTGTCTCCTGTTATTGAGATATAAGTCTCTCCTGTTTTGTTATACAGATCACGACATCTCTTATATCAGTCCCGTTACCCACTTCTAAAAAATGGATTAGTAGTCTAACTTGTTTTGTATTTTGATACATGTTTAGTTTTGAGATAAACAAAGTCTATTCTAGTTCAAATCATGTTTTGATCTGTATGGTTTATACCCTATTCTGATATTCAGTTATGATATTTGTACATTATGAAATGAGACTTAAATGATTTGTTTCAACATGAGAAATATTCTATATTGATAAATTATATTTAGTTCTAAAATACATTGTGTTTGAATTATGATATTGGTGGGTTTTGTTCTGGAACAAATATATATTATGTTCTATTATGTTAGATTATGTGCTAGGATTCACGATGTAACATCCCACCACCGATGGGAAGGATAAAATGGTAAAGTTGGACCGGATTGTGAGTGCATATTTGACATGCATAAATTTTGGCCTCCATATGGGTATGATTGGTAAATTTTGCAAATGCACATGATTGTACTTGAATTCGTGGCAATTCCCGGCATATGTGTCTATAAGTGGAATTTTAGTGAAAAATGTGAATTGTGTGTTGGAAAATTGAATGGCAGTAATTTATGTATTTTCTGCATAGAATTGCAAAGTGGGTACCAATGAGATTTCCGGTACTGAAAATGACTGTCCAATTGGCACTCCAATTAAAGACTTGATTTAGGAACTTTGTCTTAGTATGAGCTATTGAAATTTGGAGAGATTTATGAAAATCAAAGTGAATGAATTGATTGAATTGGAAATTGATAGGCATGAAAGTGAGTGATTTTGAAGGAATTGAATCTCATTTCAGTCCCTAAATGTCTGAAATTCTGAATTGAAGTAGTAAAGTTGTGAGAATTTGTATAAGGGCAATTTGGGCATGATACTTAAGATTATAAGTTTTAAGGCTTAAAGGAAGGGGTAACTTGGACATTTCACAATTGGTAAGGGTATAAATAGCAGGAGTTAGGGTTTTGGCTTGGGAAAAGAGGAAGATTGCCGTGGGAGAAGAAGAAGAGAAGAAGAGAATGGGTTTTTGAGGAAATCAAGAAGAGTTTGAGGATTTTCAAGCTAGATCAAGTAAGTTTAATCTTCTTTCCTCTTAATTAACTGATAGATGCATGTATTGTTTTGGTAAAAGTTATAGAATGGGTTGATTTTATGCTTGGTTTTAGGGATTTTGGTATTGATGATTTTATGATGATTTTGTGAATGATATTGGTTGGAATAAGTTGAAAAATGGTGTGTGAGTAATGTTTTAGTGTTTAGATGAATTATGTTTTGAAAGATGAGGAGAATTGGATTGAATTTGCTGGGAAACCAGGTTTCGGGTGGTTCGCGGGGCTCGCACGTCGCGCGCAGGCATGCACTTCGCGACGCAAGCGAGAGAGCACGCAGCGGTGCACGTCGCGGCATAGGCACGCCGCGACACACACTTGTGCACTTCGCCATGCATTTAGCGATTGGATTCGCCGTGGCGAAGCTTCTTTTCGCAATGAAATGATCATTCCCGTAAAGTTATGTATGGTTTTTAAGCCATAACTTTTTATACCGTTATTCAGATGAGATAATTTTGGATTTTTTATGAACTAGAGGCAACGAACTATATGTTTATGAAAAAGGGGAGTGTTGAAACCGTCTTTTTAAGTTCTCAAATTTGGATGGAAGTTTAGTGTAAAGTAAGGTTTCGACATATTGATAGTCCATATGTGTTGGGCAATGATTTTTAGATTTCCGAAACCAATTGAATAATTTGAGAGTCTATTGAGTTCTACTATTGAGAAAAAGTTATGAAGGGAATTTTTGAATTAGTGTCGGGAATGTCACGAAAGTGCATAGTACATATCATTAGATTACTACATGTGCATTATTGTTGAATTGGAAAATGTGTTAAATATGTGTTTTGATTTATGATAGAGGCACTTTTGGAACGTCAGCTCGCCGAGGTTGCAGAGACTTCTAGGTGTTAGCACGGAAGTAAGGTGAGTGACCTAGATGATCCTCCAATTATTATGTGTGTCATAATTATGTGATTGATTATGTGGGAAATAATGGTGGCACTGTATTCGATTTGAACTCCGGACTGAGTAATATGATATAGAAGTGTTATGGGTATTTGACATTAGGATTGTGTTTTTAATATGACAAAGTGTAAATTAATTGTCCGATCGTGATAATTTGGAAATAATTGTGATATAGGAATACGTGAATAAATTGATTGAATTGTGACATAAATGATTTCATGAATAAAGTGATTGAATTGTGTCACATGTCGTTCATACATGAACGTAAAGTCATTTAATGACAGTTGTGACTGGAAAAGTTACTGATTAGAGCTTTTAGCTCAACGTTATATATGGGCCTCGAGCCTCACAATGATTCAGAGCCTATTGGCTCAACGATTAATGAGCCCTTGATGGGACAGTTTCAGAGCCTGTTGGCTCAACGATTAATGAGCCTTTAATGGGACAGTTTCAGAGCCTATTTGTTCAACGATTAATAAGCTCTTAATGGGACAGTTTCAGAGCCTATTGGCTAAATGATTAATGAGCCATTGATGAGACAATTTCAGAGCCGATTGGTTTAACAATTAATGAGCCCTTAATGGGACAATTTTAGAGCCTATTGGCTCAACGATTAATGAGCCCTTGATGGGACAGTTTCAGAGCCTATTGGTTCAACGATTAATGAGTCCTTAATGGGACAATTTCAGAGCCTATTGGCTCAACGATTAATGAGCCCTTGATGGGACAGTTTCAGAGCCTATTGGTTCAACGATTAATGAGCCCTTAATGGGAAAGTTTCAGAACCTATTGGCTTAACGATGAATGTGCCCTTATATGGACAGTTCGGGTGCTCGGTAACCACACTGAAATAAATTGGAAATATGTTATATACTACATTTTGTTTTGATATGTTTGATTGACTGACAGGCTAAATGCCATATACTGATGTGATAATAATCATGGGGTACATCTAATAGTAAAAATGTATGACAAATTGGGATATGCCTAGTGTGGTATGAAATATTGGGACTGTTGAATCGAGTTACCACCGATTAGAGCTTCTAGCTCAACGTGCAAAAATGAGCTTCGAGCTTATGAGTGATTCAGGGCCTCTGGCTCAACGTATAATGACCCCTATAACCATTACTGGATAAGGGTCATATATTAATGAACCCTTTGAATGGGACAATTTAGAAACTTGGTCACAACAATGTGATAATATTCAGTAAGTGAGTGAGATAATTATGTATCAAAAAAATGGGCTATATGAATGTAAATTTCTGTATATGTGTAAATGCGAAATTGTGTGAAAGTGTATTATGAGATAAAATTAGAAGTATGGGAATTGAAAATGAGATCAAATAGACAACAATGTGAATATAAGTTATGAATTGATTTGATACATGATTTGGCGGACCATCGATGATGGTCACTCATTGAGTTCGCAAAACTCACCCAAAATTTGCAATTATTTTTCAGGACTCAGAAGAATACCCCGTTAGGCAACGGGTGTATCGTGATCACTTTAGAGTGATAGAAGAGGACGGGATCAGTTGCGTCTGCATAAGTGTGAGGTCTTTGCTGTTATATTATTGTGTATTTATAAGAGGACGCTCGCGGTCAATGTAACTACCAGTTTTTGCTTTGTATATTGTGTTCCGCAACGTTTATAAAACGAAAGTGTACATTTGTTTCAAAAAAATTTGTGTACTGTGATTTGACTGAGTGATGTATCACACCACCCTCGCAGGGCACGAACTCGAATATCACCATCGATGTTGGGTCCGGGTCTTATGAGAGTGGGGTGTTACAATTAGGTGGTATCAGAGCCCAGAAGTACGAACTTACTTGGACATTCTCTGAAAAATAGGTCAAATCGTATACAGTAAAGACATGTCATAGCAGTCCTTGGCTACTGATCCCTAGCCTAAGTCTTATGGTATGAGTAATACGCTTGAAAAAGTATTAAGTGTTTCAGAGTGAGAAGAGAAATGATATATCAACATATGAGTGAATGTGGATTATGGGCAATTAGGAATGGGAAAAGTGAAACCGTGAGGGCGCGAGGCCCGAGAGGCCAAGGCCCTTTTGAGGACGCGAGGCTCGAGAGGCCAAGGTCATGAGAACGCTCGGCCCGAGAGGTCGAGGTCGAGGTTTTGTGGACGCGAGGCCCGAGAGACCGAGGTCCTACAGATTGTAAATGATATTCACACTGTACTGTGGTCTTAAACCTTTGAATGTGATATGAATGTGGAGATAGTGGCATGGGCTGGTTTGGGAAAGAAGTGATATCGATTGAGTAATGAGACTTAAAGTGCATAAATTGGGTTGTAAGAAAACGCAATTTGCGATAGTCTGGAAAGATTAAATTTGGACATGAAAGGGGTATCGGTAAAAAGTGATAAGAGGTACTATTGAGCATTAAAATATGACTATGTTTGACCAAAAGCTTAGGGATGATTAGGCAATTATGATTCTG
Source organism: Erythroxylum novogranatense (assembly GCA_029891385.1). NCBI lineage: Eukaryota > Viridiplantae > Streptophyta > Magnoliopsida > Malpighiales > Erythroxylaceae > Erythroxylum > Erythroxylum novogranatense. The sequence continues at coordinate 58,276,536 of CM057225.1, read as the reverse complement.
ATGTGTGTGACGGATAAAATGGGATAAGTGGAAATGAGAAAAAGGCCGATATAGATTCACTGTATTTGTGTTGACACGAGTATGATGGAAAATATTGTATCGTAAGTGCAGAATTGTTAGAAATAAACGATCAACGTGAGATTATAGTGTACAAGCCGGTTAAAAGAAATAATTCAATGGGACGTAGATGTGGGATGTGAGAAAAGTTAAGATATAACAAAATATTTTTTTCTATGAAAATGAGGTTTCATTCCATTGATGATTCTGCAGTTCTAATTTTGAATGGATTGAGAATATTCACTTGGATGAGAAAATAAGAGGAACATGCTAGTACAAGTGATAAAATACAGTATATGATGGGTAGTATAGGAAATGTTAGAAGAAGTGTTAAAGGCCTAAAAATTAGAATAAAATCGCAGTTAATATGAGTGTTATATGTGATAATTTGAGGAAAAAGTGCAGGGCCCGATATGGGCCTACAAATCGATTTCGGTTATGAGTGTATGGTAAAACCCAATCATGGGCTGGAACAAGGAAAGATCTATTATCTAGTTATTTGGAGATATGTAACATTTGTGAATGTGATTAATGGGAGATTTGATTTTAATATATCCTTAAGTAAGATGTTAGGATTTGGTATCTACTGGGATTTTGAGCTATTAAAATTGCTTAATGCCACAATGAGTTTCATTGTCGAGGCTGTTTTGATTATATTAATTGTGATATGAATTGATATGCTTTTTCGTGAGATACAAAGAAATCATGGGAATAAATTAATGAACACGGGGTGATGGATAATAGTATGTTTAGTACTAAGAAAATCAATGTGCAAGGATAAATTAGTAATTTTGAAGTATGATTATTGAGAAAAATTAAATTGAAATGAATATTCAGTGAGTCAAAAGCGAATATTGGAAGTAAAGACTCAATTATAAGAGTTAGAAAAGGTTGTGGAAAGTGTATATCTTTGTTGATGTAAAATATTTGACTATATCAGTGGACATTAGAAATTCGAGGAGACAGTCTTGCTAATGCGAGGTGAAAATTGGGCCACATTATAAATCCTGGAAAAAGGCTCGTAAATTACAAAATATACCTCTAAGGGGGGAATTTTTCCAATGCGGGATATATTGAATATGGGGACCAACTGGTAAAAAAATGGATAGATAGTGGTTAAAGTCAATGTGGAGGCTTTGGGAAATTGAAAGTACTGTTGAAATTTGTTGAGGAAAAGGAAAGTCTAAGACAATAGAGGATAGCAAGTGACAACACTACTGTATTTAAGGATTAGTTATTTGGGGAATTACAAGAATTATACATGAGTAAAATGAATTTTAAGGTTATATCTTTTGGCGTTAACAAGTGATAGATTATCAACGAGAGACTTTGTGTATATTGAAAAAGTGTACAAAATATATGTGGCTGCATAAATGAGTTTTTGATTGTGCTGTTTATGAGAAAACATTTCCATGAGAGTTTAAGATATAACCTTTTTCAGTCGTAAATTGATGTTGTGTACTTAAAGACAATTGTAGCCTTATTTTGGATTTATGATTTGAAAGATGTGGTACTGATAATGGGTTTTGGAGGATTGAAATCTTGATTTTTGTATAGATAGACAGATTAGTAGAGATTAATGAAATACGAGAATTGGGAAGAGATGGATGGAGTATATAGGAACCTGTTATAATTCGATTATTGTGTAAATCAACAGTCTCGAACAAACTTTACATAGTAACGTACCACATATGTGGATATTGGGTTACTCAATTAAGTGAAATGAAGTACGTACAGTGACGAGTTAAGGTGGAGCAAAGAGGAATAATTTACCAATAATGAAAGAGTAATATCAATTTTGCAAAAGGAATTAGGAAAGCCCGAACTATAGATTTGAGGTTTTTGACGACATAAAGTATGTGAACCACCAATAAAGAGAGGCCCTTGTAAGTGAACCTCAAAGGGGAAATTGGCGGCTAAGAATGTCGATCTGAGGGAATATATATTTGAGTTCCTTGTAATCTGGATTGTTAGATAAAGGTATGAGGCATTTACGCCTGGAATATTTTCAGCATATAAGGTATAGTGTACAGTGGTTACAGCCAAACTCATTATTTTCTGGATGAAACAACAGAAAGAGTTGGACATCCTGAGTAAAAGGCAGAGCAAATTTAGAATACCATTAGTGAGTAAAGTGGTAAGTGAGATGGTTTTAAAATTTGGATTTTTATGGACTACGTAGAAGTTGTGATACAGAGTGATAAAGGAATCTAAGTGGGACAAAAGTGGTTCATATTACATGGTGGCAAATGGGACTTTAGCTTTATGAGTGATTTTATGGTTATGATTGTTTTAATGTGATATATGTATATATATATATATATATATATATATATATATGAGACTGACATTGGTATTACTGAGTTGAATTTTCTGAAACTCCTCAGGGTCAAATTGACTAGGTATGATAACTGAATAGAGAATTGAGAAACCTTTTGATAACGACGATTGTTATGTTATAAACGGAACATCGAATGGAATGGTGAAATGAGAAATAAAAGAATGAATGTGATAACAGTACCCCTATCGTTTTTAGTGTCCAAATGAATTTTGAGGACGAAATTTTTATTAGGAGGGGAGAATTGTAACATCCACCACCGATGGGAAGGATAAAATGGTAAAGTTAGACCGAATTGTGAGTGCATATTTGACATGCATAAATTTTGGCCTCCATATGGGGATGATTGGTAAATTTTGCAAATGCACATGATTGAACTTGCATTCGTGGCAATTCCCTACATATGTGTCTATAAGTGGAATTTTAGTGAAAAATGTGAATTGTGTGTTGGAAAATTGAATGGGAGTAATTTATGTGTTTTCTGCATAGAATTGCAAAGTGGGCACCGATGAGATTTCCGGTACTTAAAATGACTATCTAATTGGCACTCCAATTAAAGACCTGATTTAGGAACTTTGTCTTAGTATGAGCTATTAAAATTTGGAGAGATTTATGAAATTCAAAGTGAATGAATTGATTGAATCAGAAATTGATAGGCAAGAAAGTGAGTGCTTTTGAAGGAATTGAATCTCATTTCAGTCTCTAAAAGTCTGAAATTCTGAATTGAAGTAGTAAAGTTGTGAGAATTTGTATAAGGGCAATTTGGGCATGATACTTAAGATTATAAGTTTTAAGGCTTAAAGGAAGGGGTAACTTGTGTAGGAAAATCCCGGGAGGAACATCACATGCTCCAGCAGCGGAAAAACAAAAATTTTGTTACTAGGACCTTCCCGAAAGCCAGGATCCAGGTGTCGGTATGAAGACTCAAACCAGAATAGCCAATAGAGACTATCTCTAAAGGTATCCACGCAGAGATAAGAAAACCTAACCGGGACAAACCCCTTTGACCCGGGAATAGCTAGAACAAATTAAAGGCTGCTAGACCTTACCTTTTTCCTATGGAGAGCTTGGATTGAACGTTGAACCTTGGAGAAGAAGAGAGGATCGTTGATGCCTTTAGGAAGAAAGAAGAATGAAAAAAACCTAGTTTTCACCTTACACTTAACACTTAAGCATTTCTCCTTTTCTCCTTAGCAAAAACCGTCGGCCTTCTCCCACTTAGCAAGCTTCATATAGGTTTATTTAACAATTAAAAAGACTATCCATAAGAAGCTAACAAGTGGAGGGCTTATGGCCATTTATTTAATTAATGAATTAATGAAACAAACTTTGAAAAGTCAAAGTTCTATCCTCTCCCCCTCATTCCAACGGAACATGTCTAAATATATAATAATTAATTAATTAATTTACTTAATTAATTAATTATAATATAATTGCTAAGGTCCAGTCCAACTGGGGTCGGTCCTACCGGCCTACCGGCCCCGGTCTTTGAAGCTTGATGCGTAAACCTTTCTTAGCAATATTGATGTCGCGATCTCATCGGGACATATCCCAATCTCATCGGGATCGATTTAATCCTAATGCTCTCAAATAATTGGAACTCAGTCCAATACTATTTTACAGATTCTCTAAATCACTCTTATGCGTGTGACCCTTTAGGTTCCCGGTTATTTTGGCCACTTAGATTAACAATTAATCTGAGCAAGTCATGAGCGGCGTCTAGCAACACATCATGACCCCCAATTGACCGGAAAGTAATTGGTTTGATGAATTCATCATGAACCAGATCACGAACCCTTCCATAGACAATTACTGTGCAATTCGTCCTTTCACCATCCTATACCCCACTTGGTTATGAGTATGGTCAAAGTGTCAACTCTTACTAGACTGAGTCTAGCCCAGTGATATCGGTTCTCGTCTTGGGACTCATTACTTAATATGTCAAGGAAGATAGTCTTCATGACACATCTACTCGCCGAGATTTCAAGTAATGATCTGATAAGAGGCCATGGGTATCTCTTCTGCTATCACAGAAGTGATGAATCCTTTATTGGCTACTCAATTACCTTTGAATACCTCAAATTGTACCCAAGCACCACCCTATGAGTAACCTCTGGAAGGCAACAAGGAATGGAGTCAAAGCACAGAATCAGTATCCAAGATATCCTTGAGTACCTCAAGTCTAAGGATACTTGCACCATTGCTATGATGAGATTATCACTGACATTTAAATAGGACATCCATGTGATGATCTCATGGTAGGTCATCCAATGTACTTACTACTGTTAATAAGCATCCACATGTCAAATCTAAATATCTCAATATTTACAGTTTCTGAGATCCACTGCTTGATCCAATTAAGGAGTATGACATGAGCTAGTCTATCCGGATTAACGATGTCCATTCTCGTTAATCCTATGACTAGGGATAATTTAGATACTGACATAATTGCACATGATAGGAATCTCAGTAGTATGATCACATCATAATTTCCTTCATGCTATGTCATATATCATGGACTTCATTAATTCGATTTAAAGATCAATATCAATTCTTAAACAATGTTCATGAACATCAAATTAATGAAATATGCCTTTCTTTATTTATTCATAAAGTCTGCACACGACTTTGAATAAAACGCGCTAAAGGGGATTGCCTTTAGGGCACAAATTAACAGTACCGTCCTTGAATAAGTCGACTTACCCAATGTACAAGTCGACTTATGGGTACTGGACATCTGTAAGTCGCCTTGCATAAGCACACAAGTCGACTTACACTTACAAATCTCCCACTTGACCTAAAGCCAATCGCCTTAGTATCTAATACCATAAGCGAGTCTATGAGAATCACAATTCTTCTGTGACAATGGCTTTGTCAACGGATCAGCAACACTTTCTCTGTGCGAATTCTCTCTATCAGGATATCATCTCGACCAATGATCTCCGAATCATTTGGAATCGGCGAGATGCGTGTTTAGATGGTTGATGAGACCTAGGTTCCTTTGCTGCGTACTAGCCCCATTGTATCACCATACAACCTTATGGGCCCATCACGCCTAGGAACCACACCAAGTTCATCAAACCGCTTCCTTTCTTTGCATCGATGCGCAATGTACTCGCCTCGATTGTTGAATTGGTAGTCGTCTCCTGTTTGGAACTCTTTCCAACTGACCGCCTCGCCGTTCAGTGTGAATGCATAACCTGATTGTGATTCAGAATCATCCTTATCAGATTAAAATTAGCATCTGAATGCCCGTTCACATGGAGATTTTCATCTCCATATATCAAGAAAACATCCTTAGTGCTTTGCAAGTACTTGAGGATATTCTTGACAGCCACCCAGTGACCCTCACCAGGATCCGATTGGTATCTGCTCGTAACATTTAGAGCATACGATGCATCGGGCCACGTACATAGCATTGCGTACATGATAGATCCTATTGCGGATGCATTCGGGATCATTCTCATGTGCATCCTCTGAGGGATTGCTCCATGCTAAACTTCTTTAGCATCTTGTCTATGTACGTTGACTGTGAAAGACTAAGCAACTGATGATTTATCTCTATAAATCTTTATCCCAAGGATATAAGTTGCTTCACCAAGGTCTTTCATGACAAATTGTCAGACAACCAAATCTTAACAGATTTAAAGATAGAGACATCGTTTCCCAGTGAAAATATGTCATCCACATATAGCACAAGGAATACGATTGCAGTCCCATTAACCTTCTTGTACACACAGTGTTCATCCGAATTTTGTGAGAAACCAAACTCTTTGATTGTCTCATCAAAACGGATATTCCAACTCCTGGATGCTTGCTTCAATCCATGGATGGATTTCTGAAGCTTACATACCTTTTCGCCACCATAGGAGGTGAAGCCCTCTTGTTGTGTCATGTACACATCCTCGGGTAGATTTCCTCTCAGGAAAGCTGTCTTCACATCCATTTGCCATATCATCATAATGAGTAGCAATGGCTAGGAGTATCCTAATGGATTTAAGCATTGCTACTGGACTGAAGGTCTCGTCATAGTCAACTCCTTGTCTTAGACGAAAGCCTTTAGCCACAAGCCTTGCTTTATAGGTAATCACATTACCATCCATGTCGGTTTTCTTCTTGAAAACCGATTTGCACCTACGGGTGCATCAACCAAAGTCCATACTTGGTTTTCATACATGGAATCCATTTCAGATTTCATGGCATGGAGCCATTTCGAGACTCAACTCTTGTAACCTCATTGGTATTAGGCTCATCATCATCTATGAAAGCAATCGTCATTCTGTTCACTCACGAGAAATCCATATCTCTCGGGAACAGAGCGTATCCTACTTGACCTACGAACTTCTTGTGTATTAGAAGGTTGAACTGTTACTTCATCTGAATGAGTGACAGTTTCAGGTTCAGGCAGTTGATCTGTGTTTGTTCGAGCATCTTGAACTTCTTAAAGTTCGACTTTGCTCCCACTGTCTTCTTGTAAAAGAAACTCTTTCTCTAAAAAAATAGTATGCTTTGAAACAAACAACTTTTTTTCCTCAGCAAGGTAGAATTGATATCCTATGATATCCTACGAACAAACACTTGTCAGATTTTACATCAAATGTATCTGACTGTGTCCGCTTCACATAAGCAGGACAACCCCAAACTTTCAAATGAGAAAGATAGGACTTTCTGTTAGTCCACATCTCATATGGAGTAACATCAACTGACTTTGATCGAACTCTGTTTAGCAAGTAAACAGCTGTCTCAAGCACATACCCCCAAATTTTGCAAAATCTATCATCTATCACACCATGTCTAACAAGGTTCGATTTATCCTTTCAACCACACCATTATGCTGCGGCATGGAGGTGGAGTCCATTGAGATAAAATCCCATTATCTCTGAGATAATCCAAAAACCGTTGGTTTAAGTATTCTCCACCACGATCGGATCGTAATGGCTTAATACTTTTACCAAGTTGGTTTTCTACTTCATTTCTGAATTGTTTGAACTTTTCAAATGCTTCAGATTTGTATCTCATTAGATACAGGTACCGATATCGAGAATAATAATCGATAAAGGTAATGAAGTAAAAACAACCACTTCTGGCATGGATGGACATCGGACCATATACAACTGAAAGTATTAGGTCTAATACTCCAGTCTCTCGTTCACCCTTTCCCTTAAAGGGTAACTAAGTCATCTTACCTAATAAACAAGATTCACATGTGTCATAAGATTCATAATCAAATGACCCTAAACTGCCACTCTCATGGAGCTTAGCGATGCGTGTCTCATTTATATGGCCAAGCCGACAATGCCATAAGTAAGTTGAGTTTAAATTATCTCTTTTATGCCGTTTGGTGTCATTGACATTCATAATTGGATATGACATATCTAATATGTCAATTCCATTGCATAATGTACCAGTACCATAGAGTATTCCATTCGAACTAATAGAACAACCATTGCTACTAAAAGTCCAATGGAAACCTACTCTATTTAAACAAGAAACATACAATATGTTCTTTGTTAAAAACAGTACAAAATGAAAATCATCCAACTTGAGTACAGGCCCACCGGGAGGGACAAAACATAAGTGTTCACGGCTAATGTAGCAACTCTTGCTCCATTACCAACAAGAAGGTCAAGTTCCTTTTATGAGTCATCTCGGTCTACGAGGCCTGCATATCATTGCATATGTGTGAGCGGTTCACAACCGTATCTAATACCCATATGTTGTGATCGAAGCGGTGTTAACCTCGATGACAAACATTAATGAAGCGGTGAGGCATCTTATGTCTTCTTCGCTTCAAGGACTCAGATAGACTTTACGCTTTTGCCTCCGGTGGCTGTCTTGCCACAATGAAAGCAAGTTCCTTTGGGGTAGATACTTTGGTTTTCTTTTGTCAGACTTCCTACTTTCTCGATCTTCATCGAAACATCAACAGAAGTGTATCAGGAAGTGGAACATCAAGGACATAGTCCAGTTCCTCAAATTTGAGAACAATTCTCTGATTTCTCAGCCAATCGAGAAAATTAAGTCCAGAAAAGGTGAGCGTAAAAACACACTGAAAGACATCTTCAACTAACCTAAACGGAAAGAGAGAGAATGAATGCTAGAATAGATTAGAAATGCCTGCATGCTCATAAGGACTTGCATGACATGCATATGGCTCCCACTAGTTTCCAAGAATCCATAACCCTCTTTACGAATCCAAAGAAATAATATGACATAAAGTCCTAGTGGGTCGATAGCCGACATTGCTAAGAATGACCTTGGGTTTACCCAACAAGCCACACCTTAGGTCAATCGGTAGGTATCAGTCATACCAATTGCATCATCGATAACCGACATTAAGAATGACCTTGGGTTTGCCCAACAAGCCACCTTATGTCTCGGGAGGTATCAGACATACCAATTACATCTTAGACACAACTATCGCCCAGTGCTATCAACTTGTTAATGTATGCACAAACATTGGGTTATCAACACTTGATGCGCGTACATCTAGTGTACACTACCCAACTTCGCCTCTGTCCACGTTGACCTTGAGTTTGCTCAACAAATCAACGCTTCCAGGAAAACCGACCCATTAATCAGAAAATCTTATTTTCATGGTTCGAACATATTCGTATAGAGTGAGCTTGAGGTTAGCTCAATAACCCAACCCTAGAAGAACTCTGGTTCTTACCATATTAATGGAAGGCGTTAGTTTTCATATTCCAAGGAGGGATTTGAAACTCTAGTCTCATCCAAGCTTTAGGATTATAGTCATCATGACTATATGGAATGATTTAGGTTTCATCAATCGCATTGAATCTCTCCTTATAATCATCCATCATCCCACCTACGCATGTTATAAGTTGAGTTACATGAGAATGTAAGTCGCCTTATGCTCCTGTGCTCCATCAAATCGACTTGTATCCTACAAGTCGACTTAGACTTACTAGTTGCACGTCGACTTATACTCCTGCGCCTGTACAAGTCGACTTGTTCTGATGTGCAAGTCGACTTATACAACTCATGCAAGTCGACTTACACTAAGAATTGCTAACAAATCGGCTAATTTCTTAATCCGTGCATTTCCAATTCACAATACCAATATACTAAGTATATTATCCTTTATATTGATGTGCTAACGAAACATTTTCATTGTATCATGCTTGCCATATAGTCATACTATACAAGAAAATCTGGAAACAGATTAATCCACTATTAATCACTTAGAATTCCACATAATTCAAAAACATCAAATAATCACCCTAAGCATCTCTAGTTAGTCTACACACTATCAAAACTACTTCGGCACTTGTCACAAAAATTTGTGACGGCCAAAACAATCAAGACAACGAAATATACTAACGAGACACTAATGTGACCTATTTGACATCCGAAAATTATTGGAAAACCAATTTCAAGAAATTCAGTTTGGAAATCATACCACATCAAGATAACACATTTCTAATCACATTAAAAATGTTCCAAGGCATTGGAACTGAAAATTACACAAACAATCATGCCAAGCAAAACAGTCCCAACAATTTTCAGAAAACTGCCCAGTTCTGCATATTGCTCGAAATGATCATTGAAACAATTTCAATAAATTCTGAGAAACTTACATAGGTTCCTAAATGTTCAGAAAATGCTTCATGAATTTTTTCAGGATTTATAGCCTTTAAAAACTCAATCAACCTAAGCAACAAAACTGATTAAGAATCTGTGTTCACTAACACAGAAATTCCCAACAGCACTCAATAAATTAGAAAATAAATAGTAAATCACCTTGAAAACAATTTTCCTTTCTCATAGACATTCATAAATATATTAGAGACATATAGGTGAAGGAAAATCCAAAATTGTTTTTTTCCAGAATTTATTCTCGAATTTAAAGTCATGCCTGTTCACAGAATCTGTCAAAAAACAGCATCTAGAACCTAAGGGAATAAATTAGCAAAACTATATCAAATCAAATCGATAAATTCTCATCTTTCACAGAAATATTCTATAACATGTTATGAACAAATATGGGCAGAAAAATTTCGAAAAACATATCTCTATATAGAATCGAAATTCAAACAGATCAGATGCATCAGCTACAAATTCAAATAGGAATTCTGACCTAGCTAGGGTTTTAGCTTCATACACGACACAAGCGGCTCTGATACCACTGTAGGAAAATCCCGGGAGGAACATCACATGCTCCAGCAGCGGAAAAACAAAAATTTTATTACCGGGACCTTCCCGAAAGCCAGGATCCAGGTGTCGGTATGAAGACTCAAACCAGAATAGCCAATAGAGACTATCTCTAAAGGTATCCACGCAGAGATAAGAAAACCTAACCGGGACAAACCCCTTTGACCCGGGAATAGCTAGAACAAATTAAAGGCTGCTAGACATTACCTTTGTTCTATGGAGAGCTTGGATTGAACGTTGAACCTTGGAGAAGAAGAGAGGATCGTTGATGCCTTTAGGAAGAAAGAAGAATGAAAAAAACCTAGTTTTCACCTTATACTTAACACTTAAGCATTTCTCCTTTTCTCCTTAGCAAAAACCGTCGGCCTTCTCCCACTTAGCAAGCTTCATATAGGTTTATTTAACAATTAAAAGACTATCCATAAGAAGCTAACAAGTGGAGGGCTTATGGCCATTTATTTAATTAATGAATTAATGAAACAAACTTTGAAAAGTCAAAGTTCTATCCTCTCTCCCTCATTCCAACGGCACATGTCTAAATATATAATAATTAATTAATTAATTTACTTAATTAATTAATTAGAATATAATTGCTAAGGTCCAGTCCAACTGGGGTCGGTCCTATCGCCTATAGGCCCCGGTCTTTGAAAAAATGGAAACCTTTCTTAGCAATATTGATGTCGCGATCTCATTGGGACATATCCCAATCTCATCGGGATCCATTTAATCCTAATGCTCTCTAATAATTGGAACTCAGTCCAATACTATTTTACAGATTCTCTGAATCACTCTTATGCGTGTGACCCTTTAGGTTCCCGGTTATGTTGGCCACTTAGATTAACAATTAATTTGAGCAAGTCATGAGCGACGTCTGGCAACACATCATGACCCCCAATTGACCGGAAAGTAATTGGTTTGATGAATTCATCACGAACCAGATCACGAACCCTTCCATAGACAATTACTGTGCAATTCGTCCTTTCACCGTCCTATACCCCACTTGGTTATGAGTATGGTCAAAGTGTCAACTCTTACTAGACTGAGTCTAGCCCAAGTGATATCAGTTCTCGTCTTAGGACTCATTACTTAATATGTCAAGGAAGATAGTCTTCATGACACATCTACTCTGGCCAGAGATTTCAAGTAATGATCCTGACAAGAGGCCATGGGTATCTCTTCTGCTATCACAGAAGTGATGAATCCTTTATTGACTACTCAATTACCTTCGAATACCTCAAACTGTACCTAAGCACCACCATATGAGTAACCTCTGGAAGGCAACAAGGAATGGACTCAAAGCACAGAATCAGTATCCAAGATATCCTTGAGTACCTAAAGTCTAAGGATACTTGTACCATTGCTATGATGAGATTATCACTGACATTTAAATAGGACATCCATGTGATGATCTCATGGCAGGTCATCCAATGTACTTACTACTGTTAGTAAGCATCCACATGTCAAATCTAAATATCTCAATATTTACAGTTTCTGAGATCCACTGCTTGATCCAATCAAGGAGTATGACAAGAGCTAGTCTATCCGGATTAACGATGTCCATTCTCGTTAATCCTATGACTAGGGATAATTTAGATACTGACATAATTGCACATGATAGGAATCTCAGTAGTATGATCACATCATAATTTCCTTCATGCTATGTCATATATCATGGACTTCATTAATTCGATTTAAAGATCAATATCAATTCATAAACAATGTTCATGAACATCAAATTAATGAAATATGCCTTTCTTTATTTATTCATAAAGTCTGCACATGACTTTGAATAAAACGCGCTAAAGGGGATTCCCTTTAGGGCACAAATTAACAGTACCGTCCTTGAATAAGTCGACTTACCCAATGTACAAGTCGACTTATCGGTACTGGACATGTGTAAGTCGCCTTGCATAAGCACACAAGTCGACTTACACTTACAACTTGGACATTTCACAATTGGTAAGGGTATAAATAGCAGGAATTAGGGTTTTGGCTTGGGAAAAGAGGAAGATTGTCGTGGGAGAAGAAGAAGAGAAGAAGAGAGTGCGTTTTTGAGGAAATCATGAAGAGTTTGAGGATTTTGAAGCCATATCAAGTAAGTTTAAGCTTCTTTCCTCTTGATTAACTGATTGATGCATGTATTGTTTTGGTGAAAGTTATACAATGGGTTGATTTTATGCTTGGTTTTAGGGATTTCGGCCTTGATGATTTTCCGATGATTTTGTGAATGATATTGGTTGTAATAAGCTAAAAATGATGTGTGAGTAATGTTTTAGTGTTTAGATGAATTAAGTTTTGAAAGATGAGGAGAATTGGATTAAATTTGCTGGAAAATCAGGTTTCGGGTGGTTCCCGGGGCTCACACATCGTGACGTGCTCATGCGCACGCCGCGGTGCACGCAATCGTGCACGTCTAGACGCAGGCGAGTGAGCACGTCGCGGTGCACGTGGAGGCGTAGGCATGCCGCGGTGTACACTTATGCCCTCGTCGCGACGAGCGTTTTGATTTCGCCGCGGCATGCTACTGTTCCCAGAAAGTTATGTATGGTTTTTAAGCCATAACTTTTTATACCGTTATTTAGATGAGATAATTTCGAATTTGTTATGAACTAGAGATAAGGGACTATATGTTTATGAAAAAGGGGAGTGTTGAAACCGTATTTTTAAGTTCTCAAATTTGGATGGAAGTGTAGTGTAAAGTAAGGTTTTGACATAATGATAGTCCATATGTGTTGGGCAATGATTTTTAGATTTCCGAAACCAATTAAATAATTTGAGAGTCTATTGAGTTCTGATATTGAGAAATAGTTATGAAGGGAATTTTTGAATTAGTGCCAGGAATGTCACGAAAGTGCACAGTACATATCATTAGATTACTACGTGTGCATTATTGCTGAATTGGACAATGTGTTAAATATATGTGTTTTGATTTATGATAGAGGCACTTTTGGAACGTCAGCCCGCCAACATTACAGAGACTTCCAGGTGTTAGCACGAAAGTCAGGTGAGTGACCTAAACGGTCCTCCAATTATTATGTGTGTCATAATTATGTGATTGATTATGTGGGAAATAATGGTGGGACTGTATTTGATTTGAACTCCGGATAGAGTAATGTGATATAGAAGTGTTATGGGTATATGACATTGGGATTGTGTTTTTAATATGACAAAGTGTACATTAATTGTCCGATCGTGATAATTTGGAAATGATTGTGATATAGGAATACGTGAATAAAGTGATTGAATTGTGACATAAATGATTTCGTGAATAAAGTGATTGAATTGGGTCACATGTCGTTCATACATGAACGCAAAGTCATTTAATGACAGTTGTGACTGGAACAGTTACTGATTAGAGCTTTTAGCTTAATGTTATAAATGGTCCTCGAGGCTCACAATGATTCAGAGCCTATTGGCTCAACGATTAATGAGCCCTTGATGGGACAGTTTCAGAGCCTGTTGGCTCAATGATTAATGAGCCCTTAATGGGAAAGTTTCAAAGCCTATTGGTTCAACAATTAATGAGCCTTTAATGGGACAGTTTCAGAGCCTATTGGCTCAACGATTATTGAGCCCTTGATGGGACAATTTCAGAGCCTATTGGTTTAACGATTAATGAGCCCTTAATGGGATAGTTTCAGAGCCTATTGGCTCAACGATTAATGAGCCCTTAATGGGACAGTTTCAGAGCCTACTGGTTCAACGATTAATGAGCCCTTAATGGGACAGTTTCAGAGCCTATTGGCTCAACGATTAATGAGCCCTTGATGGGATAGTTTCAGGGCCTATTGGTTGAACAATTAATGAGCCCTTAATGGGATAGTTTCAGAACCTATTGGCTCAATGATTAATGTGCCCTTATAGGGACAGTTCGGGTGCTCGGTCACCACACTGAAATAAATTGGAAATGTGTTATATACTGCATTTTGTTTTGATATGTTTGATTGAATGACAGGCTAAATTCCATATACTGATGTGATAACAATCATGGGATACGTCTAATAGTAAAAATGTATGACAAATTGGGATATACCTAGTGTGGTATGAAATGTTGGGACTGTTGAATCGAGTTACCACTGATCAGAGCTTCTAGCTCAACGTGTGAAAATGAGTTTCGAGCTTATGAGTGATTCAGAGCCTCTGACTCAACGTATAATGACCCCTATATCCATTACTGGATAAGGGTCATATATTAATGAGCCCTTTGAATGGTACAATTTAGGCACTTGGTCACAGCAATGTGATAATATTCAGTAAGTGAGTGAGATAATTATGTATCAAAAAAATGGGCTATATGAATGTAAATTTCTGTATATGTGTAAATGGGAAATTGTGTGAAAGTTTATTATGAGATAAAATTAGAAGTATGGGAATTGAAAATGAGATCAAATAGACAACAATGTGAATATAAGTTATGAATTTATTTGATACATGATTGAGCGGGCCATCGATGATGGTCACTCATTGAGTTCACAAAACTCACCCAAAATTTGCAATTATTTTTCAGGACTTAGAAGAATACCCCGTTAGGCAACGGGTGTATCGTGATAGCTTGAGAGTGATAGAAGAGGACGGGATTAGTTGCGTCTGCATAAGTGTGAGGTCTTTGGTGTTATATTATTGTGTATTTTTAAGAGGACGCTCGTGGTCAATGTAACTACCGGTTTTTGCTTTGTATATTGTGTTCCGCAATGTTTATAAAACGAAAGTACACATTTGTTTAAAAAACATTTGTGTACTGTGATTTAACTGAGTGATGTATCACGTCACCCTCGTAGGGCACGAACTCGAATATCACCATCAATTTTGGGTCTGGGTCTTACGAGAGTGAGCTATTACACACGATATTTGGATTGTTTTTGAATAAGTGAATGTTTAGAGACAGTTTTCAACATGTATCCTATTAGTTATTCCTCACTAAGCTATATGCTTAACACGATGGATTTACCCTGTGTAGATTCAGATAAAATGGTATAAATACTAGGATAAAGACAACCGTAGTAGTCAATGAGGAGTGTGTTTTGTGTTGAATAATGTTCAGTTTGTTGATGTTACTGACTTGTACTCAGTATGATGAGACAACTTGTATTTTGCATATATGGTTTGTAATATTAATATACAGGAAGAAATTTGGATTTCAAGGCATGCAATATGTTTTGTTTTATGTCACTACATTCTGTATAGTATGTTTAAAACATAATGAAATGTAATGTAATGTATGGTGCTTGAGTTTTTGAGAATGCTTGGAATTGTTGGTATGATATGTTTTGGGTGTTGTTATGTATGGCATCTGCATATCCTCCTTGTTAGACCCCGATTTTTTTTTCTATAATGTCTTTAAGCATGAATTGTGTTAATTATGTGATTATGCCTTAGTTTGAGTTAATTGGGAGTATTATGGATAATTAAGGTTTAATTGTGGTTAGATGAGCATTAAAAAGGGAAAAGTTTATGAGGGCATTTTGGGAAATTTATGTTAGTTAAAGTGGTTTAAGTTTAGTAATGAGGGGTATAATGGTCTTTATACTTTTGCCTTAAGTAGGAAATTAGAAAGAAAGGAAAAGAGGAGGAAAGAAAGAAAAGAAAAGAAAGGAGAAGAAGAAGCCGTCGATGGATAGGAAGAGAAAAGAAAAGAGAGTTGCGATCGTTGAGGATTTTCGGGTAAGTTATGTTTCATTTAACCTTGTTTCGGTTGGATTAAACCAAAGGTTAGGATGAAAGTAGGAGAATCAGTGGTTTTAGGGTTTTAGGGTAAAAATGGTTAGATTTCTTGGGTTGTTGCGTTTGTGCTTAATTTTGAGTTGCTACTGAGTTAGAAAGGTAGCATAAGACTCGATCTAAAGTTTAGATTTAGATGTGTTGCATTTGAGTTTGGAAAAGGATTGAACTTGAAAATGCAGGAAAACTGGGATTCGGAGTCGAGCTCCAGACCTGCACGTCTCAACGTGCGTATGAACACGCCGCGACGTGGCGTTTGTCGCGACGAATAAAAATAAATTCGTCGCGACGAGCGGGAAAGCGTTCGTCATGACATGCGAAGGAGGCACGCCGCGACGTACGAGAGAGAAGCGTTCGTCGCGACGTGCGTGAGGGACGACGTCGCGACGTACGAAGAAGTCTGGCTCGCCGTGACGAGCGTACCTTCGTCGCGGCAAACGTCCAATGTTTCTGAAGGATATTTTTGGGCATATCATGGGTTGTAGATGTCCAATTGAGGTGATTACAGATTCGTGGCGAACTAGAAATATAGGGCTACAAGTTTTATGAAGAAGGGAAGTTTGAAATTTGCCTCGAAGGGTTCGGAATTTTAGGAGGAAGTCGAATATGGACTTTTAGCGTTTTATTTTGAATTGCCAAGCTTTGATTATTTTTCTGTGGATATTGATTGGATGGAAACTTGGTTTGTATAGGAAACCAAGCTGACCCGATTCCATCGCAAGAGGAAGGACATCAGTGAGTCGGAGACTCGAGCGATCTTAGGTGGGTAATGTAGTTATAGTTATTGTGTGATTAGGAAAATTCTTGCCTATGTGTGAATATATGTTATATGTTTGTATGTTACATATGAATTTTTATAAGATTTGAATGCTTTTGATTTTGCATACTTTGAAAGAACCATGAGAAGTAATTTCAATCTGAGCATGTTATGCCTAGACTTCGGTCATGGCATTTTGAACAAATGAAAGATTGAAAGCATATGATCTGATAGAATGATTATGAGCATGATTATATGCTTTTGTTTGGGCAAGAGTGGAACCATTTCATTCTTCACGTGCACGTAGACAAGAGCCTTCTCCCGGCTGCCCGCTTGTGACCTATGAGATCCGAATGGACTCATTTCGTTCAGGGTGTAAACTTCAGTTTCTCCCTTTTGTTTCCATAGAACCCTCGAGCCATTGTGATGTACATTGCATACGTGAATTATTCTTTGTGAAGCATACTTTGTGACATATTTATGAATTGAATTAATTATCTTGAAAGCGTAAATTGTTGATTGGCATGTGAATGCTTGAAATGATGACTATATATATATAATATATATACATTCATATGTTGGGATTTGTGCTAGTTGCCGATAGCTATAATTATATTAGCCACTGAGTTGTGTTGTGTTGGAGTTATGTAAATATAGTGCCCTGGAAAGCAAGTGTATTTACATGTAACTTTATCTTCTTGATTCTGATTTTGTAATGAAAATATTTATTATTAATAAAACAAAAGAGTTTGGTTTTATCTGTATGAGCATTATATATCTGGTCATAAGGTACCAAGATTCATTTGTAAGTAATATACATATACATAGAGATGTATGGGAAACATGTATATTATTAGAATCAATTAATTGATTCACAGTTGAATAATCAAGTTGGTCGTTTGATTATGGTTTAGGCAGTAGTGTTACGATTTATCTCCATATAAGTAAAGGAGTTTACTTAAAGGGAATGATGAGTTTCATATCATGATAGTAGTAGACTATCGATAATGGCACTATTAAATGAATCGGAATCAAGTATGTTTTCAAGAATAAAGTGGGCGTTACTTTAATCTTAAAACATACAACTTAAGCATTCGCTATTATGAACCACAATCTTGATGAGTGGTGAACTTATATGTGTTTCATTATAATTCTTGATATGATCGGAATGGATTTTTACAGGTATTAATCCGAGGTCTCGCATGTTGGAATTATTAATTGAAACATGTATCGAGAACATTCACTCAAATAAAGAGTTTATAGTGTTATCATCTCTTACAGATGTTTTAAGGAGATTTGGTGATTAAGCGGCACAGTAGTTTGATGGACTAGCTACCCATCAAGTCTTAACACTAAGATGAGATCTTATGTGTTAATCACCATATAAAGTAAAATGAGAGATCTAGAAGGAAAAACCAACATAAGGGCAAAAGCGGTAATTTTACCCTTTGTTGTGCGGATGGCTATAATAAGGTTCTAAATAGGGTTTGCAATTGGACATATTCTCATAATATTTAATAATTCAAGAGTTCAACTAATTGTCTTTAGTGGAATGACATTTAGTTAATAAGCTAGAATTAATTCAATGAGATTGAATTATTTACGGGCTTATTAGAGCTTGAATTATCAAAGTCAATAAGATTCCCCACTTGGCTTTAAGGAAGGTTATCAAGCTAAGTAAGAAGTAGTTTGGAGGCTTTAGAAGTCCATAATTGAATGATGGGCTTATACTAATTAATGGTTAATTGGAAGCCCATATGTTCATTTAGAAATGGGCTTGTTTTGGTTTAATGTAATTGATTAGATTAATTATATTTAAACAATTTTTTTAAAATGGAGAAGAAGCAATTTCGAAATTGTGTTAGGTTAGATGTGTAACCACACATTTAACATTAAAATACTAAATAAAGATGTTCTTTATTATGGTTCATCATTATTAAATGGAGTTATGAACTTACCATTAAATGGTTTAATGGTTGGCTTTTAATGTTGGCATGTAACCTATTTGCATTCATTAGATTAAAGATGAAAGATGTGCATTAGATGGACCATCTTCCTTCTTTCTTCTTGCCAAAACCGAAATGGGTATTCAATTATAGGTTATGGTCTTTTCAAATAGCCATTTTAAAGATAAATGAAGTAAGTCTCATTTCTTGGCTATTTGATGAGTGATTAAGTAAGAAGTGATGCATTGGATGCCTCTCACTCTTTCCATTCATGCATATTTCAAAATTGAGATGTAATAAAGGCTTCTTGCATGGTTTTTAGACATTCTCTCTTTTCATGCAAGGTAGAACCGAAATTCCTAAGTGAAAGAATTGAAAGAGTTTCAATTTTGGTTCTTCTTCTTCTAAGAAAATCTCCTCCAAATATTTCTTCTCCTTTCCCACCAAAGGATTTTGTTAACCTAGTTGTCCTTGAAGAACAAGTGGTAAATCTAATTGGTAGAGGATACTACTACAAGGAAGAAGATAGATTGCTAAAGGAAAAGACTCAAAGGCAAAGGATTTGGATACAAGAAGGAGAGGATAGCGCAATGAGGATTTAAAGTCATGGCGAAGGAGTCGGTAATTCCTTTTATCTTTTCTTGGTTTTATTATCTTTATACCATATCATGTATGGATTAGCATGTTGATTTGGATATATTGCTTCCGCTGCAAGATGATTTCTTAAAAATTTTGAAATCTATCGTTTCTCCAAACTAAGCATGCTTTCTTTTCGATCCAACAATTGGTATCGAGTCGGTTTTTATGCATGATTTCGGTTCCTATATGGTGGATGCATGGGTTGGCAATCTTTTATGTATACTGCATATTTTATGTGATAGAAATATATATGGTGTATGTTGCTCTTTTGGTTGTCCATAGAGTTAAATTTTATCTTGTAAGATTTCTTCATTTGGTTGTAACAAGGAGGGTGGTCTATCATCACCATGTTTCCTCCTTGGTTTCTTTTTCTATTTTATTTGATTTTGTAATGTACAAATTGATGTAATGATGAAGAAGGAGCAGCCATGGATTGAAGAAATGGAATGGTAAAATTTTCGTGTATCCTTTTGTGTTTTGGCATAAGTTTTGTGAAAACTAAGTTGCTGGAATTTTGTTTCAATGAATCATATTTCAGTTATGATTGGAAAACAAGTGCTGGTTTTTGTTTCAAAGAATCCAATTTGGTTTTGCTAAAATACTAAGTGCTGTGTTTAATTTTCATGAAATGAGTTTGGTTTTAATAAAACAAGTGCTGGAATTTTTTGTCAAAACAAAGATTTGGTTTTCTAAAAATCTAGTGCTGGAATTTTATTTTTCAAAATGACAAAATTCTAATTTCATAAATGCCATTACATTTTGTTTACCAAATGGGCCGGATCATGTTAGCGAAGAGTTCGAAGCGGAAGATCCAAGATGAAGAAGCATATTTTGGGCCTAAAAGGCTTGTAATTATTTTATGTTTCTAGGATGGACAATCAAAAGTGGCTTTATTAGTTAATGTGATGAATGGAGAAATGAATGCTTGTAATATGTGATATTATGTGATTGCGTGTCATTTAGAAAATTGCCAACCCTAGGCCTTGCCATGCATTCATTATGTATGAGATATATAATGAAACAATATAGGATGGATAATAAATTGCATCTAGACAGATGGTATTTAAAACTTAAAGCCCAAAAGATTGAGTGGGAGAGGATGCTCCTGTGAGAGTCCACGGTCTCCAAATGATGGCCCGTTTGCATGTGGTGAAGTGTTACTCCCCATCGGAGGGCATGGATCGTAGATCTTGCATGGTTTGGGTCTCCTTAAGGATAAGTCCACTTAATGATAGCAAATGTGACCTCCCACCGAGGCATGATTTGTAGGTATCTTTAGTGAATGAATCAAATGGTTATACACTCAACATTTTTATCAATAAACCGCCCACCGTAGCTCATTGGTAAAAGTATGGACCAAATTAAGACACTTCTTAAAAATTGAGCATGAGATGCTTGGTAGTTTTTGAGTGGGAGGTCCTAGTTTTTCTTTTAATAGATAAGATGGCCCACCGTCACTTAGTACATTATAGATAAGAAAAATAATCGTCAGTATAATGTTTTAATTTTTAAGTTTTGTTAAATCTATCATCATGCATACATGCATCATGATTTTATACAAAGTTCCATAAATTTTGACTAGTATGCTCATGTTTTAATAATTTATATTTTCAGACATAATCAACCACAAAATGAATCCACTCACCCCGCTTCTTGACTAATAACAAATTGGAAAATGGAGACAAGTTTAATGAATGGAGACGTAACCTTGACATTGTTCTTCAATATGAGCGTATTTCATGGGTGTTAACTGAAAATGAGCCTACACCTCTAAGTGGAGATGCAACTCTGAGCAAGTCCAACAACATGGCGTTGGCGGAATCTTGACAAGACTACTAAGTGTTATATTAAAGCTCACATCGTGACATGTTGCAAAAGTAAATTGCTTGTATGAAAGCTGCTAGTGCAATGGTCCATCACCACGTGAGATGTTTGGTGTGAGGACTAGGTCTGCAAGAGTGAAAGCTATCCAAACCTTTCATAATCTCGAGGCCGAAACACGGTGAGCCGGTGCGGGATTACATGATGAAGGTAATCTGCGGTCCGAAATTTGAGATGCTTAGGGCGGATATGGATGCGGACACGCAGATGATTATGATCATCAATAGCTTAAACTCTTCTTTTCAGCAGTTTAAGTTGGACTATGAGCTCAACAACAAGGATTACACCTTGAGTGAGTTGATGAATACCCTCAGAGCACGGAGGAAATATTGAATATTAAGGCTCATGGGCCGAAGCTAATGTAGCTTCTTCTTCTAAGCCAAGGGTAAGGAAAGGAAAGAAGAAGGGTCCGATGAAAAGAAGGCCCAAATAGGGTCAAGGCCAAACCCATGAAAAAGAAGGCCAAAGAGAACATTAAAGGAAAGTGTTTCTCTTGTGATGAGATGGGCCCTTTGAAAAGAAACTGTCCGATCTACCTAGAGTCCCTCAAAAGCAAACAAGGTAAGGGCTTCCTAAGTTTGTTAGGAACTAGAAATGTGGCAGATTTATCTACTTCTTGGATATTAGATTAGGAGCCACTAACCATGTTTGTAATTCTTTGCGGGGTTCAATGAAAGGAAAAGACTTCTAAAGGCCGTTTCAAGTTAAGATAGCAGATGGTTCCTATGTTTCAGCAGAATCGGTGGGAGTAGTTATCTTGGACTTTCCTAATGGTCATAGGTTATATTTGGAAGATGTTTATTACATGCCAATGATTGTAAGGAACATGATTTGTTTTTGTCTAATAAAATCGGCTATTCCTTATATTTTGAAAAGGTTGTTTCAATATATGAGAATAAGGATTTTATTTGTGAAGCGATAGTTAAACAGGATTATTTTTATAGAACCTATGAAAGGCTCACTAAACACCACATAATTGATAAAACCAAGACAATCCAATATCTCAGCATTAATTCAAAGTATCTGTGGCATCTAAGGATGGGTCATATCAATCGAAAAGACTTGACAAAGCTAGTAAAGGATGGGATCCTTATGGGCTTGGATAGTGATCCATTACCCACTGTGAATCTTGTATTGAAGGAAAATGACAAAAGCCTCATTTCCTTCTAAAGGAAACAGATTTGAATGCACATTGGACATGGTACATCTTGATGTGTGTGGGCCCATGAATGTACAAGCTAAGGTTATGAATATTTCATTATTTTATAGATGATTACTCAAGACATGACTATTTGTATTTGATGCATAAAAGAGTGAATCTTTTGAAAAGTTCAAAGAATTCAAAGTCAAGTCGAGAAGCAACTTGGCAAGCCATTAAAACGACTTCGATCGGATCGAGGTGGTGAGTATTTATCGGAGAGTTCAGCAATATTTAATTGACAATAGAATTGTTTCCAATTTGTCGACTCCTCGTACACCTCAGCGAATGGTGTAGCAGAGAGGAGAAATAGAACTCTATTGGAAATGGTAAGATCAATGATGTCTATGCTAGCCTTCCGAATCGTTTGGGGATATGCCATACAAACGGCAACATATCTTTTAACTTTGCTCCATCCAAATCGGTGCCTAAAACACCTAGGGAGTTGTGGATCGGCGAGTGCCTTCATTGAGGCACTTGAGGACTTGGGGCTGTCAACCCATGTTCTAAAGCCTGAATCCATAAAGATGGAACCAAGGTCGAAGTATGTTTGTTTGTAGGATATCCTACGGAACTCGAGGTACTATTTTCTTGTCCTCATGATAGGAAGGTATTTGTGTCGACAAATGCAAACTTCTTAGAGGAAGAGTTTGTGAGAAATCACAAAGGAAGAAGTGAAGTAGTACTAAAGGAGTTAGCAATTTCATCAAACCAAGAGTTGTTTTGGATATGATGAACAAGATGTCGAAATGGATTGAGAGTTGAATCGAAGTGCAACCTGAACATCAAGATGTGCCTAGAGCGTAGTGGGAGGTTGTGAGACAACCAGATAGGTATCTGGGTTTAGGAGAAGGCTTAATTGCCATCTCGGACCAAGAAGAAACAAATCCGTTCACGTATACAGGCTATTAATGATGTTGATGCAGAAAATGGCTCAAGGCAATGGAATGGAAATAGATTCTATGTATACTAATGAAGTTCGGGTCCTTGTAGATCTACCACCGGTCTAAAACCATAGGGTGTAAATGGATCTACAAAAGGAAAGGGATCGGATGGAAAGGTAGAGACCTTTAAAGCTAGATTGGTAGCTAAAGGCTATACTCAAAAGGAGGTATAGACTACGAGGAGACTTTTCTCCGGTTGCCATGCTTAAGTCCATCGAGATTCTTTTGGCCATAGCAGACCTATTTCGATTATGAAATATGGCAAATGGATGTCAAGACCGCATTTCTGAATGGAGATCTTGAGGAGACCATTTATATGGCCCAACCAGAAGGATTCATTGAGCTAGGTAATGAGCATAAGGTTTACAAGTTGCAAATGTCCATTTATAGACTTAAGCAAGCATCTAGGTCTTGCAACATTAGGTTTGATAAGGCTATCAAAACCTATGGGTTCATACAAAACCTAGATGAGCCTTGTGTTTACAAAAGAATACAAGAAGGTAAGGTTACTTTCCTAATCACGTATGTTGATGACATTACGCTTATTCGGGAATGATGTGGGAATGTTATCTGCTTTGTTAAGGATGGCTGAATGAGCAGTTTTCAATGAAGGATTTGGGAGAGGCTACCTATGTTCTAGGGATCAAACTTATAAGGGATCGTAAGAACAAGAAGATAGTTTTGTCTCAACTAACCTACATTGAGAATATGCTCAATAAGTTAGCCATGCAAGATTCCAAGAGGGGTTTCACTCCTACTAGACATGGAATCAAACTTTCAAAGGAACAAGCACCTAAAATCCAAGAGGAGTTTGAACGCATGCGTAACATTCCATATGCTTTGACAGTTGGTAGTTTGTTGTATGCAATCTTGTGCACTAGACCGGATATACATTACAGGATGGGACTGGTAAGCAGATTTCAGTCCAATCCAGGAATGGAACATTAGACTACGGTTAAGTGTATACTTAAGTATCTTCGTAGGACGAAGAACTTAATGCTTGTTTACTCTAGAAGTAATCTTATTCCGACGGGATATCGGATTCGATTTCCAATCGGATGTTGACTCGAAATCAACTTCGGTTCTATATTTACTTTAGGAGGTGGAGCCATAGTTTGGAGGAGTGTCAAGCAATCTTGTATTCTTGATTCGACTATGGAGGCTGAGTATGTTCTGCTTGTGAAGCGTGAAAGGAAGCGATCTGCTCGGAAGTTCCTAAATGATTTGGAGGTAGTTCCAGAGGCAGAAAAAGCCATTACACTTTATTGTGATAATAGTGGGGCAGTGGCTAATTCTAAAGAACCTCGGAACCACAAAGCTGCCAAACACATTGAGCGAAAGTATCATCTCATAAGGAGATAATACAACGTAGAAGTGGATGTGGTAAAGATTCTCTGAGCAAAACCTTCTTGATCCGTTCACAAAGACATTGACTCAAAAGAGCTTTGAGGGTCACCTAGAAGGGATGGGAATGAAGGATATGTCAAACTTGCTTTAGGGCAAGTGGGAGATTGTTAGAGTTATGTAAATATAGTGCCCTAGAAAGCAAGTGTATTTACATGTAACTTTATCTTCTTGATTCTGCTTTGTAATGAAAATATTTATTATTAATAAAACAAAAGAGTTTGGTTTTATCTGTATGAGCATTATATATCTGGTCATAAGGTACCAAGATTCATTTGTAAGTAATATACATATACGAGAGATGTATGGGAAACATGTATATTATTAGAATCAATTAATTGATTCACAGTTGAATAATCAAGTTGGTCGTTTGATTATGGTTTAATCAGTAGTGTTGCGATTTATCTCCATATAAGTAAAGGAGTTTACTTAAAGGGAATGATGAGTTTCATATCATGATAGTAGTAGACTATCGATAATGGCACTATTAAATGAATCTGGAATCAAGTATGTTTTCAAGAATAAAGTGGGCCGTTACTTTAATCTTAAAACATACAACTTAAGCATTCGCTTATTATGAACCACAATCTTGATTAGTGGTGAACTCATATGTATTTCATTATAATTCTTGATATGATTGGAATGAATTTTTACAGGGTATTAATCCAGTGTCTGCATGTTGGAATTATTAATTGAAACATGTATCAGGGAACATTCACTCAAATAAAGAGTTTATAGTGTTATCATCTCTTTTAGATGTTTTAAGGAAATTTGGTGATTAAACTGGCGCCAGTAGTTTGATGGACTAGCTACCCATCAAGTCTTAACACTAAGATGAGATCTTATGTGTTAATTGTAGGAAAATCCCAGGAGGTACATAACATGTACCGGCAGCGAAAAACAAAAATTTTTGTTCCCGGGACTTTCCCAAAACCCAGGATCCAGGTGTCGGTATGAAGACATCAACCTAAATAGCCAAAAGAGACTATCTCTAAAGGTGATCCACGCAGAGATCGAAAACCTAACCGAGTCAAACCCTTTGACCCGGAATAGCTAGAGCAGTTAAAGGCTGCTAGACCCTACCTCATTCTTGGAGAGCTTGGATCAACGTTGGAATTGCTTGAGAAGAAGCTTGAAACATGGAGAAGAAGATGAAGAATCGATGGTGAGAAGATAAGAGAAGAAAACTCCTTTTCCTTTCTCTCAAAGCCACGATCATTCATCTTACAATGAAGAAACCTTTTCTTTCTTTCTTATTGATGTCCAACGATCATCTCACATCTACTTCTCCAAGATTTTGTCATTTAGTCATTAAATGACTTGATGACTAAGCAAGTTTTAAGAAGCTTCCATGCTTCTCCTTCTCTTCCACGTTATCAACATATATATATATATATATATTTATTAATTATTTAATTAATTAATTATATATATATATGTATATATATCTTGAAGTGGTCCGATCACCTTTGGAATTGGTCTATCGACCTCTAGGGCCCCCGTCATTGAAACGACTCAGAAACCTTTTTCAGCAATATCGATGTCGCGATCTCATGGGACATATCTCGATTCATCGGGATCCATTTAATCTAATGCTCTCCATAATTGGAACTCGTCCAATACTATTTCTGATTCTCGAGTCACTCTTATCGTGTGACCCTTTAGGCTCCGGTTATGTTGGCCACTTAGATTAACACTTAATCTAAGCAAGTCATGAGCGGTATCTAGCAACACATCATGACCCCAATTGACCGGAAAGTAATCGGTTTGATGTATTCATTACGAACGGATCACGAACCCTTCCATGTATAACAATTCTTGTGCAATTAGTCCTCTCACCATCCTATACCCCACTTGGTTATGAGTATGGTCAAAGTGTCAACTCTCACTAGGTGAGTCTAGCCCAGTGATATCGGTTCTCGTCACGGGACTCATTACTTTATATGTCAATGAAGACACTCTTCATGACATACATCATGCCGCCACCTTAGTAATGATCCCGACAAGAGGTCATGGGTATCTCTTACGCTAATCCGAAGTGGTGAATCCTTTATTGGCTACTCAATTATCTTGAATACCTCAAGTCGTACCCAAGCACCACCCTATGAGTTACCTCCGAAGGCAACAAGGAATGGAGTCAAAGCAGGATCGGTATCAAGATATCCTTGAGTACCTCAAGTCTAAGGATACTTGCATCATTGCTATGATGAGATTATCAACGACACTTAGATAAGATATCCATGTGATGATCTCATGGCGGTCATCAATGAACTTACTACCGCTAGTAAGCATCCACATGTCAATTCTAAATATCTCATATTTACGGTTTATGAGATCCTTTGCTGATCCAATCAAGGAATATGACATGTGCTAGTCTATCCGGATTAATGATGTCGATCTCATTAATCCTATGACTAGGAGAATTTGAATCTTGACATAATTGCACATGATAGGAATCTCGGAGTATGAGCACATCATAATTTCCTTCATGCTATGTCATATATCATGGACTTCATTAATTCGATTAAAGATCCAATCAATTCATAAACAATGTTCATGAACATCAAATTAATGAAGTATGCCTTTCTTTATTTATTCATAAAGTCTCGCAGACACGACTTTGAACAAAAGCGCTAAAGGGGATTGCCTTTAGGGCCAATATATAACGATCAAGAATCCTTGCATAAGTCGACTTACCCCATGTACAAGTCGACTTATCGATCTTGAATACGTGTAAGTCGATTTACCCATGTACAAGTCGACTTGCACTTACAAATCTCCCACTTGACCTAAAGCCAATCGCCTTAGTATCTAATACCAAAAGCGAGTACATAAGAATCACAATTCTCGTGTGACAATGGCTTTGTCATCGGATCGACAACACTTTGCTCTGGGAATTCTCTATAAGGACATCATCTCAACCGATGATTTCCCGAATCAAATGGAATCGACGGAGTACGTGTCTGGATCAGTGATGAGACCTTGGTTCCTTTGCCTGCGTACTAGCCCCATTGTATGACAATACAACCCTATGGGCCCATCACAGCTAGGAACCAGATGAAGTTCAGAAATGAACTTCTTGATCCAAACTGCTTCCTTTGCTGCATCTGATGCGGCAATGTACTCTTCCTCAGTTGTTGAATCAGTAGTCCTCTCTTGGTTGGAACTCTTTCAAACTGACCGCCAGGCCGTTCAATGTGAATGTATATAACCTGATCGTGATTCAAAATCATCCTTATCAGATTAAAACTGACATTTGTATGCCCGCTCACTTGGAGATTTTCATCTCCATGTGTCAAGAAAACATCCTTAGTGCTTCACAAGTACTTGAGGATATTCTTGACAGCCACCCAGTGACCCTCACCAGGATCCAATTAGTATCTACTTGTAACACTTAGAGCATATAATACATCGGGTCTCGTACATAGCATTGTTCCATGCTAAACCTCTTTAGCATCTTACCTATGTACGTTGATTGTGAGAGACCAAGCAACTTCTTTGATCTATCTTTATAAATCTTTATCCCAAGGATATAAGTTGCTTTACCAAGGTCTTTCATCGCAAAAGGGTTTGGACAACCACATCTTAACTGATTGTAGCATAGAGACATCGTTTTCCTAGTATTAATATGTCATCTACTTATAACACAAGGAATACGATTGCAGTTCCATGAACCTTCTTATACACACAATGTACATCCGAATTTTGTGAGAAACCAAACTCTTTGAGTTCCTCATCAAAACGGATATTCCAACTCCTGGATGCTTGCTTCAATCCATACATGGAATTCTGAAGCTTGCATACCATTTCGCCATTATAGGAGGTGAAGTCCTTTGGTTATATCATATACACATCCTCGGGAAGATTTCCATTCAGGAAAGCTGTCTTCACATCCATTTGCCATATCTCATAATCATAATGAGCGGCAATGGCTAGGAGTATCCGAATGGATTTAAGCATTGTTACGGGGCTGAAGCTCTCATCATAGTCAACTCCTTGTCTCTGACAAAATCCTTTGGCCAAAAGCCTTGCATTATAAGTAATCACATTACCATCCATGTCGGTTTTCTTCTTGAAAACCCATTTGCACCCTGTGGGTTTTATCCCTTCAGGTGTAACAACCAAAGTCCATACTTGGTTTTCATACATGGAATCCATTTGATTTCATGGCATAAAGCCATGTTCGGACTCGAACCTTCGAACTCATTTCATAGGTAGTAAGCATCATCTCATATGAGCAATACGTCATTACATTCACTTACGAAATTCATATCTCTAGAACAGCAGTCGTATCCTACTTAACCTCTGAAATTAGGTGTGTAGTAGAAGGTTGAGCTGTTACCTCATCTATATGAGTGGCAGTTTGAGTTGACGATTGATCTATGTTTGTTCGAGAATCTTGAACTTCTCAAGTTCAACTTTGCTCCCCATCCTCTTGTAAAGAAATTCTTTCTTTAAAAAAGCGATGCTTGAAACAAACAACTTTTGTTCCTAAGCAAGGTAGAATTGATATTCCACGAACAAACACTTGTCAGCTTTTACATCAAATGTATCTGACTGTGTCCGCTTCACGTAAGCAGGACAATCCCAAACTTTCAGATGAGAAAGATAGGGCTTTCAGTTAGTCCACATCTCATATGGAGTAACAACAACTGTCTTTAATGGAACTCTGTTTAGCAAGTAAACAGCTGTCTTGAGCGCATATTCCCAAAACTGTGCAAAACCTATCATCAATCGCACCATGTCTAACAAGGTTCGATTTCTCCTTTCAGCCACACCATTGTGCTGCGGCGTGTAAGGTGGAGTATACTGAGATAAAATCCCATTATCTCTGAGATAATCAAAAACTATTGGTCTAAGCATTTTCCACCACGATCAGATCGTAATGTATTCATACTTTTACCAAGTTAGTTTTCTACTTCATTTCTGAATTATTTGAACTATTCAAATGCTTCAGATTTGTATCTCATCAGATACAGGTACCCATATCAAGAATAATCATCGATAAAGGTAATGAAGTAACGACAACCACTTCTAGCATGGATGGACATCGGACCGCATACATCTAAATGTATTAGGTCTAATATTCCATTCACTCGTTCACCCTTTCCTTTAAAGGATAACTTAGTCATCTTGCCTAATAAACAAGATTCGCATGTGTCATATGATTCATAATCAAATGACCCTAAACATCTACTCTTATGGAGCTTAGCGATGCATATCTCATTTATATGGCCAAGCCGACAATGCCATAAGTAAGTTGATTTTAAATTATCTCGATTATGTCTTTCCGCGTCATTGACATTCATAATTGGATATGACATATCTCATATGTCAATTCCATTGCATAATGTATGAGTACCATAGAGCATTCCATTGCAACTAATATAACAACCATTGCTACTAAAAGTCCAATGGAAACCAGCTCTAATTAAACATAAAACATACAATATGTTCTTTGTTTAAAAGCAGTACAAAATGTCAATCATCCAATTTGAATATAAGCCCACTAGGGAGTAACAAGACATAAGTGTCTCACGACTAATGTAGCAACTCTTGCTCCATTACCTACACAAATGTCTAGTTCTCCTTTTATAAGCTTTCATCGTCCACGAGGCCCTACATATCATTTCATATGTATGAGCCACATCGGTATCAAATACCGATATGTTTGGATCAGAATAGTATTAACCTCAATGACAAACATATTTGAAGAAGTAGAGGCATCGATGCCTTCTTACGCTTCAAGGACTCGAGATAGATTTTATTTAGCCTCTGGTGGCGGTCTTGCCTGATGAAAGCAAAATTCTTTTGGGCGGTTTCTTTGGTTTTTCCTTGATGGCACTTCCATTTGGTTTCTTGGCTCTTTTCTTCTTTGGACGGAAGAAGAAGCATCCACCACTAGCACTTGCTTGCTATCCTTCTTGATAGCTTTCATTTGTCTTGGCAGATTGATCATTCAGAAATTTTGTGGATATTTGGTTCATCGATAGTTTAACACGAAGCGTGAAAAGCGTCGGACAATCCAACCGAATCAAGTCTATACTTAACTCATAATCCATTACAAATCCTAAGACAGCCAATCTCTCTATATAGCCATTCATCTTCAGGGAAACCTGGACAGCAGATGTCCCTGGAGCCATCTTTGTGATGAATAGAAACCTTGAGGTCTCGAACCTTTCAGACCGAGCTTACTCATCAGCTCCCTAAGATGAAATACTATAGTGTGAGCATCCATGGACTCGTGCTGGTTCTGCAGCTCTGGTGACATCGAGGCAAGCATAATGCAAGTAGCCATGTCACTGTCCTTTAGATGCTTACGATATGCTTTCTGATCCTCATCAGAAGCATCGACAGCAGGTGCATCTGGAAGTGGAACATCTAGGACGTATCCTAGTTCCTCTGATCTGAGAACAATTCTCAGATTCCTCAGCCGATCAAGAAAATTCGGTTCAAAATAGAGAGCGAAAATTCACACTGAAAAACTTCTTCAATCAACCTAACGCGATAGAGAGAAGGAATGATAGAATAGAATTGCCTGCATGATCATAAGGACTTGCATGATATGCATATGGCTCCCACTAGTTTCCTAGAATCTATAACCCTCTTTACGAATCCAGAGAAACAAAGTGACATAAAGTCCTAGTGGGTCGATATTCGACATTGCTAAGAGTGACCTTGGGTTTGCCCAACAAGCCACAACTTAGGTCAATCGGTAGGTATCGGTCATACTAATTGTATCATCGATAACCGACATTAAGAATGACCTTGGGTTTACCCAACAAGCCACCTTAAGTCTCGGGAGGTATCAGATATACCAATTATATCTTAGACATAACTATCGATCAGTGCTATCAACTTGTTGATGTGTGCACTTACATTGGGTTATCAACTCCTTGATGCGTGTACATCCCGATGTACACTACCCAACTTCGCCTCTGTCCACGTTGACCTTGAGTTTGCTCAACAAACCAACGCTTCCAGTGAAAACCAACCCATTAATCAGAAAATCTTATTTTCATGGTTCGAACATATCCGTATAGAGTGAGCTTGAGTTTGCCCAACAACTCAGCCCTATAAGAACTCTGGTTCTTACCATATTAATGGAAGGCGTTAGTTTTCATATTCTGAGGAGGGATTTCGGGTCTCATCTTCATATTCTTCAAGCCGTAGGATTATAGTCACCATAACTATATGGAATGATTTAGGTTTCATCAATCACATTGAATCAATCCTTTTAATCATCCATCATCCAACCTGAGTATGCCACAAGTCGACTTATAACGAATGCAAGTCGCCTTATGCCCCTGCCCATACACAAGTCGCCTTGTATGCTGCAAGTCGACTTATGCACAGACCCTGAACAAGTCGCCTTATACTCCAAATAAGTCGACTTGTCCAACAGAATTTGCTATAATTCTCTAATCGGCTAATTCCTCAATCCTTGCAATTCCAATTCACAATACCAACATACCTAAGGTAATAACTGCTACTTTGATGTCTCAATGAACACTTCATTGAACCATGAAAGCCTTATATAGTCAAACCATATGAAAAGCTTGAAATGATTCAAAACTCATTAATTTCCAAATAATTTAGGAATGCCCAAATTATCATCCTAAGCATCTCTAGCTAGCACATACATTATCAAATTTACTTCAGCACATGCCATAAAAAATATGACGGTCAAAACAAACAAGGTAATGCAATATACTAACGAGACGCTAATGTGATCACTTAGGCATCCGAAAATTCTTGGAAATGCAACTTCAAGCAATTCAGTTTGGAAATCATGATACATCAAGATAACACATTTTTAATCACATTAAAAATGGTGCAAGGCATTGGAACTGAAAATGCACACTCAATCAAGCCAAGAAAAACAGTCCCAACAATTTTCACAAAACTGTCCAGTTCTGTACATTGCTCGAAATGATCAATGAAACAATTTCAATAAATTCTGAGAAAATTGCATAGGTTAGTAAATGTTCAGAAAATGCTACCTGAATTTTTTTCAGGATTTTTAGCCATCAAAAACTCAGTCAACCTAAATAACAAAACCGATTCAAAATCTGTATTCATCAGCACAGCAATTCCCAACAGCATAGAATAAAATCGAAAATAAATATCCAATCACCTTGAAATCCAATTTCCATGCTCATAGACATTCACCAACATCTTAGAGACATGTAGGTGAAGGAAAATCCGAAAAAACATTTTTCTAGAATTTATTATCTAATTTATACTACTGCCTGTTCCAGAATCGTTTCACAAAACAGCATCCGAAACTTAGGGAATTAAATTAGCAAAACTATACCAAATCAAATCGATAAATTCTCAAATTTCATAGACATATTCTCTAACATGTTATGAACAATCCTGGGCAGAAAAATTTCGAAAAACATATCACAATATAAATTCGAAATCTGAACAGATAGCATGCATCAACAGAAAATTCCATTAGGATTTCTGATCTCGCTTAGGTTATAGCTGCATACACGATACCAGACGCTCTGATACCACTGTAGGAAAATCCCAGGAGGTACATCACATGTACCGGCAGTGGAAAACAAAAATTTTTGTTCCCGGGACTTTCCTGAAACCCAGGATCCAGGTGTCGGTATGAAGACATCAACCTAAATAGCCAAAAGAGACTATCTCTAAAGGTGATCCACGCAGAGATCAGAAAACCTAACCGAGTCAAACCCCTTTGACCCGGGAATAGCTATAACAGATTAAAGGCTGCTAGACCCTACCTCTGAACTTGGAGAGCTTGGATCAACGTTGGAATTGCTTGGAGAAGAAGCTTGAAACATGGAGAAGAAGATGAAGAATCGATGGTGAGAAGATAAGAGAAGAGAAAACTCCTTTTTCCTTTCTCTCAAAGCCACGATCATTCATCTTACAACAGAAGAAACCTTTTCTTTCTTTCTTATTGATGTCCAACGATCATCTCACATCTACTTCTCCAAGATTTTGTCATTTAGTCATTAAATGACTTGATGACTAAGCAAGTTTTAAGAAGCTTCCATGCTTCTCCCTTCTCTTCCACGTTATCAACATATATATATATATATTTATTAATTATTTAATTAATTAATCATATATATATATGTATATATATTACTGAAGTGGTCCAGTCACACTGGGGTCGGTCCTACCGCCTATCAGGCCCTGATCTTGAAACGACTCGAAACCTTTTTCAAAGAATATCGATGTCGCGATCTCATGGGACATATCTCGATCTCATCGGGATCCATTTAATCTAATGCTCTCCATAATTGGAACTCTTTCTAATACTATTTTCTGATTCTACGAGTCACTCTTATCGTGTGACCCTTTAGGCTCCGGTTATGTTGGCCACTTACATTAACACTTAATCTAAGCAAGTCATGGCGGTATCTAGCAACACATCATGACCCCAATTATTAGGAAAGTAATCGGTTTGATGTATTCATTACGAACGGATCACGAACCCTTCCATAGACAATTACTTTGCAATTCGTCCTTTCACCATCCTATACCCCACTTAGTTATAAGTATGGTCAAAGTGTCAACTCTCACTAGACTGAGTCTAGCCCAAGTGATATCAGTTCTCGTCACGGGACTCATTACTTTATGTCAATGAAGACACTCTTCATGACATACATCTTTTGACCTTAGTAATGATCCCGACAAGAGGCCATGGGTATCTCTTACGCTAATCCGAAGTGGTGAATCCTTTATTGGCTACTCAATTATCTTGAATACCTCAAGCTGTATCCAAGCACCACCTATGAGTTACCTCGGAAGGCAACAAGGAATGGAGTCAAAGCAGGATCGATATCAAGATATCCTTGAGTACCTCAAGTCTAAGGATACTTGCATCATTGCTATGATGAGATTATCAACGACACTTAGATAAGATATCCATGTGATGATCTCATGGCGGGTCATCAATGAACTTACTACCGCTAGTAAGCATCCACATGTCAATTCTAAATATCTCATATTTACGGTTTACGAGATCCTTTGCTTGATCAATCAAGGAATATGACATGTCCTAGTCTATCCGGATTAATGATGTCGGTCTCATTAATCCTATGACTAGGAGAATTTGAATCTTGACATAATTGCACATGATAGGAATCTCGGGAGTATGAGCACATCATAATTTCCTTCATGCTATGTCATATATCGTGGACTTCATTAATTGATTAAAGATCCAATCAATTCATAAACAATGTTCATGAACATCAAATTAATGAAGTATGCCTTTCTTTATTTATTCATAAAGTGCACACGACTTTGAACAAAAGCAGCTAAAGGGATTGCCTTTGGGGCCTGATATAAACGATCAGATCCTTGCGTAAGTCGACTTACCCCATGTACAAGTCGACTTATCGGTACTGAATACGTGTAAGTCGATTTACCCCATGTACAAGTCGACTTGCACTTACATAATCACCATATAAAGTAAAATGAGAGATCTAGAAGGAAAAACCAACATAAGGGCAAAACGGTAATTTTACCCTTTGTTGTGCGGATGGCTATAATAAGGTTCTAAATATGGTTTGCAATTGGACATATTCTCATAATATTTAATAATTCAAGAGTTCAACTAATTGTCTTTAGTGGAATGACATTTAGTTAATAAGCTTAATTCGATGAGATTGAATTATTTACGGGTTTCTTGGAGCTTGAATTATCAAAGTCAATAAGATTCCCCACTTGGCTTTAAGGAAGGTTATCAAGCTAAGTAAGAAGTAGTTTGGAGGCTTTAGAAGTCCATAATTGAATGATGAGCTTATACTAATTAATGGTTAATTGGAAGCCCATATGTTCATTTAGAAATGGGCTTGTTTTGGTTTAATGTAATTGATTAGATTAATTATATTAACACAATTTTTTAAAATGGAGAAGAAGCAATTTCGAAATTGTGTTAGGTTAGATGTGTAACACACATTTGACATTAAAATACTAAATAAAGATGGTCTTTATTATGGTTCATCATTATTAAATGGAGTTATGAACTTACCATTAAATGGTTTAATGGTTGGCTTTTAATGTTGGCATGTAACCTATTTGCATTCATTAGATTAAAGATGAAAGATGTGCATTAGATGGACCATCTTCCTTCTTTCTTCTTGCCAAAATCGAAATGGGTATTCAATTATAGGTTATGGTCTTTTCAAATAGCCATTTTAAAGATAAATGAAGTAAGTCTCATTTATTGGCTATTTGATGAGTGATTAATGTAAGAAGTGATGCATTGGATGCCTCGCACTCTTTCCATTCATGCATATTTCGAAATTGAGATGTAAGAAAGGCTTCTTGTATGGTTTTTAGACATTCTCTCTTTTCATGCAAGGTAGAACCGAAATT
Organism: Erythroxylum novogranatense; assembly: GCA_029891385.1. Lineage (NCBI taxonomy): Eukaryota > Viridiplantae > Streptophyta > Magnoliopsida > Malpighiales > Erythroxylaceae > Erythroxylum > Erythroxylum novogranatense. The sequence continues at coordinate 58,240,115 of CM057225.1, read as the reverse complement.
CCTAAGTGAAAGAATTGAAAGAGTTTCAATTTTGGTTCTTCTTCTTCTAAGAAAATCTCCTCCAAATATTTCTTCTCCTTTCCCACCAAAGGATTTTGTTAACCTAGTTGTCCTTGAAGAACAAGTGGTAAATCTAATTGGTAGAGGATACTACTACAAGGAAGAAGATAGATTGCTAAAGGAAAAGACTCAAAGGCAAAGTTTGGATCTGAAGGAGAGGATAGCATGAACGAGGTTTAAAGGCATGGCGAAGAGTCGGTAATTCCTTTTATCTTGTTCTTGGTTTTATTATCTTTATACCATATCATGTATGGATTAGCATGTTGATTTGGATATATTGCTTCCGCTGCAAGATGATTTCTTAAAAAGTTTTGAAATATATCGTTTCTCCAAACTAAGCATGCTTTCTTTTTCCGATCCAACATGTTGCTCAACCCATTACTTTCCCTTCTCAGGTGCAGAGCAGGACGATCTTTGAGCTTGCGAGGCATCGGAAACTTCGAGCTAATTAGGAGCTTTGCCTTAAGTTCGTATTTTGGTTGGCCCTCCGAGCATATTATCATAGAGCATTCTCAGGTATTTTTGGATTGAAACTTATTTTGTATTTTGGATGATTTTGAACACTTGTTAAAATGTCTTCAGGTTGTACTAGCATGAGATTAATTCATGATTTAAATGCATGTGTAAGTGCTGGATTGTATGAGAATGGTTGTGTGCGAATTATGATCGAACTATGTCTATGTATATGTGTAAATGTTAGGATCGGGTCCAACGGTAATTGGGCGCCCGATGCCAGCGCGACCCGAGGGGCCGCCTCAGGAATCAGGGATCCGGGGCCTGGGCCCAACATGTTTGGTATCAGAGCGCCTAGGTTTAGTGTCCTTGGCTTAGACTGCATCGAAGGATGAATTGTGTGATCTATGATTATTTGTTGCATTAATTGATTGCATTAAGTGACATGCATATCATTCATACATGTAGATTGACCTGTAGCTAATCCTTAGTGTTTCCCTTTGAAGGAGTACGATGCCACCTCGTAGAAGGACACGAGGAATTATGCAAGGATCTGCTTTTTGACTCTCCGACTAGAGAGGAGAGGGTGATGAGTCGATAGCCCTAGGGAATCTTGAGGCTTCAGAAGGCTAGGTAGTGAGCCCATGCTATTGATCTCGAGAGTATTTGGTTCATGAGCAGTGCCTCCACTTGATCGAGATTGTTCGAGCCTTCACCGGGCATTTGTTCAAAGCTATGGGCGGATGCCACGATCTTATTTCAGCCCATTTAGAAGGGGAGACAGTTTGACCGATTGAGGAAGTATGGGGCAGTTGATTTCTTTGGGACATCAGATCCTGAAGAAGCTAAGACTTGGCTGAGAAAGACTGAGAGAGTGCTGGATCAGATGGAGTGTGAGGATGACGAGAGAGTCATCTATGCTGCCAGCTTGCTTCAGGGAGATGCTCTTCACTGGTTGGAGACTGTACCAGGAAGTCAGATGAGGCCAGTAGTGTAACATCCCGTCACTGATGGGAAGGTTATTTTGGTAAAGTGAGATGGGTTAAGTCTGTACCGCACATTATCGACTGAGCATTTATTGGCTTCTAATTTTAGAAGTCATGAGTCAATTGATACATGCACATTTAGTACATGCATTCATGACAATTTCCCGGTATTTGATTTGTGTATGTGATATGAATGGGGATCTGTGAGATAGTTGGATGTGATTATGATTTATTGGGATATTTGGGTTTAAATGAGTGAATTGTAACTATTTATAGTTATTGGCAATTGATAGCGACTCTTTGGAATTTTTGGAAAATTGAGAGAAAATGTCGAATAGGAAATTTTCCGAGTGTCGGACCGATTGACTATATAGTCTTTGGAATAATGGGTATATGGTAATGGAAAATTTAGATATGCGATATTGGAATTTTATATGTCGAGTCGATGAAATTTGGAGATGAATTGGACCGGAAATGAAATTGAAAAGAGAAAGAGATTTGAGGATAAAGACAAGAGGCTTAAGTGTTTACCCCTTTATATATTTGAGGTTTGAAATTGGCAGAGAAAATCGTTTCTTCTTTTCTCCTGGGGCACGAGCATTTCTCCTCTTGGTGATCTTTGATCCTTGCCTCTCCTCTTGCTTGCTTCTTCTTCTTGTTTAAGGTCTAGCGAAAACCCATAAGAAGATGGAGCTTTATATGGATTTGGGAGTGAGAACCGTAGGTGTTGAGAGATTTTCGGAGATTTTAGGGTTTGAAGATTTGAGCTTCGATCGGTAAGTTTCATGGTTTAATGTTGTTTGTTTTGGGTTAAATGCATTCATGGGTGTGATTATGAAAGATTGTGAGTGTTTAGATGAGTTTTGGTGGTTTTAGAGAGAAAGTGGAAAAAGGGAAATCGGGAAGGCGAACGAGGTGCACGTCATGACGAATAAATAATTTAGGCGTCATGACGAAGAAATGATTTAGACGTCGCGACGAGCCTTGTTCCACGTCACGGCGAGCGTGGAGAATCCGCGCCGTGGCGAGCCGCTTGAGACGTCGTGGCGAGCGATCTTCTTGACGTCGCGACGAGGGCCAAATTTCTGAACTGTTTTAATTGGGTTTTTGAGGTATAATTAATTGTGTAGACCTCCTATTGAGGTGATGTTTGATTCGTTATGATCTAGAGAATAAGGTCTACAATTGAGGAAAAGAATGAGAGTTTGAATTCGGATTTTGAGATCTCTATTAGTGAAAGAGAGGTAAGAATGTGATAGTAATTGCATCCTAAGGATTATTCTTGTGAATTGTGGTATAATGTGAGACTTTGAAAATAAATCTAATCTAGTGGGAATTTTAAAATTGTGTTTATGGGTGAATTTGACCTAGAGAAAAGTGTTATTGATTTTGAGATAACACCTAGCGAATATGATTGGATAATTGATTGCCTATTAGAATTGAAATTGGGGAGTTCGAATCATATTATCAAAGTGAAATTGAGTTATTAGTGGTGATTGAGTGGAAAATAGAAAGTGTTAAAGAAAGTGAAAATTGGGATATAGCACCGGAAAATCATGAATAGGCATCGTACATACGTTATTGAGAGCATATGCATCATCGAATTATTATTTGAATGTGCATTAATAATTAGAAACTATTTGATCGTTATAGAGGCTCCGATGGATCAAGATTCCACAGACGGTATTTGAGACTTCGAGGCGAGTATACGGAAGTTCGGTGAGTAACTAGTTGGTTCCTCGACCTCGTGTGATAAAATGTCTTTGTGAATATGTGAATAAATGTTATAAATGTGAAATGAATGTGCTGAGAGTGTTACTAAGTGTGTTGTGAATGTGCGAATTAAGTGCCAATGTTCGTATTATAAATGCGAAATATAAATGTGCCGAGATCGTGAACGAATGTGTTGAGATTGTGAATATGAATGCGCTGAACTTGTGAATAACTGTGCCGAGATTGTGAATAAATGTATTGAATGGGACAATAGAATTGAGTGAGATATATGTTAGTGATTGTGCAAATGTGAGTGCATGCTAGGCATGAGTGAAATCGGTAATTAACAGTTATGACTAGAGCTATTAGTGATCAGAGCTTTAAGCTCGATATCAGTGAAATGGGCCTAAGGTCAAAAAGGAAATAGTGCATACCCAGAGGGCTCTCCTATCCCTTATGTGAGCGGGCAGTAGTGTATACCACGAGGGCTCTCCTACTTGCCAAATATCTGAGTCTTGTGTAGGCGTGTTTGCATCCCTCGAGTAGGGAAGCAAAACCGTGAGGTGGTTCTCCACACGAAGCGGACAATATCAAAGGGTGAAAGTGTATACCGGAGGCTCTCCTCCCCAAGGCGCGTCAATTGAATCTGACATTGTGAGTGCTCGATCCAACTCGAGTAAAGAATGGAAAATACGGGAAAGATTTGTGTGCAACATCGATGTGTAGTGAATGATAACTTGTGAACCGTGTGAAAGCGTCGTCTTATATGTGTAAAATTGGTGATACATGAAAGCGGTGAGACTTTGTGTATTATGTGATGAGTGCTCGGTGATATATTTAATTTGTGATTTTAGTGAAGCGTGAAATTGTACGATAGTGTTCGATTGTGTCTTTGTGGTTGTGTTGTGAAAATTGAGAATAAATGCAATTAAGTGACAAAATGTGTAAATTGATGTACGATGTTACGAATGTGTTAAATGACTATTGTGATTTATATACTGTGTATATATGCATGAATTGGGTGAACCATCGATGATGGTTCCTCATTGAGTTCGCAAACTCACCCAACATTGCAATTATTTTTCAGGGATTGAAGAATACCCGTTGGACAAGCGGGAGTATGATTCTTGGCGAATCGAGTCGATGTCGGGATCAGATCGCGTCGCATTAGAAAGTAGTATTGTCTTTTGAGTATTGAATTTCTGTGAATTATTCAGTTAGTGATTTTGTTCAGTGGGCCTAGTTGATAATGTGTGAGTGATTTGTGAATTCTGAAAGTGTCAGAGATGACATTGGGCCCAGTTAGGTCATGCATCTCTGTATACGAGTTGGGTGAGCGCTAATGAGTGCCCCTTTTAATGATTGAGATTGTGTTGCATTGAAAATGTTTTCGTTTTAAATCGGGCCCATATTATTACTGATTTCTGCGCATGGGATTGATAACATAAAAAGAGAAATGTTTTCTGAGTTTTAAATTGCAGTGATTGCTCTAGTACGCCACCCTCGTGGGTCACGGGCTCGGATATCACCATCGATATCGGGTTCGGGTCTGGCGGGAGTGGGGTGCTACATTTGTGGTATCAGAGCCCAGAAGTACAATCTTGCATGGGCTTTCTAAAAAATGTGTCAAGTGCATGCATCTAAGTCATATTACAGCAGACAGTGACAACTGATCCCTAGTCTAGCATATGAGTCACATGCATGAGCATGTATCAGTCGTTTAAGCGGTTAGAGACAGTGAGGAAAATGACAACGTGTGATAATGTGATAAAAGGAAGTTGTGTACATCATGAAACCCGAAAAGAGTATATGGTTTAATTTGATAAGTGAAGATTAGTGTACTGGTATCAGCGGTTATATTATGAAATGCAATATGAGAGTTTTATTAGGTATAATTTTGAATATGAGATAGAAATAAAGTGATAGTTATGGATTGAGAGAGGAAAACGAAAATCGAAATATGATAGTAATGGCAAGAGGTCAAGTGTATATTGTGGATGAAAATAAAGTTTTCTATGTTATAGAGAAATTACAATTGGGATTGATTACCGCGACGAGAGTTATGAATCATGATTTATGACTGAGAATCAATTATGTTAGTGAGAAATCAAGAATGATTGTATACAATTATGATATTGATTTGAGTGTGAAAAGTTCGTGGGTATGAGACAAGTATGAAAAGATTAAAATGTAAAATACTGATAATGGTAGATGAAAAGTGATTAAGGTTCCGTTGATTTGCCTAAGTGAATACACACTTGATTGTGGGAACCCCGTGGCAAGCGAATGGAGAAGGCATGAGAAGCAACTAATGAGTTAGTGGAAAATTGCCAGTTCAATTCTTATAGAATGAAAGTGTTCATAGTGATAGTGATCAATGGGGAATGAATAGAGATTGTATTCGATCCTCTCGCGAGAGGACAGGTGCAAAAGGAAAGTTGTTGAGCTCGATTTTATTGTCCTTTGTAAGTGTACATTTGATAATGGGATCACCCTTATGGGTGAAATGATTGAGCATAAGTGAATTATATGTGTGAATATGATATAGGAGGACAATCGGTGGCCTATTAAATAAGTTTTGATTATAATTCTGTATTTAGAGTTCGAGATGAGTTAGAGCAAGACATGAGAACGCAACAGCGATCAATTGAGAAAGAAGTGAGATTATTAATGATCGAGAGCTGGTACCAAAAAGAGAGAGGTTATCGAGAATTAAATGAAATTAAAGTGTTTTTAGTAGTATAGGCTACTAATGAGTCAATTGATGTGAGTGTATATTCAGATATGATGAGATGACTCTGATTGTATAAGAGAATTACTGAATATTAATGAAACGTTAATTGCGAATATGAGAAGAATATAAATTTGTGTATATTTTGTGTCATTGTGTTCTGAAAGTACATAATGGATAGGAGAAATGTGTTACCAACCCAGTTGGTAATGAGGGCAATAAATCAGATTATGTAGAGAAATTAGGGTAAAGGAACATGTGTCAGAATGTGTTATGATGAAACTGAGAAAGTTATGAGAACATTGTTCCTCATTGGAGACAATTGATCTTTAGAGAGTTATACGAATTGATTATGGGTATAAGGAATTGTTGTACTACTGATGAGTAAAGTATCTCAATTGTATGTTAATTGGGAAGTGACTATAAGCATCGATGATCGATTCAATGTATTTATAAGTGAAAAAGATGAATCAGCACAGTTGAGAAATTGTAAATCATGCAAGTTTCATAAGAGTGGATCTAAATCGAGCGAATGAATAGTGAATGATTTAGTATTGAGTATGGCTTATCGGAGACTTAATGATGATAGAAGTATTGATAAAATCTGAAATTTTCCAGGAATATATGTATCTGGATTTGGAGTTAATTGGGCCGATTGAATGTTGAATCGTCCAAAATGTGTCAAAGATTTTCTGGTATTAGCTTTGACAAAATGATTGAAGAAAATGTGTGAATAGTATGGTGATGATTGTGAAAGAGACATTTGGAGGCTATTGAGCTTAAGTATTAATCATATTGTATTAAATTGGAGATTTGGCAATAGTTAGTGAAATGTCCCCGAAAAGGTTATGAGGCAATTTGTTTTTTTTTTATAAACGGTAAATATTTATCAAAAGAATAGGGTATGTACACTGTAACAGGGGCATACCCCAGTCAGCAAGGGAGGCATACCTTCCCCTGAAAAGCAAAAACAAAAAAGAGGTCCCTACAGTCAAAATCCCATCCCTACTAAAAGGAAGACAAGCTAATAAGCCTTAACTCCTTAATTAGTCTAAACCAAACAGTGCATAATCGTAGTAGTAATGCCCAAAAGAGGGCAACACACCGTAGGCCACACGACGTCCACCCGAGGAATAAATCCATGAGGCAAAGTAGAGTCATGTCTCATAAACCCAAACCAAAAACAACAATCCAGCAAACGGCATCGTATCATAACCACAGATGACAACAACATATACTACCAAAACAACGCCCAGGTGCTCAGCACCACCAGAAATAGGTACACAAAAAGCAGCAAAAGCCCTCACCGTTAGTAAAGTGGCCAAACTCGTCGGTTCCTAATGCATCCAGACTCAAAAAAGGATGCATGCAATAAGAACCATAAGAAAGAAAGGTGAGAGCCCCATGTCCCAGAACCCATCGTCATCACACCAAGACAGCACTGCATCACTCCATATTTATCAAGAGAAGGACCCGCAAATCGGCATCGGATGAAGCCACAGGGACCGAAGATGGAAGAGATCCCTGACGGGGAACCGTAGAACCAAAGAAATCAAAACGATAGCAGCGTAGCCCCCCAAACCTAAACCAAAACGGGATCGGATTAGTAACCAAACTAAGAAACGGCATCGTTGAAAGCACCGCCAAACGTCATCGGATTAAGCCTCACTCATCCAGGATAAAACGACGTCGCATAATACTCTCCCTAAGGATGTCCACAAAAATCTCCAGGGTCTGACTCCATCAAACCAAATCGCCACCAACCCGATACCAAAACGATATCGGATTAGCAGCCAACAGGCGGGTAAGAAACAGTCAAAAGAAACCGGCGTCGTATCATCACCAATAGGGACAGCAATGAGAGAGATAGGGGAGAATCCCAGACGAATGTTGTCATCGTCCGAAATGCAGCACCCAGTAAAGAAATAGCAAAGTTTCACCAGAATGTATTCAACCTGCTAGCATACAGCCTAAGCCACCTTTCTGCTTTGTTCTGAATCGAATGAAAGTACCAACCCAAGACATATTACCAAATTAAAGAACAGGACTGCCTAGCCAGGGGATCTGCACCACACAACAAAGTAAAAGGGGGGGGCAAAGTTCAGCACCACACTTCATAAGGAGCAGCCGGGACAGTCAACAGCCAAGGACTCCATAACCCATCCGCATCAACCAAAAAGGAAGATGTCCACCCTAGAGAAAATACCTCAAGGAGCCTGATCAGGACTGGACTCTATAAATAACAGCTGGAATAAAACGACACCGTCACCTCATCCCCACATGAAAATCACATAGCCCAAAAACTACAATCTTCACATCCACATTCCGGGGTCCAGCAAACCAACTATGCCATCCAAACAGCATTCAGACCAACCCGATCTTCCCAACTTAAAATTGAATAAAATCTCCCGGATAAAGACGGTACATAATCTTATAAACCGAGGTTTTAATTTTATAGGTAACATCACGTCTTGAAACCGAAGCTCCAGCTATGATCACAGCATTCCGAGATTGCCATATAAGATACACCGTGCAAAGAAAAGCTAATCGAATTGCTTTAAATCTCATTAACACTCCCTTTGCCTCAGCACGAATCCATTTTGTAGCACGTAAGAGGGATCCCATTTCACGGTGAAGACCCAACCAACTTCGAATATCCAACCACACCCCTTTAGTGAAGTCACATGAAAAATACAAATGATCAACCGTTTCTGCTATCCCCTGAGTACAAAGACCACAGGTCCGGTCAACATCAATAAATAAGAGTTGATCCTTAGTTGGCAGACGCTTACGCAATCCCAACCAGGCAATAAAGGAATATTTTGGAGGAATATACCATTGCCAGATAAACGACATCCAGGGACGAGGAGAGGTGGTAGACCTTAATACATTATATACTTTCCCGGAAGACAATCTACCATTGTGGCAAAGCTTTCGTAATTCAGATTCAATTGTGACTCTACCACCCAGCTTAGCCAACAGACCATCCCGAATGAGAGCAAGCCGTTTCATCAACATTGAGTCTCGAGGATGAGGTACCCAATCCCAAATCGAACTCCCACGGAGGTAAATTGCATGAATCCATTTAACCCACAGTGAATTGGCTTCTTCATGAAAATTCCAAAGAACATTCCATACTTTATAGTTTTTCAAACCAATCCCCCCTTCTGCTTTTGGCAAACATACCTGCTCCCAGGCCACCCGAAAATGTTTACCCCCCCAAAGAAAAAGTTGACAAAGGGAAATGATTTTATCCATAACTACAACGGGGATAGAAAAGGATTGGAGCCAATAAGTTAGGAGGCCTTGAACTACCGAATTCAGAATCTCGGCTCTCCCCGCATAGGATAGTGAATGGCCATTACACAAAGTCAAACAAGCTTCTACAAAATCAAGTAGACCAACGTACTGCAGTACTGAAATTTTAAGAGGAGCTAAAGGGACCCCTAAATACCGAACCGGAAATTCCCCTAAGCCAAACTCCGTAAGTTGTAAAATAGATTCACGCTCCAGACCCCAAACTCCTCCAAGAAAAATGTTTGACTTATGAGGATTGACCATTAACCCTGCTACACGGTTAAGAGCATTTGAGCTGGATAATAAAATACCAACAGAGGGAAGATCTCCCCTGGAAAATAACATAACATATCAGCAAAGGCCAAGTGGGTAATGCGCAATGGCTTACATTTAGGATGAAACTTAAATTTCGTATTTGAAGTGCTGAGTTTGAGCTCTCTAGAGAAATATTCCAGACATAAAACAAACAGTAGAGGCGACATCGGGTCTCCCTGGCATAAACCCCTACGGCCAAGAAAAAAACCATGCAGGTTACCATTAATAGAGACTGAAAATGAAGCTGTAGTAATACACTCCTGGATCCAGGCAACAAATCGAGAAGGGAAACCCAACCCACTCAACAAAGCTGACAAGAATTGCCAAGAAATTCTATCATAAGCTTTGGACAAATCAACTTTAAGCAGACACCTTGGAGAGATCCTCTTACGACTGTAACCCCGCACTAACTCCTAGGCAAGATGAATATTATCTTGAATGGTGCATCCCGGGATAAATGCAGATTGAGCTAAATCCACAAGACTTCCGACCACCCCTTTCAAGCGCTCAGTAATGATCTTCGAGATTACCTTGTCTGTAATATTCATACAAGCAATGGGACGAAAATTAGTAACTTTCGGAGGGAGGTGAGTCTTTGGAATAAGGGTAAGGATCGAATGGTTGGTTTGGCGTAGAAGTCGACCATTGTCAAAAAATTCCTGAACAGCTGCAATAAGAGAGCCACCAACCAAGTCCCATTGTTGTTTAAAAAATGCAGCAGTAAAGCCATCCGGACCTGGAGGTTTATCATTACCAATATCAAACAAGGCATTGTGAATGTCTGGTAGAGATCGGTGCAAGTGGCGGCACCTTGCTCCGAAATTAGCAGAGGACCATTAGTCACCACACGTGGATCAAGAGGGTCACAAGGAACCGACATACCAAGAAGCCCCTGAAAATATTGTACAAGTTCCGAAGCAACCTCCCCCATCGACGTAGTAGAAGAACCATCAGATTTAATCAAATAGGATATCTCATTAAAGTGATTGCGTTTGCGGACAATGGAATGGAAATAGCGAGTACTACGATCCGCCTCCATCAGATGAACACCTTTAGCTTTCTGCTGATAAAACAGTCTTTCAGCCTCTAGCAGAAAAGCAGCATGATGACGCTTAGCATTGACTCTCATTCAATTAGGTATCATCGGAGAGAGGAAATCGATAAGTTATGCGAAAGGCGACTTGTGCCTCCTTGGCCCGTTGCGAGATATGACCATAGGCAGTCTGATTCAGCTCTTTTAAAGGACGCTTCAAAGCCTTCAATTTAGAAGCCAAAGTAAATTGGGCAGATCCACACACAGGAACAGCCCAAGAGGAACGTGCAATGTCTTGAAACAAGGGATGTTGAAGCCAGAGATTGAAAAACTTAAACGGACGGTTACCAGTAGAGATTTGGTGCTGAAAATCAACAATAACTGGACAATGATCAGAATCAAATCGCATGGGCAGAAAATTGGCAGAACAGTACCATTGCCGAATGGGCCACTCCATATTAACCAATACTCTATCCAATTTAGCCCACAGTTTATTTTTTTGCCAAGTAAACAGCTTCCCCCGAAAGGGGGCATCAGTAAGTCCCAAAGAAAGCCAGAATTCTTGAAGATCCTTAAGAAAATAATCCGTAGTGGGCGTATACCCAAGTCGTTCATCTGCCCTGCATACACAATTAAAATCACCAAGGAGAAGCCAAGGAGGGTGGGGTTTTCATGACTCCTAGTCGATGCCAAAGGGATCGACGCTGCGGCACACTATATAAGCCATAAATAGTAGACACCAGAAACTCACGTTGAGTGGGTAAATGTATAGCCCGACAGTGAATGGATTGGTCCCCAATCTCCAAAATATGGCACGTATAAATGGACGGGTTCCAAGCAAAAACCATACGGCCCTTTTCAATAACATCAAAATTATGAGCATACAACCATCCTGGAAAATGGCCCGACATAAATCGATCCAAGCCATGAATGGTAAGTTTAGTTTCAAGAAGACAAAATAATTTACAAAAGTGCTGCCGAACTAAGTCGACAACACCCTTTTGTCGCGAGGTCGATCCTAGACCCCGAACATTCCAAGAAAACATACTCATGACGGCATACGGGAGGGCCCAGCCCCTAGCCGAGACTGATCAGAAATACCAGGACACGAAGGTGATAGCCCTGTACTACCACTATTTATGGCTTTCTTTTGAAAATGTTTTCGTTTTAAATCGGGCCAATATTATTACTGATTTTCGCGCATGTGATTGATAACATAAAAAGAGAAATGTTTTTTGAGTTTTGAATTGCAGTGATTGCTCTAGTACGCCACCCTCGTGGGGCACGGGCTCGGATATCACCATCGATATTGGGTTCGGGTCTAGCGGGAGTGGGGTTCTATAAGTAGGGTTGGCATGGAAAGATTTCGTGGTTGCTTATAAGAAGAAGTACCTGTCTGAGGTATATGTTCAGCAGAAGCAGAGGGAGTTCCTGAGTCTTACTCGAGAGGATATCACGATCAGCAGTATGGCGCGATTTACGGCTATCCGGTATGCTTCAGATCTGATGTTGAGTGAAGCTACTAGATGTCGCCGGTTTGAGTCGGGTCTGCACTTGGCCATCAGAGAGAAAGTTATTGTGCAAAACTTTTGTGATTTTCTACAACCGGTTGAGGCAGCTTTGAGAGTGGAGAGTATTGATAATATTACGAGTTTTGTGAACAAGAAGAGAAAGGGTAGAGAGCAGTCCAGGATGGGAGGTAATACTAGTGCTCCTATGCCAGACAGGAGTGCTAGGAGCTTTCCAGTTCAGTCAGAGGAGAGGAGCAGTGGTGCTAGCTGACCTAGGCTGATGCGGACTTCTACTGTTTCTCACCAAGCTTCCACGGTGGGCGGCAGTAGGAGGGGAGATGGGGACAAGTCATCCGTCCCTAAATGTGAGCATTGCGGCAATTTCCATGGTGGAGAGTGTTACCGATTGACGGGGGCATGTTTCAACTGTGGGCAGAAAGGACACAGGGCCAGAGAGTGTCCTCAGCCATCCAGGAGAGAGGGCTCTAAGATGCAAGTTTCCATAAGGCCAGAGACTGTGGGTCAGAGGACTGCGACAGAAGTGGGCAGTTCAGATGTAGCCAAGAGAGTGAGCATTCCGAGGAGACCAAGAGGGCAGGCACCGGCTAGAGTGTTTGCTATGACTCGGGAGGATGCAAAGGCCATTCCAGATGTTGTCACTGGTATGGCTAGATTATTTGCTGATGATGTACTTGTTTTGATTGATCTAGGTTCTACTCACTCGTTTGTTTCTTCGAGTAGACCTGTGTGTGATAGGATTGTGAGTACATTGGATACTCCGCTGATAGTGAGTACTCCAATCAGCCAGTACATTGTGATTAGTCAAGTGTTTAGAGGCTGTGAGCTATGTATTGATGGAGAACTTCTAGTGGTCGATTTGATGCCACTGAAGATGGGAGGATTAGACGTGATTTTGGGTATGGATACGTTGGAGAAGTACAATGCCCGTTTGGATTGTAAGCAAAAGATAGTGGAATTTGATTTGGGTGATGGCAGAAGAGTGGTGTTTACTAAGGACAGAAAAGCGAGTCCGCCCATAATTATTTCAGCATTGACAGCAGAGACGATGATGAGGAAGGGTTGTGAGGCATTTTTGGCTTATGTGGTTGACACCAGGGCAGATAGGGGAAAGTTGGAGGATATTCCAGTAGTCAGGGAATTCTCGGACGTTTTTCTCGAGGAATTGCCAGGACTATCGTCAGCTAGCGAAATTGAGTTTCCCATTGAGCTTCTGTCAGGTACGGTGCCGATTTCCATTCCGCCTTACCGGATGGCTCCGGCGGAATTGAAAGAACTTAAGGAGCAGCTGGAGGAGTTATTGGAGAAGGGGTATATTCGACTGAGCTCTTCACCTTGGGGAGCTCCGGTTCTCTTTGTAAAGAAGAAAGATGGATCGTTGAGGATGTGTGTTGATTTCAGGAAGCTGAATCAGGTCACTGTGAAGAATCAGTATCTGCTTCCTCGCATTGATGATCTGTTTGATCAATTGCAAGGAGCGAGAGTCTTCTCTAAGATAGACTTGAGATCGGGTTATCATCAGTTGAGGATTAAGGAATCGGATGTGCCGAAGTCTGCTTTCAGGACTCGGTATGGGCATTTTGAGTTTTGGGTTATGCCCTTTGGATTGACGAATGCGCCTGCAGCATTTATGGATTTGATGAATCGGGTTTTTAAGCCATTCTTGGACCAATTTATCATTGTCTTCATTGATGACATCTTTGTTTATTCCAAGAGTGATGAGCAGCATGAGGAGCATTTGAGGGTTTCTTTAGAGACTTTGAGGAGACACAAGTTGTATGCCAAATTCGATAAATGCAAATTTTGGCTGAGAGAAGTTGAATTTCTTGGACATGTGATTTCAGAACAGGGAGTGCATGTGGATCCAAAGAAGATAGAAGCTGTGGTGAGTTGGGAAGCCCCGAAGAGTGTAGCAGAGGTGAGGAGTTTTCTGGGTTTGGCAGGCTATTACAGGAGATTCGTGGAGGGATTTTCCATGATAGCCGCTCCGATGACGAAGTTGTTGAGGAAGAATCAGAAGTTTGTTTGGAGTGAGGAGTGTCAGAGGAGCTTCGAGGAGCTTAAGCGCAGATTGACAAGTGCCCCAATTTTGATTTTTCCATCGGGTGATGAGGGCTATACTGTGTATAGTGATGCTTCGAGGAAGGGTCTTGGCTGTGTTTTGATGCAGGGAGATCGGGTAATTGCTTATGCTTCGAGGCAATTGAAGCTTTATGAGTTGAATTATTCGACGCATGATTTGGAGTTGGCAGCTGTGATCTTTACTTTAAAGATTTGGCGACATTATTTGTATGGAGTTCAGACGAGGATTTTTACCGATCATAAGAGTCTGAAGTATTTATTGAGCCAGAAGGAATTGAATTTGAGGCAGAGAAGGTGGATCGAGTTACTCAAGGACTATGATCTGTTGATTGAGTATCATCCGGGCAAGGCCAATGTAGTGGCGGATGCCTTCAGCAGGAAGTCTTCGATTGCTCATGTGCGGACGGTTTATCTTCCCTTATTGGAAGAGATGGCCAAGCTTAAGATAAGCTTGAAGCAGGAGGAGTCGGAGTGTCTTCTCGCAAATTTCCGAGTGAGACTGATACTCAGGGAGAAAGTTAGAGAGTTACAAGTTGAAGATGCGGATTTGAGCAAGCTCATAGATGAAATTCAGAAGGGTAAAGTTTCAGAAGTAGTAGTGAGGGATGATGGGCTTATGGCAATGGGAAACAGATTGTGTATCCCAGATGTGCAGGAAGTTAAGGCTGAGATTATGGATGAGGCACACAATGCACCTTATGCTATGCATCCAGGCAGCATCAGGATGTACATAGATCTGAGAGAGCAATTCTGGTGGAAAGGCATGAAGAGAGATGTAGTAGAGTTTGTGAGTAAGTGTATCGTGTGTCAGCAAGTCAAGGCTGAACACCAGGCACCTTCGGGCATGTTGAGGCCATTGTCCATCCCGGAATGGAAGTGGCAAAGAGTGACTATGGACTTTCTGATGGGATTGCCCAGGACTAGTAGGAGGCATGATGCCATATGGGTTATAGTGGATCGGTTGACCAAGTCAGCTCACTTTTTGGCGATCAAGCAGACTGATTCTTTGCATGTGTTAGCAAAGAAGTACATTGATGAGATAGTGAGATTGCATGGGATTCCGGACTCCATAGTGTCGAATAGGGATCCTCGGTTTACTTCAAGGGTTTGGGGCAGTTTGCAGGAAGCTTTGGGGACGAAGCTAAATTTTAGTACGGCTTTTCACCCTCAGACGGATGGTCAATCTGAGAGGACTATTCGGACTCTTGAGGGGATGCTTCGGGCATGTGTGATGGATTTTTGAGGAGCATGGGATGAGCATTTTCCATTGGTCGAATTTGCTTATAACAATTCGTACCATTCGAGCATTCAAATGGCTCCATATGAGACTTTGTATGGACGGAGGTGTAGGAATGCGATCTGTTGGGACGAAGAAGGAGAGAGGCAATTGGAAGGACCAGAATTGATTCAGACAATAGTTGAGAAAATCAATTTGGTTAAACAACGGCTTAAGGCAGCACATGATAGGATGAAGAGTTATGTTGATGCTCATCGAAAGGAGATGGAGTATAAAGTCGGTGAGAAAGTGTTCCTTAAGACGTCTCCTCGGAAAGGAGTGATGAGATTTGGCAAGCAGGGTGAGTTGAGTCCGAGGTATGTGGGTCCTTATGAGATCCTGGAGAGGATTGGGCTGCTCGCCTACAGGTTGGCGTTACCTCTGGAGTTATCGCAGATTCACGATGTTTTCCATGTATCCATGTTGAGAAGGTATAGATCGGATCCTTCTCACATTATTCAAACTAGTGAGGTTAAGCTGAGGGATGATCTGAGTTATGAGGAGCAACCAGTGGAGATTTTGGATACCAAGGACAAGGTTCTCAGGAACAAGACGGTTCAGTTATTCAAAGTCATTTAGAGGAACCATTCAGTAGAAGAGGCTACTTGGAAGCCATTGGAAGCCATGCGGGAGAAGTATCCGCATCTCTTTGATGATTCAGGTAAATTTCGAGGAAGAAATTTCTTTTAAGAGGGGGAGAAATGTTAGACCCCGAATTTTTTTTTTCTATAATGTCTTTAAGCATGAATTGTGTTAATTATGTGATTATGCCTTAGTTTGAGTTAATTGGGAGTATTATGGATAATTAAGGTTTAATTGTGGTTAGATGAGGGTTAAAAAGGGAAAAGTTTATGTGGGCATTTTGGGAAATTTATGTGAGTTAAAGTGGTTTAAGTTTGGTAATGAGGGGTATAATGGTCTTTATACTTTTGCCTTAAGTAGGAAATTAGAAAGAAAGGAAAAGAGGAGGAAAGAAAGAAAAGAGAAGAAAGCAGAAGAAGAAGCCATCGGTGGAGAGGAAGAGAAGAGAAAAGAGAGTTGCGATCGTTGAGGATTTCCTGGTAAGTTATGCTTCGTTTAACCTTGTTTCGGTTGGATTAAACCAAAGGATATGATGAAAGTAGGAGAATCGGTGGTTTTAGGGTTTTAGGGTAAAAATGGTTAGATTTCTTGGGTTGCTGCGTTTGTGCTTCATTTTGAGTTGCTACTGAGTTAGAAAGGTAGCATAAGACTCGATCTAAGGTTTAGATTTAGATGTGTTGCATTTGAGTTTGGAAAAGGATTGAACTTGAAAATGCAGGAAAACTGGGTTTCGGAGTTGACCTCCAGACCCGCAGGTCGCGACGTGCGTATGAATACGCCGCGACGTGGCGTTCGTCGCGACGAATAAAAATAAATTCGTCGCGACGAGCAGGGAAGCATTCGTCGCGACGTAAGCGTTCGTCACGTCATGCGTGAGGGACGACGTACGAAGAAGTCTAGCTCGCCACGACGAGCCTACCTTCGTCACGGCGAACATCCAATGTTTCTGAAGGAGATTTTTGGGCATATCTTGGGTTGCAGATGTCCAATTGAGGTGATTACAGATTTGTGGTGAACTAGAAATATAGAGCTACAAGTTTTATGAAGAAGGGAAGTTCAGAATTTGCCTCGAAGGGTTCGGAATTTTAGGAGGAAGTTGAATAAAGACTTTTAGCATTTTATTTTGAATTGCCATGCTTTGATTATTTTTCTGTGGATATCGATTAGATGGAAACATGGTTTGTATAGGAAACCAAGCTGACCCGATTCCATCGCAAGAGGAAGGACGTCAATGAGTCGGAGACTCGAGCGATCTTAGGTGGGTAATGTACTTATAGTTATTGTGTGATTAGGCAAATTCTTGCCTATGTATGAATATATGTTATATGTTTGTATGTTACATATGAATTGTTATAAGATTTGAATGCTTTTGATTTTGCATACTTTGAAAGAACCATGAGAAGTAATTTCAATTCTGAGCATGTTATGCCTAGACTTCGGTCATGGCATTTTGAACAAATGAAAGATTGAAAGCATATGATCTGATAGAATGATTATGAGCATGATTATGTGCTTTTGTTTGGGCGAGAGTGGAACCATTTCATTCGTCACATGCACGTAGACAAGAGCCTTCTCCCGGCTGCCCCCTTGTGGCCTATGAGATCCGAATGGACTCATTTCGTTCAGGGTGTAAACTTCGGTTTCTCCCTTTTGTTTCCATGGAACCCTCGAGCCATTGTGATGTGCATTGCATACGTGAATTATTCTTTGTGAAGCATACTTTGTGACATATTTATCAATTGAATTAATTATCTTGAATGCGTAAATTGTTGATTGGCATATGAATGCTTGAAATGATGCCTATATATATAATATATATATACATTCATATGCTGGGATTTGTGCTAGTTGCCGATGGCTATAATTATATTAGCCACTGAGCTGTGTAGCTCAACCCATTACTTTCCCTCCTCAGGTGCAGAGCAAGACGATCTTTGAGCTTGCGAGGCATCGAAAACTTTGAGCTAATTAGGAGCTTTGCCTTAAGTTCGTATTTTCGTTGGCCCTCCGAGCATATTATCATAGAGCATTCTCATGTTTTTTTGGATTGAAACTTATTTTGTATTTTGGATGATTTTGAACACTTGTTAAAATGTCTTCAGGTTGTACTGGAATGAGATTAATTCATGATTTAAATGCATGTGTAAGTGCTGGATTGTATGAGAATGGTTGTGTGTGAATTATGATCGAACTATGTCTATGTATATGTGTAAATGTTGGGATCGGGTCCGACGGTAATTGGGCGCCCGACGCCGGTGTGACCCGAGGGGCCACCTCGGGAATCGGGGATTCGAGGCCCGGGCCCAACACTCCTAGGGGGTATATAGGTGTTATAACCCTCGCAGTGTTTCACTGTCACACCCTTATAAGAAGCTATGAAAGAACTAAATATTTATGAAAACAAAAGAACATAAGAAATAGATATAGCTGAAAAGCTAACCTTTATTACTTCTCTCAAAGTATATAAAGGAATACTCTCTCAATCTCTAAGTGTCTACCACATACTCCCTTAATCTCAAGGTGTCTCCTACACTCATTATATGAAGAATAAGGCTCGAATGAGTTATTTATAGGCATCTCTAGATGACTAAATTAGAATCCTAATAGAACTCTACTAGCTAAGATCACAATCTTATCCTTATCAGATTACATCAAACTAACCAATAGATGACATCCCCATCTAATTAGGACTATATCTAATAAAATTAAGTTAGATCATAATTTGAAGATAAAAGATTACATCTATCTAAGAATGATCTATCCATATCCATGAAGATCTCCTCTATGTTTAGATGATCCTTCCACATAACATTTATCTCTTAAAGCTAATGTTCATTCAATATGATCTTATCCGTCACATCATCTAAGATATCATCTCTATCCGTTGATGATGAGCCATCTGAACTAATAACACACTTGTCTGTCCAATGCTTTCCTGTATCAACTCTATTAGCCATTGTCTGTCCATTTAAACACACTTTAAGTCCATTAAAAACCTAGCCTTAGCCAAGTTAGCTCGTACAAGGTCTAAAACTCTCCCAAAACTCTTACCATACTCGATCTAGTTATTAAGTCAACTTCAAACTCTCACATATTCCCGTCATGTGTGTGATTTAGATAATCTTCCAACTAATGTCAATTTCATGCCTACTTTTGGTCTTACATTTGAATCTTGCATCTTGTCAAAGATTTCCACCAATGTGCACCAATAAATGCCAATGTTTGACATTGTCCCATTTCTTCCTTGACTCCTCATAAGTCTTTGCCTTGTTCCATTATTTCACGTGTCGAACACTGTTCAAGGCTCGCCAATGCCCGCATAATTATGTTATTATGACTTAAGGGTCTAATAATAAGCCTCTTATACATTTGAATTGCTTAAACCCTTGCACATTCAATCTCATTGTATCTTGCTTAAGCTAATGAAAGCCTCCATGTTTAGCCAAAAAACTAAAAAAAGGGTAATATTAACAAGGGTATTAACCAAATTATGGATTTCAATTAGGGAGTGATATGAGATTTCAACATTTTTATGCTTAATTTATACAAGTTTAATATATATTAGCAAAGCAAATGTAGCCTCAACTTATGTAGGCTCAACACATATAGTCTTAGTATATATATGAGTGATAGGTTATTAATTTACATATCAATTTCAGGTATTTTTTTAGCATATTGGATGAATAGTGTTTTGATTATAGTATTTTTACATTATTTTTCGAGGTTAGGAAATGTGGAGTTGTTTTGAAAAAATAAGCTAAAATTAGTTAAATTGGAGAAGAAAACATATAAGAAATAAGTTAGGTGAAAAATGAAAGTAGTTTGCATAAAGAATGAAATAGCAATATGATAAGTGTGAATTGCATCATGTTTTAGGGCTTAGTTTGATACATATTTAATTGTTAATTCAATCGTTTTGGTATGTGTTTAGGCTAAAATTGTGTTAGTTTGCTAATTATTTATGTTTGAGTGTTTTATGGGTTAATACAAGTCTTTGAGCTTAATTATTATGTTTTTAAGGTACTTTAATGTGTTTGTTAGTGTTTTAGGGTCAATATCAAAGAACGACGAAGTTTCAGAGACACTAGGGCCAAAACACCGACCTACCATCGTGGCATTGCAGCCCATGATTGCAACAAAAACATTGGATTGCGACAGAAACATTGGAGTTAGGATTATGGCCCATATGATATGATCATGATTGAAGCCCAGAACATGTCCCACAATTTTGGAAAGGCTCAGATGTGGTCCACAGTTGTAGCCTGCAGGGCCACAATTGTGGCCAGCAATGAGTAGATGCATAAAAAATTAAAAACATCAAGTTTTGGGAGAATTTTTTGAACTTTTGGACACCGAAAAAATCCTAGGGCTGCTCAAAACACAACAGTTATTTAAAGAATAAGACAAAGAAAAGGAAAGGAGTTTTTGCATTAGCCACTTTCAAAGAACCTTAGAGAGAATTGTTGAGAGATAGAGAAAGAGAAGAAGGAAGAGAGAAGTGGAGAAGAAGTTGACTCGATGCACTTCCTAGATTAGGAGTTTCCCAACATCGTTGCGTCCCATCTCTGTTCAGATCGTGTTTCTTATTTATTTTCCATTTTTATTATTGTATAGAATTGGGAATAACAGTATGATTATAGGATTTTTGAATGTTGAGATGTTTTAAACTCACCTTCGGGGGTTTTATCTTTGATGTAATGAAATTTGATTGTTTGTTTTTTACTAGATTTGTTGTGATTTAGTTTATGCAATTACATAATTCGGTGATAAACTGAGAGGGTGAAACGAGTGAAAAACAATTAAATTAGATTGACAAGAGTTAGGTGATTTAATAGAACAAGAATTAAATTAAATTGGTAAATTGTGTGAAAAGAGATCTTGCATAGGTTCTCAATAGTTTTGGACAACTTCATATCTAATTAGGATTTTGGATAGATTGTTAATTGAGAGATTGCAATTTCCATAAACTGGTTAGGTTTTATAAATTAGGGTTAATGATTATAACTCGTGAGAGAGTAATACACCCTAGAACTGTCTAGAACCAATAATTCAGTAATTCATAATCGATCAGGTTATCATTAAAGATAGGTAAAATTCCTTTTTCTCTTAATTGATAGTTCCTTAGGTTGATTCTTGAGTGTGCATTGTGATTGCTAAATTGATAATATTTCATTGATTTTTGAATTGAATTGTTTGATTGAATTGTATTCTTGTTTTAGTTTCGTTACATTTACATTTCTGTTATTTGTTTTGGCCTTAGATTTTAGGATTAGATTATCCCCCTCATAGGATCGACACCTTAGGTTCTATACAAACGACCTATGCACTTGTAGATTATCGAGGTTAATCAATTAAAACTTACACACATAAAATAACCATGACGAAGTTTTTGGCACCGTTGCTAGATAGGCGATTAGTTTAGTTCTTTAGTTTAAGACTTTTTCACTATCTTTTGTGTTTTTTAAAAAAATCAAGGCATAAAGTAGAGATACAACAAGACATTTAAAGTGAGAATGAGACATTTCAAGAGCTAGATGCCAAAAAGAAATAGAAAGAACAATGATGGAAGATAGAAATTATAGGAAGTAAAGATCTTTTGTGACCTACAATAGGGTATAGTATGGTTAGAGAAGTAACGATCCTTACTGGAACATATACACTCCGGGGTGGCAGAAGCACCCCAATTTCTATTGGTCCAACAATGTAGGGACTCATTTAGGACATCAAGACCTATTAGGACTTAAGCAAGATGAGTCCAGTTCATGGGAATCTAAATTGGAAAAGATCCTGGATAAGCTCACGGACATGAAAGAGGGCTAGAAGAGACTAAAAGAGCAAATTGAGCAAGTAATGGAAAATCATGCCTTGTTTATTCACAACTTGGAGAATCGAGTGAGACAGCTTTCTCGTGAATTTTATAAGAGAAGTGTAGAAAACTCTCTAAGTAATATGGAAATATGCCAAGGAGAGCAATATGAGGCTATCGTACTTATGATTAAGGGAGAGTTAGAAGGATCATTAGAAAACCAAACTGAACCCCACCTTATTGAAGACCAAGAGAAGAAGAAAGAGGATGAAGAAAAGAAAGCCATCCCTCCCTATTATTCACTAGTTCTTAATATATCATGTGTGAACATTGAAAAATATTTGGTAGATTTTCACGAAAATAACCTTGTCCTTCATATTAATGACGACTAAGTGACATTCAACATGAATGATGTATTAAAGAATTCGAAGGAGAGTAGCTCATTTAGGCTAATTGAAGTGATCGAATGTTCTAAAGCATAAAAGGAAAAAGAGCATATGAAAACAAACATCAAGTTTGAAGAAGCTGTGAGCAGATGACAACAAACATCAAGTTTGAAGAAGCTATGAAAGTCTCTTTTCATGAAGTGGAAGAAATAGAGGAGATGAATGTGGCTAAGGAAGAAAGAAAGTGTTGGACCCCGAATTTTGAGTGGAAATAAGAAATATGAAAATTAAAGTAAATGAGTGATTTTTGTATATAATTTGTGTTAGAGATGATTTTGATATTGGAATATGAATTATGCATGGTTTATGAGTAGAGAAATGTAGGATATTAGGGAAAAAGCAAGAGAGGAACTTGGTGAATGACATGATAATATTGAATGTAAGAAATCATATGCATTGAGGTTAAGTGTAGAATAAAAATGTGTATGCTGATTCAGGGGAAATTCGGGAATAATTGAAATATAATTGACCAAAGTTGCCTTCTTTGAAGTTTTATCTTGTTCTTTTATCTTTACAACGATACTAAGCATGCAAGTTTTCGAGATTGGAGTTAAGAGTTATGATTGATACAAGTTAGGATGTTGCATAAGATTTGTGTTTGTGATAGCTTTGATGTATGGTGAGAATTTGTGATTTTGATGAATTATTTGAGACAATATTTGAGAGATTGATAAAATTAATTTGATGTTTGAATTGTTATGAAGTGATTTTGCATGATAAGAAGTGAAATTATGAAGTTTATAAGTGTATATGTTGTTAGGAAGGACGTAGGAAGCATGAAAGAGGGTTTAGAGGGTTTTTGGGAAGCCCCATATCTGTTTAACAGACTTGGAGTCTGTTTAACGGACCTTCTCGGGTCAAAATGGACCCTTTGTATCGTCCATGTCTGTTAAATGGACATGGAAGTTCGTTTAACGGACCTTATCAGGTGAAATGGTGCAGTTTACCGGATACTTGTCTGTTAAAAGGACATGCATGTCCGTTTAACGGACATTCTCGGGAAAGATGGAGATTTTGACATTGTTATAGGCCGAATAAGACTTTGTGGTGTTCATGAACGTTGTAGATATTGAAGTCTAATTTCAAATGGTCTAAGAATGAAATAAATAAGACTTATATATTGAAAGTTATGGCGGTTGCACCAAGAGAGGTTCAAATCGATTTAGGGTTCAAGTATGGGTTATTCTTTTGGGCATAACTCACTCATACGACCTCAAATTGAGATGATTCTTGGACCAACAGATTTATAAGACATGTATCCTTATCCACATGAGAATTTGAATCATTTGGAGTTCAAAAAAGTTTGATTGAAAAGTTATGAGAGATCGATTAGACGAGCCAGATTTGAGTATGTGTACGCTTTAGCGTTTTAATCATATCTTGAGCTATAGGGCTCCGATTGGGATGATTCTTTCTTCAAAATGGTCAAGAGACCAAGAGCTTCATGTTTGGTATTAGAGAAAGAAGTTTAATCAATAATTACTAAGGTGATTTTCTTGGGATACGCTCACATCTTATGTTAAACGAAATGATTTGTTTCATTCTGATTTTTGTTATTTTCCTTCTTCATCTGACTTTATCCAGTCTTTTACTTATATCTTTTCCGTCCGACATCTGACTGACTTGGTTTTTGAAGCGTTGGATTTATAAGACAATTAATTTCTTTTTATGGGAAAATTGTAAATTTATGAGATTAAATTGAGGTTGATTGATTTAATCAAAGTGAGTCGGAAAATTTTCTGAATATGGTTCAGTACTTTGAGAAATTCGGGATCAGTGGTGATCCGATTGAAGTGATTATTGAGACAAAATAACATTAAGACATGGGGCTACAAGTCATATGAAGAATTTAAATTTCACTTTAGCCCCTAGGACTTTCAATTTGTGAATTGAAGTTCGGATTAGTGTTCAGTCTCGGATTAGGAACATATGAAAGTATTTTTGACCATAACTTTTGATCTAGTTATCCAAATGAGGCAGTTCTTGATTTGGATTAAACTAGAGAAACAAGGTTACAATTTTTATGAAGAAATATAGTTTCAATTTGGTTTTTAAGAATGTCAATTTTCGGATGGAAATAAATCATAAGAAATTGTGTTTTCATAAGAATAGTCCGAAATGTTTGGACTATAACCTTTGATGTAGTGCTCCAAATTGGATGATTTATGTGGCATTATGAAATTAAGACAATGAGGAACAATTCTATAGAAGGAAGTTTTGACAAATTCCTTCAAATTGATAGTGCGAAATATATCCGAAAGTAAGCATGACTTAAAGTAAAGTTCAGGGGCATATTGGGAAGTCCACTTAAGGACATAAATTAAAAGGCTTTGATGGAGGGGCAATTCAGTCTTTAGCCACTCATTTTAATGACTTGGCACTTTATAAGAGGGGGTTGTCGTTGGAAGAGAAGTAAGCCACGAAAATTTGGAGAAAGGAAAAAGAGAAAGGAAAGAAAGAAGAGGGAAAGAAGGAGATTCGGTGGAGGAAGAAGAAGGAGGGCTAGGGTTCTGATTTTTGTGAGCTTCCAAGGGTGTTTTTAGGTTGTTCCAAAGGGAAAAGATGGAAGAAGTCAAAAGTTTCCTTCCAAGCTAAGAGAAATTCGAAAATGGAAAAGATGAAGGTAAGAGTCAATCTTTAATCTTTGATCTTTTAGTGAGATTTTGGTTTAGTTGGCATAAGATTTGTTTGGGTTTGTGAATTCTAGGTTCAATTTTGGAGTTTACATGTTTTAATTGGAGCAATTTTGGGTGTTGATTTAATGAGGGTTTATGGTATAAATTAGGGCAAATTAAAGAAAGGATTGGAGAAATTGAAGCTCTAATTAAGCTCCAAGCATGGATATAAGGTGAGTAATGTGTTTATTTATCAAATTATAAGCTAATTATAAGTTTTGGAAAAATCAAGAATGTGAACATGTTTATAAGTTATCTTTTCTCAAATGATTTGAATTGTTTATTCAATGAACTTTTAAAAGATTTAATACTCGTTGGAGTTCATTGTGTTTACTTGATTGAAAATTTAAGATGTGCACTGGTGTGACATGATTAGTTGAATGTTTTTGAAAGGTTATAAAGTGTGTATTCCTTGTTTGGGAAAATTGAGAATTGTTATATGAGCTTTTGTTTGTAACTTGTGTGATATTGTGAATGATCGATATTATGTTGAATTTGAGATGACATGAAAAGTTCAGTTTCGAAATATGCCTTCGGGCAATTCATTTTTCAAGCTTGAATATGTGTTATATGGGTTTGGTTAGGTCCCCTAAGTAGAGTCAGTGCACTGGTCTCATTTGTTTAAAGGCTTCACCCGTCTGCCCGTTAGTGGCATTGTAGCTCCGATTTCGGACTCCCTTCACGGCTACACTGGACCGCTATGCAGGAAAGTGTAGTACGTTCTGTCCACGGCTGCATAGGACCGCTTTGCGGGAATGTGCAATACGTTTCGTTTTTCAACCGACCCAAACCGTTTGATTTGTTACGTGTTTTGCTTTGTGTAGAATGTGGTGCATTTATCTGTAATGCATTTCATATGTTTTGACTTTATTCATGAATTATAAAAAGGTTTGGAATTTTGACAAATGAGAAATCGTGGTTTTCAACTATGATAGTTTTGGAAATTGTTTGTAAATGTTTATGAAAGATTTGAAATTGAGAAGTTTGAGAAATAAACCTTTAATGTTTTCCTACTGTGATAGTTCGATCAACTGAAAAATAAGGTTTAAAAATGTTTTGCTTATCATTTGATTCATAAACATGTTATCCACGAGCAATAAACTCACCTCCCACTTCATTCCCATCCACAGGTGATGAGAAGAAGAATGGGTGAAAGAAAATGAGGGATTCCATTTGTAGGGGTTCCTATTGAATCATTGTTAAGTTTAGAATGTTGTGAGAAATTTAGAATCATTGTGCTTTGTGTATTTTGGATTTGGTATTGGCTTTGTAAATGGCTTGAAATGCCATTTGTGTATTGCAAACGGTTAGTTCATGATGTACTTGGATTATGAAATTGTATAAGAACTTGATTTATGGAATTGGAAATGTATTGGCTATGGATGGTGCATGTTGGTTTTGTATATAAATTGAATTGAGTTATGAATGTAATTGGGATCTATATATATATATATATGGATGAATGTGTTTGATGATGGGATATGAATTGTGATGATTTATAAATATGATTGGTTTTGGGTTTGATGGAAGTATTAATTTGTATGTGAGTATAAATGGAAATTGTATATGAGTTTGAACGTGATGAATACAAATTGGATATGAAAAATGGCTTGAAGTGGTTTATAATTTAGGATTACGTTTATACTGGGATCCCGAACGGAGGGTCCGGTGGATTTTGATGTATGTGTAATTGTTTAGAAATTATAGAGTGAGTTTTACACCTTGCAGGTTTGGGTTTTGTTCATATGCAGCCATTATGCTGCCCAATTTTCGATAAGAATATTGGTTATATGGTAAAGATAAAACAATAATATATTTGTGATTAAATGTTGGGACCCGATCCGGGAACCAGATCCCAACCGGAAAACTGAAAAATCGAAAAGCGAGAAATCGCTAATCGGAATACAAATCCCATCATCGGAGCGAAACGAATACTCAGAAAATTGTGCATCAGAAATACGAATAACAAAGCGGAGAAACTCGAAAGGCAGAATTCCGAATTAAATGAGAATCGAAATAATCAAACTGAAACAAACACTGACATCCGTTTCAAACATGAAGCATAGCAAACTCATCGCGTTGGAACAATCAAGAATAAATGAACATAATCGTCAAGAATACAGAAACACATTCGAATAAATGAACATAATCGCGTTGGAAACCCTAAGACATTTCAAATCCGGTATAAATTTTTTTTTCCTCTTATTCATTCCTTTTCTCTTTAATCAATCTCATTCAAATAATAACCATTCCATACAATTCCCTTTTTTGGAAACTCATCCTCACCAATTTCAATTCACTTAATTCATCTTAATCATTTCTTATTCAATCATATAAATCCTCAAACTCATTTCTTTAAACCCATTTTACCGAAATTTTATCAAAATTTCAGCAGCATAACGGCTGTATTTTGACAGCCCAAAAATTTAAAAACCAAAGAAACGCACTTCTAATACATAATCCAATAGCACAAGGCAACATCGGACCTCCCGTCCGGCATCCAAACACCAGCAGAAACACAATCTTAGTTCTAAACACTTCATCATTCCAATCCATAATACATCTCAACTTAATTATCCACAATTCAATCACAAGCCATTCATATACATTCCAATTGCCATTTATATCCATCTCAATTCAAATTTACGTACAAAATCTATTCCACAATCATACATAACTCATAACTGAAATACATCATAAATTTACATAATGACTTTTCAAGCCATAAACAAAAGCAATACATAATCCATAAACCTTTTTCACAGCTTCAAAACTAAACTCCAACATTACACATAAAACAAAGCATACAAAAACGATCGAGTTGACATCATACTCGTCTTCCATCCGATCTCCTGCGTGAAAACCTAGAGATGGGGATGAAAGGGGGGTGAGCTCGGAAGCTCGTGGATAATATATTTATAAACTGAACAATAAGCGGAAAAATCTTTTATTTTTCAAACATTTCAAACATTCCCCATTTAAGAATTTCTCCAAAAACTCATTTTCAAACTTTTCAATTTCATCAACACTTTCTAAGATTTTTTTCAAAATTTTCATTTGTTTCAAAACATTTATATCCGATTTAGAATTTCATGCTTGTAAAATTTACTTTCTCGTTTCTCAAAATCTCAAACCTTTTTCAAAACATGCACAGTCTTAAACATGAATGGATCACTTCATAGTGTATCACATCATAATCAAATTAAAAACACATAACACATCAGAATTGGTTTGGTTCGGTCCTAACAGGACGTACTGCACATTTTCGCATAACGGTCATGTGCAGCCGTGAACAGGACGTACTACACCTTCCCGCATAGCAGTCCAGTGTAGCCGTGAAAGGAGTCCGTAATCGGATCTCCATTGTCTATTGCAGGCAGCCGGGTGAAGGCTTAAACAGGTAGAGACAGCGCTGACTCACAAAAGGACCTGACCAAACCCACTTAACACATAACTAAAACGAATTGATTCAGGAAGGCACTTTTCAAAATCTTGATTTTTTACCTTTTCAACTCATATCATCAAATTGTGTCATAGATGACACAAGCATATATCCACATAATTGCACATAATCAATCTAATGCAATTCACGTAAATCACATATCAATATATGCACTAATTCTTTAAATCATTCAAATCATAAATCACATAATTTGAAAACCATGAAATTCATAAGTCTTGTATTTTCTAAAACTCATTTTACTCCTTTGAAATCATAATTTCAAACATTTACATCCTTTTTCAAACATTTTATCCATAATAATTTATCAAAATGAAATTTTGCTTTCTTTAATTTTCAAAATTCACATTTAGCTTATAATTCAATAAATAAATATACTACCCACCTCATATCCATGCTAGCATCTTGTCCAATGCTTCAATTTGCCATTTTCTCCTTTCTTCCTTCCAATTGAAAAATTCCCTAAATCAATTTCATCAAAATTTAATCTCATAAATAACTTAATCCTTCAATTTGATGCTTAAGTCATCAATTCTTACTAATTCCAAGATAGTTACATCACTAATTTCAAAAACCCCCAAATTACAAATTGAACCTAAATCAATCCAATCAAATTCAATATCATAATTAACTTAATTTCTCAAACTGAACTTAGGAAATATCAATTCCTCTCATATTCAAGCTATTTCAATCTCCAATTTTGAAAATCCCTAATTTTCAAATTGGCCTAAACCAATTTACACAAATTCAATACCATAAATCACAATTTCTTCAAAATTGATTTCATATTTCACAAATTGCTACTATTATTGATGATTCTACACCATTAATTCACAAATTCCCTAAATTTCTAATTTGGCCTAAACCCCCAATTTACAATTTTTCAAATTAAACTTCACCTAAAGCATAAACATCAAAATTAACTTCATATTCCACAAACCCATATCATTATCTATAATTCTACACCAAAATTTCACAAAATTCTTAATCACAAAATTAAGCCTAAACTTTAATCAAATTTCCATCCAAAATTAAACACAACCTAAAGCATATATATCAAAATCAACTTCATAAATCACAAACCCAAGCCCTTTTTCATGTTTCTAAACCAAAAATTCATCAAAAACTCAAAGTTGAAAAAATGTCTCTTACCTCTTTCTCCTTCTATTTTCGGATTTCTTGATTCCCAAAGCTAGCTTTCTTCATTCTCCATGTTTTTCCTTTGAAACCAAGCAAAACTCAAACTCAAAGACCTAAAAATTTTCGACATCTCACTTTCTCTTTCTTCTTTCTCCATACGAAAACTTCTTCTCTCCATTCTCTTCTTATTCTTTCTTTTCTTCTTGAATAATCGTGGTTCTTCTCTTCCCCAACGACATCCTTTAACTTTATAAAATGCCATGTCATTTAAAATTTGAGTAAAGACCAAAATGCCCCCTAACATGTTACTTTAAGTCATGCTCACTTGCGGATTGATTTGTACTATCAATTTGAAGGAATTTGTCCAAACTTCCTTCTATAGAAATGTTCCTCTCAATCATACGAATCCAACGCCACTGACCGCGCTCAATTCGGATCACTACACCAAAAGTTATGCACAAAACAGTTCGGGTATATCCATATTCTAACACATTTTCCATGCACGATTATTTCCATCCGGAAATTAACATTCATAATCCCACAATTCAAACTCAATGTCTTCATAACAAATGTAGCCTTATGTCTCTAGTTTAATTCAAAACAAGAATCACCTCATTTCGATTCCCAGATCAAAAGTTATACTCAAAATACTCTCAGGTGTTCCTAATCCAAAAATTACACCCTAATCCGAACTTCCATTCATAATTCGAAGGTCTTAGGGGCCAAATTGACATTTCATTTCTTCATATGATTTGTATTCCCTTGTCTTATCTTTATTTCTCCTCAAGAATCGCTTCAATCGGATCTCTACAGATCCCGAATTTCATAAAATACTGAACTATGTTCGGAAAATTTCCCGACTCACTTTGATTAAATTAATCACTATTAATTTAATCTCATAAAATTCATAATTTTCCATGAGGATGTAGGGAATTGTCTTAGGAATCCAACGCCGTAAGAATCAACTCAATCGGATGTCGGATGGAAAAGATATGAGCAAAATAGTGAACAAAGGTCGGATTTGGAGGACGAACAACAAGGGAAATCAAAATGGCGTCGTATTAGCAAAGGAAAGAAACGACGTCGCATCAGTGGAAACGGCCGCGCGTTGGGCGAGGCGAGGACGAGCTCGCCCTGGCGACGCGTCGCCCTAGCGACGCGAGCCGGATGCTCGCCATCGCTATGGCGATGCGTCGCCCTAGCGAAGGGGATGCATCAATTTCCTCTTTTAAAAAAAAAAAAATCCAAAACTTCCAAAATTCGTAACTCTTAATCTCAAACTCCAATTTTGACAAACTTAGTCTCTATAGAAAGCTTGAAGGAAGCTCTACATCTTCTATGAAGGACATAAAAATCAATTTGACTCCTAAAGGAGTCCATTTTCCGGTCAAAGATACTATCCTCTAATAATCATGCTAAAACCACAATATAAACTTGTAAAAATCATAACTTATTACTCCGAGATCGAAAAATTGCATACTTTATATCGAAATAAAGGTCAAATCAAATCCTTCAACTTTTATGAAAAACATCAAAGCTCAATTAACCTCTAACTAGGTTAATTTCTCAGTCAAAGTTTCAGCCATAATAAAAGTCAACATATACACACTTAAACTTTGACTGATCATAACTTTCACTCCTGATATCGAAAAATTGCAAACTTTATGGCTACAGAAAGCTCTTAACATAATCTACAAGTTTCGTGTAGATCATTTTATCAAATTTTGCCTAAATAAAAAGTCAACTTTCAAAGGCCAAAAAGTCAACCTTTTCACAATTTTTCTTCTCCTCACACTTTCTCTCTTTATTTCTTGATTTTCAACTTAATTTCAATCAACTCATTCACTATTGCACATTTCTTATTTTCACTTAAAAATTGGGGTCAAACATTTCTCCCCCTCTTAAAAGAATTTCGTCCTCGAAATTCATACTTAAGCAAATCACTATGTAACACATTCATTTAACTAATATCTTCCAAATGATCCTAGTCATTCACATATTCAAATCCTCACCACACGTATTCATCATATTTTTCACTTTGTATATCATATACCATCCATATCATATTCACACACTAATAGTTCTTATCATATTTCCACAAGTACATATATGTAACTCACTATATCCAGAAATCCATATTCCTCAACCTAAGGACACAAATTAATGGTCCAATTCTTAATGAACCCTAACATGGACCAATTCATCATTCAAACCAATCCTTTAAATTCCTATATATATGTCTCTATCACTTTATCTCATCTTTCAAATGTTCACACTTGCCTCTCACAAAAGGATAACAATATTCATTTATCCCAATTCATCATGATTTCAAATCTCAATTTCATTATCACAAACCTAAATTCAATCAAATTTCTTATCACCCATATTCTTATCTTATTCACAAATTTTCTCTTCTTTATGAGATTGAATCATCACTATCATATCAAATAACTATTTCTTCACATATGCCAATGATCTAATTTATATGTACATTCCTATCATCAACTCATCTTTAAAGCTTCATATTTGCATCTCACATATATTCGAAGTCACATCCTCTAAATTCATCATGAATTTCTGATCTTAACTTCCTTTATCATACTCTTTAACTCCATCATGATTCTTCACCTAAATCAGACCATCACATAGGTTCTTCAATTTATTCATGACAAAGACAAATACATCATGTTCACATTCTCACTAATTCAATTTTGTCCATTCAACACTTTTCAATATCTCATACATATCACTCCCAGTAAAATCATATTACTGGGCTCTGATACCATAAATGTTGGGACTCGATCCGGGAACCGGATCTCAACCGGAAAACCGAAAAATCGAAAAGCGAGAAATCGCTAATAGGAATACAAATCCCATCATCGGAGCGAAACGAATACTCGGAAAATTGTGCATCAGAAATACGAATAACAAAGAGGAGAAACTCGAAAGGCAGAATTCCGAATCGAATGTGAATCGAAATAATCAAACTGAAACAAACACCGACATCCATTTCAAACATGAAGCATAGCAAACTCATCGCGTTGGAACAATCAAGAATAAATGAACATAATCGTCAAGAATACAGAAACACATTCAAATAAATGAACATAATCGCGTTGGAAACCCTAAGACATTTCAAATCCGGTATAATTTTTTTTTCCTCTTATTCATTCCTTTTCTCTTTAATCAATCTCATTCAAATCATAACCATTCCATACAATTCCCTTTTTTGGAAACTCATCCTCACCAATTTCAATTCACTTAATTCATCTTAATCATTTCTTATACAATCATATAAATCCTCAAACTCATTTCTTTAAACCCATTTTACCGAAATTTTACCAAAATTTCGGCAGCATAACGGCTTTATTTTGACAGCCCAAAAATTTAAAAACCAAAGAAACGCACTTCTAATACATAATCCAATAGCACAAGGCCACATCGGACCTCCCGTCCGGCATCCAAACACCAGCAGAAACACAATCTTAGTTCTAAACACTTCATCATTCCAATCCATAATACATCTCAACTTAATTATCCACAATTCAATCACAAGCCATTCATATACATTCCAATTGCCATTTATATCCATCTCAATTCAAATTTACGTACAAAATCTATTCCACAATCATACATAACTCATAAGCGAAATACATCATAATTTACATAATGACTTTTCAAGCCATAAACAAAAGCAATACATAATCCATAAACCTTTTCACAACTTCAAAACTAAACTCCAACATTACACATAAAACAAAGCATACAAAAACGATCGGATTGACATCATACTCGTCTTCCATCCGATCTCCTGCGTGAAAACACGGAGATGGGGATGAAAGGGGGTGAGCTCGAAGCTCGTGGATAATATATTTATAAACCGAACAATAAGCGAAAAATCTTTTACTTTTCAAACTTTTCAAACATTCCCCATTTAAGAATTTCTCCAAAACTCATTTTCAAACTTTTCAATTTCATCAACACTTTCTAAGATTTTTTCAAAATTTTCATTTGTTTCAAAACATTTATATCCAGCCAGAATTTCATGCTTGTAAAATTTACTTTCTCGCTTCTCAAAATCTCAAACCTTTTCAAAACATGCAGTCTTAAACATGAATGCATCACTTTATAGTGTATCACATCATAATCAAATTAAAACACATAACACATCGAATTGGTTTGGTTCGGTCCTAATAGATGCATCGCACATTCCCGCATAACGGTCATGTGCAGCCGTGAACAGGACGTACTACACCTTCCCGCATAGCAGTCCAGTGTAGCCGTGAAAAGAGTCCGTAATCGGATCTCCATTGCCTATTGCAGGCAACCAGGCGAAGGGTTAAACAGGTAGAGACAGCGCTGACTCACAAAAGGACCTGACCAAACCCACTTAACACATAACGAAAACGGAATTCAGATTGCCGGAAGGCACTTTTCGAAAATCTTGATTTTTTTTACCTTTTTCAACTCATATCATCAAATTGTGTCATAGATGACACAAGCATATATCCACATAATTGCACATAATCAATCTAATGCAATTCACGTAAATCACATATCAATATATGCACTAATTCTTTAAATCATTCAAATCATAAATCACATAATTTGAAAACCATGAAATTCATAAGTCTTGTATTTTCTAAAACTCATTTTACTCCTTTGAAATCATAATTTCAAACATTTACATCCTTTTTCAAACATTTTTATCCATAATAATTTATCAAAAATGAAATTTTGCTTTCTTTAATTTTCAAAAATTCACATTTAGCTTATAATTCAATAAATAAATATACTACCCACCTCATATCCATGCTAGCATCTTGTCCAATGCTTCAATTTGCCATTTTCTCCTTTCTTCCTTCCAATTGAAAAATTTCCTAAATCAATTTCATCAAAATTTAATCTCATAAATAACTTAATCCTTCAATTTAATGCTTAAGTCATCAATTCTTACTAATTCCAAGATAGTTACATCACTAATTTCAAAAACCCCCAAATTACAAATTGAACCTAAATCAATCCAATCAAATTCAATATCATAATTAACTTAATTTCTCAAACTGAACTTAGGAAATATCAATTCCTCTCATATTCAAGCTATTTCAATCTCCAATTTTGAAAATCCCTAATTTTCAAATTGGCCTAAACCAATTTACACAAATTCAATACCATAAATCACAATTTCTTCAAAATTGATTTCATATTTCACCAATTCCTACTATTATTGATGATTCTACACCATTAATTCACAAATTTCCCAAATTTCTAATTTGGCCTAAACCTCCAATTTACAATTTTTCAAATTAAACTTCACCTAAAGCATAAACATCAAAATTAACTTCATATTCCACAAATCCATATCATTATCTATAATTCTACACCAAAATTTCACAAAATTCTTAATCACAAAATTAAACCTAAACCTTAATCAAATTTCCATCCAAAATTAAACACAACCTAAAGCATATATATCAAAATCAACTTCATAAATCACAAACCCAAGCCCTTTTCCATGTTTCTAAACCAAAAATTCATCAAAAACTCAAAGTAGAAAAAATGTCTCTTACCTCTTTCTCCTTCTATTTTCGGATTTCTTGATTCCCAAAGCTAGCTTTCTTCATTCTCCATGTTTTTCCTTTGAAACCAAGCAAAACTCAAACTCAAAGACCTAAAAATTTTCGACATCTCACTTTCTCTTTCTTCTTTCTCCATACGAAAACTTCTTCTCTCCATTCTCTTCTTATTCTTTCTTTTCTTCTTGAATAATCGTGGTTCTTCTCTTCCCCAACGACATCCTTTAACTTTATAAAATGCCATGTCATTTAAAATTTGAGTAAAGACCAAAATGCCCCTAACATGTTACTTTAAGTCATGCTCATTTGCGGATTGATTCGCACTATCAATTTGAAGGAATTTCTCCAAACTTCCTTCTATAGAAATGTTCCTCTCAATCATACGAATCCAACGCCACTGACCGCGCTCAATTCGGATCACTACACCAAATGTTATGCGCAAAACAGTTTGGGTATATCCATATTCTAACACATTTTCCATGTACGATTATTTCCATCCAGAAATTAACATTCTTAATCCCAAAATTCAAACTCAATGTCTTCATAACAATTGTATCCTTATGTCTCTAGTTTAATTCAAAACAAGAATCACCTCATTTCGATTCCCAGATCAAAAGTTATGCTCAAAATACTCACAGGTGTTCCTAATCCAAAAATTACACCCTAATCCGAACTTCCATTCATAATTCGAAGGTCTTAGAGGCAAAATTGACATTTCATTTCTTCATATGATTTGTAGTCCCTTGTCTTATCTTTATTTCTCCTCAAGAATCGCTTCAATCGGATCTCTACAGATCCCAAATTTTATAAAATACTTAACTATGTTCGAAAAATTTCCTGACTCACTTTGATTAAATTAATCACCATTAATTTAATCTCATAAAATTCATAATTTTCCATGAGGATGTAGGGAATTGTATTAGGAATCCAACGCCGTAAGAATCAACTCAATCAGATGTCGAACAGAAAAGATATGAGCAAAATAGTGAATAAAGGTCAGATTTGGAGGAGGAATAATAAGGGAAATCAAAACGGCGCCGTATTAGCAAGG
The DNA here is from genome assembly GCA_029891385.1 of Erythroxylum novogranatense. NCBI lineage: Eukaryota > Viridiplantae > Streptophyta > Magnoliopsida > Malpighiales > Erythroxylaceae > Erythroxylum > Erythroxylum novogranatense. Next base: position 58,203,904 of record CM057225.1, on the reverse strand, counting down.
GAAAGAAACGACGTCTCATCAGCGGAAACGGCCGCGCGTTGGGCGAGGCGAGGACGAGCTCGCCCAACGCGACGCGTCGCCCTAGCGACGGGGATGCATCAATTTTCCTCTTTTTTTTTTCAAAAAAATCCAAAACTTCCAAAATTCATAACTCTTAATCCCAAACTCCAATTTTGACAAACTTAGTCTCTATAGAAAGCTTGAAGGAAGCTCTACATCTTCCATGCAGGACATAAAAATCAATTTGACTCCTAAGGGAGTCTATTTTCCGGTCAAAGATACTATCCTCTAATAATCATGCTAAAACCACAATATAAACTTGTAAAAATCATAACTTATTACTCCGAGATCGAAAAATTGCATACTTTATATCGAAATAAAGGTCAAATCAAATCCTTCAACTTTCATGAAGAACATCAAAGCACAATTAACCTTTAACTATGTTAATTTCTCAGTCAAAGTTTCAGCCATAATAAAAGTCAACCTATACACACTTAAACTTTGACTGATCATAACTTTCACTCCTGATATCGAAAAATTGCAAACTTTATGGCTACAGAAAGCTCTTAACATAATCTACAAGTTTCATGTAGATCATTTTATCAAATTTTGCCTAAATCAAAAGTCAACTTTCAAAGGCCAAAAAGTCAACCTTTTCACAATTTTTCATCTTCTCACACTTTCTCTCTTTATTTCTTGATTTTCAACTTAATTTCAATCAACTCATTCACTTTTGCACATTTCTTATTTTCACTTAAAAATTAGGGTCCAACATTAAAAGTCAGATTTTGAGAGATGTAGACTTGTATGGGTTTCCCAAAAAGTGGGAATTATTTTTTTTGATTTGGAATAAGATCGACGAAAGATGAGAAATAAATAAGAAAAAGAGAAGAAGAAAAAAGAATTACATCGATTCGGATAGATTAAGTCTTAGGAATTCCAACGCGATAAGTTTTCTAAAGTACACGCTTCGGATGTCAGATCTGTTTTGATTTATTTCAGTTGAAATTGATCCGTTTGTTTTGCATTTGTTATTCGATTCCATTAACAATCTGATTTCTATTCGCATCCGCTTTGTTCCGCTTTCCGTTTTTGTTTTGCTTTCGCTTTCGAATCGCTTTAGTTATGGTTATGTTTCTGCTTGTACGTTCGATTTGAGTCTCCGATTACATTCGTAGTCGATTCAACTTCTTTGATTTTCGCATGCGATTCTGCTTTCGTGTTGCGTTTTGCTCTGTTTCCGTCTCTTCTGCTTTTCGTTTTCTGGTTGGGATCCAGTCTCGGATTGGGTCCCAACATTTATTGTATCAGAGCAAGAGTGATAGTGTTAAGTTTCTGCTGTTGGACCCCATTTCTGAAGCCCAACATCGGACATGAAAGCGCAGTGTGTGAGCATAAGGTGAGACTTGACAACATGCACTCAAGCAAATTTTTAAATGATTCAATACGTAAGATTTGAAACCCAAACATGCATACCTCATTAATATCCAAAGGATGAGTTTTACAAAGCTTCAATATCATTTCAAACCAAATTACAACTTTTGAGTTCAAGAGTCAAAAATACAAAATATCCTTGAACCAATAAAACTTGAAATGTAACTAAAGCCTTGACTTCCAAAAGTATAACTTGAAAGTACATAAGTATAACAACTCGGAGTGATGCCATAACTCTTGACTTACTCAGTCTCTTGCTCATCACCTGAATGGGGAGAGTAAAGGGGGGTGAGCTATAAAGCTCGTGGGAACATATTTATAATATAGAAATAAGAAAAATTATTTAAAAGATAACTCATTATCGTGGTACACTTTGAAATCATAGTAATTGAGCAAATGAGAATTTTCAACTAAAAAATGCTTGATTGATAACAATTTATGAGTAAAATTCCACATTTAAATGCGTGAAACATGATAACAAACCATAAACATAGCATAATGGTTTGGGTTAGTCCTGGTTCATGACGCACTACACATTTCCATCGAAATGGTCCTGTGTAGTCGTAGTTTCTTGAGGGAGTCCTTGTGGGAAGCTCCGTGCCACTTACGGGCAGGTAGGCGAAGCCTTTTCATGAGTCAATGTGCACGTGAAGGTTTTTGAGGGACATACCACAAACCCACATAACATGCATGATTCAAATTCTTGTAAACTTGATTGCCAAACTGGCACTTGTTTAGAAACTTGTCTTTCATATTTTTCAGAAATCATGATTTCATGTGCATGTATTCTTGAAAGGAGAGAACCCCTTTTTGAAACCTTTTTAAAAAATAATGAATGCAAATCATGTAGCAACATACAATTATTTTACAATTGCAATTAAAGCAAACATTGATGATGCAATTTTAATTCATTCTATCTTTCTTGATATGAACAAAACAATGAGTGATTTATTTACTTTATTATAAATATGAACCCACTTTGAATTCCTTGCTTATACTTGCTTACGAATGCCTTTCCTCTTGATCCTCTTGCTCCTCTTGCCTCACTTGATTTCCTTCAACAATAACCAAAATCCCCTTCAAATTGGTGTAGAAATTGGAAAGTCAACTTTAACAATTCGAAGTAAAAACTCATGTTGAAACAATAACTCTATTCTTAATTTCCACCCAAAATTTTAGATCTTTAGAGATCGATTTTGTTAGACCCCGCTGTCGGAGCCCAACATAGGACATGAGAGCGTGGCGTAATACATGCTACTTATACTTTTAAGGAAAAGACCATGAAGATTAATGGGCTGCTTTAAATAAACAAAGCGAAACATGCAAATGTAATAGTTTAGAAAGGAGACCATCGGAAGTTCAATGGACCCATCGTGAATAAAATCAAAACTTACTTTCATGCTCTAAAACATATCCAAATCCATAATTCATGTTCCAAAAGGTAATATCTCAAAACAATTTACAATTTTGAATTCAAGAGCCAAAAATCTAAAAAACTCTTGAACCAATGATACTTGAAATGTAACTAAAGTCTTGTTTTCCAAAATATAACATTGAAAATAAACAAACATAATGAAATGAAAACGGGAGTGCTGCCGAAACTCGTTACTCACTCGATCTCTGGCTCGTCACCTGTATGGGGGAGATTAGAGGGGTGAGCTATAAAGCTCGTGGGAACATATTTATAATATAACAATAAGCAAAAGTATTCAAAATATCTCATTGCCGTGATACTTGCTGAAATCATAGTCATTGATCATGTACATGTCTTTGTCTTGAAAAATGCTTGATTCTTGAACAAATCATGATGCATGGCACATAACAAATCATAACACATAACATGATGGTTTGGGTGTCCGGGTTTAGGACGTCTTACACATGCCATCGAAATGTTGATGTGTAGACGTAGTTTCGTGAGGGAATCCTTGTGAGAAACCCTGTGCCACAGTGGGCAAAGGGAGAAGCCTTTTCATGAGTCAATGTGCACTTGACTATCGTGAGGGACACCACAAACCCACATAAGTATGCATAATTCATGTTCTTATAAACTTGTTTGCCAAACTGGCACTTGCTTGTAAACTTGCTTGTAATCTTGCTTGTCTTGTATTTCGTAAAACTTGAATTCATGTACTTGTATTCGTGAAAGGAGAACACTCCTTTGTGAAAATCTTGATAATAATCATGAATGCAAATTACAATGCAGAATATAATCATTCATGGTAGTATGCAATGCGATCGTGGATGATGTAATGTAAATGCATGAGATCTTGCTTGGTTTGAACTAAACAATGAGTACTTAATTACTCTATTATAAACATGAACCCACCTGAATTCCTTGCTTAAAGCTTGCTTAGGAATGCCTTTCCTCTTGCCTCACTTGATTTCCTTAACCAAATAGCCAAAATTCAAATCAATTTGGTGTAGAAATCGGAAAATCAAACCTTAACCATTCAAACTACAACCAAAACTGCAACAAGAATTTCATGCTCCACTTCCATAAAACATTTAAGACTCTTAGAGACTGATTCAGAACTTCATTTCTTCATAAAACTTGTATCCCTATGTTTCTAGTTTACAACGCAAAAAGAATCACCTCATTTGGACATCTACATCAAAAGTTATGCTCAAAATACCAAAGCATGTCGCAGCAGGAAATTGGTCGTTCGCCGCGACGAGAAACTGGAGCACGTCGCGACGAACACATCTGCAGGTCGCGACGTGCGACGGCGTAAACCTCCCGAAACTCATTTTTTTCACTTTTCTCAACCATAATCCTCCCATATTTCAATTATAAACACATCTAAACATTAAAACACCTCTAATACTTCATTTCTAACATCAAAATCATCAACAAAACAACAACCCAAGCAAATCTACCAAAGTTCACCATAAACCCTAAACCAACGATTTCTACTCATTCCAAGAAAAACTAAGGTTAGATTCAGCCTAAACAAGAGTAGAAGAGTTAAACAAACCTGAAGAATGCTTCGATCCTCTGAAAATCGACAAACCAAGCTTGCCCTTTTTCTCTTCTTCTTCTCCTCTCACTGCCGACCCTCTTCTTCTTCTTTCTCTTCTATTTTTCCTTTCTTTCTTTTCTTTAAGTCCTTAAACCTACAAGATAGGGCAATGACTAAAATGCCCCTCCATGCTTAGCCTAAACCATTCTAACTCAAGTGCCTTGACCATTTTGCCCATAAACATTTTTACTCTTCCATAAACATTTATTCCCTACTAAATTCAATTAAATCCAAATTTCCACTAATACTTTCAATGAAACTCAAACTATACCATAAATCATAAATCAATTTAATTCATACTTAATAACTTCAAGAAAAACAAATTTGGGGCCCAACAGATTTATAACTTCATTCCTTCACAAAACTTGTAGATCTATGTCTCTTGTTTACAACGCAACAAAAATCACCTCATTTTGACTTCTATAGCAAAAGATATGCCCAAAATACCAAATTCATCCTTGCTGGAAACTGGGGGCTCGTCGCAGCGAAGGCCACACTCGTCGCGACGAACGGCCCGAGCTCGCCGAGACGAAGGCCAAACTCGTCGCGACGAACAGCCTGTTACTCGTCGTGATGAACATAATTTTCTACGTCGCGACGAACACAGACTCGCACGTTGCGGCGAACACAATTTCGCACGTCGCGACGTGCGGGTCTGAAGAACGTCTCTGAACCCGATTCTCTAGCATTTTCCCACTTCAATCCTTCCCTTAACCACATGCAACATATCTAAACCTTGATTCATGTCTTAAAATTCAGTTCTAGACTCATTCTAACCCAAATTCAAGCATAACCACAACTTGATCATCAACCCAAAGAAAATTTCCGAAAACCCCTAAACTTTCGGTTCTAACCCAACCAAGCTGATCTAGGATTTCATTCAACCCAAAACAAGAAAAAAACAACTCATACTTACTTGTTGAAGCTTAAAATCCTTCGAAAATCTCAAGAAAGCAAAACCCCAATTCTTTCCTCTTTCTCTCTTCTTTTCTTCTTCTAATTCCTTCCACCTAAGCCCTAAATGAAAATACAAGGACTAAAATGCCCTTCCATGCAAAGCCTTAATCCCTTCATCTTAAATGAACTTCCTATAATGCCCCCTTATATATTTTTACTCTTTCTTAACCTCTTTTTCCAAAACAAACTCAAATTAATCTAAATTTTCCACTAACACTTCCAATAAAACCAAACTATGCATTAAGTCATACAATAGACATAATTCATACTTAATAACATCAAGAAAAATAATTTGGGGCCCAACATCTGCAGTTGGGTTCTGGGAACGGGATCCAGCAGTTATGGTATCAGAGCAAGAGTGATAGTATTAAGTTTCTGCAGTTGGGTTCTGGGAACGGGATCTAACAGAGAGCAACTCAACTTCTTACAGGACAAACTGTTATATTCAATGGAAGATTTAGAGGAGTTTTCTTATTCCCTGTTTTATTGACAGTTCATTCAAAAAAAGGACATTATTGATCTTAATAGGTTTTCATAATGTTATCAATATCGTACTTTTGATTATTTTGCAATTTGTAGCTTACTTATAGGTTACAAAACCGATGTTGAATGAAAAAGTTAGAAGAAAGCCGCTTATAATTGATCCCAGTTAAGTTTCCAAGGATAGATCATCGAGCTATTGACATTAAAAGAAGCACTATATAGAAGGCAACCCATAGCTTGTTAATTCCATATTATTTCCTTTGACTTTTAGATAGTTTGAATTCTGTAGTTAGGTAATTTCGTTTCCAAACAAGGTTGGGAAGGCTTAGGACTTCGACATGAGTTATAGGATTGAGGAAGTAAGCAAAAGAGAGGTGAAAGAGATATATAAAGTTAAGAAAGGATCTAGGGAACATATAGAAGGACAAAAAAAGAAAAATAGAAATTAGTGGATGGCCTACGACAGGGTAAGATAATCCATGCGAATTTAAGCTAATTTTTACTATTTTATCCTTCCTTTACCTATATATTCATGTCACATCTCATTTTTTCATTCACTTTCATTTTAACTTTATCTCTCTAAGTTAGAATCTTCATTTTTCAAGTATGTCGTGCATTAAGCAATTAACAAAATGCAATCAATCATTAGGACGAAACCAAGTCTTGGGACGAGGACGAAGAAACAGGGCAATTGATTACAGAGCACCTTTTTGGTCTTCTCAAATGAGGAAGGTAACAACTTTCAATCTCTTCACAATAAGCAAATTATGGTTCCCAAGGCTTTTATTTTGAAACTTTAGATAGGCTTGAATTGAGAGACAAGGTCAAAAATTTAGCAAAGAGAATTCAATGGGGGAAGTTTATTCAATTTCAATGCCCAGTTTACGAAGAACTTACCTTAGAATTCTTCACATCCCTTCTATTCGAATCCAATAAACCTAGGGAATTATAGTTTAGGTTGCAGGGATGAGCTTATAAACTGAACGTCAAAATCATGTGCCACATGTGTGGGTTTCCCAAATCTTCCATTATCAATCAGTACAATGATTTTTGTGTTTCTTGCTATTAGAATGAGCTCACTAGGTTAGAGCAATTTGATGTCACAAATGCCCACAACAGCATCATAAGGACCCATGAGCACTTGTTATTGCACAAATTCATGTGTCAACTGGTTTTTGATAAATCAGAAACGAACAATTGTTCAACAAAGGAACTCTTCATATTGTGGTGCATGGATCACAACATTACAATGTGCACCTCCACACATATGCTGAATGCTATTGTTGCGACTCTGTGCAAGATGAGTAACAATTTAGGTATGGGGAATTTAGTTTTTGCCATTGCTAAGTATTATGGCTTGGACTGTTATGGTTATACTATCCATCTCCCAAACTTCCTAAATCATCATTGTTGGACCCCGAATTTTTTATATGATGTCATTAAGCATGAATTGTGTTAATTATGTGTTTATGCCTTAGTTTGATTAATTTGGGAGCATTAGTGGATAATTGAGGTTTATTTGAGCTTAATGTGGTTTTAAATAAGAATTAAGGGATAAAAAGATATGAGGGAATTTTGGGAAGTTTACTTAGGTTAGAGTGGTTTAAGCCTTGCTAAGAAGGGTAATTGGTCTTTTCCCTCCCATTTAGACTTAAGTATTAGAAAAGAAAGAAAGAAAGAAATAGAAGGAGAGAAAAGAAGAAGAAGAAAAGTTGTAGGAGAAGAGAAGAGAATAGGGTTTGCGATCCAAGAGATTTTCCGACGGTTTGAAACAATTTCTAGGTAAGTTAGTTTCTTGTAATCTTGTTTCAGCACGATTTAACCTTGGATTTGGGTTGAATGAAGTAGAATCGGTGGTTTTAGGGTTTTAGGGCAAAAATGGTTAGATTTCGTGGGTTGATGTGTTTATGACTGATTTTGAGTTGCCGCTGGGTTAGAAATGTAGTATAAGATATGATCTAAGGCTTAGGTGTGTTGCATTTGAGTTTGGGAAAGGATTGAAGTTGGAAAATGCTGGAAATCGAGTTTCGGAGTCATTCTCCAGGCCCGCACGTCTCGACGTGCGTATGAACACGCCGCGACGTGCACAGAAAGGGAGCAACGTCGCGACGTGCGCAGAAAGGGAGCAACGTCGCGGCGTGCGAATTAATATTCGCCGCGACGTGCGAGAGGGGCGACGTCGCGACGTGGGAAGAGGTATTCGCCGCAACGTACGAAGAGGTGTTCGCCGCGATGCACGCTTACGTGCACGCGTGCATTCACACCTAAGCCTTAGATCATGTCTTATACTACATGTCTTATACTCTTATTAACCTTACTCCATCATGTTAAGTTAATATTCTGAGTAGATTAATTATTTTTTGGTTGATTTGACATTCACAAAATTTTGGCACTATTGCTATAGAATGATGTTAATTATTTATTTGTTAAATTTATTTGTTTTACTTTTTTTATGGTTGATGCTCAATTCTTCCTATATAGGTTAATTGATTTTTGATCTAGAAGTCGAGAAGACAACTAAGGCCAACAGAAAAGCGAAAAAAATAAGAAGATCATTTGTATGCTTCAATGTCTTATTTTAAGGAATTAGACTGTGAGTTTGAATACCAAGAGGTTGAAGAGATGATTATTAAAGAGCCAATCAATGAAGAAAGGCCAATGGGTGAATGAACACAACAATGGACATTAAGGGAGTTAGCAACTCCTATTGTTAACTAATAACCTTTATGCATTGAATTCCCTAATATTAATGCACCCTTTGAGTTTAAATCTATTTTGATTCGCTTATTGCCTATTTTCTGTGGACTGTAGGTGAGGATCCCCACTAGCGTTTGAAGGAATTCCATGTTGTTTGTGTTAGAGTAGTGCCCTAAAGGCAATCCCCTTTAGCGCATTTTGTTCATAGTCATGTACAGACTTTATGAATAAATAAAGCAAGGCATATTTCATTTATTTGATGTTCATTTTATTATGAAATGATAGTGATCTTTAATCAAATTAATGAAGTCCTTGATACATGACATAGCATGAAGGAAATTATGATGCGATCATACTACCGAGATTCCTATTATGTGCAATTATGTCAAGATCTAAATTATCCTAGTCATAGGATTAATGAGATGGACATCATTAATCCGGATAGACTAGACATGTCAAACTCCTTGATTGGATCAAGCAAAGGATCTTAGAAAACCGTAAATATTGAGATATTTAGATTTGACATGTGGATGCTTACTAGTGGTAGTAAGTACATTGATGACTCGCTATGAGATCATCACATGGATGTCCTATACAAATGTCGCTGATAATCTCATCATAGCAATGGTGCAAGTATCCTTAGACTTGAGGTACTCAAGGATATCTTGGTACTTGATTTCGTACTTTGACTCCATTCCTTGTTGCCTTTCGAGAGGTCACTCATAGGGTGGTGATTGGGTGCACTGAGGTATTCAAGGTAATTGAGTAGCCAATAAAGGATTCACCACTTCGTGATAGCGAAGAGATACCCATGGCCTCTTATCGGGATCATTACTTTGAAGTGTCCGCACGGAGCATACATATGTCATGAAGATGGTCTTCATGGACATATAAAGTAATGAGTCCTAGGACGAGAACCGATTACACTTGGACTAGATTTGATCCGATCGGCCTAGTAAGAGTTGACACATTGCCCATACTCAAACCAAGTGGGGTATAGCATGGTGAAAGGACGAATTGCACAAGAATTGTCTATGGAAGGGTTCGTGATATGGTTTCATTAGTCAAACCAATTACTTTCCGGTCAATTGGGGTCATGATGTGTTGCTAGATACCGCCATGACTTGCTCAGATTAAGTGTTAATCTAAGTGACCAACATAACCGGAACCTAATGGGTCACACGCATAAGAGTGACTCGGAGAATCAGTAAAATAGTTTGGACGGAGATCCGATATCGGAGAGCAATAGGATTAAATGGATCCCGATGAGATTGGGATATGTCCCGATGAGATCGTGATATCGACATATCTTTGAAAACCATTTCCCGCGATCTTTCACGGGGGGAATGTAGGGGTCAGTAGAACCAACCCAGTTTGACTGGACCTCTTCAGCAAATATATATATATTAATTAATTAAGAATTAATTAATTATATATATATATGTTGAATTTCGGTGGAATCAAAATGGTGGAGATGAAATAAGTTTGAAAAGTCAAACTTAATGATCATTTAGCATTTTAAGGCATTTTTTATGCCATCTACGTGGATGCCCATCCACAAGCCTTTCATATGTGTTTTAACTCATTAAAATACATATTAGAAGGTATGAAAGTAGCTTGCACGGTTATGGAAGGAGTAGAATCGAAAATGCTTAAGTGTTAAGCTTTGAAAACTTTGTTTTCATCTTCTTCATCTCTTCCATTCAACTTGGCTTCTACTTTCCAAGGCTCCACCAAGATCATTTCATTTGCTCTCCAAGGCTAAGGTAAGAGCTAGCACTCTTTTCTTTAGTCTAGCTATTCCCGGGTCAAAAGAGTTTGTCCCGGTTAGGTTTTCCGACCTCTGCGTGAATACCGTTAGAGGCGGTCTCCTTTGGTCGTTATGGTTTGATTGTTTGTACTTACACATGGATCCTGGCTTTCGGGAATGTCCCGGGACTCAAAATTTTAAATTCCGCACTGTGTTCATGTGATGAACACCCCGGGATTTTCCTACAGTGGTATCAGAGCCGCTTGTGTTGTATAAACAGTCGAAATGATAACTAGGTCGGAGTTCCTTTGTGAATTGAGCAGTGTGGCATGCTGCTTCTGTGAATTTCGAAATCAGTATAGACTTAGGGTTTTCGAAATTTTCTTGCATATACCTTCTCATAAGATGTTGCTGAATGTGTCTATAAAAGGAAAAAATTTATCGATGTCGTTTGATATGTTTTTGCTATTTAATTCCCTCAAGTTTCGGATGCTGTCTTGTTGAACGTTTCTGAAATAGGTATGCTTGTAAATTCGAGAATAAATTCTGGAAAAAAATTTTTTTTTGGATTGGTTTTCACCGACATGTCCCTAATATGTTTTTGAATGTCTCTGTGGATGGAAAATTGTTTTCAAGGTGATTTACTATTTATTTCCGAATTACTTGTGTGCTGATGGGAATGTCTGTGTTGGAGAACACAGATTCTGTTTCGCTAGATTGCTGAGGTTCAATGATTTTTGTGGAAATAAATCCTGAAAATTCATGGAGCATGTTGGGAACATGTTTTCACCTCTGTAATTTTCTCAGTATTTATTGAAAGTGTTTCAATAGTCATTTTGAGCAAAATGTTGAGCTTAGCAGTTTTGAGAAAGTTGCTGGGTCTATTTTGTTTGGAATGATTGGTTGTGTTATTTTCAGTTCCAATGCCTTGAATAATTTTTATAGTGATTAAAAATGTGTTATATTGATGTGGTATGCATTCCAAGTTGAGATTCTTGAATTTAGGTTTCCAATAATTTTTGGATGTCGAATAGGTCACTTTAGCGTCTCGTTAGCTTATTCCGTTATCTTGGTTATTTTGGCCGTCGCAATTTTTGTGACAAGTGCCGGAGTAATCTTGATAACGTGTAGCCTACCTAGAGATACTTAGCATGATTATTTGGTGTCCTTGAATTATGTGGAAATCTAGTGATTAATGGTGGATTAATCGGTTTCAAGGTTTTCATATATAGTTAGACTATATGGCATGTATGTTTCAATGAAAATGTTTCATTAGCACATTAATATAAAGGATAATATACTTGGTATATGGTATTGTGAATTGGAAATGCACGGATCGAGAATTAGCCGATTAGAGAGCATTTCCTGTGCAGTAGTCGACTGGGTCATGCATTGTTGATGCCCTAGTCGACTAAGACTCGTGATAGTCGATCGACATCTATATCACACCAATGACTATCACTTGTGTTAGTCGACTGGTAGGTGCATGTATAGTCGACTGGCATTCTTGTTAGTCGACTAGCACAGGTACAGAAGCAATAGTCGACTGGCATTATTGTTAGTCGACTGAAAGCATGCAAACATGGGATGATTTCGGTATGAATTCAATGTGATTGATGCAATGCCCTAAATCGACCATATAGTCATGGTGACTATGATCCTTGGATGAGATTAGAAAGATGAGACCTAAAATCCTCAATTTAAATATGAAAACTAACGCCTTCCATTAATATGGTAAGAACCAGAGTTCTTATAGGGTTGAGTTGTTGGGCAAACTCAAGCTCGCCTCTATACGGATATGTTGAACCATGAAAATGAGATTTTCGGATTAATGGGTCGGTTTTCCTAGGCGTTGATTTGTTGGGCAAACTCATGGTCAACGTGGACAGAGGCGAAATTGGTAGTGTACATCGATGTACACACATCGTTGTTGATAACCCAATGTATGTGCATACATCAACTGTTGATAGATCGGGCGATAGTTGCATTTGAGATGCAATTGGTATGTCCGATACCCACCGATTGACCTAAAGTGGCTTGTTGGGCAAACCCAAGGTCATTCTTAGTAATGTCTGATATCGACCCACCAGTCAATGTGCCATTTTGTTTCTTGGATTCATGATGAGGGTTATGGATTCTGCTGAAACTAGTGGGAGCTATATGTATGTCATTTAAGTCCTTATGGTCATACATTTAATTCTATTCTAACTTTCTTTCTCTCTACGCTTAGGTTGGTTGAAGATGTCGACCGGTGTGAATCTTCGCGCTTTAATGGACACAAAAATTAATCTGGACCAAATTTTCGATTGGTCGCGTAATCGAGAATTGTTCTCGGATCCGAGGATCTAGGATATATCCTTGATTTTCCGCTTCGGATCCACTTCTCAAGGAGCTTCGATGATGATCGAAGGCATATCGAAGCATCTAAAAGACGGTGACATAGCCACCGCATTATGCTTGCATCGATGTCACCGAGCTGCGATAAAGACGAGTCTATGGATGCTCACACGATAGTGTTTCATCTTAGAGAGTTGTTTGATGAGCAAGCACGGTCCGAACGGTTCGAGACCTCAAGGTTGCTCTTTACAACGAAGATGACTCTCGGTTCATCTGCAGGCAATATGCATCAAGATGAATGGCTATATTGAGAGGTTGGCCGATTAGGTTTTGTGATGGATTCGAGTTAAGTATAGACTTAATTTTGTTGGTTTGTCGATAGTTATTCACGGTTTGTGTTGAACTATCGAATGAACCAAATATCCACCACAATTCCCGAGCCGATCATCCGCCAAGACATGCAGTAACAAGTCAAGCAAGATAGCAAGCGTTGTTATTGGTGGATTCTTCTTCCTCTGGTTCCAAGAAGAGGAAAAGAAGAAGAAAAAGGCTCGAAGTCGAAAGGAAGTGCAGCGAAAGGCAAGAAGAAGACCAAAGAGATCGCACCAAAAGGTACCGCTTCCATTGCGGTAAGACCGATCATCGGAGGCGAATCGCAAAGTTTATCCGAAGAACTGAAGCGAAGAAGGCATCGATGCCTCGACTTCTTCAGTATGTTTGTCATTGAGGTTAATCTGCTTCGATCATAACATATGGGTATTAGATACGGTTGTGGCTCACACATATGCAATGATATGCGGGGCCTCGTGGGATGAGGGTACTCATAAAGGGAGAAATGGACTGCGTGTTGACAATGGAGCAAGGTTCTTTGCATTAGCCGTAGGGACTTATGTTTTGACACTCCCAGTGGGCTTGTACTTAACTTGGATGAGTGTTATTTTGTACCGTGTTAACAAAGAACATATTGTCTGCATTTCTTGTTTAAATAGAGCTGGTTTCCATTTGTCTTTTGGTAACAATGGTTGTTCTATTAGCTCAAATGGAATGCTTTATGGTACTTGGTACATTATGCAATGGTATTTACATATTAGATATGTCACATCCGGTTATGAATGTCAATGACGCTAAAAGACATAAAAGAGATATTTTAAAATCAACTTACTTATGGCATTGTCGCCTTGGCCATATAAATGAGAGACGATCGCTAAGCTCCACAAGAGTGGAAGTTTAGGTCATTTGATTATGAATCATATGACACATGTGAATCTTGTTTGTTAGGCAAGATGACTAAGTTACCTTTAAGGGAAAGGGTGAACGAGCGATCGGATTATTAGACCTAATACATTCGGATGTATGTGGTCCGATGTCCATCCATGCCGAAGTGGTTGTCGTTACTTCATTACCTTTATCGATGATTATTCTCGATATGGGTACCAGATTCGATGAGATACAAATCAAGCGTGAAAAGTTCAAACAATTCGAAATGAAGTAGAAAACCAACTTGGGAAAAGTATTAAAACATTACGATCCGATCGTGGTGGTGAATACTTAGACCAAGAGTTTTGGATTATCTCGTAGATAATGGATTTTATCTTAGTGGACTCCTCCTTACACACCACAGCATAATGGTGTGGCAGAAAGGAGAAATCGAACCTTGTTGGACATGGTACGATCAATGATGGGCTTTGCACAATTGCCAAAATCCTTTTGGGGGTATGCGCTGAGACAGTTGTTTACTTGTTAAACTGAGTTCCATCAAAGTCAGTTGATGTTACTCCATATGAGATGTGGACTAACAAGAAACCTTATCTTTCTCATTTGAAAGTATGGGGTTGTCCTGCTTATGTAAAGCGGACGCAGTCAGATAAGTTTGAAGCAAAATCTGACAAGTGTTTGTTCGTAGGATATCCTAACGAAACAAGGGGATATCAATTCTACCTTGCTGAGGAACAAAAGGTGTTTGTTTCAAGGCATGCTGTCTTTTTAAAGAAAGAGTTTTTTTAAAAGAGGACGAGTGGGAGCAAAATTGAGCTTGAAGAAGTTCAAGATGCTCGAGCAGACGTAGATCAATCGCTCGAACTCAAACTCAGAACTCATATGGATGAGGTAATAGCTCAACCTTCTACTACACACGAAATTGTGAGGTCAAGTAGGATACGCCTGCTCCCGAGAGATATGGATTTCGTAAGTGAACAGAATGACGATTGCTCATAGAGGATGATGAGCCTACTATCTATGAAGAGGTTCTCAAGAGTTCGAGTCCGAAAAATGGCTTCGTGCCATGAAATCAAATGGATTCCATGTATGAAAACCAAGTATGGACTTTGGTTGATGCACTGAAGGATAAAACCTATAGGGTGCAAATGGGTTTTCAAGAAGAAAACCGACATGGATGGTAATGTGATTACCCATAAAGCGAGGCTTGTGGTTAAAGGCTTTCACAAAGACAAGGAGTTGACTATGACGAGACCTTTAGTCCAAGAGCAATGCTTAAATCCATTAGATACTCCTAGCCATTGCCGCCATTATGATTATGAGATATGGCAATGGATGTGAAGACGCTTTCCGAATGGAAATCTAGGCGAGGATGTGTACATCACACAACTCGAGGGCTTCATTTCACGATGGCGAAAAGGTATGCAAGCTTCGTAAATCCATTTATGGATTGAAGCAAGCATCCAGAGTTGGAATATCCATTTTGATGAGACAATCAAAGAGTTTGGTTTCACAAAATCCGGATAAACACTTGTGTGTACAAGAAGGTTAATGGAGCTCGCGATCGTATTCCTTGTGTTATATGTAGATAACATATTGTTGCTAGGAAACGATGTCTTAATGCTCTGATCTGTAAAAATTTGGTTGTCCAAACAATTTGCCATGAAAGACCTTGGAGAAGCAACTTATATCCTGGGATAAAGATTTATAGAGATAGATCAAGAGGTTGCTTGGTCTTTCACAAATCAACGACATAGACAAGGTGCTAAAGAGGTTTAGCATGGAGCAATCCAAGAGAGGGTTTCTTTCCATTGTTCATGGGATAACACTCTCGAAGTCCATGTGTCCTCGGACGCAGGATGAGAGGATGCGTATGAATATGATCCCGTATGCATCTGCAGTAGGATCTATTATGTACGCAATGCTATGTACGAGACCAGATGTATCATATGCTCTAAGTATTACGAGCAGATACCAATCGGATCCTGGTGAGGGTCACTGGGTGGCTGTCAAGAATATCCTAAAGTACTTGCGAAGAACTAAGGATGTTTTCTTGATATATGGAGATGGAAGTCTCCAAGTGAGCGGGCATACAGATGCCAGTTTTCAATCTGATAAGGACGACTCCAGGTCCCAATCAGGTTACGTTTTCACACTAAATGGCGGAGCAGTCAGTTGGAAGAGTTCCAAACAGGAGACGACTGCCGATTCAACGACCGAGGCAGAGTACATTGCCGCATCAGACGCAGCAAAAGAAGCCGTTTGGATCAAGAAGTTCATTACTGAACTTGGTGTGGTTCCTAGCTGTGATGGACCCATACTGCTTGTATTGTGACAACAATGGAGCTATCAGCAGTAAAGGAACCAAGGTCTCATCAACGGTCCAAACACGTATCCACCGATACCATTTGATTCGGAGATCATTGCTCGAGGTGATGTCCCGATAGAGAATTCCACAGAGCGAATATTGTCGATCCGCTGACAAAGCCATTATCACGTAAGAATTTTGATTCTCATGTACTCGCTTATGGTATTAGATACCAAGGCGATTGGCTTTAGGTCAAGTGGGAGATTGTTAGAGTAGTGCCCTAAAGGCAATCCCTTTAGCGCATTTTGTTCATAGTCATGTATGCACTTTATGAATAAATAAAGCAAGGCATATTTCATTTATTTGATGTTCATTTTATTATGAAATGATAGTGATCTTTAATCAAATTAATGAAGTCCTTGATACATGACATAGCATGAAGGAAATTATGATGCGATCATACTACCGAGATTCCTATCATGTGCAATTATGTCAAGATTCAAATTATCCCTAGTCATAGGATTAATGAGACCGACATCATTAATCCGGATAGACTAGCACATGTCAAACTCCTTGATTGGATCAGCAAAGGATCTCGTAAAACCGTAAATATTGAGATATTTAGATTTGACATGTGGATGCTTACTAGTGGTAGTAAGTACATTGATGAGCTGCTATGAGATCATCACATGGATGTCCTATACAAATGTCGTTGATAATCTCATCATAGCAATGGTGCAAGTATCCTTAGACTTGAGGTACTCAAGGATATCTGGTCTCGATTCGCACTTTGACTCCATTCCTTGTTGCCTTCCGAGGTCGCCATAGGGTGGTGATTGGGTGCAACTTGAGGTATTCAAGGTAATTGAGTAGCCAATAGAGGATTCACCACTTCGTGATAGCGTAAGAGATACCCATGGCCTCTTATCGTGATCATTACTTTGAAGTCTCTGGCGCCGAGCATACATATGTCATGAAGATGGTCTTCATGGACATATAAAGTAATGAGTCCTAGACGAGAACTGATTACACTTGGACTAGATTTGATCCGATCGCCTAGTAAGAGTTGACACATTGCCCATACTCAAACCAAGTGGGGTATAGCATGGTGAAAGGACGAATTGCACAAGAATTGTCTATGGAAGGGTTCGTGATATGGTTTCATTAGTCAAACCAATTACTTTCCGGTCAATTGGGGTCATGATGTGTTGCTAGATACCGCCATGACTTGCTCAGATTAAGTGTTAATCTAAGTGGCCAACATAACCGGAACCTAATGGGTCACACGATAAGAGTGACTCTGAGAATCAGAAATAGTTTGGACGTAGATCCGATATCCGGAGAGCAATAGGATTAAATGGATCCCGATGAGATTGGGATATGTCCCGATGAGATCGTGACATCGACATTCTTGAAACCGCTTCCGCGATCTTTCGCGCCGCATGGGGCCTTGAGAGGCCGGTAGAACCAACCCAGCTTGATCGACCTCTTCAAAATATATATATATTAATTAATTAATTAAGAATTAATTAATTATATATATATATGTTGAATTTCGTGGAACCAAAATGGTGGAGATGAAATAAGTTTGAAAAGTCAAACTTAATGATCATTTAGCATTTTAAGGCATTTTTATGCCATCTACGTGGATGCCCATCCACCAAGCCTTTCATATGTGTTTTAACTCATTAAAATACATATCAGAAGGTATGAAAGTAGCTTGCACGGTTATGGAAGGAGTAGAATCGAAAATGCTTAAGTGTTAAGCTTTGAAAACTTTGTTTTCATCTTCTTCATCTCTTCCATTCAACTTGGCTTCTACTTCTCCAAGGCTCCACCAAGATCATTTCATTTGCTCTCCAAGGCTAAGGTAAGAGCTAGCACTCTTTTCTTTAGTCTAGCTATTCCCGGGTCAAAAGAGTTTGTCCTGGTTAGGTTTTCCGACCTCTGCGTGGATACCGTTAGAGACGGTCTCCTTTGGTCGTTATGGTTTGATTGTTTGTACTTACACATGGATCCTGGCTTTCAGGAATGTCTCGGGACTCAAAATTTTAAATTCCGCACTGTGTTCATGTGATGAACACCCCGAGATTTTCCTATAGTTTGCTCATCAATGAAGATACAAGGAATTACAGAAGAGCAAATCAAGCTTTAAAGCTTTTTCGTTTTTGTTGGTCGACAAGCCCAAGAACTGGCTTTATTATTTGCCATCTGGGTCCATAATAACTTGGAATAAATTGGAGAAACAATTCCTAGATAAATTCTTATTGGCTTCCGATTAGGAAAGATATTTGTGGAATCTGATAATTCAATGGAGAGACACTGTACGAGTATTAGGAGAGATTCAAACAATTATATGCAAGTTTTCCTCAACATCGTATTCTGAACCAAATGCTTATCCAGTACTGCTGGTGACATCTTTTCTACTTTAATACAAGGGTTAATGTTGTGTTCCTAACCTATGGAATTCCACCAATTCTTAAGTAACAAAATTATGAAGATCAAGTTAAAGCTATGAAAATAACTAAATAGCTAATCAGAATCTTATAAAATAATCAATCTAAAAAGAAAGCTAATGATTGGGTTCCCTCCTAATTAACGATTCTTTATGAGTCTTGTAGTTGAAATTTTTAGGAATACCCCTTTTTTTAACTTGTATTTATAATTAGCATTTTCCACTATTTGTCACACATAAAAGTTTAATAGCCTACAAATAAGTCGCATGTTGCAAGATAATAAGGACATAAGGTACCAAATAAATAGAACAAATTAACTCCATTAATGTCCTTTTTAGTAATAAACTATCAATATAACAAGGAATAAAAAACCCTAGATTTTTAATTAACTTTGACATTTTGTTATGCGGGAAGTAGGAGCCCTTTATACTTAATATGACTGTCGATAATTCCTTAATAACCTCCTAATTTGGCTCCTCCTCTTCATCTTCCCCTTTCTCCTTAACCTTGTTTTATTAAGTAGTAGCTTCCTCATTTTCTTTAACCTCTTTCTTCTATGTTGAATCTTCTTCCTTTTATTTTGAATTGCAACATCCTCCATGTGTTAAGCTCTCTTCACTTTAGACAATTAATGTGCCCATATAATCCCTCAAGTTTAACTTGTGTATTTGGATGACAAAAATTAACTCTTAAAGTTTATAAAGGGTAGCCTCTTATAAAGAAATGCCTTTCACGAGAACATCTCTAAAGCGCTCCTTTTTCTCTTATTGCTATTGTTTTAGAAATCTATATGAAGCATGATTGTTCCATGCATAATCATAATAAATTTTCCAATGTGGATTATAAAAATTCTCATATGGGGTTTCCTAAGGCCAGTTCTCCTCAAAATTTAAATGCTTCAATTTATAGTTTGATGTTTGATATTCAATATTAGGTTAATTGCCTATACAATTGTCATAGTACGACATGGATATCAATTAAGCTACTAAATACATGTCACCATGCCTCTCATTCCAAGTTTCCAAATCTTCCATAAGTGATTGTTGAGCAAGTTTTACCTAATATAAAACTCTTCATCTGTAAGTATGTTGATAGTAAACTTATAATAATTGAGATATCGATCCTACAAGGAATTAAGTAAAACTAAATGAACCTAACTTTATCTAAGGTTGTGAAATATGATTTGAGAGAAAAAAATTCAGAAATTAAAAAATTAAAAAAAAAATGAGCATTAAACCACTTAATAATTGAGTTGTCACAATAAAATAAGGATGATCAAGTATGTAATTATAGTATTTTTCTGTCGCCATTTTGCTTCCTTAACCATTTTTTATCAATTTGGTGTCGATCCTAGATTTTCAAAGGGTTTGATCATTTTCTTTCAAGATCTAACCAATAAAACCTAATTAATTATCCCTAATTGATTCTAAAATTCTGTATTTGCAATCTCTCGATCCACAAAAGCAACCTAATGTTTTCAACTAGTTCCTAAGCAATCTATCAGATAATTGAGTTCTTACACTAGATCTCTCTTCATATGATTAATCAATTTGATATTTATGTAACTTATTAGGTCATTAACTCTCATTACCTAATTAATCAGATAACTATTGATTCACTCTCAATTTATTGCGGATGTATAAGCAAACACAAATATAACAACACCCAAAACATTGCCTTGAAATAAAAAATGCAACTTACAAAATGAGCCAACAACAAATACTAATATGAAATTAAAACATCATTGATGTGTAGAACATCTTCCAATCTAGTTTACACATCAAGTTTAATGAAAATAACAAAAGAAAAGAAAGAAAAACTTTATTTGGAGTTGAATTTGCAAATCCAAGAAATGTTAGATAACTGATGCTCAATGCCCTTTTTGGAGTCGTTTTGTTTTTTTATACTTTGGGGTTAATTTTAGAGCTTACCCAGGTCATTTTGTTCCTAAAATAGCCGTAAAACATCAAAAGATATGAAATAGTTCACATATGGAAGGTGTCTATCACAACCATGATAGGGGTATCACGACCATGATTGGTGATGGATCCATACTTAGTTTATAAAGAACATGAATTTGTGGAATTTCAATACAGATTACCTATCTTCCACCACTCTAAAATCTATCATTAAGATGAGAGACATGACGAGAATACATTTTATTCACCTTATTGGAAATGAATAAATCACATTTTCTTGGTTTGATAATTGGTCATCTATTAGTCCTCTGGATAAATTGAATGAAGTTTATTCTCAATCCTTTTTGGATCACATATTTTTATAGCTCAGACCCTCACAATAAGGGATCAAATTATTCTTACTCCAATTCCTATTTCATTGAAGACTGAAATTATGTAGACTTGTCTCAACTTGGATAATGAAATAATAATTTATCCCACCTTTAATGGTGAATTAACTAATTAGTCCTACAGACATGTTATGGAAAAATCTACTTACACTTTCATTGACTAATATGGCTTGGTTTTGTCATCAACATCCTCAAGCTTCAACAACTTTATGGCTTGCCATACTAAATAGGTTAGCTACTGTCGACATAATTTCAAAATTTATATACCTTACTAATTAGTTCATTTTATACAAAAGAGTTATGGAAACTCCATACTACCTATTCTTCAAGTGCAACTAGTTATCATCATTTGGAAGGCTTTATCACAAAAATGTTTGATTATTGAAGGTCTAAAGGACTTAATCCAAATCAACGAGTTGTGCATTGATATAAGATTCTATAGTAAAATGTCTAGATGATGCTATTGTATTTCCTTATCCTTTCTAGTCACTAATATATAAGATGGAAGGAACAATCATATTTTTTATAAAAAAAGCCTCTCTAACCATCAATTTAGCTACCTAATAATGCAAAGGATTAGAACTCATATTCATATTCATATATATAGATTTGGATTTGCATTTTCTTATCTCATATAGAAGAGTATGCCTTTTATTTGTTGAGTTATTTCTCAATTATGATAGAAGTGTAACCTTATGGTTAGCGTTTTGCCCTTATAATCTCTATATTGGCATACAATAACATTGTTTTCTTGTTTGCCTTTTATGGGTTAATTTGATTCTACCTTCTTAAAAAAAATCCTTAATATTAGTACTTCACAATTTCAATAAGAGATCAAATATAATAGTTAAAGTCTGCAAAATCAAATAGGCCATATTGCAACTATAACTAGTCAACTAAAAGAATAAAGTTCATGGAAATTACCCTCATAAATGATTCTAAATCAAAAATAAAATAATTTCAATTGTTTTAAGGAGTGTTAAAGAGATTAAAATGTCAATAAAAATTCCTTTTTTGGTTTTTGAAGTAAGAGAAAGAAGCAAAATGCCTTTACAAATTAGAGTCTTTCTAATTTGAGGATGGGAATATTCTTAATAATAATAAAAAATTACTTAGCGAAGTTTCCTAACCTATATAATTATAACACAATATTCCTTTTCCTTAGGCTTTAGTAGTCTTAAAATTTTGATTGATATTTAGACTTATAAAAGAATTTTTTAGATGCAAGGTAAATATTTTCCTTTTATTTTAATAAAAAGAACCTCATTATGCTAAATTCTTAAAAGAACTAACTTAAGAAGGCAGAAACTTAAAGGATGTGAGAAAATGAGGGTTAAGAAGAATGTCTCTATAATCAGTGAAAAAAAACTTCCTATAAAGTGCAAAGATGTAGGTGCATTTATAATTCTTTGTAAAGAACCTAAAATATAATTGATAAGGTTATAATGGAAGTGGGATCATCTATTAATCTCATATGGAACTTGGTGAATGTGCATTGATTACAGGAGGATCAATAAGGTGACATTGATAAATAAATATCCTCTGCCTCAAATAGATGACTTATTTGATCAGTTGCAGGGGGAAATGGTCTTCTTTACGATCGATCTCAGATTTGGCTACCATCAACTCAGGATTAAGGAGTCTGATGTGAGCAAGACAGCGTTCAGAACACGGTATGGCCATTATGAGTTTTTGGTTATGCCTTTTGGACTGACCAATGCTCCTGCTGCTTTTATGGATTTGATGAACATGATTTTTAAGGAGTTTTTGGATCGGTTTGTTATCGTGTGAGGGAGAACATGAGGAGCATTTGAGGATTGAATTGCAGAGGTTGAGGGAGAGAGAGCTTTCTGCCAAATTCACTAAATGTGAATTTTGGCTTCGTGAAGTGGTCTTCTTGGGTCACATTATTTCTGAGAGTGGGGTGCATGTGGACCTAAAGAAGATTGAAGCTATAGTGAACTGGCATGCTTTGACGACAGTGACTGAGGTAAGGAGCTTTCTGGGTTTAGCAGGCTATTATAGGAGATTCATGGAGGGATTCTCCATCATTGCCGCTCCTTTGACTAAATTACTGAGGAAGAACTAGAAGTTTGTCTGGAGTGATGAGTGCCAGCAGAGCTTTTAGGAGCTCAAGCACAGATTGAGTAGTGCACCAGTTTTGGCTTTGCCTACAGGAGAGGGGAGTTATACTGTGTATAGTGATGCTTCCAGAAAGGGGTTGGGATGTGTGCTTATGCAGGGAGATAAGGTAATAGCATATGCCTCACGGCCGCTAAAGCCTTATAAGGTGAATTATCCAACCCATGATTTGGAGTTAGTAGCTGTGATCTTTGCCTTGAAGATCTGAAGGCATTATCTGTATGGAGTGCAAACCAGGATCTTTACAGATCACAAGAGTCTCAAATACTTGTTGAGTCAGAAGGAGTTGAATTTGAGACAGAGAAGGTGGATTGAGCTGCTCAAAGAATATGACCTGTTGATTGAGTATCATCCAGGTAAGGCCAATGTAGTTGCAGATGCCTTGAGTAGGAAGTCTTCTATATCATATGTGCAGATAGTCTATCTGCCGCTATTGGAAGAAATGACTAAACTCATAATCATTCTTAAGGTGGAGGAGTCTGATTGCATGATTGCCACTTTTTGGGTGAGACCGATCCTCAGGAAAAAAGTGAGAGAGTTGTAGGATCAGGATGCAGAACTGGGTAAGCTGCGGGAAGAGATTTAGAAGGGTAAGAAGTCTGATATGATGGTGAGTGATGATGGACTCCTGACAGTCGGGAATAGGTTATGTATTCCTGATGTCAAGGAGGTGAAGGATGAGATTCTGGATGAGGCGCACAATGCGCCTTATGCTATGCAACCAGGAAGCACCAGGATGTACAACGATCTTAAGGAGCATTTCTGGTGGAGAGGTATGAAGAAAGATGTGGCCGAGTATGTGAGTAAATGTCTGGTGTGTCAGCAAGTCAAGGCTGAACATCAGGCACCTTCAGCCCAGTTAAGGCCCTTATCTATTCCGGAGTGGAAGTGGCAGAGGGTGACTATTGATTTTCTGATGGGATTGCCCAGGACCACTAGGAGGCATGATGCCATATGGGTGATTGTGGATAGATTGATGAAATCAGCCCATTTTCTAGTAATCAGACAGACAGTTGCTCTGCATGTGCTAGCCAAGAAATATATTGATGAAGTTGTGAGGTTGCATGGGATCCCGGATTCGATTGTGTCTGATAGGGATCCTCACTTTACTTCGAGATTTTGGGGCAGTTTGCAGGAGGCTTTGGGTACTAAGTTGAGTTTCAACACTACTTTCCATCCTCAGACCGATGGTCAATCTGAGAGGACCATTCGGACTCTTGAGGGAATGCTCAGGGCTTGTGTGATGGATTTTAGAGGAGCATGGGATGAGCACTTGCCTCTGATCGAATTTGCCTACAATAATTCGTATCATTCGAGCATTCAGATGGCGCCGTATGAGGCTCTGTATGGGAGGAGATGTAGGACTCCAGTGTGTTGGGATGAAGAGGGAGACAGGAAACTTTTGTGCCCAGAGTTGATACAGATGACCGTGGATAAGGTCAACTTGATAAAACACAGACTAAAGGCAGCTCAGGACAGGATGAAGAGTTATGAAGATGCCCATAGGAAAGAGATGGAGTTTGAGGTTAGTGAGAAAGTTTTTCTCAAGACATCTCCTTGGAAAGGGATTTTGAGATTTGGAAAGAAGGGTAAACTGAGTCCGAGGTATGTGGGGCCTTATGAGATTTTGGAGAGAATTGGTCCGTTGGCCTATAAATTAACATTACCTCTGGAGTTATCACAAATTCATGATGTGTTTCATGTTTCTATGTTAAGGAGATATCGATCAGATCCTTCTCATGTCATTCAAGCTGATGAAGTTCAGTTGAGTGATGACTTGAGTTATGAAGAGCTTCCAGTGCAGATTTTAGATAAAAAAGAAAAGGTTCTTAGGAACAAGATGGTACAACTAGTCAAGGTCTTGTGGAGGAACCATTCAATGGAAGAGGCCACGTGGGAGCCATTGGAAGCTATGAAAGAGAAGTATCCCCATCTCTTCAGTATGTCAGGTACGAATTTTGAGGACGAAATTCTTTTAAGAGGGGGAGAAATGTTGGACCCCGATTCGCATTAAGCATGTTTAATTTATTTTGAAGCTTAGTTTGCAATTTCCTTTTAGTTATAAGAATTTGGGATGTTTAGTTAATTGGGGATATTTAGTTAAAATTGGAATTTTAATAAGTTACTAGACTTTTAAAAAAAATTAGGAAGGTGTAAGGGCAATTTAGGAAGTTTGCATATGTTTTTAAGGTTAAGGGCTAAGAAGGAGGGCTAAATTGGTCTTTTTAGCTTAAGTAAAACAATAAGAAATGAAAGCAAATGGGCTAGGGTCGTAGGAAGTATATGGGAGTCACAAAATTTTGAGGAATTAAGGAAGGAAAGAAGCTTGTAGCCGTATGTGAGAAGACAAGAGGAAGAAATTTACTTATAAGAAGAGACTTAATGAAATGACGTAGTTTTGAGCTTAGGTTATTAAGTTTCTTAAGTCATTTTCTAGAGACCACCACCGAAACTACCAAAGCAAGGAAAATTTCGAAATTTAGAAGAGAAAAGAGAGGGAGACTTCGGTTGAACAAGAAGAAGAGAAGGAGCTTAGGTTTTTATGCTTTAGAAAGGAAGGTTTAAGAGTTTTTTCAAGAAGAAAGTGGAAAGGAAGGGTTAATCCTCCATTGGAGGCAAAAGAAGAAATTCGTGGGTTTCATATAGGTAAGAGGATTTTCGAAATTAGTTGGTTATTTAGATAGGTTTTGATGCTAATAGCTTAATTAAGGTATGGGTAAGGTTATATAGATTTGATTCCATGTTTTCCGTTCTTTAGTTTTGTCAATTTCGCTATCTCTTATTCATGTGGGAAAATTATGCTTAACGAAGGTCTAGAGAGACCATTGGAAGTAGAAGAGAGGCAAATTGATCAACCTCCAAGCTAAAGGATTTAAGGTGGGTAATTTTCTTAATAATTGAGTTAATAGGCTTATTAACGTTTTTAAAATAAAGGCTAATTATGCTTTCCAATGAGTTACAATTTTTGAATTAATTACCCTTTGTGAGGATTATGATTTTCATGAAGTGTCTTTTGTACGTAAGTTATGTTGGAAATATTTGTAAAATGTTTTGTTAAGTGAAAAAGATTTGAATATGTGAATTCAACAATTATGTGGAAACTATATGAAAGTGACATTTTGTAAGGGCCATTATGGCCAATGCTTTTAAATTGTGTTAATTATGTGATATGCTTGCTTTCATTGAGTTTGTGGTGGTCCCATAAGAGTAAGGTGCACCTGTCTACCCATAGGCTTCTCCCGCCTACCCGCTAGTGGCATTGGAGTTCCTCACGGACTCCTATAAGTCACGGCTACACATGACCGCTTCACGGAAATGTGTAGTACGTTCCGTTTCGGATCCACCAGAACCACTTCTGTTGTGATTTTGTCACATGCGATTTGTAATTTGTTTGATTTGATGACTTTGGTAGAGAGATTTGAGAAATTGAGAATTTTTTATCAATGTGATATTAATTTTGAAAGTAAATAGATTAATAATGTTTTTGCTTATTTCTCGTTTATTAAGTTGTTACCCACGGAGTCGTCAAACTCAACCCCCATTTCCCTTCCACAGGTGTCGAGCGAGAAATCGAGTCACCGCATCGGGACTAAGGCAATACTCCGATGCATTTTGCTTTTGAAGTCATGTTTTGAGAAAACAAAGCATTAGCTTGTTCTTTGTACTTTCACTTTTACCTTTTGGATGTAATCGGGCTAAATGCCCTCTGACACTTTATATTGACTTATTTCCATGTAAATATAAAAGTTTTGAATTTTAAATTTATCTTATGTATGTTTTCTAAAAATGTATTGTTGTATGGTTGAGAATGACAAAAAGAAAGAATGAGATTGTGTTACTTTATGGATTGAAAATGAGTAGATGCTTAGGAGTGAGGTTGCTTTATGGTTTAAGAAATGTTTAGAATCCTAGGAGTGTGTTGTTGCAATTGAAGATTGAGTTTTTAAGCAGGAAATGGACTTGGATTGAAGATTTGGCTAGTTACATTTTCAGGGGAGGTGCTGTCCAATTTTTCCTAAATTTGGGCAGCAACTTCACTTAGGTTTTAGAACCTTTTAGAGCTTGAATTAGTTTGGGTGGTCTTCTTTAAGAATGTTTTACTTGTTTAGAGCTTTCCAATGATGTATAATTGGTCAAATTTGGACTTAGGATGAAGAAGTTATGAGGTTGAAAAGATGACAGTTACTATTCATTTAGGTAGAGTTACTGTTTTATTGGATTTTATACAGGCAGTAATTTTGAGAGTGTTTTTACCTCTTTAAATGATTGAACTGATTTTTTTCTCCCTTCATGAAACTTGTAGATCATCCTTTCTTCTTTCTATTGATGTATACTATGCCTTATTTGGAGTTAGGAGAAAAAAGTTATGGGGGTTAGACCTAGTCCAGTTACTGTTCATTTGGCAATTTTGGACAGAACCTTTGGGAGGGTTTTTTACCCCTTTAGAGTTTGTTTTGGTTTATTCATCCTTCATAGAAAATGTAGATTATCTTTTCCCCTTTCCAATGAGGTATAATTTCCAAGTATTGGAGTTAGGAATAAAAAGTTATGAGGTTGGGAAAATGGCAGGTACTATTCATTTGGTCAAGTTACTGTTCCATTGGTAAATATATAGGCAGTAGCTTTATGAGTGTTTTTACTATTTTAAATGACTGAATTGATTTTAGCTCCCTTCATGAAACTTGTAGATCATCATTTTATATTTCCAATGAAGTACAATGTGACATTTTTAGACTTATGTGGTAAAAGATATGAATTTTCATACTTTTGGTATTGTGGAGGAGAATTTGAGTTTGGGCTGAAACTTTGAAGCAATTTTTGACCCCCTAAATGACCAAACTAGTTTTTCCATCCTTCATGGAAGTTGTAAAGCTTCCTTTGAGCTTTCTTTTGAGACCCAATTTGTCAATTTTGAAGTTTGGGAACAAAAGTTATAATTTTTGTAAATTCTGAAATTTTCCTACAGATCCAAATTTCATCCTTAGGCGTGTCCACGCCTAGTCTCTAAATTTTTTATACGTGCCCACGCCTAATCTCTGTGTTGGACCCCGATTTTTGAGTAAAAATAAGAAATATTCAAAAGTGGATGAGTTTATTTAAATGAAGTTAAATAGCAAGAAGTAAAAAGAGAAAGTGTGAAAATATGAGAAATTGTGAAAAAGTTGACTTTTTGGCCTTGGAGAGTTGACTCTTGATTTAGGCAAAAATTTGAGAAAATATGCTACATGAAACTTGTAGATTATGTCAAGAGCTTTCTGTAGCCATAAAGTTTGATATTTTTCGATATCGGGAGTGGAAGTTATGATCAGTCAAAGTTAAGTATGAAATTTATTTGAAGTTTGACTTTTGGGGTTGATAGTTGACTTTTGATCTAGGCCTAATTCGAGGCAATGATCAACGTGAAACTTGTAGCCTCTGTCGAGAGCTTTTCGTGGACATAAAGTTTGCTATTTTTCGATGTCGGGATTGAGAGATATGAATGTCGGAAGATATGCTTTGTTTTGAAAATGTTATTAAGTATAGATTTGCATGTGCTATATTTCGAGGCCACTCGTCGTATGGATTTAGTCTGAATTGGAGTAAGTGGTATTACTGAAAGTTGTAGCTTGTATGTCGATCTTTCCGACGCCATAAAGTTTGTAATTTTTGATATCGGAGTTAGGAGTTATGATTTTCGAAACCCATTTTGTTCTTGGGTTTTCAATCCGACCTTTTTGTAATCTTTTGTGCATAATTCCTTCATCCGACATCCGATTGACTCGATTCTTAAAGCGTTGAATTCCTAAGACAATTAAGTTCATTTTTATGAAGAATTATGATTTTTAGGAGATTATATGGAAAGAGATTGATTGAACCAAAGTAAGAGATGGGTTATAGGTTATAAATTGGATAATTTTCTGAACATAGTTCAGTATTTTGCAATTTTCGGGAGTTATACAATTCCGATTGAGGTGATTCTTGAGGAAAAATAAATTTAAGACATAGGGCTATAATTCTTGTGATGGGATCGAAATTTAATTTCATCCCTAAGATTGTCAAATTCTGGACTGAAGTTATGTTAAAGTTCAGTTTCGGATTTTGTGCAGGTCAGTTATTATTTCGGTCATAACTTCTTCGTTTTAGATCCGAATTGAGCGCCGTCGGTGGCGTTGGATTCGTATGATCTAGAGAAACAATTTTCATGAAGAAAGTTTGTCCAAATTATTTCGTTTAGATGTTGTAAATCAGGACGCAAGTTATCAGTTTTTCAAAATCCTGCACATGGGCAAACTTGGAAATAGGCTTAATTGAGGGCAAGATGGTAATTTGTGTTTCATTAAATGAAACACATAAGAGGGTGTCGTTTTAGCCTACAGAAACTTGGAGAATTCACGAAAATTCCAGAACCAAAGAGAAGAGATAAGAAAGAAAAGAAGAAAAGAATGGAGAGAAGGAAGTTTCGGTTGAAAGAGGAGAGAGCTCGTGACTTCAAGAACAAAAGGAGAAGAAAGAAGTCACGAAATCATCAAGGAGAAAAGAAGAGATGATTTCGCTGTCCAAAGGAAAGAGGAAGAGTTGTCTTCCATTTGAGCCAAAGGAAGAAGAAAGTCGTGGGTCATTCTCAAGGTAGGGATTTCAAAATCTCTTGGTTTTATCAGATGAGTTTCTCTTTTCGCTTGAAGATGGTGATTTGAAGAGAGATTCATGAAAGAATAAGGAAAGGGAATGGTTTTATCTTTCATTGAAGCCAAATTCTGATTTCGTGGGGTTGCATTTGGGTGAGAAGATTATTGAATTTTGTTGATTTTTTGATAAGTGTTGATGCTAAAGGTGGAGATAAGATATGGGTAAGGTTAGATGGAATGAATTTCATGTTTTCCTTGTTCTTAAAATTTCCAGCATGTTGCTCATTTGGTAATTCATGGTTTGTTGATTAATTAGATAGGTTTTGATGTTAATAAGTTAGTTAGAGTATAGGTAAGGTGATGTTAAATCAATTTCAAGTTTTCCCATTTTAAAGAAAATTCCAGCATGTGTATCATTGGTTAATTCATGGTTTTATGGATGAGTTTTGATACAAATTGCTTAGTTAAAGTATGGGTAAGATTAGGTGAGGTTATGTAGATTGAAATTCAAGTTTTCCAATCCTTGAAGAAAATTTCAGCATGTAAATTCATGGTTGTTTTGTAGAATGAAGGAAAGAGAAGAAGAAGGTTAGGGTTGTAAGCTTGAGAAAGGAAAGTTAAAGAGGTTTTAATGAAAAGAAGAAGGGATTTGAAAGTAGAAGAAAATCTGATTTGCTTGGTTTATGGATGAGTTTTGGTTGTTATAACATATAAAGATATAAGGAAAGTTAGGTTAGTTGAAATGGAAGTTTTCCATGCTTTGAAAATTTCCAGCATTATTAAGTCATGATTTTGTTAGAGTTTTGCCTTTTCCTTAACCATGGTGGTTTGAGAGTGCATATAAAGAAAAGGGAAGGTTAGATTAATTTCAAATGTAAGTTGTTCCATTCCTTGAAAATTTCAGCATGTATCTCTTATGTTAAATCATGGTTCTTTGTTAGAATTTTGTGCCTTGGTTTCAAGAATTCTTCAAGAAAGAATAAGAAAGAAAGGAAAAGGGAAAGAGGAAGGATTATTAAAAAAAATCAGATTTGGTGTGGTGTTTTTAAGGCATGAGATTCTTGGAAATAATTGATACAATTGAGATAGGCTTTGATGGTTATGGTTTAGGAAAGGTATAGGCAAAGTGAGATAGGGTTTTAGTCATGTTTTTCATTCTTTAGAAATTTCCAGCTTTGATATTTAGTGTTAATTAAGGTTTTGTATGCTTTGATTAAGGGCAATTAAGGCGTTTGGGGATTGAGGAAGGACATGTGGACCTATTGCAAAGCTTAAGGATTCAAGGTGGGTGATTTCTTAATACTTGAGATAATATGCATTAAAGTTTTTCTAATACATGCAAACTAATGTTTTCCACCAATGACTTAGCATGTTTGTATGACTTACTTTATGTGATGTCCTTCACTTATATGTGATATTCTTGAGTATGAATTTATGTTAGAATGGATTGTTAAATGGTTTGTAACATGAATTCCGATGCTTTGTAATATTTGAATTAGTTTTGATAATGATCTGATTTGAAAGCAATTTGAAAGTCAAATTTCGACAAGTGCCTTCGGGCGATCTGTTTGTTTTAAGCATGAATATGTGAATTGTATGGGTTTGGTTAGGTCCCCTCCGTAGAGTCAGTACTCGCTCTCCTCCGATAGCCTTCTCTCGCTGCTGCGCGTTAGTGGCTTAGAGTTCCGATTTGGACTCCCCTCATTTCACTGCCGCATATGACCGCTTATGCGGAATGTGCAAGACGTCTCTATTCGGACCGAAACCAAACCATTCTGAAATGTTATGTGCTGTTTGATATTTATTGGAATTCGGAGTAAAAAGTTATAAGGGTCGGAAATTGGCCGGTTACTATTCATATGGTCAATTACTATTCCTTTGGTCATTTTGCATTTTCTCTTATAACTTTCTCGCTCGCCTCCGATTCACCCAAATTCAACCAGTGACTTCTCATCAAGTGTCCTACCTTTCCTTGCAAAAATGTCCAATTGTTACCTTAATTGAATTTTGTCGGAATTAGCCTCACGTTTGTCTTGTTGATTTACCCTATTTGAATTATGCTTCAAGATGTTCGCTTGCTTCGCACTATGCCTTTCAAACCGATGTGCTTTTGTTTCCGCTTTTGTTTTGTTTCCTTCCGCCTTATACCTTTCGGTTCAAGTTGCGTTGGCTTCCGTTTCGTTTGTTTCTATCCTTTGTTATCCGATTCGACTCGTTTCAATCTATTTTGCGTTCGATTTCGAGCCTTCGATTTGCTTTGTAATTTGCTTCGGATACAATTCTTTAGTCTTGATTTTCATGTGCTTCGTAGTTTGTTTTCAGTATGTTTCTTCGTTTCTGTATGCTTTTCCTCCGTTCCGTTGAATTTACTTTTGTTTCGTTCTTCGTTTCGTTCTTCGGTTAAGACCCAACTCATAAAAATGGAGTTAAGATGAATAAGAAAAAAAAATTATATCGGGATTTTTCGGATTAGTCGAGATTTTCTAAGGAATCATGTAGGCGTACGAGGAAATCTGTATGATTAGTTGGGTTCCGAATACGGGATCCAACATTTATGGTATCAGAGCCAGGTTTGAAAGTGTTAAGTTTAAGTAGTTGGATTTCGAAAGCGGGATCCTACACTCTGAATATCCTCCTCTCAGTCTTTTGCCTGTAACTTTTTCGTTTGGCCTCTGATTTACTTGATTTTTGAAGCTTTGGTTTGCTAAGAAAAATTTTCTACCCCATTTTGGTAAAACTAGAGATTCAGATTTTTAGTGGGAATTTACAGACATTATTATAGAGAGTAAATTATGTGCCGGTTTTGTATATAATTCTGTTGTTGGGCGAGTTTGTGATCTATAGAGATTCGATTGTGATGATTTTTTATTCTATTTAACCTAGAGACATGGAATTTCATTTTAGCTTAGGAATCGGATTTAATTATGGGCCCTAAGCAGATAAATTTTATTGGGAGGATAATTAGGGTGAATTTGTCAAGAGCTGCTCGGATGACATTAAAATAATTTCGATTGAATTAATTTTTGTGGTGATGAATTCCTCCCTCGTGAGATGCACGTCCAGATGTCACGTAGGACGTCGGACACGCGTCTCACTAGGGAGGGGTTCCAACACTTAGCGCCTTTTAATGTTGGGCCCATGTTTTACGTATCGTGGCGAAGGCTCAATGGTAAGAGGCGTGCTACTAGAAAGCAACAAAATCGTGAGGTCAGGGGGTCGAACCCTGGCCAAAGCAGATAATACTGATTAGTGTTATGGTAGCGTGCAACCTTGAAGTACGCGTGGCCTCTTCGTCACGATACGCAAAACACGGGCCCAACAAATACCCTCCAAAACACGGAAGAGATATTGAATATTAAGGCTCATGGGCCATAAGCTAATGTAGCTTCTTCTTTTAAGCCCAAAGGTAAGGGCAAGGAAAAGAAGAAGGGTCCAATGAAAAAGAAGGCCCAAACAGGGGTCAAGGCCAAACACATGAAAAAGAAGGCCAAAGAGAACATCAAAGGAAAGTGTTTCTACTATGATGAGATGGGTCACTGGAAAAAAAAACTTTTCAGTCTACCTAAAGTCCCTCAAAAGAAAACAAGGAATGGGTTTCCTAAGTTTGTTAGGAACTAGAAATGTGGCAGATTTATCTACTTCTTAAATATTAGATTTAGGAGCCACTAACCATGTTTGTAATTCGTTGCATGGGTTCTTGCAAAGGAGAAGACTGCCTAAAGGCCAATTTCAAGTCAAGATAGCAGATGGCTCCTATGTTTCAGCAGAATCAGTGGGAGTAGTTATCTTGGATTTTCCTAATGGTCATAGGTTATATTTGGAGGATGTTTATTACATACCTATGATTGTAAGGAACATGGTTGTTAGGCCCAAAATTTTTTTATATTTAATTAAGCATGATTAGACTAATTAAGTAAGTTATGTTAGCATTAATTTAAGTTGACATCAATTAATAAATGTGATTAAATGAGTTAGATAGCATGTATTAAATGTGTTAGTTGATTTAAATGAATTAGAGGTAATTTAATGGGTTAAGTGGGCTTAAGTTAATAGGTCCAAATGAAATAGGAAAGAAGAGAGGATATAAATATGAAATGGGCTTAAATGAAGAAATGGGTTTGAGTAGTAGAAGGAGGAAATAAGAAGAGGAAGGGAGAATAAGTGAATGGGCTTTAGGCTTTGGGCTTAAGTGAGTAAGAAAATAAAAGAAGTGAATAAGTTAGAGAAGAAGAGAAGGACTTACGAAATTAGAGAGGGAGAAGTGAGAGTTTCGGTGGTGGAGGGGAAAAGAAGAAGAAGAGAAAAAGAAGAAGCTTGTTAGGGTGATTTCCAAGAGATTCAAGACGTTTTTGAAGAAAGTTCAAAAGGAAAAAGTGTGGAGGAAGGTTCAAGCTATATTTTGAACCAAGAAATCACTTGGTTAGCTAAAGATTCAAGGTAAGCTTCTTGATTAAGGTTAAGCTTTTGCTTAGGTTATGGTTTAGAAAGCTTAGAAAGAAGATGGGTCTAGTGATTCTAGGGTTAATTTCATGATTAAATTTTATGAGATTTCTCAATTTTGAAACCCTAAGTAATATGAGGTTACTTTCTTGTTATGATTGAAGAAGGGCAAGAAAGAGGAGAAGAACAATAAGAGGAAGAACTTCCTTAGGCAAGTTTAAGCAAGGATAAAAGGTGGGTTTCATATTTATCTTTATGTATATAAGCTATAAATGTAAATTAATGCATGACATTAATGAGTTTTAATCACTTGGTAGTTGTATTAAATGTGTGTGATTGAATGTTGGATGTGGTTGTTATAAGTTATTGATGATTGTATTAAATGCTTGATGATGTGTGGTTAGACAATTATGAAAGTTGAGTATAGGATTATGATGATTATAAATGTACATTGTATGATGGCTATGGAAATTGTCTTGGAGAAACTTGTTGAATGAATATGATGAAAAGCATGAATGATGTATGAAAAAGATGATTTTCAAGAAATAATGAATTGGATAAGAACAGTCAAATTTTCTTGTATGATACATGAAGTATATGTTATGTGGGTAAGGTATAGTCCCCAAGAAATGTCACGTGCACGTCGACCATGAAAGCCTTCGCCCGGCTGCCCGATTGTGGCATAGGATGATCCAACATTTTGGACTCCTCAAGATTTGCCCATATAGACTCATTAAGTGAGACTATATGGTTGCCAAGAATATGGACTTACCGAGCCATTTGATGTGTTTCATATGTGATTTCATGAAAGTGTAAGAATTATGAATGTTGAATTGTGAGAACTTATGTTTGTGTATGGTTGAAAATTGCATGATGCATGTATTATGATTTTATTGAAAGATTGCTAAAAGTATGAATAATTAAATGGGCATGCTTGATATATAAATATAAATGTGTTACCCACGGAGCGAAAGCTCACCCCCCTCAATTCTCCAGGAAATGAGCAGGATCCCGAGGAGCGAGTTTAAAGGAATTTACTCCAAGATTTTCTTTTGGTCTTGTATTTTGAAATGATATTTCTAGTGATCAATGCTTTAGGTTGCATTTTCAGAAAACAGATGTATTTTGGCAAGATGTATTTTGATTGAAATGTAATAGGCTTGAAATGCCTACTAAAGCATTGTAAAACAATTGTTTTGATGTGAATGAAATACATGAATGACGTTTTATCATATTTTTCTCAAGACAGATTAATATCATGTCAAGTGTGGCTTCCAAAGTTGTGTCAAATGGCTTTAAACTCCATGTGGGTAGAAATGCATGTTTAGTTCAAGTAGAGATGTGTATAGAGTTGTGATTGATGAATCTTATGTAGAAGTAAGAATGTTTGAATGATGGTTAATGAGCTTTGCATGAGTAAATGTATATGATCATTGAAGTTGAACTTGAGTCTTTTTGTAAGTCAAACTAGGTGTTTGACATGAGAGGAGGTGTCAAATTATTGAATGAATGAGTTTGGCATAGAAATGGGTAGGTCTAGAAAGGATTGGAGTGTTCATGGTGTTTGGGATAAGTCAAGAGAGAGTGTAGAGGGATAGAATCGAGTCAGAATAGACAGAACTCGAGTTATTGGTTCACATAAGTCGAGTTATTAGTCCCATAAGTAGACTTGTGAAGCATAACTCGAGTTATTTGTCTCGATAAGTCAACTTGTTGGTGATAAGTCGACTTATTTGTCTCGATAAGTCGAGTTGTCAGCAATAACTCGAGTTATGAGTTATCATCCAAAGATAAGTCGAGTTGTTAGTCAAGCACTTTGGGCATAGTTAGAGGCCGAATCTCTTTTTGTAGTCTTCATGAGCGTTGTAGATATAGATGTATGCTTGTAAATGGTGAAAGAACGAACACAATCAGACCTCTATATTAAAAGTTATGGGAATCGCGCCAAAAGAGTTCCAATTTGATTTTTGAAGTGAGCATGGTCTATTGTTTTGGGCCTAATTTGCTCATCCTACCTCCAATTGAGGAGAGGCTTAAACCATTAGCTTTCTAAGACTTATTTCTTTCACTCCATAAAATTTGGTACCTTTTGGAGTTAAATTGAGGAAGTTTACATTAAAGCAAGTGAGAGGTCAGTTAAGAGAGCATGTGTCGTGTATGAACTCTTTTAGGTTTTTTGAGAATACCTTAAGTTATATAACTCCGATTGAAACGATTCTTGTCTTAAATAAAGCAAGAGTCTTAAGGCTATGATTTACAAGAGAAATCAACATACAATTAGGGTTAAGTGAAATAAACCCTACAAGACAAGATGGTTAAGTTTCAAAAGTTTACGGTTCAGGAGTCGGATTCCGGAAACGGGATCCGACATCAGTTGGGCTCTGGAAACGGGGTGCAACATCTTTGGTATCAGAGCGAAACCAGGTTTAGGGTTTCCTAGGAGCCTTAGTGGTATTGTCTAAGGGTCAAGTCAACATGCATTCTCCTACATGAACTATATGAATTATGTGCATCGTTTTGAATGCATAACATGCAACATTGCTTTCAAATGAGTGAATTGACTTGTTTCAAATTGACTTACATGAATTGAACTTGTTTTATGTGAACTAAAGATTTTCACTGATTTTAAATTTGAAGGAGTAATGCCTCCTCGAAAGAGAACTCGAGGAGCTCAATCTCGGCCCAGCTCTCAGCACGGAAGTACGGATGAGTCGTACGTTCCGCAGGATCTGAGGACCTTCCCCTCTCGACTGTGCACCAAGTGTGCAACATGAGGCGCCCGCCGCCTCCTCCTCAAGTGAACCCTCTGGATCCCCAGTTCTTCCAAGCATTTGCTCAGGCTTTCACCTATGCCATGGGCCAAGGAAGACAGACTCTAGTGCCAGCTCCAGTAGAGAAGAGCGGCCAGTATGATAAGCTCCGGAAGTATGGGGCAGTTGACTTCAGCGGGACTACTAATCCCGAGGAAGCCGAAGCATGGTTGAAGAGGACCGAGAGGGTCCTGAATCAGATGAAGTGTACTGATGATGAGAAGCTCGACTATGCAGTTAGCTTATCGCAAGGGATGCCTTTCAGACGGTGGGAGTCGGTGCCCATGATCAGAAATGCCTCCGGTACTGACATGGAGGGAGTTCTTAGAGGCCTTCCGGAGGAAATATTTCTCGATGGTCTACATGCAGGAGAAGGCCAAGGAATTCCTGAATCTTACACAGAGGGAGTTGAGTGTGGCAGAGTATGAATTGAAGTTCACTCAGTTATCACAGTATGCAGCCAATATCGTGGCAACTGAAGAAGACAAGTGCCGGAAGTTTGAGGGTGGATTGCACCTAGGGATCAGGGAAAAGGTGGTAATTCACAACTTCCGTGATTACCAGCAGCTGGTTGATGCTGCTCTTCAAGCAGAGAAGTTAGAGAACATCAGGGCTGAAGTGACCAAGAAAAGAAAGAACAGAGAGCAGTTCTCCAAGAAGGGTATGAGTGCCCTAGCACTTGCAAGGAGCACCAGAACTCAGCATACACAGAGTGAGGTGGGCAACAGTGGCCCCACTCAGAGCAAGCAGCCTAGGGCTATGTCAGGGCAAGCTTCAAGTGTAGCAAGCCCGAGATGGACAGGTAGAGGGAACCCCTAGTGTGATCACTGTGGGAGATTTCACAAAATGGAATGTCTGCTGAAGATAGGAGCATGTTTTGGCTGTGGCCA
Organism: Erythroxylum novogranatense; assembly: GCA_029891385.1. Lineage (NCBI taxonomy): Eukaryota > Viridiplantae > Streptophyta > Magnoliopsida > Malpighiales > Erythroxylaceae > Erythroxylum > Erythroxylum novogranatense. Next base: position 58,166,052 of record CM057225.1, on the reverse strand, counting down.
AAAGAGGCACAAAATCAAGGATTGTCCCCAGGCAGTCAGGCAGGAAGGGTCTCAGTCTTAGGCCCCAAGAAGAGCAGAAACAGTGGCATCTCGGCCAGTACATGATGTGGGCAGTTCAGGAACTGCAAAGAAGGCATATCCGGCAGGGAGACCTAGAGGACAGGGTCAGGCACCAGCTCGGGTCTTTGCCATGACCAGGGAAGAAGCCGCTGTTGCTCCCTAAGTAGTGTGGTATGGCTATGCTATTTGATTTACCAGTTTATGTGTTGATTGATACTGGCTCCACCCATTCATTTGTATCTGCAAGTATGAATATGCATGCTGTATGTCCTGAGATTATGGACAATTTTCTGGTTGTTAGTACTCCTTTAGGGAGTAAGGTGGTGATTAGTTTGATCTACAAGAACTGTGAGCTCAATATAGACGGTGCTAGACTGGTAGTAGACTTACTACCTCTAGACCTTCAAGGGTTGGATGTTATTTTGGGGATGGATGTTATGGAGAAATACAAGGCGAAGCTGGATTGTAGCTTGAAGGAAGTAGAATTTGATCTGGGAGATGATCAGAAGATTGTCTTCAAGGGGGACAAGAAACTGCCAGTGCCGAGGATCATTTCGGCTATGTTAGCTGACAATATGATGAGCCAAGGGTGTGAGGCCTTCTTGGAGCATGTAGTGGATCCAGAAGTGAATGTGGGCAGATTAGAAGATTATCAGGTTGTCACGGAGTTTTCAGATGTGTTCCCAGACGAGTTACCGGGGTTACCGCCGGTGAGGGAAATTGAGTTTGAAATTGACTTGATTCCCGGAACCTCGCCAATCTCGATGCCACCATACAGGATGGCTCCAGCTGAGTTAAGGGAGCTTAAGGAGCAGTTAGAGGAGTTGTTAGAGAAGCAGTTCATCAGGCCGAGTTCTTCACCTTGGGGAGCTCCGGTCCTGTTTGTGAGGAAGAAGGATGGGACATGGCGCATGTGTATAGATTATAGGAAGCTTAACAAGGTGACGATTAAAATGATATCCTTTACCTCAGGATAGATGATCATTTGATCACCGCAGGAGCAAGGGTCTTTTCGAAGATCGACCTCAGATCAGGTTATCATCAACTCCGAATCAGGGAGTCTGATGTTAACAAGACAACCTTCAGGACCCGATATGGGCACTATAAGTTTAGGGTCATGCCATTCGGACTGACCAATGCTCCAGCTGCATTCATGGACCTTATGAATAGGGTTTTTCAGGAGTTCTTAGATCAGTTTGTCATAGTGTTCATTGATGACATTCTGGTCTATTCCAAGGATGAAGGGGAGCATGAGCAGCATCTCAGGATAGTATTGCAGAGATTGAGAGAGCAGGAGCTGTATGCCAAATTCAGCAAGTGTGAATTCTGGCTGCATGAAGTGGTTTGGAGTGTTCATGGTGTTTGGGATAAGTCAAGAGAGAGTGTAGAGGGATAGAATCGAGTCAGAATAGACAGAACTCGAGTTATTGGTTCACATAAGTCGAGTTATTAGTCCCATAAGTAGACTTGTGAAGCATAACTCGAGTTATTTGTCTCGATAAGTCAACTTGTTGGTGATAAGTCGACTTATTTGTCTCGATAAGTCGAGTTGTCAGCAATAACTCGAGTTATGAGTTATCATCCAGCATAAGTCGAGTTGTTAGTCAAGCACTTTGGGCATAGTTAGAGGCCGAATCTCTTTTTGTAGTCTTCATGAGCGTTGTAGATATAGATGTATGCTTGTAAATGGTGAAAGAACGAACACAATCAGACCTCTATATTAAAAGTTATGGGAATCGCGCCAAAAGAGTTCCAATTTGATTTTTGAAGTGAGCATGGTCTATTGTTTTGGGCCTAATTTGCTCATCCTACCTCCAATTGAGGAGAGGCTTAAACCATTAGCTTTCTAAGACTTATGTCTTTCACTCCATAAAATTTGGTACCTTTTGGAGTTAAATTGAGGAAGTTTACATTAAAGCAAGTGAGAGGTCAGTTAAGAGAGCATGTGTCGTGTATGAACTCTTTTAGGTTTTTTGAGAATACCTTAAGTTATATAACTCCGATTGAAACGATTCTTGTCTTAAATAAAGCAAGAGTCTTAAGGCTATGATTTACAAGAGAAATCAACATACAATTAGGGTTAAGTGAAATAAACCCTACAAGACAAGATGGTTAAGTTTCAAAAGTTTACGGTTCAGGAGTCGGATTCCGGAAACGGGATCCGACATCAGTTGGGCTCTGGAAACGGGGTGCAACATCTTTGGTATCAGAGCGAAACCAGGTTTAGGGTTTCCTAGGAGCCTTAGTGGTATTGTCTAAGGGTCAAGTCAACATGCATTCTCCTACATGAACTATATGAATTATGTGCATCGTTTTGAATGCATAACATGCAACATTGCTTTCAAATGAGTGAATTGACTTGTTTCAAATTGACTTACATGAATTGAACTTGTTTTATGTGAACTAAAGATTTTCACTGATTTTAAATTTGAAGGAGTAATGCCTCCTCGAAAGAGAACTCGAGGAGCTCAATCTCGCCCAGCCTCAAAGACGGAATGCGGATGAGTAAATGCGTTCGCAGGATGATCGAGGACCTTCCCTCTCGACTCGACTGTGCACCAAGTGTGCAACATGAGGCGCCTCCGCCGCCTCCTCCTCAAGTGAACCCTCTGGATCCCCAGTTCTTCCAAGCATTTGCTCAGGCTTTCACCTATGCCATGGGCCAAGGAAGACAGACTCTAGCTACTCCAGAGAGAAGAGCGGCCAAGATGATAAGCTCCGGAAGTATGGGGCTTGACTTCTTGTGGGACTACTAATCCCGAGGAAGCGAAGCATGGTTGAAGAGGACCGAGAGGGTCTGAATCGAGATGAAGTGTCTTGATGATGAGATGCTCGACTATGCAGTTAGCTTATGCAAGGGGATGCTTTCGACCTTTGGTGGGAGTCGGTGCCCATGATCGAAATGCCTCCAGATCTTGACATGGAGGGAGTTCTTAGAGGCCTTCCGAGGAAATATTTCTCGATGGTCTACATGCGGAGAAGGCCAAGGAATTCTGAATCTTACAGAGGGAGTTGAGTGTGGCGAGTATGAATTGAAGTTCACTCGGTTATCACGAAGATCACCAATATCGTGGCAAGAAGAAGACAAGTGCCGGAAGTTTGAGGTGGATTGCACCTAGGGATCGGGGAAAGGTGGTAATTCACAACTTCCGTGATTACCAAAGAATGGTTGATCTTGCTCTTCAAGCGAGAAGTTAGAGAACATCGTAATGAAGTGACCAAGAAAAGAAAGAACAGAGAGATTCTCCAAGAAGGGTATGAGTGCCCTAGCACTTGCAAGGAGCACCGAACTCAAAGATATACAGAGTGAGGTGGGCAACAGTGGCCCCCTCGAGCAAGCAGCCTAGGGCTATGTCAGGCAAGCTTCAAGTGTAGCAAGCCGAGATGGACAGTAGAGGAACCCCTAGTGTGATCCTTGTGGGAGATTTCACAAAGTGGAATGTCTGCTTGAAGATAGGAGCATGTTTTGGTGTGGCCAAAGAGGCACAAAATCAAGGATTGTCCCAGCAACAAAGCGGGAAGGGTCTCATCTTAGGCCCCAAGAAGAAGCGTAAGCAGTGGCATCTCGGCCATCATGATGTGGGCGATTCAGAGCGCAAAGAAGGCATATCGGCAGGAGACCTAGAGGATGTGGTCAGCACCAGCTGGGTCTTTGCCATGACCGGGGAAGAAGCTGCGGTGCTCAGGAAGTAGTGACGGTATGGCTATGCTATTTGATTTACGATTTATGTGTTGATTGATCTGGCTCCACCCATTCATTTGTATCTGCAAGTATGAATATGCATCTTTGTATGTCCCGAGATTATGGACAATTTTCTGGTTGTTAGTACTCCTTTAGGGAGTAAGGTGGTGATTAGTTTGATCTACAAGAACTGTGAGCTCAATATAGGCGGTGCTAGGCGGTAGTAGACTTACTACCTCTAGACCTTCAAGGTTGGATGTTATTTTGGGGATGGATGTTATGGAGAAATACAAGGTAAGTGGATTGTAGTCGAAGGAAGTAGAATTTGATCTGGGAGATGATCGGAAGATTGTCTTCAAGGGGACAAGCTGCAAAGCCGAGGATCATTTGGCTATGTTAGGTGACAATATGATGAGCCAAGGGTGTGAGGCCTTCTTGGAGCATGTAGTGGATCCAGAAGTGAATGTGGGCAGATTAGAAGATTATCAGGTTGTCACGGAGTTTTCAGATGTGTTCCCAGACGAGTTACCGGGGTTACCGCCGGTGAGGGAAATTGAGTTTGAAATTGACTTGATTCCCGGAACCTCGCCAATCTCGATGCCACCATACAGGATGGCTCCAGCTGAGTTAAGGGAGCTTAAGGAGCAGTTAGAGGAGTTGTTAGAGAAGCAGTTCATCAGGCCGAGTTCTTCACCTTGGGAGCTCGGTCTGTTTGTGAGGAAGAAGGATGGGACATGGCGATGTGTATAGATTATAGGAAGCTTAACAAGGTGGCGATTAAAGCAGATATCCTTTACCTAGGATAGATGATCTGTTTGATCAGCTGCAGGGAGCAAGGGTCTTTTCGAAGATCGACCTCAGATCAGGTTATCATCAACTCCGAATCAGGGAGTCTGATGTTAACAAGACAACCTTCAGGACCCGATATGGGCACTATAAGTTTAGGGTCATGCCATTCGGACTGACCAATGCTCCAGCTGCATTCATGGACCTTATGAATAGGGTTTTTCAGAGTTCTTAGATCGGTTTGTCATAGTGTTCATTGATGACATTCGTCTATTCCAAGGATGAAGGGAGCATGAGCGGCATCTCGAGGATAGTATTGCGAGAGATTGAGAGAAGCAGAGTCTGTATGCCAAATTCAAAGAAGTGTGAATTTGGCTGCATGAAGTGGTTTTCCTAGGACATGTGATTTCCAGCAGAGGGATTCATGTTGATCCAAAGAAGGTAGAAGCAGTGGTAAATTGGCGAGAGCCTAAGACAGTAAAAGAGGTACGGAGTTTTCTAGGCCTGGCAGGTTATTACAGGAGGTTCGTGGAGGGATTCTCCATGATAGCTGCGCCGATGACTAAGTTGTTACGGAAGAATCAGCAGTTTATTTGGAATGAGAATTGCCAGCAGAGTTTTGAGGAGCTTAAGCAGCGGTTAACTAGTGCTCCCATTTTAATTTTGCCCAATGGAGATCAGGGGTATGCAGTGTACAGTGATGCCTCGAGAAAGGGCTTGGGTTGTGTGTTAATGCAGAATGACAGGGTGATAGCTTATGCTTCACGACAGTTGAAGCCATATGAGTTTAATTATCCGACTCATGATTTGGAATTGGCAGCAGTAATTTTTGCCCTAAAGATATGGAGACACTATCTGTATGGGGTTCAGACAAGGGTTTTCACAGACCACAAAAGCCTTAAGTACATTATGAGTTAGAAAGAGTTGAATTTAAGGCAGAGACGATGGTTGGAGTTGCTTAAGGACTATGACCTGATGATAGAGTACCATCCAGGCAAGGCAAATGTAGTAGCGGATGCATTGAGTAGGAAGTCATCCTTAGCTTATGTTCAGCGGTTTACTTGCATTGTTGGAACAAATGGCCAAGTTGAAGATCGATCTGAGCGGGATCGGTCAGTTGTATTCTTGCTCAATTGAGGTGAGACCTATCCTTAGGGAGAAGGTCGAGGAGCTGCAGGAGAAAGATCTGTAATCGAGTAAGTCGAGAGATGAAATTCAACATGGTAGCGATCGAGAAGTGCAAGTAAGGGATGATGGACTAATGGTAGTCGTAAAGCAGTTATGTATTCGAATGATAAAGCGATTAAAGATGAGATCATGGATGAGGCACACAATGCTCCTTATTCCATGCACCCAGGCAGCACCAGGATGTACAGAGATCTGAAGGAACATTTCTGGTGGAAAGGCATGAAGAGGGATGTAGCAGAGTATGTGAGCAGATGTCTAGTGTGTCAGCAAGTCAAAGCTGAACCCCAGGCACCCTCAGGCATGTTGCAGCCATTGTCCATTCCTGAATGGAAGTGGCAAAGGATCACGATGGATTTTCTGATGGGTTTGCCTAGGACCAGCAAGAAGCATGATGCCATTTGGGTTATTGTTGATCGGTTGACCAAGTCAGCCCATTTTCTGGCAATCAAGCAAACAGATTCATTGTAAGTCTTAGCCAGGAAGTATATTGATGAAGTGGTAAGGTTGCATGGAGTTCCGGATTCCATAATATCCGATAGGGATCCTCGATTCACATCGAGATTTTGGGGAAGTCTGCAGGAAGCATTAGGAACTAAACTGAATTTCAGTACGGCGTTTCATTCTCAGACGGATGGCCAGTCTGTGAGAACAATCCAGACTCTAGAGGGGATGCTTAGAGCATGTGTCATGGACTTCAGAGGAGCATGGGATGATCATTTTCCGTTGGTCGAATTTGCTTATAACAATTCGTACCATTCGAGCATACAGATGGCTCCTTATGAAGCCCTTTATGGCAGGAGATGCAGGACTCCGATATGTTGGGATGAAAAAGGTGAGAGGAAGCTAGTGGGACCAGAGTTGGTCCAGATGACAGTTGAGAAAGTGGATATAATCAAACAGCGACTTAAAGTAGCCCAGGATAGAATGAAAAGCTATGCTGATGCTCATCGGAAAGAAATGGATTATGCAGTGGGTGACAAAGTGTTCCTCAAGACGTCTCCATGGAAGGGAGTTATGAGATTTGGTAAGAAGGGGAAGTTAAGTCCTCGCTATGTGGGTCCGTATGAAGTATTGGAGAGGATTGGGCCGCTGGCCTACAGGTTGGCATTGCCGCCAGAATTGTCGCAGATTCATGATGTATTCCATGTCTCGATGCTGAGAAGGTACAGATCAGATCCTTTTCACATCATTCAGACCTCAGAAGTTCAGTTGAGTGATGATTTGAGCTATGAAGAGGTGCCTGTGGCAATTCTAGATAGCAAGGATAAGATCCTCAGGAACAAGACAATCAAGCTAGTCAAAGTCCTGTGGAGGAATCATGCAGTTGAAGAGGCGACGTGGGAGCCTCAGGATGCAATGCAGGAGCAGTATCCACACCTCTTCAATGAAGCAGGTAAGAATTTCGAGGACGAAATTTCTTAAGGGGGGAGAAATGTTAGCCCCAAATTTTTTTTATTTAATTAAGCATGATTAGGCTAATTAAGTAAGTTATGTTAACATTAATTTAAGTTGACATCAATTAATAAATGTGATTAAATGAGTTAGATAGCATGTATTAAATGTGTTAGTTGATTTAAATGAATTAGAGGTAATTTAATGGGTTAAGTGGGCCTAAGTTAATGGGTCCAAATGAAATAGGAAAGAAGAGAGGATATAAATATGAAATGGGCTTAAATGAAGAAATGGGTTTGAGTAGTATACGGAGGAAATAAGAAGAGGAAGGGAGAATAAGTGAATGGGCTTTAGGCTTTGGGCTTAAGTGAGTAAAAAATAAAAGAAGTGAATAAGTTAGAAGAAGAGAAGGACTTACGAAATTAGAGAGGGAGAAGTGAGAGTTTGGTGGTGGAGGGAAAAGAAGAAGAAGAGAAAAAGAAGAAACTTGTTAGGGTGATTTCCAAGAGATTCAAGAGGTTTTTGAAGAAAGTTCAAGAGGAAAAAGTGTGGAGGAAGGTTCAAGCTACATTTTGAACCAAGAAATCACTTGGTTAGCTAAAGATTCAAGGTAAGCTTCTTGATTAAGGTCAAGCTTTTGCTTGGGTTATGGTTTAGAAAGCTTAGAAAGAAGATGGGTCTAGTGATTCTAGGATTAATTTCATGATTAAAGTTTATGAGATTTCTCAATTTTGAAACCCTAAGTAATATGAGGTTACTTTCTTGTTATGATTGAAGAAGGGCAAGAAAGAGGAGAAGAACAATAAGAGGAAGAACTTCCTTAGGTAAGTTTAAGCAAGGATAAAAGGTGGGTTTCATATTTATCTTTATGTATATAAGCTATAAATGTAAATTAATGCATGACATTAATGAGTTTTAATCACTTGGTAGTTGTATTAAATGTGTGTGATTGAATGTTGGATGTGGTTGTTATAAGTTATTGATGATTGTATTAAATGCTTGATGATGTGTGGTTAGACAATTATGAAAGTTGAGTATAGGATTATGATGATTATAAATGTACATTGTATGATGGCTATGGAAATTGTCTTGGAGAAACTTGTTGAATGAATATGATGAAAAGCATGAATGATGTATGAAAAAGATGATTTTCAAGAAACAATGAATTGGACAAGAACAGTCAAATTTTCTTGTATGATATATGAAGTATATGTTATGTGAGTAAGGTATAGTCCCCAAGAAATGTCACGTGCACGTCGACCATGAAAGCCTTCGCCCGGCTGCCCGATTGTGGCATAGGATGATCCAACATTTTGGACTCCTCAAGATTTGCCCATATAGACTCATTAAGTGAGACTATATGGTTGCCAAGAATATGGACTTACCGAGCCATTTGATGTGTTTCATATGTGATTTCATGAAAGTGTAAGAATTATGAATGTTGAATTGTGAGAACTTATGTTTATGTATGGATGAAAATTGCATGATGCATGTATTATGATTTTATTGAAAGATTGCTAAAAGTATGAATAATTAAATGGGCATGCTTGATATATAAATGTAAATGTGTTACCCACGGAGCGAAAGCTCACCCCCCTCAATTCTCCAGGAAATGAGCAGGATCCCGAGGAGCGAGTTTAAAGGCATTTACTCCAAGATTTTCTTTTGGTCTTGTATTTTGAAATGATCTTTCTAGTGATCAATGCTTTAGGTTGCATTTTGAGAAAACAGTTGTATTTTGGCAAGATGTATTTTGATTGAAATGTAATAGGCTTGAAATGCCTACTAAAGCATTGTAAAACAATTGTTTTGATGTGAATGAAAGACATGAATGACGTTTTATCATGATTTTCTCAAGACAGATTAATATCATGTAAAGTGTGGCTTCCAAAGTTGTGTCAAATGGCTTTAAACTCCATGTGGGTAGAAATGCATGTTTAGTTCAAGTAGAGGTGTGTATAGAGTTGTGATTGATGAATCTTATGTAGAAGTAAGAATGTTTGAATGATGGTTAATGAGCTTTGCATGAGTAAATGTATAGGATCATTGAAGTTGAAATTGAGTCTTTTTGTAAGTCAAACTAGGTGTTTGACATGAGAGGAGGTGTCAAATTATTGAATGAATGAGTTTGGCATAGAAATGGGTAGGTCTAGAAAGGATTGGAGTGTTCATGGCGTTTGGGATAAGTCAAGAGAGAGTGTAGAGGGTTAGAATCGAGTCAGAATAGACAGAACTCGAGTTATTGGTTCACATAAGTCGAGTTATTGGTCCCATAAGTCGACTTGTGAAGCATAACTCGAGTTATTTGTCTCGATAAGTCGACTTGCTGGTGATAAGTCGACTTATTTGTCTCGACAAGTCGAGTTGTCAGTAATAACTCGAGTTATGAGTTATCATCCAGCATAAGTCGAGTTGTTAGTCAAGCGCTTTGGGCATAGTTAGAGGCCGAATCTCTTTTTGTAGTCTTCATGAGAGTTGTAGATCTAGATGTCTAATTTCAAATGGTGAAAGAACGAACACAATCTGACCTCTAGATTAAAAGTTATGAGAATCGCTCCAAAAGATTTCCAATTTGATTTTTCAAGTGAGCATGGTCTATTGTTTTGGGCCTAATTTCCTCATCCTGCCTCCAATTGAGGAGAGGCTTAAACCATTAGCTTTCTAAGACTCATGTCTTTCACTCCATAAAATTTGGTACCTTTTGGAGTTAAATTGAGGAAGTTTCCATTAAAGCAAGTGAGAGGTCAGTTAAGAGAGCATGTGTCGGGTATGAACTCTTTTAGGTTTTTGGAGAATACCTTAAGTTATATAACTCCGATTGAAGCGATTCTTGTCTTAAATAAAGCAAGAGTCTTAAGGCTATGATTTACAAGAGAAATCAACATACAATTAGGGTTAAGTGAAATAAACCCTACAAGACAAGATGGTTAAGTTTCAAAAGTTTACGGTTCAGGAGTCGGATTTCGGAAACGGGATCCGGCATCTGTTGGGCTCTGGAAACGGGGTGCAACAATGGTTTCCATTTTTTGTCTAATAAAATATGGTTATTCCTTATATTTTGAAAAAGGTTGTTTCAATATATGAGAATAAGGATCTTATTTGTGATGCAATAACTAAACAGGGAATTTTTTTATAGAATCTATGAAAGGCTCACTAAACACCACAGAATTGATAAAACCAAGACATTCCAATATCTCTAGCATTAATTCAAAGTATCTGTGGCACTTAAGAATGTGTCATATCAATCAGAAAAGACTTGACAGGTTAGTAAAGGATGGGATCCTTATGGGCTTGGGTAGTGATCCATTACCCCATGTGAATCTTGTATTGAAGGAAAAATGACCAAATCCTCATTTCCTTATAAAGGAAACAAATCTGAATCCACATTGGACCTGGTACATACTGATGTGTGTGGGCCCATCAATGTACAAGCAAGAGGAGGTTATGAATACTTCATAACTTTTATAGATGATTACTCAAGACATGGTTGTTTGTATTTGATGCATAAAAAGGGTGAATCCTTTGAAAAGTTCAAAGAATTCAAAGCTGAAGCTGAGAAGCAACTTGGCATGCCATTAAAATAACTTCTATCAGATCGAGGTGGTGAGTACTTATCTGGAGAGTTCTAGCAATATTTAATTGACAATGGAATTGTTTCCAATTTGTCAGCTCCTCGAACACCTCAACAAAATGGTGTAGTAGAGAGGAGAAATAGAACTCTATTGGAAATGGTAAGATCAATGATGTCCTATGCTAGCCTTCCAAAATCGTTATGGGGATATGCCATACAAACAACAATATATCTTCTTAACTTTGTCCCATCCAAATCGGTGCCGAAAATACTTAGGGAGTTGTAGACTGGCCGAGTGCCTTCATTGAGGAACTTGAGAACTTGGGGCTGCCCAGCCCATGTTCTAAAGCCTGAATCCACAAAGATGGAACCAAGGTTAGAGGTATGTTTATTTTTAGGATATCCTATTAGAACTAGAGGGTACTATTTTTACAGTCCTCAAAAAAGAAAGGTATTTGTGTCGACAAATGCGACCTTCTTGGAGGAAGAGTTCGTGAGAATTCACAAAGGAAGAAGTGAAGTAGTACTAAAGGAGTTAACTATGTCATCCAAACTAAGAGTTATTTTGGATATGACAGAACAAGATGTCGAAATAGATTTAAGAGTTCAATCGAAAGTGCAACCTGAACATCAAATTGTGCCTAGACGTAGTGAGAGGGTTGTGAGACAGCCAGATAGGTATCTGGATCTAGGAGAAGGCTTAATTTCCATCTCATACTAAGAAGAAATAGATCCCATTACGTATACACAGACTATTAATGATGTTGAAGCAGGAAAATGGCTCAAAGCGATAGAATCGGAAATAGATTCCATGTATACTAATGAAGTCTTGGTCCTTGTAGATCTACCACTAGGTCTAAAAGCCATAGGGTGTAAATGGATCTACAAAAGGAAAAGGGGATCGAATGGAAAGGTAGAGACCTTTAAAGTTAGATTGGTAGCTAAAGGCTATATTTAAAAAGAGAGTATAGACTATGAGGAGACTTTTTCTTCAGTTGCCATGCTTAAGTCCATCAGGATTCTTTTGGCTATAGCAACCTATTTCGATTATGAAATATGGCAAATGGATGTCAAGACTGCATTTCTTAATGGGGATCTTGAGGAGACCATTTATATGGCCCAACCAGAACCGTGGGCTACGTCCAGTCCTCAGAGTTTCTTCTGAGATTTCACTATCTCTTCAATCGTTACAAGTATTCTTTCATGAGCCTCTTGAGTCTCTACAACCAAGATTCTTTCACACTTAGCCTCTGCAGCTATCTGCATAACTTTTCTTCTCGAAAAATATTTGAACACTTGTTACAGAAAAATAGCACTCAGCTAAATCACTTTTTTACGTAGTAATTTTTCTCGCTATTTCGTGTAAGTATCTGTAAGTATGTAATTTTTTGTAACTCTTCGTAACTTTTTGTGTGTGTGTGTATGTAACTTTTTTGTAACTTTGCAATCTTCGACTTCGACTTGTATTTATAGCCTTCGTCTCCAACTGCTTCTTGAATCTTGAATCTTGAATCTTGAATCTTGAATCTTGAAAGAAACGGTTAATCAGTTGAGTTCTGTAACTAACTCGAACTGATTCTTGCGTCTGCTTCTTTTCTGCGTCTGCGTCTGCTTTTGCATCTGCGTCTGGGTCTGGTTCTGTTTTGCATCTGCGTCTTCGTTGCTCAGCGTTTGCATCTTTCCCGCGTCTTTCATTGTCTGTGTCATCTTTGTCTGTGTTGACTTTAACTGTTTCAACTTCGCTCGTGTCTTAATTAAATGCGTAATGGCTCAGATCCGACTTTAGTTATTTCAACTTAAATGCTCGTGTCTCGAGGTTAAATGCGTAAGGCTCGTGTCCGACTTCGTCTGTCTTGTTTTTCTTTTTATTTGATCTCTTTTTGTTATACATCAAAATCATTTTTAAGTAAAGTCATTTTGACTTAACAAAGTCATCTTCGGTTTTGCTCCTTCTGAGTTTTGCTTCTTCTTTGCTTCGATCCTTCTGTATTTTTCTTCTTTGTATTTGATCTCTTTTTGTTATACATCAAAATCATATTTATGTAAAGTTATTTTGACTTAACAATCTCCCCCTTTTTGAGTATAACAAATTATATACAAGAAAAGAAAACAAAATTTATAGATGTTGCAAAAGTAAAACAAAACTTATCTTCTTCCTTTCTTCGTCTGCTGTGGTCACACTCGCTTTGTTCGAACATCCTCTCCTCTTACATTCATTTTCTTCTTTTTCTGCTCTCCCCTATTTGTTATAATAAAAATGATTAACGATCTGGCTCTTCAGCAGTTCTGCTATCATCTTTTTCAGATCATTCACCGTCTCCTTCATGTCGTTGAGTTCACCACGTAATCTGCTAACTTCATCTGGTGGATCAATCGATGAGGAGACTTGATCAACATCTGCTGATGGAGGAGTGAAGGGAATTGAAGTAATGTAAGCATCAGAGGATGGAATGTAATCTTCATTGATCTCAAAGGTAGGTGGACGAATGAACGTTTCAGCTTCAGGAAGATTTGAGTCAAAAGGACAGCAAAGATCAAGAATCGTCTTCCTGCGAGGGTAATGCTTGTGATTGAATAGACAGTGTATTAGACAAAGGGCTAATATGTAGAACTGTCTGAACAAGGTACTCAATGAATGTTCCTGTTCTTATTCTTCCCCCTACTGGACAGTCTTCCTCCTTATTAGTATAGCTGCAGCTCGTTTTATCTGAATTCTGTACAGAAGCGCATGCCTCATCAATTCTTCGCACTTCTTCTGCAATTTGATCTGCGGACAGATCATCACTGGCATCTTCTTCAGGAAATAATTTTGATTTCCCCCTAGTCAAATCTAGTGGATATCTTGGCTGTATGTCTGGTGCAACCATTATCTTTGTGTTTTCTGTGATTGGGAAAATAGTACACGGTTGGTAGGGACGTTTAGAAGGATATGGCATAGTAGCAGCAAACCTCAAAGTTTCATAGAAGATCTTTTCATCTTCTTTGAGTAACTTTCATGTGTTACTATTAATCTCCATAGGTTGTACCACAGCCACTATCTTCTTCACTGGTTGAACACCGATTGCAATAGCAGTCCTACGTCTGGTAACTACTTCCACCATTTTGATCTTCAACTTCTGTTTTCTCAAAAACTTATGGTAGTTGTATACCATCAGACACGATTTACCATCATCCGAATCTGATACTACTATTGCCTCTTGTTGTGCTTCAGTAGGAGTCTCCTGAACTGGGCTTTCCTCTACTGGTTCCTCCTGTTGAGCAATAGGTGTTTCCTGAACCGTGCTTTCCTCCACTGGTTCCTCCTGTTGAATAATAGGGTTTCTGAATCAACATTGCTCGATTTGCTTCTTCTAACTTGACATCAATAGTTTCTTTCTGTTGACTAACTTCCTCAGCAGTTGAAATGGTCTTCTTTCGACTAACCTTCTTAGTCTTTGCCTCTGCTTCAGTCAATCTTACCGATTTCTTTGCTAGAGATTTTCCTCTCTCAGATTTTGATTTTCTCTTCCTCTCAGTCTCTTTGGATTTTCTGGCTGTATCTTCTTCCAAAATAGAGACTAAGGATCTTGTGGCTCTGGGTGCACAAGATTGAGAGGTTTCTTCTCGGCTATGTTCTCTGGCAATCTTTTCTTCTTGTTGCCTCAGAGTCCTAATCCTCGGTGATCTCTTTGCTTTCTTCATAACTTTGCTCAAAAGAATTTCTCCTCGTCTTTTTGGCGCACTTTGTTCTGTCCTCTGGGATTGACTTTCTTCGAGGTGAGGACTTGCCTGTTTAATGAGAGGTCTTCCTAACACTCTCCTTAGTTCATCCGCAGGCAATTTGGTACTCACTGGAGATTGAGAACTTGAAGCGGGAGTTTTCTTCAATACACGCTCCCCCTCAGTTCTTGACTTCCTTGAAGAGTCGGCTTAGTCATTATCTACTTTTCTCAGACCCATTCGTCGTATCGTGTGTGCATCGATTTTGCTCTTCATAGGAACAACTCTTCTAAATCCTTGGTGTAAACGAATACCGGATTCCTTAAAAATCCTCGTCAGAAGCATACCATAAGGATAACTAGTTGATTCCTTTATCCCCTTAATCATATAATGAAGGATTAAGAAGGGTAAATCTATGGGATTTCGATTCAGTAGGTAGAACAGACATTGTTCATCCAGAGTGGTCACCAAATGTCTTGAACCGACTCTGGGTAGAATGCAATTAAACAAAATTGCGTGAAGCACCCTAGCCTTTAGAATCAAATTGGATGTCTTCCTCTCCCATGGATCATTTGTGCCATATAGTTGCCTTCTGATATCTTCTTCTTTATACCGACTTGGGACATCCATCCGCTTTGTAGAGCGGTTTCACCAACCGATGGACCATCGCTCACCTTCTTTATAAGCTCCTTTGTCACAATAATGGATATTCTATCTACGTAAGATACGATGGTGTTTTCTATTAGACGAGCGTTCTTCCAAAACTCATATACCTCATTCGTATATCTTGGTTCTTGCGTGCGGAAGAAGTTCCTCCAACCAGCTCTTATGATTTACGGTTCTACATCCATGTAAATCACTTCTTAGTGACTCAAAGTTCACATGTCTTCCATAAATCATAACTGCTTCCATTGTGTAGAGCAAAAACTATCTTCTGGAGAGCTTTTTGAGTGAGATGTTTTGAGAGAATTGGTAAAGCAGAAATGAACCGTCAGGAGATGATGAAAAGACCGCAATAATTTCACCTTCAGTTTACTTGTAGGATTTGTAGGAAAATCCCGGGAGGTACATCACATGTACCGCAATGAAAACAAAAATTTTGTTCGGGACTTTCCGAAACCCAGATCCGGTATCGGTATGAAGACATCAACCTAAATAGCCAAAAGAGACTATCTCTAAAGGTAATCCACGCAGAGATCGAAAACCTAACAAGGACAAACCCTTTGACCCGGAATAGCTAGAACAGATTAAAGCTCGCTAGAGCCTACCCGTCCGGAGAGCTTGGATCGACGTTGAAAAGGAAGGAGAAGCTTGTAGGAGAAGATGAAAAATCGATGATGAAGTGAGAACTATGGTTTTTCTTCAAAACCTTCCTCTTTCTCTCAATCAACCATCATCCTATCTCTTCATCTCTACTTTTTCTATGTCTTTTAACACTTAAAAGACATGTAGAAAACTTATGGTGGAGGCTTGTCCACGTTTTCTTCTTTATATATATATATATATATAAAGTTAAACTTAAAGATAAAGCTTCCTCTCCTCCTCCTCCCACGTGTCACACATATATATATATATTAATTATTTATTTATTTATTTAATTAATCATATATATATATGTATATAATTGCTTAAGCGGTCCAGTCACACTGGGGTCGGTCCTACCGGCCTACCGGGCCTCGATATGGGATAAACCCCCGGAAACCTTTCTTAGCAATATTGATGTCGCGATCTCATCGGGACATATCCCAAACCCATTGGGATCCATTTAATCCTAATGCTCTCCATAATTGTAACTCGTCCAATTACTATTTTCTGATTCTCTGAGTCACTCTTATCGTGTGACCCTTTAGGCTCCGGTTATGTTGGCCACTTAGATTAACAATTAATCTGAGCAAATCATGAGCGGTATCTAGCAACACATCATGACCCCAATTGACCGGAAAGTAATCGGTTTGATGTATTCATCACGAACGGATCATTTAACCCTTCCATGAACAATTACCGCAATTGGTCCTTTCACCATCCTATACCCCACTTGGTTATGAGTATGGTCAAAGTGTCAACTCTCACTAGACCGAGTCTAGCCCAGTGATATCGTTCTCGCCCCGAGACTCATTACTCTATATGTCAATGAAGACACTCTTCATGACATACACGCCGCCAACCTTAGTAATGATCCCGACAAGAGGCCATGGGTATCTTTTACGCTAATCCGAAGTGGTGAATCCTTTATTGGCTACTCAATTATCTTGAATACCTCAAGTTGTACCCAAGCACCACCCTATGAGTTACCTCCGAAGGCAACAAGGAATGGAGTCAAAGCACGTGATCAAGATTCAAGATATCCTCGAGTACCTCAAGTCTAAGGATACTTGCACCATTGCTATGATGAGATTATCAACGACACTTAGATAAGATATCCATGTGATGATCTCATGGCGGGTCATCCAATGAACTTACTACCACTAGTAAGCATCCACATGTCAATTTTAAATATCTCATATTTACGCTTCGAGATCCACCGCTGATCCAATCAGGAATATGACATGTGCTAGTCTATCCGGATTAATGATGTCCATCTCATTAATCCTATGACTAGGAGAATTACGACATCGACATAATTGCACATGATAGGAATCTCGTGAGTATGAACACATCATAATTTCCTTCATGCTATGTCATATATCATGGACTTCATTAATTCGATTAAAGATCCAATCAATTCATAAACAATGTTTATGAATATCAAATTAATGAATAATGCCTTTTCTTTATTTATTCATAAAGTCTGCACAAGACTTTGAATAAAACGCGCTAAAGGGGATTGCCTTTAGGGCACAAATAAACAGTACCGACCTTGAACAAGTCGACTTATCGGTACCGTACATGTGTAAGTCGACTTACACATGGTACAAGTCGACTTATCACTTACAAATCTCCCACTTGACCTAAAGTCAATCGCCTTAGTGTCTAAAACCATAAGCGAGTCCATGAGAATCACAATTCTCTTGTGACAATGGCTTTGTCAACGGAACAGCAACACTTTGCTCTGTGGGAATTCTCTCTATCAGGATATCATCTCGACTAATGATCTCCGAATCGGTAAGCACGAGTTCGGATCGTCGATAAGACCTTGGTTCCTTTGCTCACAAGACTAGCCCCATTGTATCACAATACAATCCTATGGGCCCATCACGGTAGGGACCGGATCAAGTTCAAGAATGAACTTCTTGATCCAAACCGCTTCGCTGCGATCTCATGCGCAATGTACTCTGCCTCGGTTTATGAATCAGCAGTCCTCTCTTGTTTGGAACTTTTCCAATTGACCGCCACGCTATTCAGTGTGAATGTATATAACCTGATTGTGATTCAGAATCATCCTTATCAGATTAAATACTTGCATCTGAATGCCCGCTCACTGGAGATTTCCATCTCCATAGATCAAGAAAACATCCTTAGTGCTTCGCAAGTACTTGAGGATATTCTTGACGCCACCCGATGACCCTCACCAGATCCGATTGGTATCGCTTTCGTAACACTTAGAGCATACGATACATCGGGCCTCGACATAGCATTGATCCATGCTAAACCTCTTTAGCATCTCATCTATGTACGATGATTGTGAAAGACCAAGCAACCTTTTGATTTATCTCTATAAATCTATATCCCTAGGATATAAGTTGCTTCACAAAGGTCTTTCATCGCAAATTGATTGGACAACCAAATTTTAATCGATTGAAGATAGAGACATCGTTTCTAGTAATAAGATGTCATCTACATACAACACAAGGAATACGATTGCAGTCCCATTAACCTTCTTATACACACAATGATCATCCGGATTTTGTGAGAAATCAAACTCTTTGAGTACCTCATCAAAACGGATATTGAACTCTGGATGCTTGCTTCAATCCAAACATGGATTTACGAAGCTTGCATACCTTTTCGCCATCGATGGAAGTGAAGCCCTCGGGTTGTGTCATACACATCCTCGGGTAGATTTCCTCTCGTGAAAGTCGTCTTCACATCCATTTGCCATATCTCATAATCATAATGAGTGGCAATGGCTAGAGTATCCTAATGGATTTAAGCATTGCTACGGGTCAAGGTTTTGTCATAGTCAACTCTTTGTGCGTGACGAAATCCTTTAACCGAAGCATTGCTTTATAGGTAATCAAATTACCATCCATGTTGGTTTTCTTACGAAAACTCCTTCATACTCTATGGGTTTTATCCTTCAGGTGTAACAACCAAAGTCCATACTTTGTTTTCATACATAGAATCCATTTCAGATTTCATGGCACAAAGCCATGTTCCAGACTCTGAACTTTTCAGAACCTGTTCATAGGTAGTAGGCGCATCATCTCATATGAGCAATACGCCATTCTGTTCACTTACGAGAAATCCATATCTCTCAGGAATAGAGCGTATCCTACATGACCTACGAAATTCCTGTGTAATAGAAGGTTGAACTGTTACCTCATCTATATGAGTGGCAGTTTGAGTTCAGCGATTGATCTATGTTTGTTCGAGCATCTTGAACTTCTCAAGTTCAACTTTGCTCCCTTGTCCTCAGAAAAGAAACTCTTTCTTTAAGAAAACAACATGCTTGGAAACAAACAACTTTTGTTCCTAAGCAAGGTAGAATTGATATTCCACGAACAAACACTTGTCAGACTTTGCATCAAGCTAATCTAACTGTGTCCGCTTCGCATAAGCAGGACACCCCAAACTTTCAGATGAGAAAGATAGGGCTTTCAGTTAGTCCACATCTCATATGGAGTAACAACAACTGTCTTTAATGGAACTCTGTTTAGCAAGTAAACAAATTGCCTTGAAAGATATTCCAAAATGTGTAAAACCTATCATCAATCGCACCATGTCTAACAAGGTTCGATTTCTCCTTTCAGCCACACCATTGTGCTGCGGCATGTAAGGTGGAGTATACTGAGATAAAATCCCATTATCTCTGAGATAATTAAAAAACTATTGGTCTAATCATTTTCCACCACGATCAGATCGTAATGTATTCATACTTTTACCAAGTTAGTTTTCTACTTCATATCTGAATTATTTGAACTATTCAAATGCTTCAGATTTGTATCTCATCATATACAGATACTTATATCATGAATAATCACCGATAAAAGTAATGAAGTAAAAACAACCACTTCTGGCATGGATGGACATCGGACCACATACATTCAAATGTATTAGGTCTAATATTTCATTCACTCGTTCACCCTTTCCTTTAAAGGATAACTTAGTCATCTTGCCTAATAAACAAGATTCGCATATGTCATATGATTCATAATCAAATGACCCTAAACATCCACTCTTATGGAGCTTAGCGATGCGTGTCTCATTTATATGGCTGTTCGACAATGCCATAAGTAAGTTGATTTTAAATTATCTCGATTATGTCTTTCCGCGTCATTGACATTCATAATTAGATATGACATATCTCATATGTCAATTCCATTGCATAATGTACGAGTACCATAGAGCATTCCATTGCAACTAATATAACAACCATTGCTACTAAAAGTCCAATGGAAACCAGCTCTAATTAAACATAAAACATACAATATGTTCTTTGTTTAAAACAGGTACAAAATGTCAATTATCCAATTTGAATACAAGCCCAGTAGGGAGTAACAAGACATAAGTGCCTACGGCTAATGTAGCAACTCTTGCTCTATTACCTACACAAAGGTCTAGTTCTCCTTTTATGAGCTTTCTACTGTCCCTGAGGCCCTGCATATCATTTCATATGTATGAGCCACAACCGGTATCAAATACTGATATGTTTGGATCAGGAATAGTATTTACTTCAATGACAAACATATTTGAAGAAGTAGAGGCATCTGATGCCTTCTTTTGCTTCAAGGACTCCAGATAGATTTTACAGTTTCGCCTCTAGTGGCTAGTCTTGCCATAATGAAAACAAAATCCTTTTGGGGCAGAATCTTTGGTTTTTCCTTGATGGCACTTCCATTTGGTTTCTTGCCTTTTTCTTCTTTGGGTTCTTTTTCTTCTTGAAACCTGAAGAAGAAGAAGCTACTACCATCACTTGCTTACTATCACTCTTGATAGTCTGCTCAGCTGTCTTGAGCAGATTGATCAGCTCAGGAATTGTTGTGGATATTTGGTTTATCCGATAGTTTATCACAAACTATGAATAACCATCAGACAATCCAACTAGAATTAAATCTCTACTTAACTCATAATCCATTACAAATCCTAAGACGACCAATCTCTCAATATAGCCATTCATCTTCAGGGCATACTGCACAGCAGATGTCCCTGAAGCCATCTTTGTGGTGAAGAGAAGCCTTGAGGTCTCGAACCTTTCAGACCGAGCTTACTCATCAAACAGCTCCCTAAGATGAAATACTATAGAGTGAGCATCCATGGACTCGTGCTGCTCCTGCAGCTCTAGTGACATCGAGGCAAGCATAAAGCAAGTATCCATATCATCGCCTTTAGTTGCTTACAATATGCTTTTCGATCCTTATCGGAAGCATCGACGAAGAAAGCTGTTGCGGAAGTTGAACATCTAGGACGTATCCGGTTCCTCGGATCTAAGAACAATTCTCGATTCCTCACCAATCAAGAAAATTCGGTCCGAATAGAGAGCGAAAATTCACATCGAAAGACTTCTTCAATCAACCTAGCGATAGAGAGAAGGAATGATAGGATAGAATCGCTCGCATGATCATAAGGACTTGCATGACATGCATATGGCTCCCACTAGTTTCCTAGAATCCATAACCCTCTTTACTGAATCCGGAGAAACAAAGTGACATAATGTCTAGTGGGTCGATATCCGACATTGCTAAGAGTGACCTTGGGTTTACCCAACAAGCCACAACTTAGGTCAATCGGTAGGTATCGGTCATACCAATTGTATCATCGATAACCGACATTAAGAATGACCTTGAGTTTGCTCAACAAGCCACCTTATGTCTCGGGAGGTATCGATATACCAATTACATCTTAGACATAACTATCGATCGGTCGCTATCAACTTGTTGATGTATGCACTTACATTCAGTATCAACTCTTTGATGCGCATACATCGATGTATGCTACCCAACCGCCTCTGTCCACGTTGACCTTGAGGTTAGCTCAACAAATCAACGCTTCTAGGAAAACCGACCCATTAATCCGAAAATCTCATTTTCATGGTTCGAACATATTCAGATAGAAGCGAGCTTGAGGTTAGCTCAACAACCCAACCTTATAAAAACTCGGTTCTTACCATATTAATGGAAGGCGTTAGTTTTCATATACCGAGGAGGGATTTCGGGTCTCATCTACTTCTTCTCCAAGTCATAGGATTATAGTCACCATGACTATATGATATGATTTAGGGCATTTCATCAATCACATTGAGTCTATACCTAAAATCATCCATCATGCCACCTATGCATGCCACAAGTCGACTTTCATCAAATGCAAGTCGACTTATGCTTCTGCCCACACACAAGTCAACTTGTATGACACAAGTCGACTTATGTCATCTTCCCATGAACAAGTCGACTTACAAGGTACTACAAGTCGACTTATACTGAGATCTTGAACAAGTCGACTTATTCTACCCACAAGTCGACTTATCCAAAAATCTTGAACAAGTCGACTTATACCAGGGAATTTTGCTAAAATCTCTAATCGGCTAATTCCTCAATCAGTACAATTCCAATTCTCAACACCATCATACCTAGGGTAATATCTGTGAATTGATGCCTCAATGAACACTTCATTGATTCATGAATGCCTTAAATAGTCAAACTATATGAAAAGCTTGAAATGAGTCAAAACTCATTAATTTCCAAATAATTTAGGAACACCCTAATTATCAACTTAAGCATCTCTAGCTAGCACATACATTATCAAATTTACATCAGCACATGCCATAAAAAATATGACGGTCAAAACAAACAAGATAATGCAAGATACTACCGAGACGCTAATGTGATCAATTCGGCATTCAAAAATTCTTGGAAAAGCAACTTCAAGCAATTCAGTTTGGCAATCATATTACATCAAGATAACACGTTTTTAATCACATTAAAAATGGTTCAAGGCATTGGAACTGAAAAAGCACACTCAATCAAGCCAAGCAAAACAGTCCCAACAATTTTCACAAAACTGTCCAGTTCTGTACATTGCTCGAAATGATCAATGAAACAATTTCCATAAATTCTGAGAAAATTAAATAGGTTAGTAAATGTTCAGAACATGCTACATGACTTTTTTCAGGATTTTAGGCCATTAAAAACTCAGTCAACCTAAATAACAAAACCGATTCAAAATCTGTGTTCATCAGCACAGCAATTCCCAACAGCATAGAATAAATTCGTGAATAAATATCCAATCACCTTGAAATCCAATTTCAATGCTCACAGACATTCACCAACATCTTAGAGACATTTAGGTGAAGGAAAATCCGAAAAACCATTTTTCTAGAATTTATTCTCGATTTTATACTCATGCCTATTCCAGAATCGTTTCACAAAACAGCATCTGTAACCTTAGGGGATTAATTAGCAAAACTATATCAAATCAAATCGATAAATTCTCAAATTTCATAGACATATTCTCTAACATGTTATGAACAATTCTGGGCAGAAAAATTTCGAAAAGCATATCACAATATAAATTCGAAATCTGAACAGACAGCATGCATCAACAGAAAATTCCATTAGAATTTCTGATCTCTCTTAGGTTATAGCTTCATACGGGATACCAGACGCTCTGATACCACTGTAGGAAAATCCCAGGAGGTACATCACATGTACCGGCAGTGGAAAACAAAAATTTTTGTTCCCGGGACTTTCCCGAAACCCAGGATCCAGGTATCGGTATGAAGACATCAACCTAAATAGCCAAAAGAGACTATCTCTAAAGGTAATCCACGCAGAGATCAGAAAATTTAACCGGGACAAACCCCTTTGACCCGGGAATAGCTAGAATAGATTAAAGCCTGCTAGAGCCTACCTCTGTCCTGGAGAGCTTGGATCGACGTTGAAAAGGAAGGAGAAGCTTGGAGGAGAAGATGAAAAATCGATGATGAAGTGAGAACTATGGTTTTTCTTCAAAACCTTCCTCTTTCTCTCAATCAACCATCATCCTATCTCTTCATCTCTACTTTTTCTATGTCTTTTAACACTTAAAAGACATGTAGAAAACTTATGGTGGAGGCTTGTCCACGTTTTCTTCTTTATATATATATATATATATAAAGTTAAACTTAAAGAAAAAGCTTCCTCTCCTCCACCTCCCACGTGTCACACATATATATATATATATTAATTATTTATTTATTTATTTATTTAATCATATATATATGTATATAATTGCTTGCTGTCCAGTCACACTGGGTGGGTCCTCATGGCCTCTAGGCCCCGATATGGGATAAACCCCGAAACCTTTCTTAGCAATATTGATGTCGCGATCTCATGGGACATATCCCAAACCCATTGGGATCCATTTAATCCTAATGCTCTCCATAATTGGAACTCGTCCAATTACTACTTTCTGATTCTCGAGTCACTCTTATCGTGTGACCCTTTAGGCTCCGGTTATGTTGGCCACTTAGATTAACAATTAATCTGAGCAAGTCATGAGCGGTATCTAGCAACACATCATGACCCTAATTGACCGGAAAGTAATCGGTTTGATGTATTCATCACGAACCGATCACGAACCCTTCCATAGACAATTACCGTGCAATTTGTCCTTTCACCATCCTATACCCCACTTGGTTATGAGTATGGTCAAAGTGTCAACTCTCACTAGGTGAGTCTAGCCCAGTGATATCGGTTCTCGTCCCGAGACTCATTACTCTATATGTCAATGAAGACACTCTTCATGACATACATTTGGCCAACCTTAGTAATGATCCCGACAAGAGGCCATGGGTATCTTTTTCGCTAATCCGAAGTGGTGAATCCTTTATTGGCTACTCAATTATCTTGAATACCTCAAGCCGTACCAAGCACCACCCTATGAGTTACCTCCGAAGGCAACATGGAATGGAGTCAAAGCACGGATCAAGATTCAAGATATCCTTGAGTACCTCAAGTCTAAGGATACTTGCACCATTGCTATGATGAGATTATCAACGACACTTAGATAAGATATCCATGTGATGATCTCATGGCAGTCATCCAATGAACTTACTACCACTAGTAAGCATCCACATGTCAATTCTAAATATCTCATATTTACGTTTCGAGATCCTTTGGTTGATCCAATCAAGGAATATGACATGTGCTAGTCTATCCGGATTAATGATGTCCGGTCTCATTAATCCTATGACTAGGAGAATTTCGATCTTGACATAATTGCACAAGATAGGAATCTCGTGAGTATGAACACATCATAATTTCCTTCATGCTATGTCATATATCATGGACTTCATTAATTCGATTAAAGATCCAATCAATTCATAAACAATGTTTATGAATATCAAATTAATGAATAATGCCTTTTCTTTATTTATTCATAAAGTCGCTTTACGACTTTGAATAAAACGCGCTAAAGGGGATTGCCTTTAGGACACAAATAAACAGTACCGACCTTGAACAAGTCGACTTATCGGTACCGTACATGTGTAAGTCGACTTACACATGGTACAAGTCGACTTATCACTTACAGGATTATAGTCTGGTGGGTTCTAGAATCAATAATAACCTCGAGATTATCAAATTTTTTCCTCTAAAAATCTTCCTTGTGAGAGAAGTTACCAGCTGTAACTCACTGTAACTAACGTCGTTAGCTCTGACGTTACTTTAGTCCTGACCGTTCACTTAACATAACTATGTTAAAGTTGCGTCTTATCTTCTGGAACCGTTCTTCACTCAGTGGTTTAGTGAAGATATCTGCCCACTGAAGCTCTGTTTCAATGAACTGTAGAAGCACCACTTTCCTCTGAACATAGTCTCTCAGGAAGTGATGTCTGACTTCTATATGCTTCACTCTGGAATGCTGAATTGGATTCTTTGATAGATTGATTGCACTGGTGTTGTCGTAATAGATTGGAATCACCTCTTCTTGAACTGAATAGTCTTCGAGTTGATACTTGATCCACAACGTCGTGAGCAAGAACTTCATGCGGACATATATTTTGCACGGTTGATAGAGCAATTGAGCTTTGTCTCTTGCTTGACCAGGAGACTAGATTTCCTCCAAGAAAGTGGCATCCTCCACTTGTGCTCTTCCTTTCGATTCTATCTCCGGCATAGTCCGCATCGCAATATCCGATTAACCTGAAATCTTTACCTTTCTCAAACATTAAGCAAAGATCAGTAGTACCTGCGAGATATCTCAAAATTCTTTTAACAAAGAATAAAATGAGACTCTCTAGATCGGCTTGAAATCTTGCACACAAGCATACATGAACACAATATCAGGTCTACTTGTCATGAAGATACGAGAAAGAACCGATCATCCTCTATATAGGGTTTGATCCACCTTCTTACCAAGTTCATCTTTCGACAAAAGGTTTGAAGGATGCATCGGAGTTGCCATAGGTTTCACATTATTCATATCAAATTTATTTAACAACTCTTTCACATACTTTTGTTGATGAATGAAGATCTTCTCTTCGGTTTGCTTAACTTGCAACCCAAGAAAGAACTTTAACTCACCCATCATACTCATTTCAAATTCTTTCTTCATTAGACTCTCAAACTTCAAGCACAACTCTTTTGAAGTAGCACCAAAAATGATATCATCAACGTAGATCTGTACTAAAATAAAATCATTCTGAAAATTCTTCCTAAAGAGCATCTTATCAACTTGACCTCTACTGAAACCATTTTCTATTAAAAAGGTACTCAGACGATCATACCAAGCTCTAGGAGCTTGCTTCAGGCCGTATAAGGCTTTATGAAGTCTGTAGACATAGTCTGGGTTTTTAACATCTTCGAAGCCAGGTGGTTGTTTCACATACACCTCTTCATCTATAAAGCCATTCAGAAATGCACTCTTCACATCCATCTGAAACAACTTTATATCATGGCAGATCGCATATGCCAACAAAATCCTTATAGCTTCAAGTCTCGCTACTGGAGCATATGTTTCATTGTAGTCTATTCCTTCTTGCTGGTTATAGCCTTGTGCTACTAATCTAGCGTTATTCCTAGCAAATTGATTCACCTCCTCTTGCATGGCTAACACCCAAGCTTCGTCTTGAAGAGCTTCCTCAACCTTCTTAGGCTCTACTTTAGAGATAAAAGCTACATTAGCTTCTCTTCTGAATCTGGACCTTGTCCTAACTCCTTCTAAGGTTTCTCCGATAATTAGCTCTTCTGGATGAGAACTTTTATACTTCCAATTTTGTCTTAGTTCAATAGTTTCCGGAATATCCTCAATTTTGTTCTCATGAGTGTCTGATGAAGGAGTTTCTGTGGTATCATCTAAGTTCTTTGAAGGACCTTCATTCTCCATGTCATCTTCCTTATGGGGTTGAGAACTATCATCAAACTTGACATGGATGGTCTCTTCAACAGTCTTTGAAGTAAGGTTGTAAACTCGAAATGCCTTAGACGATGATGAGTAGCCTAGAAAGATTCCTAGGTAGGTCTTTGAATCGAATTTATCCAACAGCTCTTTTGTATTCAAAATGGAACATTTGCACCCGAATGGATGAAAGTAAGATATGCTTGGTCTCCTTCCATTCCATAACTCATAAGGAGTCTTCTTCAACATGGGTCGCAACAGAATTCTATTCTGAATATAGCATGCTGTATTCACAGCTTCTGCCCAGAAATACTTAGGAAGATTCA
Organism: Erythroxylum novogranatense; assembly: GCA_029891385.1. Taxonomy (NCBI): domain Eukaryota; kingdom Viridiplantae; phylum Streptophyta; class Magnoliopsida; order Malpighiales; family Erythroxylaceae; genus Erythroxylum; species Erythroxylum novogranatense. The sequence goes on along the minus strand of CM057225.1, from coordinate 58,138,877 downwards.
TCTCATATAGCATGGTCCTTGCCATCTCTTGTGTTGGAACTCGATTTGGAGACCAGCGCCCCAACCTGAAAATGAAAGACGGAACGAATCACAAAGAGGCGGAACGAATACACGATTGATCACAAAGCAAAAAAAATCATTAACGAATCGAAAGCCAACTTGGAAGCGAAGCATACAAACAAAGTCAAGTCAAATTGGCTCGAAGACAAACCAAACAAACGATCACGAATCACAAATTGAATTGAAGCATTCGAACTGAAACACAAGTACTGACATCCGCGAACAAAATCTTAGAAATCACTGTCGCGTTGGAAACCTTAAGACATTCTAAATCCGGTATAAATTTTTCTTTCTTTCTTTCTTATTCTCATTTCTTACCTCATTAGTCAATCTCATTCAAAATCACACAAGCAAATTCCACTTTTGAAAAATCATTCTCATGCAAATCTCTAAATCTGATCATATTCTTATGTTGGACTAATGGTGGTTGACAAATTAAATCCCTTTATGTTTTGATAATAATAAAATATCTAGAAATAGTTAAGAAATTATTTCAGGTATTATTCAATGAAAGGATTGAACAAATCAAGATGAGCAAGTGTCTAATCAATGAGGAATCAAGTTGGGAGTTATCTTCTAAGTAAAAATGGCATAAAGCTTAAGGATTATAAAGGATTTGGTAATACAAGTTCACTTACATCAAGGTCTGAATATAACAAGTTAACTAGAGCGTACAAGTTGGAATTTATATACGAAGATGTATTAAGACAAGTCGCCTTATAGCACACAAGTCGACTTATCGAAGACAACAAGTCAACTTATACAGCACAAGTCGACTTATTGGAGAGCGGAGTGACAATTTTTACGTAAATGGTTGAAACAAGTTGACTTATTCATTCGACAATTCGACTTATGGATGCACAGATTCAGCTCCAACGGTCCAATTTGCTAAAAATGGAATGGAGATTATCAAGGAACGGCTATATCCAATTAAACAACGGCTAGTAGAGCTCCAATAGCTATATTTCTTCAAGTATAAATAGAGGATGATGAAGAAGAGGATATATAAGTTCTACAAGTTCAAATACTCTTATACTGCTTCAAATTGCTCACTATTGCTCTTATTTTGTTACAAATTGTATTGAGCATTTGTTCTTCAATCTTTGTATTGTTTTGTTACAATTTGAGTGACGAGTGAAAAGGTCACGTGAGGTAGGATTTGTCTTGGGAAGACAAATCGAGTGTAAAAGTTACTTGAGTAGGAATTCAAGTGGTGTTGTAAAAGTTCACACTCAACTACAAAGTGTGCAATAAAGTGGTTGGCAAAATCCTAAGTGGGAGCTTAGGTAGAGGGCGAGGTCTTAGCAGAACCTCTATAAAACAAGTGTTTGATTTTCTTCCTACACTTTTCAATTAAGTTTATCTAAATTGTTTTTGTGTGTTTTAACTTATGATTTTCTTATAAAAATTTTCAAAGAATTTTTAAGATCTATTCAACCCCCCTTCTAGATCACTTACAATTGGTATCAGAGCAGAAGTATCTGGGATGGCACACAACAACCTAGCGGAAGAAGGTAACACTAATAAATGTCCTCCCTTGTTTAATGGCTCTAACTATTCATCATGGAAAAATTCTATGAAGTATCATATTATAAGCGAGGGAGTTGAATACTAGAAGATCATTATCTTCGGACTTCAAGTCCCTCTAAAAGAAAATGGTGAGTTGAAAACAGAGCTGGAGTATGATGATAACGATTGGAGGCAAGCGTACATCAACGCCAAAGCTATGAAGCTGATATATTGTGCATTAACGGTTGAGGAAAGAAACCGGGTAAATTCTTGCACCACTTCCAAGGAAATGTGGGAGAGACTTCGAGTTACTCATGAAGGGACAAATCAAGTCAGGGAGACAAAAATCAACATGCTTCTTCACGATTACGAGATGTTCGTCATGAAGGAAGGTGAGTCAATTTCTACAATGCTTGACCGTTTTGTAGAAATCATAAATGGATTAGGCAACCTGGGAAAGCACATGACGGATAGCGAGAAAGTGAAGAAGATTCTTCGTTCACTGCCGAAGGAATGGGATTCTCAAGTCACCGCAATTATGGAGTCAAAGGATCTCAACCATCTGGAATTCAACGCTTTGGTTGGATCACTCATCAACTATGAGATTATTCTCAAATCCAGAGGAGGTAGAGGTAAGCCTAAAAAATCTATTGCTTTTAAAGCTAACACTTCTTTTGTTGATGAAAGTGATGAGGAATTAGATGAAGACGAGGAAGACGAAGAAATTGCTATGTACGCTAGAAATTTAAGGAAGTTCAAGGTACTTCTCAAAAATCGAAGGAAAGAATTAAATGGCAGAAAACAGGTAGAAAGGAAGAGGTTTGGCGCGGAAAGAAAATCAAAAGGCTATGACGAAAAGAAAGGCAACGAAGAATGTTGGAGATGTGGAAAACGGGGACATCTCGCAAGAGAATGCAAAAGCTCATCATCAACATCAAACTTTCAGAAAAATGACAAATACGACAAAGGTAAAAGGAAAACTAGCCTGGTGGCAACTTGGAGTGATGAAGATGATACATATCAAAGTGATGATGAAAACAACCTGACACTTATGGCAAAAAGTGATGATGAAAATGAGGTAAATTTCAATGACCAAGATTTAAAAGATTCTTTTGATGCTTTGCAAGCTGATTTTGAAGAAGCCATTGAGATTAACAAAAAATTAAGAAAGAAAACACGAGTTGGTTGCTGAAAATAGTGCTTTACATGAAACGATTGATGATTTAGATAGTCCAAAAGAAGATCATTCTGCATGTCTTATTGAAAAAGAAAATCTTATTTGTGAGTTTAATAGACTTAGAAAAGAATTTTCGTATGTGGTTGGAAAATTTGCAAATGGAAACGAACAGTTTGAAAAATTGCTATCGCTACAAAGATATTCCATTTCTAAACATGGATTAGGTTATGATCCTTTTGATAGAGATTGCTCTTTAATTTCCAAATTTACTAAGGATGGAAAAATTGCTCAATGTGCTAGATGCCTGAAAGACGGTCATATAGAAATTGTTTGCAAGAGTATTAGAAGATGTGTTAAGGTTAAGAAAATTTGGGTTATTAAAGGCACAACACCACCAAATGTGGTTTATATGGCTAACCAAAATGGACCCAAAATGGCTTGGGTACCTATAAGAAGAAAGAACGTTGATATTGTAGGTACAAGCAAGGGATGAAAGACCGTCAAGCACTTGGTACATCGACAACGGATGTTCGAGACACATGAGTGGGGACAAGAACCTTTTTGCGGAAATCAAACCAAAAAATCAAGGTTATGTCACCTTCGGAGACAACAACAAAGGTAAGGTGATTGGAATTGGTAAAGTGGGTAAGGAACCTTTGCCAACCATTGACAATGTTTTGCTAGTTGATGGGTTGAAACATAACCTGCTAAGTGTGTCTCAACTTTGTGATATGAATTATATTGTATCATTTGAATCATCACATTGCCTAGTTAAGAAGGATGATCATGTTGCCTTTATTGGTTTGAGACATGGGAACACATACATTGTTGATTTGCATGATGATAGTTCATTCAATGAAAATGCTGGTGACACTAGAAGAAAATGCATTTTTATGGCATAGAAAATTAGGACATGCACCATTGCCTTTAATTTCTAAGCTTTCAAAGAATGACATTGTAAGAGGTTTGCCTAAGATTAAATTTGTTAAAGATCATTTGTGTGAGTCATGTTTGAAAGGCAAACATGTTAGAGAATCTTTCAAACCAAAGAAAGAAATTTGCACATCTAGAATTCTTGAACTTGTGCATATGGATTTGATCGGACCATCTAGGCATGCTAGTCTTAGTGGAAAATTATATGTACTTGTGATTGTAGATGATTTCTGTAGATTTACTTGGGTAAGATTTCTTGCGAATAAAAATGATGCCGTTAATGAATTTACCAAGTGGTGTAGATTGGTTCAAAATGAGAAAAATTTGTCTATCGTTGCAATTAGAACCGATCATGGAGGAGAATTTAAATGTGAACCTTTCGAAAGTCTTTGTGATAAATACGGGATGGAGCACAATTTCTCGACACCAAGGACTCCGCAACAAAATGGTATGGTAGAAAGGAAGAATCGTTCTCTTGAAGAAATGAGCAGAACCATGTTAAATGAGTACAATCTTCCTAAATCATTTTGGGCGGAAGCAGTCAACACAGCATGCTACGTCATCAACAGGGTGCACTTACGAAGAGACAAAAATAAGACACCTTATGAACTATGGAAAGGTAAGAAACCTAATATCTCTTATTTTCATCCTTTTGGCTGTAAAGTTTTTATTCATAATAATGGAAAGAGCAATTTAGGAAAATTCGACTCTAAATCCGATATTGGTGTGTTTATTGGTTATTCTCAAACTAGTAAGGCTTTTAGAGTTTATAATAATAGGACTAAATGTGTTGAAGAAAGTGTTCATGCCAAATTTTATGAAATAATTTCACCCCCGAGAAAGGTTTGTTTTGATGATGATGCAGGAAGTTCAGGTAATAAAGTTGAAGAAATTGAATCCAAGATTGAGGAATTGAAGCTAGACGAAGAAAAACATGTACCCGACATTAAATCATGGGTAAAGCAAAGAATCATCCTATGGAGCAAGTCATTGGAGATTTAAATGTTGGTGTAAGAACTAGAGAAATATCTATGAGAATATGAGTAATTGACTTTCATTTCGTTGGTAGAACCCGAGAATATAGAAGAAGCACTTAAAGATGGCGGCTTTTAGCTATGCAAGAGGAGCTTAATCGGTTCAAGCGAAATGATGTTTGGGATTTGGTAGCTCCACCAGAGAACAAGACCATCATTGGAGTCAAATGGGTAAATCGGATAAAGTATGATGAGATTGGTGAAGCGGTTAAAAATAAATCAAGGCTAGTGGCTCAAGGATTTTATCAAGAAGAAGGCCTTGATTACAATGAGACATATGCTCCTGTGGCTCGTTTGGAGGCAATTAGGCTACTATGTGCATTCACGTCTCATAAAAGGATCAAATTAAATCAAATGGACGTCAAGAGCGCATTTCTAAATGGGTATATTCAAGAGGAAGTCTATGTCAAACAACCGCCGGGATTTGAAGATCATGAGCATTCGGATTACGTCTACAAACTTAAGAAGGCACTTTATGGACTAAAGCAAGCACCTAGAGCATGGTATGAGAGGTTAAGTACTTTTCTAACTCAACATGGATATGTTCGTGGTAAGATAGATAATACTTTGTTTATTAAACATGTTGGTAATGATATGCTTATTTGTCAAATTTATGTTGATGACATTGTGTTTGGTGCCACTAATGAATTTTTGTGCAAAGAATTTAGTGATTTAATGCAAGGTGAGTTTGAAATGAGTATGATGGGAGAACTCAAGTTCTTTCTTGGATTGCAAATCAAGCAACACAAAAATGGCATTTTCATCCACCAATCGAAGTATACCAAGGAACTTCTTAAGAGGTTTAAAATGGATGGATGCAAAGTGGCAGCAAAACCAATGGCGACAAATCTGGTCTTGGAAAAACATGAAAATGAAGAAGACGTTGATCAAAAACTCTATAGAGGTATGATCGGCTCTCTTTTGTATTTAACTGCTTCTAGACCTGATATAATGTTTGCCACATGTCTTTGTGCTAGATTTCAATCTTGTCCTAAGATTTCTCATTTACTTTTCTAACTCAACATGGATATGTTCGTGGTAAGATAGATAATACTTTGTTTATTAAACATGTTGGTAATGATATGCTTATTTGTCAAATTTATGTTGATGACATTGTGTTTGGTGCCACTAATGAATTTTTGTGCAAAGAATTTAGTGATTTAATGCAAGGTGAGTTTGAAATGAGTATGATGGGAGAACTCAAGTTCTTTCTTGGATTGCAAATCAAGCAACACAAAAATGGCATTTTCATCCACCAATCGAAGTATACCAAGGAACTTCTTAAGAGGTTTAAAATGGATGGATGCAAAGTGGCAGCAAAACCAATGGCGACAAATCCGTCTTGGAAAAACATGAAAATGAAGAAGGCGTTGATCAAAAACTCTATAGAGGTATGATCGGCTCTCTTTTGTATTTAACTGCTTCTAGACCTGATATAATGTTTGCCACATGTCTTTGTGCTAGATTTCAATCTTGTCCTAAGATTTCTCATTTACTTTTCTAACTCAACATGGATATGTTCGTGGTAAGATAGATAATACTTTGTTTATTAAACATGTTGGTAATGATATGCTTATTTGTCAAATTTATGTTGATGACATTGTGTTTGGTGCCACTAATGAATTTTTGTGCAAAGAATTTAGTGATTTAATGCAAGGTGAGTTTGAAATGAGTATGATGGGAGAACTCAAGTTCTTTCTTAGATTGCAAATCAAGCAACACAAAAATGGCATTTTCATCCACCAATCGAAGTATACCAAGGAACTTCTTAAGAGGTTTAAAATGGATGGATGCAAAGTGGCAGCAAAACCAATGGCGACAAATCTGGTCTTGGAAAAACATGAAAATGAAGAAGACGTTGATCAAAAACTCTATAGAGGTATGATCGGCTCTCTTTTGTATTTAACTGCTTCTAGACCTGATATAATGTTTGCCACATGTCTTTGTGCTAGATTTCAATCTTGTCCTAAGATTTCTCATTTGAGTGCTTGTAAAATTTTTTTTAGATATTTGAGTAGAACTATTAATCATGGTTTATGGTATCCTAGTTGTGATTCATTTGATTTGTATGCTTATAGTGATGCTAATCATGGTAGCTGTAGAATTGATAGAAAAAGTACTAGTGGATTATGTCATTTCTTAGGATCATCTTTGATATCTTGGGCAAGTAAAAAGCAAGTTAGTGTAGCTATTTCCACTGCTGAATCTGAATATGTAGCAGCTGGGAGTGCATGTACCCAAGTTCTTTGGATTAAACATCAATTGCTTGATTATGGTATTGTGGTTAAAAGTATTCCTATTTATTGTGATAATACCAGTGCAATTTGTTTAAGTAAAAATCCAATTTTGCATAGTAGAACAAAGCATATAGAAATTAGACATCATTTTATTCGTGATCATTGTCTAAAAGGTGACATTTGCATTAAGCATGTTTCAACTAGTGATCAATTGGCTGACATTTTTACTAAACCTCTTAAGGAAGATGTGTTTGTGAACATTAAATTGAGATTAGGCATGTGTGATTTAAATTCCTTTGGTTGAATTTGAGTCTATTTTCTCTATTGATTTTTTATTATGACAAAAAGGGGGAGTAAGATTGAAATTGATATTTGATTAAGGGGGAGTGAAAATTTCATTGATTTGCAATTTTATTGATTTCTATTTTGATCATAAATTAAGGGGGAGACAACCTAACCATCAAGACAAGGGAAACCTTGATCAAGTTTTATGTCTTTCAAATTTCTTGTCAATTTCTACATATTTTGTCATTATCAAAAAGGGGGAGATTGTTGGACCAATGGTGGTTGACAAATTAAATCCCTTTATGTTTTGATAATAATAAAATATCTAGAAATAGTTAAGAAATTATTTCAGGTATTATTCAATGAAAGGATTGAGCAAATCAAGATGAGCAAGTGTCTAATCAATGAGGAATCAATTTGGGAGTTATCTTCTAAGTAAAAATGGCATAAAGCTTAAGGATTATAAAGGATTTGGTAATACAAGTCGACTTACATCAAGGTCTGAATATAACAAGTTAACTAGAGCAGTACAAGTCGATTTATATATGAAGATGTATTAAGACAAGTCGCCTTATAGCACACAAGTCGACTTATCGAAGACAACAAGTCGACTTATACAGCACAAGTCGACTTATTGGAGAGCGGAGTTACAATTTTTACGTAAATGGTTGAAACAAGTCGACTTATTCATTCGACAAGTCGACTTATGGATGCACAGATTCAGCTCCAACGGTCCAATTTGCTAAAAATGGAATGGAGATTATCAAGGAACAGCTATATCCAATTAAGCAACGACTAGTAGAGCTCCAACAGCTATATTTCTTCAAGTATAAATAGAGGATGATGGAAGAAGAGGATATATAAGTTCTATAAGTTCAAATACTCTTATACTGCTTCAAATTGCTCACTATTGCTCTTATTTTGTTACAAATTGTATTGAGCATTTGTTCTTTAATCTTTGTATTGTTTTGTTACAATTTGAGTGACGAGTGAAAAGGTCACGTGAGGTAGGATTTGTGCCGGAAGACAAATCGAGTGTAAAAGGTTACTTGAGCCAGAATTCAAGAGCCGGAATTCAAGTGGGAGCTTAGTTAGAGGACGTAGGTTTTAGCACCGAACCTCTATAAAAACAAGTGTTTGATCTTCTTCCTTACACTTTTCAATTAAGTTTATCTAAATTGTTTTTGTGTGTTTTAACTTCTGATTTTCTTGTAGAAATTTTCAAAGAATTTTTAAGATCTATTCAACCCCCCCATCTAGATCACTTGCATCTTATTGATCCATACAAATCTTAAATTACATTTTATCCCAATTTTATCGAAATTTTGGCAGCATAACGGCTGCATTTATCCTATCCCAAAAATTCCTGTAAAGCCAAAATACACTTCTAATATCACAAAATCCAGAATCATCGGACTCTCCCGTCCGAAATCGAAACACCAGCAAAACACAAATCTATTATCTAACACTTCCACAATTCTCAATTCAGATCAAAACATCCTTATTCAAATTCCTCATTCAATCCAAACGCATCTAATCATATCTATATATAGTCACAAGTCACATTCCATAATCACACAAATTCTCATATCTCCAACCCATATACTGTTAGAGTAGTGCCCTAAAGACAATCCCCTTTAGCGCTTTTTGTTCATAGTCATGTACAGACTTTATGAATAAATAAAGAAAGGCATGTTTCATTTATTTGATGTTCTTTATAAATTGATATTGATCTTTAATCAAATTAATGAAGTCCATGATATATGACATAGCATGAAGGAAATTATGATGTGATCATAATCCTGAGATTCCTATCATGCGCAATTATGTCAGTATCTAAATTTTCCCTAGTCATAGGATTAATGAGACTGGACATCATTAATCTGGAAAGACTAGCATATGTCATACTCCTTGATTGGATCAAGCAGTGGATCTCAGAAACTGTAAATATGAGATATTTTGAGTTGACATATGGATGCTTACTAGTGGTAGTAAGTTCATTGGATGACCTGCCATGAGATCATCACATGGATTTAATGTCGATGATAATCTCATCATAGCAATGGTGCAAGTATCCTTAGACTTGAGGTACTCAAGGATATCTTGAATCTTGATCCTGCATTACTGACTCCATTCCTTGTGGCCTTCGGAGGTTACTCATAGGATGGTGTTTGGAGTGCGATTTGAGGTATTGAAGGTAATTGAGTAGCCAATAAAGTTCATCACTACGTGAGAATGAGAAGAGATACCACGCCTCTTGTCGGGATCATTACTTTAAGTCTCGGCGAGCATGACTATGTCATGAAGAGTGTCTTCATGGACATATAAAGTAATGAGTCCTCAGGACAGAACCGATTTCACTTGGCTAGACTTAGTCTAGTAAGAGTTGACATATTAGCCATACTCATAACCAAGTGGGGTATAGGATGATGAAAGGACGAATTGCACAAGAATTGTCTATGGAAGGGTTCGTGATTTGGTTCGTGATGAATTCATCAAACCGATTACTTTCCGGTCAATTGAGGGTCATTATGTGTTGCTAGATACCGCTCATGACTTGCTCAGATTAATTGTTAATCTAAGTGGCTAACATAACCGGAACCTAAAGGGTCACACGATAAGAGTGTTTGGAGAATTAAGTAAAATAGTTTTGGACTGAGTTCCAATTATGGAGAGCATTCGGATTAAATGGATCCCGATGAGATTGGGATATGTCCCGATGAGATCGCGACATCGATATTGCTGAGACAGGTCTCCGATGATTTTTCGCATCGGGGGGTAGAGGTAGGACCAACCCAGTGTGTTGGACCACTTCAGCATTAATATATATATATATTATTAATTAATTAAAGAATTAATTAATTAATATATATATATAAGCATGTACGTGGATGATGAAAAGAAGGGATGAGAAGATTCTTTTTCATGCTTAGTCATTAATATAATTAATGACTAAAAGACAAAATGATGGATGAGGAAAGATGATGATCGTTGGCTTATGATATAAGAAAGAAAAGAAAAGAGTTTCCTCTTAGATATATAGGTGATCATCGTGGGTTTTTAGAGGAAAACCTAAGGGTTTGCAAGAAAGAAGAAAAGAGTTTCATCTTTCAAGCTTTCCATCATCTTCCATCAAGCTCTTCTCCAAGGCTTCACCTTCTCTTCTTCGTGATTCTCAAGCTCTCCAAGGACAGAGGTAGGGTCTAGCAGCCTTTACTTTGTTCTAGCTATTCCCGGGTCAAAGGGGTTTGTCCCGGTTAGGTTTTCTGATCTCTGCGTGGATACCTTTAGAGATAGTCTCTATTGGCTATTCAGGTTTGAGTCTTTATACCGACACCGGGATCCTAGGTTTTCGGGAAGGTCCCGGGAACAAAATTTTTGTTTTCCGCTGCTGGAACATGTGATGTTCCTCCCGGGATTTTCCTACAGTGGTATCAGAGCGTCTGGTGTCGTGTATGAAGCTTTAACTGAAGCTAGATCATAAACCTTAATTGCTTGTGATGTTGTAGCATGCATTCTGTTCAGATTTCAAATTGCTATAGAGATAGGGTTTTCGAAATTTTTCTACCCAGGATTGTTCACAACATGTTATAGAATATGTCTATGAATTTTTAGAATTTATCTATTTGATTTGATATAGTTTTGCTAATTACTTCCCTAAGGTTCCAGATGCTTTTTTGTGAAACACTCTGTGGACAGGCAGTAGTATAAAATCGAGAATAAATTCTAGAAAAATCTTTTTCTGGATTTTCCTTCACCTACATATCTATAATATGTTGGTGAATGTCTTTGAGCATGGAAATTGGATTTCAAGGTGATTGGATATTTATTCACGAATTTATTCTATACTGTTGGGAATTGCTGTGCTGATGAACACAGATTTTGAATCGGTTTTGTTATTTTGGTTGACTGAGTTTTTGATGGCCTAAACTCCTGAACAAATTCAGGTAGCATGTTCAGAACATTTAATAACCTATGTAATTTTCTCAGAATTTATTGAAATTGTTTCATTGATCATTTCGAGCAATGTACAGAACTGGACAGTTTTGGTGAAAATTGTTGGGACTGTTTTGCTTGGCTTGATTGAGTGTGATTTTTTAGTTCCAATGCCTTGCACCATTTTTAATGTGATTAAAAATGTGTTATCTTGATGTAGTATGATTTCCAAATTGCATTTCTTGAAGTTGCTTTTCCAAGAATTTTTGAATGCCAAATTGGTCACATTTGTGTCTCGTTAGTATATTTCATTTTCTTGCTTGTTTTTGCCGTCACAATTTTTGTGACAAGTTCCGGAGTAGTTTTGAGAGTGTATACACTATCTTGAGATGCTTAGGGTGATAATTTGGGTGTTCCTAAATTATTTGGAAATCTTAGAGTTATGACTCATTTCAAGCTTTTCATATAGTTTGACTATTTAAGGCATTCATGAATCAACGAAGTGTTCATTGAGGCATCTATTTACAGATTTTACCCTAGGTATGATGGTATTGTGAATTGGAATTGCATGGATTGAGGAATTAGCCGATTAGAGATTTTAGCAAATTTCCTTGGATAAGGCGACTTGTGTATGGAATAAGTCGACTTGTTCAAGTCTTATATAAGTCGACTTGAAGACATTACAAGGTGACTTGTACGTGGCGAGTGCCATAAGGCGACTTGTTTCATACAAGTCGACTTGTGTGTGAACAGAAGCATAAGGTGACTTGCATTCGATGAAAGTCGACTTGTGATATGCTCAGTTGGATGATGGATGATTATAAGGATTGATTCAATTTGATTGATGAAACCTAAATCATGCCACATAGTCTAGTGACTATGATCCTTGACTTGAGTCTAGAGTTTCTAAATCCTCCTCGGTATATGAAAACTAACGCCTTCCATTAATATGGTAAGAACCAGAGTTCTTATAGGGATGGGTTGTTGGGTAAACCCAAGCTCACTCTATACGGATATGTTGAACCATGAAAATATGATTTTACGATTAATGGGTTGGTTTTCACCGAAGCGTTAGTTTGTTGAGTAAACTCAAGGTCAACGTGGACAGAGGGTGAAATTGGGTAGCATACATCGGATGTATGCGCATCAAAGAGTTGATACCCAATGTAAGTGCATACATCAACAAGTTGATAGCACTGATCGATAGTTGTGTCTAAGATATAATTGGTATATCTGATACCTCCCGAGACATAAGGTGGCTTGTTGGGTAAACCCAAGGTCATTCTCAATGTCGGTTATCGATGATGCAATTGGTATGTTCGATACCTACCGATTGACCTAAGTTATGGCTTGTTGGGTAAACCCAAGGTCATTCTTAGCAATATCGGATATCAACCCACTAGGACATTATGTCACTTTGTTTCTTTGGATTCGTAATGAAGGGTTATGGATTCTATGAAACTAGTGGGAGCTCTTTTGCATATCATTCAAGTCCTTATGATTATGCAGCTATTCCTATTCTAACATTCTTCCTCTCTATCCGTGTAGGTTGTTTGAAAATGTCGTCAAGTGTGAATCTTCGCCGCTTATGGATTCCAACAAGTTAAGCGGACCGAATTTTCTTCGATGGTTAAGGAATCGAGAATAGTTCTCGATCTGAAGGTCAGGATATATCCTAGATTTTCCGCTTCGGATGCTTTTCTTGTGGATGCTTCGATGATGATCGAAGGCATATAGTAAGCATCTAAAGGACAGTGACATGGCTACTTACATCATGCTTGCCTCGATGTTATCAGAGCTGCAGAAGCAGCACGAGTCCATGGATGCTCACACTATAGTTTTTCATCTTAGGGAGCTGTTTGACGAGCAAGCCCGGTCCGAAAGGTTCGAGACCTCAAGGCTTCTCTTCACCACAAAGATGGCTCCAGGGACATCTGCTGTGCAGTATGCCCTGAAGATGAATGGCTATATTGAGAGATTGGTCGTCTTAGGTTTTGCAATGGATCATGAGTTAAGTATAGACTTAATTCTGGTTGGATTGTCCGACAGTTATGCACAGTTCGTGTTAAACTATCGGATGAACCAAATATCCACTTCAATACCTGAGCTGATCAATCTGCGCCAAGATAGTGACGGAACTATCAAGAGTGATAGTAAGCAAGTCTTGGTAGTAGCTTCTTCTTCTTCAGGTTCCAAGAAGAAAAAGAACCCAAAGAAGAAGAAGGCAAAGAAACCAAAGGGAAGCGCCATCAAGAAGAAGACCAAAGAAGCTGCCCAGAAAGGAACTTGCTTCCATTACGGTAAAGATGGCCATTGGAGGCGCAATTGCAAAGTCTATCTCGAGTCATTGAACCGAAGAAGGCATCGATGCCTCGACTACTTCAGTTTGTATGTCATTGAAGTTAATCATTATCGATCACAACATTTGGGTATTTGATACTGGTTGTGGCTCACACATATGTAATGATATGCAGGGCCTCAGGGACAGTAGGCAACTCATGAAGGGAGAAGTAGACCTACGTGTTGGAAATGGAGCAAGAGTTCTTTGCATTAGGTTGTAGGAACCTATGTTTTGTATCTCCCACCGGGCTTCTTTGGAATTGGATGATTGTTATTTTGTACCCGTTTGACAAAGAATATATTATCATTTCTTGTGCGAATAAATTTGGATTCCATATGAATTTTAATAGCAATGGTTGTTCTATCAATTCTAATGGAATGCTTTATGGAACTGGTACATTGTGCAATGGTATTTACATATTAGATATGTCTAATCCAATTTTAAATGTCAATGACACCAAATGGTATAAAAGAGATAATCTAAAGTCAACTTACTTATGGCATTGTCGACTTGGCCATATAAATGAGACACGCGTCGCTAAGCTCCACAAGAGTGGCAGTTTAGGGTCATTTGATTATGAATCATATGACACATGCGAATCTTGTTTATTAGGTAAGATGACTAAGTTACCCTTCAAGGGAAAGGGTGAACGAGCGATTGGAATATTAGACCTAATACATTCAGATATATGCGGTCCGATGTCCATCCATGCCAGAAGTGGTTGTCGTTACTTCATTACCTTTATCGATGATTATTCTCGATATGGGTACTTGTATCTGATGAGATACAAATCTGAAGCGTTTGAAAAGTTTAAACAATTCAGAAATGAAGTAGAAAACCAACTTGGTAAAAGTATCAAGGCATTACGATCTGATCGTGGTGGAGAATACTTAGACCAACAGTTTCTGGATTATCTAAGAGATAATGGGATATTATCTCAGTGGACTCCTCCTTACACGCCGCAGCACAATGGTGTGGCTGAAAGGAGAAATCGAACCTTGTTGGACATGGTACGATCAATGATGGGTTTCATAAAGTTACCAAAATCATTTTGGGGTATGCGCTAGAGACAAATTGCTTACTTGTTAGACGAGTTCCCTCTAAGGCAGTTGATGTTACTCCACATGAGATGTGGACTAGCAGAAAACCTTATCTTTCTCATCTGAAAGTATGGGGTTGTCCTGCTTACGTGAAGCGGATTCAGTCAGATAAGCTTGAAGCAAAGTCTGACAAGTGTTTGTTTGTAGGATATCCTAAAGAGACCATGGGATATCAATTCTACCTTGCTGAGGAACAAAAGGTGTTTGTTTCAAAGCATGTTGTCTTCTTAGAGAAAGAGTTTCTTCTGCAAGAGGACAGTGGGAGCAAAGTCGAACTTGAAGAAGTTCAAGATGCTCAAACAAACACAGATCAACTGCTCGAACTCGAGATCACTCATTCAGATGAAGTAACAGTTCAACCTTACGTGACACACGGTTAAGAGGTCAAGTAGGATGCGACTTGTTCGAGAGATATGGATTTCTCGTAAGTGAACAGAATGACGTATTGCTCATAGAAGATGATGAGCCTGCTACCTATGAAGAGGTTCTGAAAAGTTCAGAGTCTGAAAAATGGCTTTGTGCCATGAAAGCCGAAATGGATTCCATGTACATAAACCAAGTATGGACTTTGGTTGATGCACCTGAAGGGATAAAACTTATAGGGTGCAAATGGGTTTTCAAGAAGAAAACCGACATGGATGGTAATATGTTACCTACAAAGCAAGGCTTGTGGCCAAAGGATTTCGTCAAAGACAAGGAGTTGACTATGACGAGACCTTCAGCCCCGTAGCAATGCTCAAATCCATTCGGATACTCCTAGCCATTGCCGCTCATTATGATTATGAGATATGGCAAATGGATGTGAAGACAGCTTTCCTTAACGGAAATCTGGCCGAGGATGTGTACATGACACAACCAGAGGGCTTCACTTCCAGAGATGGCGAAAAGGTATGCAAGCTTCAGAAATCCATCTATGGATTGAAGCAAGCATCCAGGAGTTGGAACATCCGTTTTGATGAGTCAATCAAAGAGTTTGGTTTCTCACAAAATCCGGATGAGCATTGTGTGTACAAAAAGGTTAATGGGAATGCAATCGTTTTCCTTGTGTTGTATGTAGATGACATACTGTTACTCGGAAACGATGTCTCATTGATGCAATCAGTTAAAATTTGGTTGTCCAAGCAATTTGCGATGAAAGACGTTGGGATAAAGATCTATAGAGATAGATCAAAGAGGTTGCTTGGTCTTTCACAATCATCGTACATAGACAAGATGCTAAAGAGGTTTAGCATGGAGCAATCCAAGAGAGGGTTTCTTCCCATTACTCATGGGATAACACTATCGAAATCTATGTGTCCTAAGACACAAGATGAGAGGATTCGCATGGATCAGATCCCGTATGCATCTGCAGTAGGATCGATCATGTATGCTATGTTATATACGAGGCCCGATGTATCGTATGCTCTGAGTGTCATGAGAAGATACCAATCGGATCCTGGTGAGGGTCACTGGGTAGCTGTCAAGAATATCCTCAAGTACTTGCGAAGGACTAAGGATGTTTTCTTGATATATGGAGATGGAAATATCCAAGTGAGCGGGCATACGGATGCGGCCCAATCGACAAGGATGACTCCAGATCCCAGTCAGGTTATGTTTTCACGCTAAATGGCGGACCGGTCAGTTGGAAGAGTTCCAAACAAGAGAGGACTGCTGATTCGACGACCGAGGCAGAGTACATTGCTCCATCAGAGGCGGCAAAGGAAGCTGTTTGGATCAAGAAGTTCATTTCGAACTTGGTGTGGTTCCTAGTCGTGATGGACCCATACGATTGTATTGTGACAACAATGGGGCTATTGCTCGAGCAAAAGAACCGAGGTCTCACCAACGATCTAAACATACGCATCTGCAGATATCATCGATTCGAGAGATCATTGCTAGAGGTGATGTCGCGATCGAGAGGATTCCACAGAGCGAACATTCACGATCCGTTGTGAAGCCATTGTCACGTAAGAATTTTGATTCTCATGCACTCGCTTATGGTATTAGATACCAAGGCGATTGGCTTTAGGTCAAGTGGGAGATTGTTAGAGTAGTGCCTAAAGGCAATCCCTTTAGCGCTTTTGTTCATAGTCATGTATGACTTTATGAATAAATAAAGAAAGGCATGTTTCATTTATTTGATGTTCTTTATAAATTGATATTGATCTTTAATCAAATTAATGAAGTCCATGATATATGACATAGCATGAAGGAAATTATGATGTGATCATAATCCCGAGATTCCTATCATGTGCAATTATGTCAATATCTAAATTTTCCTAGTCATAGGATTAATGAGATGGACATCATTAATCCGGATTGACTAGCATATGTCATACTCCTTGATTGGATCAAGCGGTGGATCTCGTAAAGCGTAAATATGAGATATTTAAAGTTGACATATGGATGCTTACTAGTGGTAGTAAGTTCATTGGATGATTCGCCATGAGATCATCACATGGATTTAATGTCAGTGATAATCTCATCATAGCAATGGTGCAAGTATCCTTAGACTTGAGGTACTCAAGGATATCTTGGATACTGATCCTGTACTTTGACTCCATTCCTTGTGGCCTTCTAGAGGTTACTCATAGGATGGTGCTTGGGTACAGTTTGAGGTATTCAAAGGTAATTGAGTGACCAATAAAGGATTCATCACTTCTGTGAGAACAGAATAGATACCCTGGCCTCTTGTCAGGATCATTACTTTAAGTCTCTGGCCAGAGCATGACTATGTCATGAAGAGTGTCTTCATGGACATATAAAGTAATGAGTCCTCAGACAGGAACTGATTTCACTTGGGCTAGACTTAGTCTAGTAAGAGTTGACATATTAGCCATACTCATAACCAAGTGGGGTATAGGATGATGAAAGGACGAATTGCACAGTAATTGTCTATGGAAAGGTTCGTGATCTGGTTCGTGATAAATTCATCAAACCGATTACTTTCCGGTCAATTGGGGGTCATTATGTGTTGCTAGATACTGCTCATGACTTGCTCAGATTAATTGTTAATCTAAGTGGCTAACATAACCGGGAACCTAAAGGGTCACACGCATAAGAGTGTTTCAGAGAATTCGTAAAATAGTTTTGGACTGAGTTCCAATTATGGAGAGCATTCGGATTAAATGGTTCCCGATGAGATTGGGATATGTCCCGATGAGATCGCGACATCGATATTGCTGAGACAGGTCTCCGGTGATTTTTCGATGCGGGGCCTAGTAGGCGGTAGGACCAATTCCCCAGTGTGTTGGACCACTTCAAAGATTAATATATATATATATATATATATATTATTAATTAATTAAAGAATTAATTAATTAATATATATATATAAGCATGTACGTGGATGATGAAAAGAAGGGATGAGAAGATTCTTTTTCATGCTTAGTCATTAATATAATTAATGACTAAAAGACAAAATGATGGATGAGGAAAGATGATGATCGTTGGCTTATGATATAAGAAAGAAAAGAAAAGAGTTTCCTTTTAGATATATAGGTGATCATCATAGGTTTTTAGAGAAAAACCTAAGGGTTTGCAAGAAAGAAGAAAAGAGTTTCATCTTTCAAGCTTTCCATCATCTTCCATCAAGCTCTTCTCCAAGGCTTCACCTTCTCTTCTTCGTGATTCTCAAGCTCTCCAAGGACAGAGGTAGGGTCTAGCAGCCTTTACTTTGTTCTAGCTATTTCCGGGTCAAAGGGGTTTGTCTCGGTTAGGTTTTCTGATCTCTGCGTGGATACCTTTAGATATTGTCTCTATTGGCTATTCAGGTTTGAGTCTTCATACCGACACCGGGATCCTGGGTTTTCGAGAAGGTCCCGGGAACAAAATTTTTGTTTTCCACTGCTGGAACATGTGATGTTCCTCCCGGGATTTTCCTACATATACAAGTTCATAAATCACTTACAATCCCATAACTCATTTCCATACACAAATTCATATACATATCTATACGAAAATTCAAGTTACTCAAAATCTAACTTATACAGATTACAAAACATATAAATATCGAAACTGTCGTCTTGATCATCTTTCATCCAATCTCCTGCTCGAATACCTGGAGATGGGGATGAAAGTGGGGGTGAGCTCGAAAGCTCGTGGGTAACATATTTATAAACTGAATAATAAGCAGAAATCAATTTTCATAAATGGTCCTACAAAATACAACCCATTCGCAGTATCAATTGTCCCAATAAAAATTATGCAAAATTAATGACAAATGACAACAAAATACTAACAATGTGCAATTTATCAAAAATCAATGTGCGGGACCAAAATAAGCATAAAAATCATAAATCAGGAGTCAACAAATGCATAATTACTAAAGAAAACGGGCCTAATTTATAATATAAATTTGGTCCAATCAATAAACTTTTTGCCAAAAGGCTTAGTTTTCAAACTTTTCAACTTTCAAATATTTTTCTCAAACCTTTTTCAATTTTCCAAACTTTTCATATCAAATTTCTATAATTTCATGGTTGAAAACCCTTTTTCTCATTTTTTCAAAATTTCTCATAAACATGCATGCAATCACATCAGAGAAATTTCACGCGCATAAATAAAATCAAAAATCACATAACATAACAAAATAGTTTGGTTTAGGCCTAACGAGACGATCGCACATTCAGCATAGCGGTCATGTGCGGCAGTGAATAGGGGAGTCCAAATCGAACTCCTAAGCCACTCTGCGGGCAACCAGGAGAAGGCTATCGAGGGAGACAAAGCAATCGATGACTCATGGAGGGACTGACCAAACCCATGCAATTCACATATTCATGCTTAAAACAAGCAGATTGCCCGAAGGCACTTTTCGAAATTTCACATTTTCTTTAAATTTTTCATATCATATAATCATAATGTGTCATAAATGACACCAACATATATCCACATGAATTCATATAACAAATCGAATGCAATTCACTTAAATCACATATTCATCAAATTCATCACAATATATGCACTAATTCTTTAAATCATTTAAATCATAAATCCAATAATTTGAAAACCATGAATTTCATAATTCTTGCATTTTCTAAAACTCATTTTAACCCTTTGAAATCACAATATCAAACATTTACAACCTTTTTCAACCCATTTTATCAACAATAATTTATCAAAATCAAATTTTGCTTTCTTAAATTTTCAAAATCACATTCTTAGCTTACAATTCAATAAATAAATATACTACCCACCTCATATCCATGCTAACAACTTGCTTTGTGCCTCAATTGCTCCAAAGCCTCCTTCTTTCTTCCAATTTAACTTCACCTAAAGCAATTTCACCCAAATTCAACATCATAAATAACTTAATCTTCAAATTGAACTTAGAAAACATAAATCCCTCATATATTCAAGCTTTCTAAATTACAAATTTCCAAAAGCCCCAAATTCCAACTTTGAGCATAAACCCTAATTCTCAAAATCCCAAATTAAACCCATCATACTTAGCAATCATCAAAATTGACTTCATATTCCACAAACTCATACCATTTCCATATTTCTAAACCATAAATCGAAGAAAAGCTCAAAGCTCAACTTTTTTCTTACCTCAAACTTTTCACCATTTTCGTATTTATTAGGCTTGGAAGGAAGCTCTCTTCTCCTTCCATCTTTTTCCCTCATGAATCAACGAAAAACTGAGCTTGAACCCCCAAAAATCCGAAACCCTAAGCTCTCCCTTCTTTCTTCTCCGAAGTTTGCTCTCCCTTCTCTCCTCTCTTCTTATTTTTCTTTCCTTTTGTTCAAGTGTCGTGCCTCACTTAATAAAGCAACAGCCCAATCCTTTTTATAGTTTCATGTCATTTAATGAATGGGGAATGACCCATAAGCCCCTCCATTTTAGCCTATAAACTTAATCCTTTGAGTAACCTTCCAAAATTGCCCCTTCATTGGTCTTTATAATTGACATCTTGTCTGATTATTTAGATCAGGTAAATGAAGTCATTTGATAAAACTTTCTTCTATAGAAATGTTCCTTTGTGTCTTACGAATCCATCGCTTTAAGAATCGGATCGATCGGAGCTCTATAGCTCAAGATATCTCCAAAATACTGAAGTTTGTTCTTCATACCAGAGGCTGAACACTACCCCTAACTTCCGACACATATTTGGAAGTCTTAGAGGCTAAATTATAGCTCGGCTCCTTCATAAAATTTGTAGCCCCATGTCTCTATTTTCATTACCAACAAAAATCAACTCAATCCGAGCTCTAGCGACCTATAACACTGAACACTATTCAGCCATTACAACACCGAGACTGAACACTACACTGAACTTCCGACCGATATTTGGAAGTCTTAGAGGCGACATTATCGATCAGCTCCTTCAGATGAATTGTAGATATATGTCTCTAGTTTAATTTCCAAAAAGAATCAACTCTTTAGTGTCCTATAATACTGAACACTGCTCATACCATTACAAAGCTGAGACTGAACTCTATACCTAACTTCCGACCCGTATTTGAAAGTCTTGGAGGCTACATTGTCGATCGGCTCCTTCATAACATTTGTAGCCTCATGTCTCCAGTTTAATTTCCAAAAAGAATCAGATCGATCGGATGTCGGAAGAAGAAGTTATGCTCAAAAGAGTGAAGGGAGGTTAAAGCTTGGCCAGAAAAATCAAAGCTCAGCCAGAACGAAGATCGGTCGGCCATCAGAGCTCGGTCGGTCAACAGAGGTCGGCTAGGCCAACAGAGGTCGGTCGGCCATCAGAGGTCGGTCGGCCAACAGAGGTTGGCTCGACCATCAGAGGTCGGTCGGCCAACAGAGGTCGACTCGGCCATCAGAGGTCGGTAGGCACCCAATCCGACCTTCAAACTTCAAACCCTCATAACTTTTCACTCCGAGCTCCAAATTAGACACGGTTTGTTTCGTTGGAAAGATAAAAGACAGATCTACAATTTTCAAGAAGGACTCACAAGCAAGCTCGGACTCTAAAGGGATCAAAAGTTTACACAAATATGACTGATCGATAATTTCTCAACAGTACAAAAACTTGCAAACATCATAACTTTTGATCCAGAACTCCAAATTTGACAAACTTGGTGTCTATGGAAAGGTAAAAGAACCCTCTACAACTTTCATGAAGGCCTTAAGAATCAGATCGACCTCTAAATGGGTCAAAAACTCCACACAAAACTGACTGGTCGGTCACTTCACACTAAACAAAGATCGTAACTTCTAAAATCATAACTTTCTACTCCCTTGTCCAATATTTTCGTGCTTTATATCAATGGAAAGATAAAAACATAATCTACCACTTTCATTAAGACCACTTTGGCTAAATCCATCTAAATCAATACAGATTTGCCATTGAAGTCTCTAAACACCATTCCAACACATAAACTTCCCATATCAACACATCAACTTCACATACTCACCCACTACCACAAACTCTTTAACTAACTCATATCAAACATCATTCAACTCCCCAATAAACTATTCCAAGGCTATTTCCCCACATCAAACTCAACACCAAATGATATGCACATACACATTTCTCTTTCACAAAAGTCATACGCAATCTTACTCTTAATAGCATTTTCCAAACCAAGGCAAAATACACTTAACTTTCAAATATCATAACTTTCAATCCCGATATCGAAAAATCGCATACTTTATGGCTACGAAAAGCTCTCAGCATAATCTACAAATTTTATGTAGATTATTTCCTCAAAATCTGCCTAAATCAAAAGTCAACTCTTTACTCCAAAAAGTCAAACTTTCTAATTTTCTTCAACATATAACACTTTCACTAATCATTTCTTGCTTTTCAACTCCATTTCAATCAACCCATTCACTTTAATTTTCATAACTCATAGAAATCTACTCAAATTTCAAAGTCATCAAAACCAATCACTTCATTTCTCATCAATTTCCTTTAAGTACAATAACATCTATAAAACAATACCTATACAAACACACTCATTTAATTTCATTTAATATTTCTAATTTCTACCGAAAGTTCGAGGTCCAACAATTCTCCCCCTCTTATAAGAATTTCGCCCTCGAAATTCCTACGAAGACATTATCAAGTAACACAATCTCTTAACTAATTTCTTTTGAAAAGAGCTTAATCAATCACTTTTCTTATCTAATGTTCCGATCATACATATTCTCAATCTCTTCACAATCTCTCAATTCTTGAGTCACATAGCACCCATACCATATCAATACATATATCCCTATCATCATGCTCATCTTTCAAGTATTCTGCTATTGCATCTCCTATATATTCGAAGTCAAATCATCCAAACTCATCATGAATTTCTAATCTTAATTTCCATACACACAATCTTAAAATCAATCATACTCTTGACACTTAAATCAATTAGTCACTGTTATTCCTCGAATAATTCATGAACACTTATTCACATCAGTATCCCAATCGCACTAATTCAATCATACTTCTTGTCATCAAAAGCAAACGATCACTTAGCACTTTCTCACAATCTCAATCTTATCCTTACAAACTCTTATCGATTTCTTACTCATACAGTAAGATCATATTACTGGGCTCTGATACCACAAATGTTGGGACCCGATCCGGAGACCGGCGCCCTAACCCGAAAACCGAAGACGGAACGAATCACAAAGAGGCAGAACGAATACACGATTCATCACAAAGCGAAACAAATCATTAGCGAATCGAAAGCCAACTTGGAAGCGAAGCATACAAACAAAGTCAAGTCGAATTGGCTCGGAGACAAACCAAACAAACGATCACGAATCACGAATCGAATTCAAACATTCGAACTGAAACACAAGTATCGACATCCGTGAACAAAATCTTAGAAATCACTGTCGCGTTGGAAACCTTAAGACATTCTAAATCCGGTATAAATTTTTCTTTCTTTCTTTCTTATTCTCATTTCTTACCTCATTAGTCAATCTCATTCAAAATCACACAAGCAAATTCCACTGTTGGAAAATCATTCTCATGCAAATCTCTAAATCTAATCATATTCTTATTGATCCATACAAATCTTAAATTACATTTTTATCCCAATTTTATCGAAATTTTGGCAGCATAACGACTGCATTTATCCTATCCCAAAATTTCCTGCAAAACCAAAATACACTTCTAATATCACAAAATCCAGAATCATCGGACTCTCCCGTCCGAAATCTAAACACCAGCAAAACACAAATCTATTACCTAACACTTCCACAATTCTCAATTCAGATCAAAACATCCTTATTCAAATTCCTCATTCAATCCAAACGCATCTAATCATATCTATATATAGTCACAAGTCACATTCCATAATCACACAAATTCTCATATCTCCAACCCATATACAAGTTCAGAAATCACTTACAATCTCATAACTCATTTCCATACACAAATTCATATATATATCCATACTAAAATTCAAGTTACACAAAATCTAACTTATACAGATTACAAAACATATAAATATCGAAACTGACGTCTTGACCATCTTTCATCCAATCTCACCGTCGAATACCGGAGATGGGGATGAAAGTGGGGGAGGTGAGCTCTAAGCTTCGTGGGTAACATATTTATAAACTGAATAATAAGCGAAATCAATTTTCATAAACTTTTGCCAAAAGGCTTAGTTTTCAAACTTTTCAACTTTCAAATATTTTCTCAAACCCTTTTCAATTTTCCAAACTTTTCATATCAAATTTCTATAATTTCATGGTTGAAAACCCTTTTTCTCATTTTTTTCAAAATTTCTCATAAACATGCATGCAATCACATCAGAGAAATTTCACGCGCATAAATAAAATCAAAAATCACATAACATAACAAAATGGTTTGGTTTCGGTCCTAACAGGATGTACTGCACATTCCCGCATAGCGGTCATGTGCAGGAACAGAGGGGAGTCCGAAATCGAAACTCCTAAGCCACTTCAAGGCAACCGGAGAAGGCTATCGAGAGGAGAGGAAAGGTAACTGACTCTACGGAGGGACTGACCAAACCCATACAATTCACATATTCATGCTTAAAACAAGCAGATTGCTCAAGGCACTTTTCAAATTTCACATTTTCTTTAAATTTTCATATCATATAATCATAATGTGTCATAAATGACACCAACATATATCCACATGAATTCATATAACAAATCGAATGCAATTCACTTAAATCACATATTCATCAAATTCATCACAATATATGCACTAATTCTTTAAATCATTTAAATCATAAATCCAATAATTTGAAAACCATGAATTTCATAATTCTTGCATTTTCTAAAACTCATTTTAACCCTTTGAAATCACAATATCAAACATTTACAACCTTTTTCAACCCATTTTATCAACAATAATTTATCAAAATCAAATTTTGCTTTCTTAAATTTTCAAAATCACATTCTTAGCTTACAATTCAATAAATAAATATACTACCCACCTCATATCCATGCTAACAACTTGCTTTGTGCCTCAATTGCTCCAAAGCCTCCTTCTTTCTTCCAATTTAACTTCACCTAAAGCAATTTCACCCAAATTCAACATCATCAATAACTTAATCTTCAAATTGAACTTAGAAAACATAAATCCCTCATATATTCAAGCTTTCTAAATTACAAATTTCCAAAAGCCCCAAATTCCAACTTTGGGCATAAACCCTAATTCTCAAAATCACAAATTAAACCCATCATACTTAGCAATCATCAAAATTGACTTCATATTCTACAAACCCATACCATTTTCATATTTCTAAACCATAAATCGAAGAAAAGCTCAAAGCTCAACTTTTCTCTTACCTCAAACTTTTCAGCATTTTCGGATTTATTAGGCTTGGAAGGAAGCTCTCTTCTCCTTCCATCTTTTTCCCTCATGAATCAACGAAAAACTGAGCTTAAACCCCCAAAAATCCGAAACCCTAATCTCTCCCTTCTTTCTTCTCCGAAGTTTGCTCTCCCTTCTCTCTTCTCTCTTCTTATTTTTCTTTCCTTTTGTTCAAGTGTCGTGCCTCACTTAATAAAACAACAACCCAATACTTTTTATAGTTTCATGTTATTTAATGAATGGGGAATGACCCATAATCCCCTCCATTTAAGCCTATAAACTTAATCCTTTGAGTAACCTTCCAAAATTGCCCCTTCATTGGTCTTTATAACTGACATCTTGTCTGATTATTTTGATCAGGTAAATGAAGTCATTTGATAAAACTTTCTTCTAAAGAAATGTTCCTCTATGTCTTCAGAATCCATCGCTTCAAGAATCGGATCGATCGGAGCTCTATAGCTCAAGATATCTCCAAAATACTGAAGTTTGTTCTTCATACCAGAGGCTGAACACTACCCCTAACTTCCGACCCATATTTGGAAGTCTTAGAGGCTAGATTATAGCTCGGATCCTTCATAACATTTGTAGCCCCATGTCTTTATTTTCATTACCAACAAGAATAATCTCAATTGGAGCTCTAGCGAGCTCTAGCGACCTATAACACTGAACACTGTTCAGCCATTACAACACCAAGACTGAACACTATACTGAACTTCCGACTGATATTTGGAAGTCTTAGAGGCAACATTATCGATCGGCTCCTTCAGATGAATTGTAGATATATGTCTCTAGTTTAATGTCCAAAAAGAATCAACTCAATCCAAGCTCTAGCGAGCTCTAGCGACCTATAATACTGAACACTGCTCAAACCATTACAAAGCTGAGACTGAACTCTATACCTAACTTCCGACCCGTATTTGAAAGTCTTGGAAGCTACATTGTCGATCGGCTCCTTCATCACATTTGTAGCCTCATGTCTCCAGTTTAATTTCCAAAAAGAATCAGATCTATCGAATGTCAGACAAAGAAGTTATGCTCAAAAGAGTGAAGGGAGGTTAGAGCTTGGCCAGAAAAATCAAAGCTCGGCCAGAACGAAGATCGGTCGGCCATCAGAGATCGGTCGGCCAACAGAGGTCAGCTCGGCCATCAGAGGTCGGTCGACCAACAGAGGTCAGCTCGGCTATCAGAGGTCGGTCGGCCAACAGAGGTCGGCTCGGCCATCAGAGGTCGGTCGGCCATCAGAGGTCGGTCGGCACCCAATCCGACCTTCAAACTTCAAACCCTCATAACTTTTGACTCCGAACTCCAAATTAGACACGGTTTGTTTCGTTGGAAAGATAAAAGACAGATCTACAATTTTTAAGAAGGACTCACAAGCAAGCTCGGACTCTAAAGGGATCAAAAGTTTACACAAAGATGACTGATCTATAATTTCTCACAGTACAAAAACTTGCAAACATCATAACTTTTGATCCAGAACTCCAAATTTGACAAACTTGGTGTCTATGGAAAGGTAAAAGAACCCTCTACAACTTTCATGAAGGCCTTAAGAATCAGATCGACCTCTAAATGGGTCAAAAACTCCATACAAAGCTGACTGGTTGGTCAGCTTCACACTAAACAGCATCAAAACTAGTAAAAATCATAACTTTCTACTCCCTTGTCCAATATTTTTGTGCTTTATATCAATGGAAAGATAAAAACATAATCTACCACTTTCCATATCAATACAGATTTTCCATTGAAGTCTCTAAACACCATTCCAACACATAAACTTCCCATATCAACACATCAACTTCACATACTCACCCACTACCACAAACTCTTCAACTAACTCATATCAAACACCATTCAACTCCCCAATAAACTATTCCAAGGTTATTTTCCCACATCAAACACAACACCAAATGATATGCGCATACACATTTCTCTTTCACAAAAGTCATACGCAATCTTACTCTTAATAGCATTTTCCAAACCAAGGCAAAATATACTTAACTTTCAAATATCATAACTTTCAATCCCGATATCGAAAAATAGCATACTTTATGTCTACGAAAAGCTCTCAACATAATCTACAAATTTCATTTAGATTATTTTCTCAAAATCTGCCTAAATCAAAAGTCAACTCTTTACTCCAAACAGTCAAACTTTCTAATTTTCTTCAACATATAACACTTTCACTAATCATTTTTTGCTTTTCAACTCCATTTCAATCAACCCATTCACTTTAATTTTCATAACTCGTACAAATCTACTTAAATTTCAAAGTCATCAAAACCAATCACTTCATTTCTCATCAATTTCCTTTAAGTACAATAACATCTATAACACAATACCTATATAAACACACTCATTTAATTTCATTTGATATTTCTAATTTCTACCGAAAGTTTGGTGTCCAACATCTTGAATCATCCTATTCTTCCTTTCAACAACTCCATTCTGTTGTGGAGTTCTAGGGGCCGAGAAGTTGTGGGAGATTCCATTCTCCTCACAGAATACTCTAAACTTCTCATTTTCAAACTCTCCACCATGGTCACTCCTGATACTGGCTATGGACATTCCTTTTTCATTATGTAACTTTCTGGATAAGGTTCTAAAGCACTTAAAAGACTCATCTTTGTGTGATAAGAACAATATCCAACAAAATCAAGTAAAGTCATCAACAATAACAAGTCCATATTTCTTTCTGCCAAGACTTATTGTTCTTGTTGGACCAAATAAATCCATATGTAACAATTCTAAAGGTCTAGATGAGGTTACAAAACTTTTATAAGAAAAAGAGGTTTTAACTTGTTTTCCTTTCAAACAATTTTCACAGAAAAATTCTTTGTCAAAACTTATTTTTGGCAAACCTCTTACCAAATCATGTTTTACCAATTTTGAAATATGTTTCAAAGAGACATGACCTAGCATTTTATGCCAGATTAGTCTTTCTTCTTCAGAAGATAGAAAACATGAAATATTTTGAATTTGAAAATCTTCTAAATTGATTTTGTAAAGATTATTTCTTCTCTTGGCAGAGAAAAGTATAGACCCATCTTTGTTTATGAATTCACAAAGATTTTGATTGAATGTAACTGTGAAACCAGAATCACACAATTGACTGACGCTAATCAAGTTATGCTTTAGACCATCAACAAGCAGTACATTATTTATGCATGCAAAGGAAACTTTACCTATTTTCCCGATTCCAATAATTTTGCCCTGCTGGTTGTCTCCGAAAGTTACCGATCCTCCCTTCTTATACTGAAGGTCTAGGAACATAGACCTTCTTTCCGTCATGTGTCGCGAGCATCCACTGTCTAAATACCAATGGTGCTTGCCGTATCTTCCAAGGAAGGATATCTGCAGGAGAGACTATTTTATTTTTTGGTACCCAAATTTTCTTAGGTCTTTACGATTAGTAGTATGCATATGATGTGATCTTAGATGCATATAACTAAGACGTTGATTAAAATGAAATATCCTATAACTTCCTTTTTGAAAGGCAATTTTTTTACGAGACTGAGTCTTGTTTCCTGTAAACCCTAATCCAGTCTTATCACTCGGATGTCAACATTTTCCAAGCATTTCATTCATTTTCTTTGTACTTTCTGTGAAAGTAGCTAAATCAGCTGATAAATTCTTAATCCTTAGTTTAAGTTGATTGATCTCTTCTGATCTGTCTACAAACTTCCTTTTATCTTCTAATTGTTTCTTTAAACAAATATTTTCTCTCTATTACCTCAAGATGTCTAATATTTTCTACATACTTTTCTTTAACAACTTATCTGCTTCGAATAGCATGAGAATCTTCTACTAATTCTGAGTAAGCATCATGCAAATTATCGTAGTCAGATTTTACCTCCTTATCACTATCTTCCTCGGCCATCGGCAGATGTTAGATATTCGATGACTCGTAACTCAGATCGATTCGGATGAATCTAGGTCCTCCCAAGTTGCCATCATGTTTTTCTTGCCTTCTACTCTTCTTTGGTTTCTTTCGAGAGTAGGACATTCGGACTTGTAGTGTCCGGCTGATTGCACTCGTAGAGATAATAGAAGACTTTTTGGTTTAGCTTCATCTTTCCCATTCTTTCCGAATGTCCGGTTCCTCTCGACTTCTTCTTCCACATGCGTCTTATCTTTCTCGAGATGAAAGATAATTCGTCATCTTCATCACTTGACTCGATTCGATTACCGGAGTTGTCATCCTTGATTCTTCAATTTTCAACGCTTTTGATGACTTCCTCCTTCTCGAGTCTTATGATTCTTCCGTCCGCCTTGAAGCTATCGACTTGTCCCGCTTGGGCTTGTCTTCAGCGTTGAGTTCAACTTCATGAATCTTCAAAGATCCCAGCAACTCATCCATCTTTAACACGCTCAAGTCTTTGGCTTCTTGCATCGCAGTAACTTTAGGTCTCCATCTCTTAGGAAGACTTCTTAGAATCTTTCGAACATGATCTTGATTGTTGTACATCCTTCCAAGAGCTTTCAATCCATTGACAATTGTTTGAAATCTTCCAAACATTTGATCAATAGATTCTTCGTCTTCCATCCTGAAAAGTTCATATTGGTGCACAAGAATACTTATCGTGGATTCTTTAACTTGGCTTGTGCCTTCTTGAGCAATGGACAATGTGTCCCACATCTCTTTTGCAGTGTTGCATCCGTGGACTTTGTTGTACTCGCTCCTGCTTAGGGCACACGCCAAGAAAATTTTTTCCTTTGAATTTAGCTGTATTCTTCCTTTCTGATCAACCGTCCATCTGTTCCGTGGAATAGAACTGCCTTCTTCATATACGAGTGTATAGGGTCCATTCTCTATTACGTCCCAAAGGTCGACATAAGTAGATTCGATGAATAGCCGCATCCTATCTTTCCAATAGTGATAGTCTTCTCTATTGAATGCTGGAGGTCTAGAGACTGAGGATCCTTCAGCGATGTATACATGTGATTCTGCCATTATCTTTAATCCACACTTCGCCAAAGTGATTCTTGGATACCTTGCTCTGATACCAATTGAAGTGAATCACACGTTAATACAGCACTTAGAAAACGATATTAGAATGCATGAGAAGGGGGAGTTGAATTGTGTATTCTCCTTTTTATAAAACTTTTGAAAACTATTTGTTAGAAATAAAATTCTTTACAGAATTTTTATAGATTCTGATTAATCAAAATTTTCAATACTATATATATAAACTAAGTAATGATAAATTTTGAAACTAAAATAAAGATAGAGAGTAAGAGTGGTAGACACGGAGATTTGTCCTGGTTCACCCCAAACCGTGGGCTACATCCAGTCCTCAAAGTTTCTTCTGAGATTTCACTATCTCTTCAATTGTTACAAGTATTCTTTTCGCGAGCCTCTTCAGGTCTCTACAACTAGTATTCTTTCACACTTAGCCTCTGCAGGCTATCTGTACAACTTTTCTTCTCGAAAAAATATTTGAACACTTGTTACAGAAAAATAGCACTCAGCTAAATCACTTTTTCACGTAGTAATTTTTCTCGCTATTTCGTGTAAGTATCTGTAAGTATGTAACTTTTTGTAACTCTTTGTAACTTTTTTGTAACTTTACAATCTTTGACTTCGACTTGTATTTATAGCCTTCATCTCCAACTACTTCTTGAATCTTGAATCTTGAATTTTGAATCTTGAATCTTGAATCTTGAAAGAAACGGTTAATCAGTTGAGTTCTGTAGCTAACTCGAACTGATTCTTGCGTCTGCTTCTTTTCTGCATCTGCGTCTGCTTCTTTTCTGCGTCTGCGTCTACTTTTTCATCTACATCTATGTCTACTTTTGTATCTGCGTCTGCGTCTGCATCTGCATCTGCTTTTGCATCTGCGTCTGCGTCTGCTTTTGCATCTGTGTCTGCTTCTGCGTCTGCTTTGCATCTGCGTCTGCGTTGCTCAGCGTTTGCATCTTTCCCGCGTCTTTCATCGTCTGTGTCGTCTTCGTCTGTGTTGACTTTAACTGTTTCAACTTCGCTCAGGTCTTAATTAAATGCGTAATGCTCAGTATCCGACTTCAGTTATTTCAACTTCGTCTATGTTTAAGTTCGTCTGTGTGCGTCTGTGTCCGACTTTGTCTGTTTTGTTTTTCTTTGTATTTGATCTCTTTTTGTTATACATCAAAATCATATTTATGTAAAGTTATTTTGACTTAACAGTATTGCTAATTTGACTATAGAGGCTGAGTATATTGCTGCTTGTGAAGCAGCAAAGGAAGCAGTCTGGCTCCGGAAGTTCCTAAATGATTTGGAGGTAGTTCCAGAGGTAGAAAAATCCATTACACTTTATTGTGATAATAGTGGGGTAGTGGCTAATTCTAAAGAACCTCGGAACTACAAAGCTGCTGTTAGGCCCCAAATTTTTGTTTTCTTGAAGTTATTAAGTATGAATTATTTTGATTTATGATTTATGGCATAGTTTGATTTTATTGAAGTATTAGTGGAAAAATTTAGAATTTAATTGACTTTAGTATGGAATAATGGTTTTGAAAGAATAAAAATGTTTAAGGGCAAAATGGTCAAGGCACTTGAGTTCTAATGTTTAAGGCTAAACAAAGGAGGGCATTTGAGTCTTTGTATTTTCATTAGGTTTTAGGAGTTAAAGGAAAAGAGGAAAAGAAAATAGAAAGAAAGAAAGAAAGAAGAGAAGAGGGTCGTAAGAGAGGAGGAGAAGAAGAGAAAAGAGGAAGTTAGATTCAGGCGTTTTTCGACAGATTTCAAGCATCCTTAAGGTAAGACTAACCCTTTTATCTTAGTTTGAGTTGGATTAAACCCTAGATTTGCATGGATTGAGTAGAAATCGTTGGTTTAGGGTTTATGGTGAAACTTTGAAAGATTTGCATGGGTTGTTATTTTGTTGATGTTTTGGTGCTAGAATGAGTTTAGAATGGAAGTGTATGACTTGATTTATGGCTTAGATGTGTTGTAATTGCAAGATGGGAGGATTATGGTTGAGAAAAGTGATAAAAATGAGTTTCGGGAGGTTTACGCCGCCGCACGTCGCGACCTGCAGATGTGTTCGTCGCGGCGCGCGCTCGTCGCGGCGAGCGGTCATTTCCTGCTGCGACATGTTTCGGTATTTTGGACATAACTTTTGTTATAGATGTCCAAATAAGGTGATTCTTTTTGCGTTGTAAACTAGAGAGATAGGGCTACAAGTTGCATGAAGAAATAAAGTTCTTAATCAGTCTCTAAGAATATTCAAATTTGGATGGAAATTGAGCATGAAATTCTTGTTTCAGTTTTGGTTGTAGTTTGAATGATTAAAGTTTGATTTTCCGATTTCTACCCCGAATTGATTGGGATGTTGACTATTTGATTAAGGAAATCAAGTGAGGCAAGAGGAGAAAGAGGATCTAGAGGAAACTCATTCCTAGGCAAGATCAAGCAAGGAATCCAGGTGGGTTCATGTTTATAATAAAGTATATAAGTACTCATTGTTTTGTTCAAATTAAGAAAGATTTAATGCATTTTAAATTTCATCATCCACGATCGCATTACCTACTAATATGAATGATTATATATATATGTTGTGACATTTGCATTCATGAATCATGAATCATGAAAAGAATTTCTAAAAGGGGGTTTATCTCCTTTCATGAATACAAGTGCATGAATTCAAGTTTTATGAAATACATGATAAGCAAGATTATCAGACAAGTTTACAAGCAAGTGCCAGTTTGGCAAACAAGTTTACAAGAACATGAATCATGCATACTTATGTGGGTTTGTGGTGCCCCTCAGAATTAGTCAAGTGCACATTGACTCGTAAAGGCTTCTCACTTTGCTGATTGGGCACGTGGTTTCTCGATAGATTCCCTCATGAAACTACGTCTACACATCAAAATTTCGATGGCATGTGTAGTACGTCATTTAACTCAGGACCACCCAAACCATTATGATATGTTATGTGTTTATGATTTGTTATTATGTGACATGCATCATGAATTATTCAAGAATCAAGAATCAAGCATGTTTTATGATCAATGACTATGATTTCAACAAGTATCACGACAATGAGATAGTTTTGATTACTTTTGCTTATTACTATATTATAAATGTGTATCCACGAAGCGTTATAGCTCACCCTCTCTAATCTCCCCATTCGGTGTGAGCGAGCCGTAGATCGAGTGAGTCACGAGTACGGCATCACTCCAATTTCATTGTGTTGCGTTTATTATTTTTAAATGTTATGTTTTGGACGACAAGACTTTAGTTACATTTCAATTATCATTGGATCAAGAGTGTTTTAGATTTTTGGCTCTTGAATTCAAAGTTGTAAGTTGCTATGAGACATTCTTCAAGGTTTATGAAACTCATCTTTTGGAGCATTAATATGTTTGTTTTAAAGATTATAAGCACGTTTTGAGTATGCTCATGATGGGTCCATTTCATTTCCAATGGGTTCCTTCCGCACTTGTTAATTTACATGTTAGCCTTGTTTATTAAGTATCATGAAAGCAGGTTTTCAAGTATGTTTTTTCGCGGGCCCATAAGTATTCCGCGGGTCTTTTTCCTGAAATGTATTATTAGCACGTTTTAGCAGGTTGCACGGCACGCTCTCAAGTCCGACGTTGGGCTCCGGCAGCGGGGTCCAACAGCTGCGAAACATATTGACCGAAAGTATCATCTCATAAGGAAGATAATACAACGTGAAGAGGTAGATGTGGTAAAGATTCCCACAAAGCAAAACCTTGCTGATCCGTTCACAAAGATATTGACTCAAAAGAACTTTGAGGGTCACCTAGAAGGGATGGGAATGAGGCATATGTCAAACTTGTTTTAAGGCAAGAGGGAGATTGTTGGAGTTATGTAAATATAGTGCCTTGGAAAGCAAGTGTATTTACATGTAACTTTATTTTCTTCAGTTACAGTTTTGTAATGGAAATATTTGTTATTAATAAAACAAAAGAATTTGGTTTTATTTGTGTGAGTATTATATACTGGTCAAAAAGGTACCAAGATTTTTTTGTAAGGAATATACATATACATAGAGATGTATGGGAAACATGTATATTATTAGAATTTGAATTAATTGATTCACAATTGAATAATCAAGTTGGTCACTTGATTATAGTTTAGACTGTAGTGTTGCAATTTTTCTCCATATAAGTAAAGGAGTTCACTTAAAGGGACTGATGAGTTTCATATCATGATAGTAGTAGATTGTCGATAGTGGCACTATTAAATGAATTTGGAATCAAGTATGTTTTCAAGAATAAAGTGGGTCGTTACTTTAATCTTAAAACATACAACTTAAGCATTCGCTTATTATGAATCATAATCTTGATGAGTGGTGAACTCATATATGATTCATTATAATTCTTGATATGATCAGAACGGATTTTTATAGAGTATTTATCTAGTGTCTGCATGTTGGAATTATTAATTGAAAAATGTATCAGGGAACATTCACTCAAATAAAGAGTTTATAGTGCTATCATCACTTCTAGATGTTTTAAGGGGATTTGGTGATTAAACTGTCGCCAGTAGTTTGATGGACTAGCTACCCATCAAGTCTTGACACCAAGACGAGATCTTATGTGCTAATCATCATATAATGTAAAACGGGAGATCTAGAAGGAAAAACTAACATAAGGGCAAAAAGGTAATTTTACCCTTTGTTGTGCTGATGGCTATAATAAGGTTCAAAATAGGATTTTTCAATTGGACATAAAATATTTATTCTCATAATATTTAATAATTCAAGAGTTCAACTAATTCTCTTTAGTGAAATGACATTTAGTTAATAAGCTAGAATTAATTCTAATGAGATTGAATTAATTCTGGGCTTATTGGAGCTTGAATTACCGAAGTCTAATAAGATTCCCCACTTGGCTTTAAGGAAGGTTATCAAGCTAAGTAAGAAATATAAATGCAGGTTTTAGAAACTCATAATTGAATGTTGGGCTTGGTCTAAGTAATGGTTAATTAGAAGCCCAAATGTACATTTAGAAATGGGCTAGATTTTGGTTTAATGTAATTAATTGGATTAATTATATTAAAACAATTTTTTTAAAAGGAGAAGTAGCAATTTCGGTTTTGTTAGGCAAAATGTGAAGCTACACATTTGACATTAAAATGCTAAAATAAACATGGTCTTTATTATTGTTTATCATCATTAAATGGAGTTATGAACTTACCATTAAATGGTTTAATGGTTGTCTTTTAATGTTAGCATGTAACCTAATTGCATTCATTAGATTAAAGATGAAAGATGTACATTAGATGGACCATCTTCCTTCTTTCTTCTTGCCAAAACCGAAATTGGTTATTCAATTTTAGGTTATAGTCTTTTCATATAGTCATTTTAAAGATAAATGAAGAGAGTCTCATTTATTGGCAATTTTATGATTGATTAATGCAAGAAGTGATGCACTGGATGCCTCTCTCTTCTTCCATTCATGCATAACCGAAATTGGAGTGTAAGAAAGACATCTTGCATGTTCTTGAGACCTTCTCTCCTTTTATGCAAGGTAGAATCGAAAATACCAATTGAAAGAGTTTCATTTTTGGTTCTTCTTCTTCTAAGAAAATCTCCTCCAAACATTTCTTCTCCTTTCCCACCAAAGGATTTTGTTAACCTAATTGTCCTTGAAGAACAAGTGGTAAATCTAATTGGTTGAGGATACAACAACAAGGAGAAAGTAGATTGCTAAAGGAAAAGATTCAAAGCCAAAGGATTTGGATACAAGAAGAAGGAGAGGATAGCGTGTTGGAGTTATGTAAATATAGTGTCCTGGAAAGCAAGTGTATTTACATGTAACTTTATCTTCTTCAGTTACAGTTTTGTAATGAAAATATTTATTATTAATAAAACAAAAGAGTTTGGTTTTATCTGTATGAGCATTATATATCTGGTCATAAGGTACCAAGATTCTTTTGTAAGTAATATACATATACATAGAGATGTATGGGAAACATGTATATTATTAGAATCTGAATTAATTGATTCAATGTTGAATAATCAAGTTGCTCACTTGATTATGGTTTAGACTTTAGTGTTGTGATTTATCTCCATATAAGTAAAGGAGTTTACTTCAAGGGAATGATGAGTTTCATATCATGATAGTAGTTGATTATCGATAATGGCACCATTAAATGAATCTAGAATCAAATATGTTTTCAAGAATAAAGTGGGCCGTTACTTTAATCTTAAAACATACAACTTAAGCATTCACTTATTATGAACCATAATCTTAATGAGTGGTGAGCTTATATATGTTTCATTATAATTCTTGATATGATCGGAATGGATTTTTATAGAGTATTAATCTAGTTTCTGCATGTTGGAATTATTAATTGAAATATGTATCAGGGAACATTCACTCAAATAAAGAGTTTATAGTGTTATCATCTCTTCTAGATGTTTTAAGGAGATTTGGTGATTAAACTGGCGCCAGTAGTTTGATGGACTAGCTACCCATCAAGTCTTAACACTAAGATAAGATCTTATGTGTTAATCACCATATAAAGTAAAATGAGGGATCTTGAAGGAAAAACCTACATAAGGACAAAACGGTAATTTTACCCTTTGTTGTGCAGATGACTATAATAAAGTTCTAAATAGGGTTTGCAATTGGACATATTCTCATAATATTTAATAATTCAAGAGTTCAACTAATTGTCTTTAGTGGAATGACATTTAGTTAATAAGCTAGAATTAATTCAAATGAGATTGAATTAATTTTGGGCTTATTGGACCCTGAATTATCAAAGTCTAATAAGATTCTCCACTTGGCTTTAAGGAAGGTTATCAAGCTAAGTAAGAAATATAAATGGAGGTTAATTAGAAACCCATAATTGAATCTTGGGCTTGGTCTAATTAAAGAAACCCAAATGTACATTTAGTAATGGGCTTGGTTTTTGGTTTTTGGTTTAATGTAATTAATTAGATTAATTATATTAAAACAATTTTTAAGAAGAAGATAGCAATTTGGTTATTAAGTAGGTTAAATGTGTAACCACATTTGACATTAAAATGCTAAATAAAGATGGCCTTTATTATGGTTAATCATCATTAAATGGAGTTATGAACTTACCATTAAATGGTTTAATGGTTATTTTTTTAATATTGGCTTGTAACCTATTTGCATTCATTAGATTAAAGATGAAAGATGTACATTAGATGGACCATCTTCCTTCTTTATTCTTGGTAAAACCGAAATTGGGTATTGAATTTTAGGTTATGGTCTTTTCAAATAGCCATCATAAAGATAAATGAAGATAATCTCATTTATTGGCTATTTTATGAGTGATTAATGAAAGAAGTGATGCATTTGATGCCTCTCTCTCCTTCCATCCATGCATATACGAAATTGGTAGGCAAGAAAGAGTTCTGGCATGTTCTTTAAACCTTATCTCCTTTCATGAAAGAGAGAATCGAAAATACTAATTGAAAGAGTGTCAATTTTGCTTCTTCTTCTTCTAAAAAAATCTCCTCCAAACATTTCTTCTCCTTTCCCACCAAAGGATTTTGTTAATCTAATTATCCTTGAAGAACAGGTGGTAAATCTAATTGGTTGAGGATACTACAATAAGAAGAAAGTAGATTGCTAAAGGAAAAGAGTCTAAGGCAAAGGATTTGGATACACGAAGAAGGAGAGGATAACGCAGCGAGGATTTAAAGCTGTAGCGATGGAGTCAGTAATACTCCTGATCTTGTTTAAATTTTTTTATCCTTATACCATATCATGTATGGATTGGCATGTTGATTTGGATTTGTTGCTTCCGCTGCAAGTAATGATTTCTTAAAAGTTTTTAAATCTACCGTTTTTCCAAACAAAGCATGTTTTCTTTTAGATCCAATAATTGGTATCGAGCCGATTTCTAATGCATGATTTGGTTCCTATATATTGGATGCATGGGTTGGCAATATTTTGTGTATGCTGCATATTTTATGTGATAGAAAAATACATGGTGTATGTTTGCTCTTTTGGTTGTCCATAGAAGTTAAATTTACCTTGTAAGATTTCTTCATTGGTTGTAACAAGGAGGGTGGTCTATCATCACCATATTTCTTACTTGGTTTCTTTTTTCTTTTTTCTTTGATTTTGTAATGTACAAATTGATGTAATGATGAAGATGGAGTAGCCATGGATTGAAGAAATGGAAAAGTAAAATTTTTGGTGTATCCTTTTGTGTATTGGCATAAGTTTTGTGAAAACATAGTTGCTGGATTTTTGTTTCAATGGATCACTTTTCGGATTTTATTGTAAAAACAAGTGCTGGATTTTTGTTTCAAAGAATCAAATTTCGGTTTTACTAAAATACTAAGTGCTGGTTTTTTATTTTCATGAAATGAGCTTTGATTTTAATGAAAACTAGTGCTAGAATTTTTTTTTCAAAACAAAGATTTGGTTTTCTAAAAATCTAATGCTGGAATTTTATTTTTCAAAGTGACAAAATTCGATTTTCACATATGCCATTACATTTTGTTTACCGAATGGGCAGGATCATGTTTGTGAAGAGTTCAAAACGGAAGATCCAAGTCAAAGAAGAATACTTTGGGCCTAAAAGGATTGTAATTATTTAATTTTTCTAGGACGGACATTCAAAAGTGGCTTTATTAGTTCATTTGATGAATGGAGAAATGAATGCTTATAATATGTGATATTATGTGATTGCATGTTATTTAGAAAATTGCCAACCCTAGGCTTTGCCATGCATTCATTATGTATGAGATATATAATGAAACAATATAGGATGGACAATAACTTGCATCTAGATAAGATGGTATTTAAAACTTAAAGCCCAAAAAGATTGAGTGGGAGAGGATGCTCCTGTGAGAGTCCACGGTCTCCAAATGATGGCCCGTTTGCATGTGGTGAAGTGTTACTCCCCATCAAAGGGCATGGATCCTAGATCTTGTATGGTTTGAGTTTCCTTAAGGATAAGTTCACTTAATGATAGCAAATGTGAGCTCCCACTGAGGCATGGTTTGTAGGTATCTATAGTGAATGATCAAATGGTTAAACACTCAACATTTTTTATCAATAAACTGCCCACCGTAGCTATATTGGTAAAAGTATGGACCAAATTAAGATGCTTCATAAAAAATTAGGCATGAGATGCTTGGTAGTTTTTGAGTGGGAGGGTCCTAGTTTTTCTTTTAATGGATAAGATGGCCCACCGTCACTTAGTCTATTATAGATAAGAAAAATAACCGTCATATAATGTTTTAATTTTTTAAGTTTTGTTAAATCTATCATCATGCATACATGTATCATGATTTTATACAAAGTTCCATAAATTGCTGACTAGTATGCTCATGTTTTAATAATTTATATTTTTAGACATAATCAACCACAAAATGAATCCACTCACCCTGCTCTTGACTAATAAAAAATTGGAAAACGGAGACAATTTTAATGAATGGAGACGTAACCTTGATATTTTTCTTCAATATGAATGTATTTCATGGGTGTTAACTAAAAATGAGCCTACAACTCCAAGTGGAGATTCAACTCCTGAGCAAGTCCAACAACATGAGCGTTGGCAGAATGCTGACAAGACTACTAAGTGTTATATTCTGGCTTTTGTCAGCGGCATGTTGCAAAAGCAAATTGCTTGTATAAAAATTGCTAGTGCAATGGTCCATCACCAACATGACATGTTTGGTGTGAGGACTAGGTCTGCAAGAGTGAAAGCTATCCAAACCTTTCATAATCTCAGACAGAAACCTAGTGAACCGGTGCGGGATTACATGATGAAGGTAATCTCTGCGGTCACTGAGGCTGAGATGCTTGGGGCGGATATGGATGTGGACACGCAGATGATTATGATCATCAATAGCTTAAACTCTTCTTTTCAGCAGTTTAAGTTGGACTATGAGCTCAACAGCAAGGATTACACCTTGAGTGAGTTGATGAATACCCTCCAGAGCACGGAGGAGATATTGAATATTAAGGCTCATGGGACAGAAGCTAATGCAGCTTCTTCTTCTAAGCCCAAGGGTAAGGGCAAGGAAAAGAAGAAGGGTCCAATGAAAAAGAAGTCCCAAACAGGGTTCAAGGCCAAATCCATGAAAAAGAAACCCAAAGAGAACATCAAAGGAAAGTGTTTCCACTGTGATGAGATGGGCCACTGGAAAAGAAACTGTCCAGTCTACCTAGAGTCCCTCAAAAGCAAACAAGGTATGGGCTTCCAAAGTTTGTTAGGAACTAGAAATATGGCAGATTTATCTACTTCTTGGTTACTAGATTCAGGAGCCACTAACCATGTTTGTAATTCTTTGCAGGGATTCCAGCAAAGGAAAAGACTTCCTAAAGGCCAATTTCAAGTCAAGATATCAGATGGTTCCTATGTTTCAGCAGAATCAGTGAGAGTAGTTATCTTGGACTTTCCTAGTGGTCATAGGTTATATTTGGAGGATGTTTATTATATGCCAATGATTGTAAGGAACAAGATTTCTGTTTTTTGTCTAATAAAATCTAGTTATTCCTTATATTTTGAAAAGGTTGTTTCAATATATGAGAATAAGGATTTTATTTGTGATGCGATAACTAAATAGGGATTGTTTTTTATAGAACCTATGACAGGCTCACTAAACACCACATAATTGATAAAACCAAGACAATTCAAAATCTCTAGCATTAATTCAAAGTATCTGTGGCACTTAAGAATGGGTCATATCAATAAGAAAAGACTTGACGGGCTGGTAAAGGATGGGATCCTTATGGGCTTGGATAGTGATCCATTACCCAACTGTGAATCTTGTATTGAAGGAAAAATGACCAAAGCCTCATTTCCTTCTAAAGAAAACAGATCTGAATCCACATTGGACCTAGTACATACTGATGTGTGTGGGCCCATGAATGTACAAGCTAGAGTAGGTTATGAATATTTCATAATTTTTATAGATGATTACTCAAGACATGACCATTTGTGTTTGATGCATAAAAAGAGTGAATCTTTTGAAAAGTTCAAAGAATTCAAAGCTGAAGCTAAGAAGCAACTTGATAAGCCATTAAAACAGCTTCGATCAGATCGAGGTGGTGAGTATTTATCTGGAGAGTTCCAGAAATATTTAATTGACAATGGAATTGTTTCCAATTTGTCAGCTCCTCATACACCTCAACATAATGGTGTAGCAGAGAGGAGAAATAGAACTCTATTGGAAATGGTAAGATCAATGATGTCCTACGCTAGCCTTCCAGAATCATTCTGGGGATATGCCATACAAAAGGTAACATATCTTCTTAACTTTGCTCCGTCCAAATCGGTGCCTAAAACACCTAGGGAGTTGTGGACTGGCTGAGTGCC
Organism: Erythroxylum novogranatense; assembly: GCA_029891385.1. NCBI lineage: Eukaryota > Viridiplantae > Streptophyta > Magnoliopsida > Malpighiales > Erythroxylaceae > Erythroxylum > Erythroxylum novogranatense. The sequence continues at coordinate 58,097,256 of CM057225.1, read as the reverse complement.
TTCATTGAGGCATTTGAGGACTTGGGGCTGCCCAGCCTATGTTCTAAAGCCTGAATTCACAAAGATGGAACCAAGTTCAGAAGTATGTTTGTTTGTAGGATATCCTACGTGAACTGGAGGGTACTATTTTTACGGTCCTCATGATAAGAAGGTACTTGTGTCGACAAATGCAACCTTCTTAGAGCATGAGTTTGTGAAAAATCACAAAGGAAGAAGTGAAGTAGTACTAAAGGAGTTAGCTATTTCATCCAAACCAAGAGTTGTTTTGGATATGACAGAACAAGATGTCGAAATGGATTCAAAAGTTGAATCAAAAGTGCAACATGAACATCAAGGTGTGCCTAGACCTAGTGGGAGGGTTGTGAGATAGCCAGATAGGTATCTGGGTTTAGGAGAAGGCTTAATTGCCATCTCAGAACAAGAAGAAATAGATCTCGTTACATATACACAGGTTATTAATGATGGTGATGCAGGAAAATGGCTCAAGGCGATGGAATCAGAAATAGATTCTATGTATACTAATGAAGTCTGGGTCCTTATAGATCTACCACCAGGTTTAAAAGCCATAGGGTGTAAATGGATCTACAAAAGGAAAAGGGTATCGAATGGAAAGGTAGAGACCTTTAAAGCTAGATTGGTAGCTAAAGGCTATACTCAAAAGGAGGGTAAAACTATGAGGAGACTTTTTCTTTGGTTGCCATGCTTAAGTCCATCAGGATTCTTTTGGCAATAACAACCTATTTCGATTATGAAATATGGAAAATGTATGTCAAGACCGCATTTCTTAATGGGGAACTTGAGGAGACCATTTATATGGCCCAACCAAAAGGATTCATTGAGCCAGGTAATGAGCATAAGGTTTGCAAGTTGCAAAGGTCCATTTATGGACTTAAGCAAGCATCTAGGTCTTGGAACATTAGGTTTGATAAGGCCATCAAAACTTATGGGTTCATACAAAACCTAGATGAGCCTTGTGTTTATAAAAGAATACAGGAAGGTAATGTTACTTTCCTAATCCTGTATGTTAATGACATTCTGGTCATTGGGAATGATGTGGGAATGTTATTTGCGGTTAAGGGATGGCTGAATGAAAAGTTTTCAATGAAGGATTTGGGAGAGGCTACCTATGTTCTAGGGATCAAACTTATAAGGGATCGAAAGAACAAGCAGATAGTTTTGTCTCAACTAACCTACATTGAGAATATGCTCAATAAGTTCGCCATGCAAGATTCCAAGAGGGGTTTTACTCCTACTAGACATGGAATCAAACTTTCAAAGGAACAAGCACCTAAAATCTAAGAGGAGGTTGAACGCATGCGTAACATTCCATATGCTTTGGCAGTTGGTAGTTTGATGTATGCAATGCTGTGCACTAGACTGGATATCTGTTACGTAATGGGACTGGTAAGAAGATTTCAGTCTAATCCAAGAATGGAACATTGGAATGCGGTTAAGTGTATACTTAAGTATCTTCGTAGGACGAAGAACTTAATGCTTGTTTACTCTGGAAGTAATCTTATTCCGACAGGATATACGGATTCTGATTTCCAATCAGATGTTGATTCAAGGAAATCAACTTCTGGTTCTATATTTACTTTAGGAGGTGGAGCCATAGTTTAGAGGAGTGTCAAGCAATCTTGTATTACTGATTCGACTATGGAGGCTGAGTATGTTGCTGCTTATGAAGCAGCAAAGGAAGCAGTCTAGCTCCGGAAGTTCCTAAAATATTTGGAGGTAGTTCCAGAGGTAGAAAAAGCCATTACACTTTATTGTGATAATATTGGGGTAGTGGCTACTTATAAAGAACCTCGAAACTACAAAGCTACCAAACACATTGAGCGAAAGTATCATCTTATAAAGGATATAATACAACGTGGAGAAGTGGATGTGGTAAATGTTAGTAGTGTGCCCTAGGCCAATGGATAGTTGTGATTCATGTATTGACATTATGACTTATTAATAATATATTTTGAGGTATTCTTTCGTTTATGTAATGTGATTTACATTCCATGAATGGTATTAGACTTATGTCATCAAGTATGTGACTTGATAGTAAAACCATAAGCATTATAACACTATTCTAGACTGTCCCTGGTCGATCATTATTGGTGGAATAATAATGAATTAAGACTAGTATGTGTTCTGATTGATGATCACGTTTTACTGATCATGGATATGAGATATCAAATCAGAAACATAGGTATATGTTAGAGAACATATATTGGACCAACTCACATAAAGAATACTACATGATTTCATGTCATTAGTGATTCTTAATATGGTTTGACTTTAGTCCTTTGACCTGAAGTCATCATGGTTCCCTACATGAGGAATTCGGTATTTTGATATTAGACGAAGTTATTCTTAACCGAATAACAAGTAGTCTTATGTTGGACATCAAATAAATCATGCGGAGGGATGTGAATGACGTAGATGGGATTTGTACCTCTCTTAAATGAGATAGATATCATTTGGGCCTCTTGACAAGTGTGACTGAAGAAATGCATGGTCGTGCTCAAATGACTTGATGAAGAGTCATCAATGTCATTTGTTATAATCAGTCAACTTAGGGATCAAGAAACTATGATTAATCAAAGGTTGACATGTACCATGCCTTGTGATTAATCTTGATATCATGTTACAAAAGGGCTGAGCTTATAACCATAGTTATAGGTTAAATCGGATTATCAATCCTCATTTGATTAGCGTAGTCATAATTTCTTGCTAGAGGCCGCTTATGACTTATGGACCTTGAAGTGTGATCAAGCCCATTGCCAACATCAAATGAGCCTAAAGGGTCGCACACAAAGAGTGATGTGATCTGGGCTTATTCTCTTGGGCCTAATTTATTAGGTATTGAATAAATATATGTAGATATATTTATTGGGCTAGATTGAATTAAGTTGTCGGGCTTTTATTATATGAGATATAATGGGCCGAAACTTATTGGGGCCTCAATAGGATTAGGGTTTCTCTATAAATAGAGAAACTTAGGTCTCATTGAAGTAGAAGACACAATTGTCACGAAACCCTAGCCACCATCTGAGAGGAAAATTGTGCGGCATTCAGAAAGAGTTTTCAGGACGTGCTAGCACACCACAACCGTAGCCCGGATTGTGCATACTCGTGTGGATACCGGTAGAGGGCATTCGCGTTTGCAGTGTCTTGGAATCTGAAAAAGAAGCAACCTATCCACGGAAATAAGGTATTTTCATACATCCTTGGTATTTTTTATTATACTTCATGTTGTTGTATGGTCTTTTTCCGCAGTGTGTTGTGAATACTCGGACCATACGCGATCCAACAGTAAAGATTCCCACCGAGCAAAACCTTGTTGATCTGTTCACAAAGACATTGACTCAAAAGAGCTTTTAGGGTCACCTAGAAGGGACGGGAATGAGGGATATGTCAAACTTGCTTTACGGCAAGTGGGAGATTGTTGGAGTTATGTAAATATAGTGCCCTGGAAAGCAAGTGTATTTACATGTAACTTTATCTTCTTCAGTTACAGTTTTGTAATGAAAATATTTATTATTAATAAAATAAAATAGTTTGGTTTTATCTGTATGAGCATTATAGATGTGGTCATAAGGTACCAAGATTCTTTTGTAAGTAATATACATATACATAGAGATGTATGAGAAACATGTATATTATTAGAATCTGAATTAATTGATTCACAGTTGAATAATCAAGTTGGTTGCTTGATTATGGTTTAGACTGTAGTATTGCGATTTATCTCCATATAAATAAAGGAGTTTACTTCAAGGGAATGATGAGTTTCATATCATGATAGTAGTTGACTATCGATAATGGCACTATTAAATGAATCTGGAATCAAGTATGTTTTCAAGAATAAAGTGGTTCGTTACTTTAATCTTAAAACATACAACTTAAGCATTCACTTATTATGAACCATAATCTTGATAAGTGGTGAACTCATATATGTTTCATTATAATTCTTGATATGATCGGAATAGATTTTTACAGAGTATTAATCCAATGTCTGCATGTTGGAATTATTAATTGAAACATGTATCAGGGAACATTCACTCAAATAAAGAGTTTATAGTGTTATCATGTCTTCTAGATGTTTTAAGGAGATTTGGTGATTAAACTGGCGCTAGTAGTTTGATGGGCTAGTTACCCATCAGGTCTTAACACTGAGATGAGATCTTATGTGTTAATCACCATATAAAGTAAAATGAGAGATCTAGAAGGAAAAACCAACATAAGGGTAAAACGGTAATTTTACTCTTTGTTGTGCGGATGGCTATAATAAGGTTCTAAATAGGGTTTGCAATTGGAAATATTCTCATAATATTTAATAATTCAAGAGGTCAACTAATTGTCTTTGGTGGAATGACATTTAGTTAATAAGCTAGAATTAATTCAAATGAGATTGAATTAATTCTGGGCTTATTGGAGCTTGAATTATCAAAGTTCAATAAGATTCCCCACTTGACTTTAAGGAATGTTATCAAGCTAAGTAAGAAATATAAATGGAGGTTAATTAGAAGCCCATAATTGAATCTTGGGCTTGGTCTAATTAAAGAAGCCCAAATGTACATTTAGTAATTGGCTTGGTTTTTGGTTTTTGGTTTAATGTAATCAATTAGATTAATTATATTAAAACTATTTTTTTAAGAAGAAGATAGCAATTTTGGTTATTCCTAGGTTAAATGTGTAACCACACATTTGACATTAAAATTCTAAATAAAGATGGTCTTTATTATGGTTAATCATCATTAAATGGAGTTATGAACTTACCATTAAATGGTTTAATGGTTGTCTTTTAATGTTAGCTTGTAACCTATTTGCATTCAATAGATTAAAGATGAAAGATGTACATTAGATGGACCATCTTCCTTCTTTCTTCTTGGCAAAACTGAAATTGGGTATTGAATTTTAGGTTATGGTCTTTTCAAATAGCCATCATGATGATAAATGAAGATAATCTCATTTATTGGCTATTTTATGAGTGATTAATGAAAGAAGTGATGCATTTGATGCCTCTCTCTCCTTCCATCCATGCATATACGAAATTGGCAGGCAAGAAAGAGTTCTGACATGTTCTTTACACCTTCTCTCCTTTCATGAAAGAGAGAATCGAAAATACCAATTGAAAGAGTTTCAATTTTGCTTCTTCCTCTTCTAAGAAAATCTCCTCCAAACATTTCTTTTCCTTTTCCACCAAAGGATTTTGTTAACCTAATTGTCCTTGAAGAATAGGTGGTAAATCTAATTGGTTGAGGATACTACAACAAGGAGAAAGTAGATTGCTAAAGGAAAAGAGTCTAAGGCAAAGGATTTGGATACACGAAGAAGGAGAGGATAGCGCAGCGAGGATTTAAAGCTGTAGCGAAGGAGTCGGTAATACTCCTGATCTTGTTTATATTTTATTATCCTTATACCATATCATGTATGGATTGGCATGTTGATTTGGATTTGTTTCTTTCGCTGCAAGTAGTGATTTCTTAAAAGTTTTGAAATCTCCGTTTTTTCTAAACAAAGCATGTTTTCTTTTTCCGATCCAACATAGCGCAGCGAGGATTTAAAACTGTTGCAAAGGAGTCGGTAATACTCCTGATCTTGTTTATGTTTTATTATCCTTATACCATATCATGTATGAATTAGCATGATGATTTGGATTTGTTGCTTTCGCTGCAAGTAATGATTTCTTAAAAGTTTTGAAATCTACCGTTTCTCCAAATATAACATGCTTTGTTTTTTCAATCCAACAAATCATTGGGTAGCAAATGTGACCTCCCACTAAGGCATGGTTTGCAAGTACCTTTAGTGGATGAATCAAATGGTTACACACTCAACATATTTTGTGCCCACCGTAGCTGTATTGATAATTGTATGGACCAAATTATGGCATTTCTTTAAAAGTTCGGTAGCGTGAAGATGCTTGGTAACTTTTTTAGAAGGAGGGTTCTTTTAATGGATAAGATGGCCCACCGTCACTTAGTCCATTATAGATAAGAAAAATAACCGTCATAAAAAGATTTAATTAAAAAAAAAAAATCTATCATCATGTATACATGCATCATGATTTTATACAAAGTTCCAATATTGTTAATTAGTATGTTGATTCTTTAACAATTTATTTTCAGACATAATCACCAGAATATGAATCTAATCACTTTACTCTTGACTAATAACAAATTGGAAAACAGAGAGAATTTTACTGAATGGAGCTATTACCTTGACCTAGTTCTTCAAAATGAACAAATTTTATGGGTATTAACGGAAATCCTGCACCTCCGGGTGGAAATTCAACAACTGAGCAAGTTCAACAACATAAGTGATGATAGAATGCTGATATGACTAATAAGTGTTATATTATAGCTTCTGTTAGTGGAATGTTGAAAAGCAAATTGCATGCATGAAAACTACCGGCATAATGGTTCATCACCTACAAGAGATGTTTGATGTGAGGACTAGGTCTACAAGGTTGAAAGCTATCCAAACCTTTCAAAATCTTAGACAAAAGCCTGTGAATCGGTGTGGGATTACATGCTCAAGGTAATCTCTATGGTTACAGAGGCTGAGATGCTTGCGCCGGATATGGATGCAAAAATGCAGATAATTATGATCATCAATAGCTTAAACTTTTCTTTTCAACATTTTAAGTTGGACTATGAGCTCAACAACAGGGATTACACCTTGAGTGACTTGATGAATACCCTCCAGAACATAGAGCAGATATTAAATATCAAGGATAATGGGCCCGAGGCTAAAGTAGCATCTTCTTTTAAGCCTAAGTGTAAGGGCAAGCAAAAGAAAAAGTGTCCAATGAAAAAGAAGAGCTAAACAGGGGTCAAGCTCTAACCTATGAAAAAGAAGGCCAAAAAGGACATCAAGGGAAAGTGTTTCTACTATGGTGAGAAGGGCCACTGGAAAAGAAATTGTGCACTCTACCTTAAGTCCTTAAAAAGAAAACAAGGTATGGGTTTCCTAAGTTTTCTAGGAACTAGAAACATCGCAAATTCATCTAATTCTTGGATATTAGATTTAGGAGCCATTGACCATGTTTGCAATTCTTTGTAGGGCTTCCAGCAAAGGAAAAGCCTATCTAAAGGCCAATTTCAACTCAAGATATTAGATGGATCCTATGTTTCAGTAGAATCAGTGGGAGTAGTTATCTTAGACTTTCCTAGTGGTCATAGGTTATATTTGGAGGATGTATATTACATCCCAAGGATTGTAAGGAACATGATTTTTGCTTTTTGTTTAATAAAATCTAGTTATTCCTTATATTTTGAAAATGTTGTCTCAATTTATGAGAATAAGGATTTTATTTGTAATATGATTATTAAACAGGGATTGTTCTTTATAGAGCCTATGACAAGCTCACTAAACACCACAATGTTAACAAAACTAAGACAATCCAATGACTCTAACATTAATTCAAAATATCTAAGGCACTTAAGAATAAGTCATGTCAATCAGAAAAGACTTGACAAGTTAGTGAAGGTGGGATCCTTGCGGGGTTGGATAATGATCCATTACCCACATGGGAATCTTATGTTGTAGGAAAAATGACCAAGGCCTCATTTCCTTCCAAAGGAAATAGATCTGAATCGACGTTAGACCTGGTACACACTGATGTATGTGGGCCCATAAACATAAAAGCTAGAGGAGGTTATGAATACTTTATAACCTTTATAGATGATTACTCTAGACATGGAAATGTGTATTTAATGCACAGAAAGAGTGAGTCCTTTGAAAGGTTCAAAGAATTCGAAACTAAAGTTGAGAAGTAGCTAGGCAAGCCATTAAAACAACTTTGATCGGATCAGGTAATGAGTACTTATCTAGATAGTTCCAATAATTTCTAATTGATAATGGAATTGTTTCCAACTTGTTTGCTCCTTGAACACATCAACATAAAGGTGTATTTGAGAGGAGGAATAAAACTCTATTGAAAATTGTAAGATCAATGATGTTTTATGCTAGCCTTCCAGAATCATTATGGAGATATGTCATACAAATGACAACTTATCTTCTTAACTTTGCTCCATTAAAATCAATGCCTAAAACACTAAGATCAATCATCTTAAGAACATGGGGTCCCACACGAGACTTGAGCTTCAGTTCAGACTTAAATAAGGAGTTAGATAACTGGTATCTAGCAGTCCTACTTTGTGACCCATACATCTCCTTAAGATGCTTAATGATCTGTGAAGGATTCATACCTTCATACTGCATTTGGAGTTCAGAACTCATTGATGCTAGAATAATGCACTTGGCATTAGTACTTTGCTCATTGTACTTAAAATATGCATCTAATGCATTAGCATCATCAAGTCCCTCAGGAGGCTCTTCCATTACAGGTTTATCGATTACATCGATAAGTTTTTCATGCATGAGAACAATTCTCAGATTGCGGTACCATTCATCAAAATTGTTACTCGCTAGCTTGTTAGCATCAAGAATGCTTCGCAGTGATATAGTAGACATTTTGAGAAATCTAATAAAAGAGAAAACACCAAATAAGAACAAAGTCATATATCATTAGACATGGACTTTTATCTAAATGACATAACATCTTTAAACCATGAATGAGCCCCTTGGTTGTCAAGTCGTTACTCATGTATAATTAAAGAGCGGTAAATTACCTATTTTATCATATAAAATTTTATAGTAGGCTCAATACTAAATAATTCCCTGGTTGTCAGGCCGTTCTTATTTGTATAATTTAATTTATTCATCCAAGTGACGAAAAAATTAATTAATTCTATACTCCCTAGGTTGTCTAGGCCAAAAATATAAAATTAAATAATTTTTCCTCACACATGCATCATATGCAGTAGAAAATATTATTTATTCTTGAATTACAAGTTACTTGGTTATCAGGTCATTCCTTGTAAACAAAATTAAATATTATTATTTATTTGGGTGGAAAATTTCTTTTGATAAAATATCATATATTATATCAAAATAAATTCTATAATTTAAAAGGGTCAAGATTTTATGTTATTAAAATAATTTTAATAACATTAGTGATCATATCACTTGCTTTTTTTTTAATTTCTGATAACAATTATACAAAAAAAACTGTATTAAACCATATTGTCCGACAAGTACAAAAAAACTTTTAACCAAAACTTTTTAAAATGCACTTTGCATTATATAATGCCTGCAGCATCAACGGACACAGATGCATTTGTGAATTAACAAATGTAATAAGTAAAGTTTTATTTGCATAAAGGTACAAAAGCCACTCACTTGTGGTCATCGTTAAATGAGTCCATTTATACACCACTTTACCAGAACAGTACACCATGCATACGTTTCACTATCTAGCCTTTTTTTTAAGCACATTTACATTAACCATCGTACATCGTCACTTACATGGTCTATTAACTGCATGTTGTGTTCTTTTATGGATAACGAAGTTGTACCATAGCTATTACATGCATTTAATGATTTTTATAACCCCACTCAACTCTTTTCTTTGTAAACGTGTACAGATGTAGTAAATGAGTGGGTCATAACAAACACAACAACAATGAAATGCATTAAATGAGTTTACTGTATTCCTTTAGTTCCATGCTAAAGCATACATACAATATCTGTTAAAACAAACCTTTGCATACAACACCTTTTTACATGCATTTATAGAACAACTTGAGAAGTTAGGGTGTTCACTAGGGAAAGAGTTGTCACAAGATCTGATCTTACAATCTCTTTCTGACAATTTTTCACCGTTCATTGTTAACTTTAACATGAACAAGATGGACAGTGATCTTCATGAAATGCTCAACTTGTTTATTGATTATGAAAATCAAGTTGCATCATCTGAAAAGGTGAAAGTGTCTGGGTTTGTGAACCTTGTTGGTAACTCGTCTAAACGTAAGTGGAAGGGAAAAAAGAAGCCCAAGAAAAATCATTTTGCACCCAAGGGTGTTTTGAAAAAATCCAAGGGTGTAAAGAAGAGAGTTGACCAAAAGGATGTTGAATGTTTCTTCTGCACAAATAAGGGACACTGGAAGAGGAACTGCCCAGAGTATTTGGCTACTCTGAAAGAAAAGAAACAAGGTGAGACATTTATGAAAAATGTTTTCATGATTTCTTTAACTACTATTGATTCTACAAAATGGGTATTAGATACTGGTAGTAGCTTTAACATCTGCAATATGTTGCAGGGTCTAAGGATTAATAGGAGATTGAAAAAGGGAGAAGTAAAGCTACAAGTTAGGAATGGAGCAAGTGTTGTTGCCCTAGCTGTAGGAACTATTTCTCTTGTAATGCCTACAGGAAAGACTTTATTATTAGAAGATTATTATTATGTTCCTAAGTTTGTTTTGAACATTGTTTTCATTTCGTTATTAGACACACGTGGATTTCATACAATCTTTAAGAATAACCAATGTAATATATTTCATGGTGATGAATTATATGTCAGTGGTTATTTACAATATGGTCTGTATGTCTTACCTGAAATAGTTGTTTGTCCAATTATGAATGTTTATGGTCATAAAAAGGAAGAGAGATAATCAATCAAATAAAACATACCTTTGGCATTGTAGATCATATTGGTGAGAAAAGAGTAAACAAGTTGCACAAGGAAGGATGTCTTGGTCAATATGATTATTAATCATATGAAACTTGTGAATCTTGTCTCAAAGGCAAAATGACCAAATCTCCTTTTACTGGAACTGGAGAGAGATCTAGTGAACTTTTAGGACTCATACATACTGATGTATGTGGGTCTATGAAAGTTCAAACTAAAGGTGGATATTCTTATTTTAGCACCTTCACTGATGATATGTCAAGATATGGATTTGTGTATCTTATGAAACACAAGTCTGAATCATTTGAAATGCTTAAAAGATTTCGTAGTGAAGTTGAAAAGCAAACTGGTAAGAGTATAAAGGCACTAAGATCTGATTGTGGCGGTGAGTATCTTAGTGATGATTTTTTTGATTATCTAAGGCAATATTGAATCTTGTCTCAGTGGACTTCTCCAGGCACACCACAACACAATGGTGTTTCCGAAAGGAGAAATCGAACCTTATTGGATATGGTGAGATCCATGATGGGGTTCACTAATCTTCCTATCTTCCTATGGGGATATGCTTTAGAAGTCGCTGCATATTTATTAAACAAAGTTCCCACTAAAGCAGTCATTAAAACTCCATATGATATGTAGAAAGGACGTAAGCCTAACCTAAAACATTTGAAAGTTTGGGGTTGTTCAGTTTATGTCAAGAGACTGCAACCAGATAAGCTTGAAGCTAGATCTGATAAGTGTAGATTTGTTGGCTATCCCAAAGAGACTATGGGATACTATTTCTATCACTCTTCTGAACACAAAGTGTTTGTGGCCAGAAATGCAACCTTTTTAGAAAGGGAGTTCCTTAATGAAGGAAGTCATGGTGTAGAAATAGATCTTGATGAAATTCAAGATTCTGATGAATCAACACAAGCTCAAGAGCATCATACGCATATTGAGCAACCTTTACTTGATATCTTGAAATTAACAAATACAGTACCAACCTCAACCGTTGAGGAGAGTGGACCGGTTAATGAACCTGTCCAAAAACCTGTGCAACAACAAGATCAAGTAGAGGAAGAACCTATTGTACATGAACCTCTTAGAAGTTCTACAAGGGATCGTCGTGGACCAGATAAATTAAACTTAATGGTGCAAGGTGACGAAGATAGTCATATTGATGATGATCCAAAGACTTACGAAGAGGCTATGGCTGAGGAAAATCCTGGGAGGAACATCACATGTTCCAACAGCGGAAAAAAAAAAATTTTATTTCCGGGACCTTCCCGAAACCCAGGATCCCGGTGTCGGTATGAAAAACTCAAACCTGAATAGCCAATAGAGACTATCTCTAAAGGTATCCACGCAGAGATCGAAAACCTAACCGGATCAAACACTTTGACCCGGAATAGCTAGAACATAATAAGAGCTGCTAGACCCTACCTCATCCGGAGAGCTTGAGAAAACGTTGGAACCTTGTGCTTGAGAAGAGAAAATCGATGGTGCCTTTTGGAAGAAGAAGAAATTGAAACTTTCTTTACAAAGCTTAACACTTAAGCTTTCTTTTCTCTTCCTTATGCATAACCCACTACCATCCTCTCCAAAAGCCATCTTATATTGTTTTTAACACTTAAAATCAATCCATAAGAAGCTTACAAATGGAGGCTTTATATCCATTAGTTTATTTAATGAATTAAATAATCAAACTTTGAAAAGTCAAAGTTTTATCCTCTTCCTCTCCATTCCAACGCACATGGACATATATATATAATAATTAATTAATTAATTACTTAATTAATTAATTAGAATATATTGCTAAGGTCCGATCCAACTGGGTCGGTCCTACGGCCATAGGGCCCCGATCGTCAAACAGCCCTAAACCTTTCTTAGCAATATTGATGTCGCGATCTCATGGGACATATCCCAATCCCATTGGGATCCATTTAATCTAATGCTCTCCATAATTGGAACTCGTCCAATTACTATTTTACTGATTCTCGAGTCACTCTTATCGTGTGACTCTTTAGGTTTCGGTTATGTTGGCCACTTAGATTAACAATTAATCCGAGCAAGTCATGAGCGGTATCTAGCAACACATCATGACCCTCAATTGACCGGAAAGTAATTGGTTTGATGAATTCATCACGAACCAGATCACGAACCCTTCCATAGACAATTCTTGTGCAATTCATCCTTTCATCATCCTATACCCCACTTGGTTATGAGTATGGCTAATATGTCAACTCTTACTAGACTAAGTCTAGCCCAAGTGAAATCGGTTCCTGTCGGAGGACTCATTACTTTATATGTCCATGAAGACACTCTTCATGACATAGTCATGCTCGCCGAGACTTAAAGTAATGATCTGACAAGAGGCAGGTATCTCTTCATTCTCACGTATGATGAATCCTTTATTGGCTACTCAATTACCTTCGAATTCCTCAAACTGTACCCAAGCACCACCCTATGAGTAACCTCTGGAAGGCCACAAGAAATGGAGTCAAAATACGGATCAAGTATCAAGATATCCTCGAGTACCTCAAGTCTAAGGATACTTGCACCATTGCTATGATGAGATTATCACTGACATTAAATCCATGTGATGATCTCATGGCAGTCATCCAATGAACTTACTACCACTAGTAAGCATCCATATGTCAACTCTAAATATCTCATATTTACAGCTTCGAGATCCACCGCTTGATCCAATCAAGGAGTATGACATATGCTAGTCCGTCATGGGATTAATGATGTCCGGTCTCATTAATCCTATGACTAGGAGAATTTAGACAACGACATAATTGCACATGATAGGAATCTCGTGATTATGATCACATCATAATTTCCTTCATGCTATGTCATATATCATGGACTTCATTAATTTGATTAAAGATCAAAATCAATTCATAAAGAACATCAAATAAATGAAACATGCCTTTCTTTATTTATTCATAAAGTCTGCACATGACTATGAACAAAAAGCGCTAAAGGGGATTGCCTTTAGGGCACTACTCTAACAATCTCCCACTTGACCTAAAGCCAATCGCCTTGGTATCTAATACCATAAGCGAGTACATGAGAATCAAAATTCTTCTGTGACAATGGCTTCGTCAACGGATCAACAATATTCTGCTCTGTGGGAATCCTCTCGATCGCGACATCACCTCTAGCAATGATCTCGAATCGATGATATCTGCGAGTGCGTGTTTAGATCGTTGGTGAGACCTCGGTTCTTTTGCCTGAGCAATAGCCCCATTGTTGTCACAATACAACTGTATGGGTCCATCACAGCTAGGAACCACACCAAGTTCAGAAATGAACTTCTTGATCCAAACAGCTTCCTTTGCCGCCTCTGATGCAGCAATGTACTCTGCCTCGGTCGTCGAATCAGCAGTCGTCTCTTGTTTGGAACTCTTCCAACTGACCGCTCCGCCGTTTAGCGTGAAAACATAACCCGACCGATCCGAGTCATCCTTGTCGATTGGAAACCGCATCCGTATGCCGCCACTTGAGATTTCCATCTCCATATATCAAGAAAACATCCTTAGTCCTTCGCAAGTACTTGAGGATATTCTTGACAGCCACCCAGTGACCCTCACCAGGATCCGATTGGTATCTGCTCGTAACACTTAGAGCATACGATACATCGGGCCTCGTACATAACATAGCATACATGATCGATCCTACTGCAGACGATACGGATCGATCCTTGCGAATCCTCTCATCTTGTGTCTTAGGACACATAGATTTCGAGAGTGTTATCCCATGAGTGATGGGAAGAAACCCTCTCTTGGATTGCTCCATGCTAAACCTCTTTAGCATCTTGTCTATGTACGATGATTGTGAAAGACCAAGCAACCTCTTTGATCTATCTCTATAGATCTTTATCCCAAGGATATAAGTTGCTTCACTAAGGTCTTTCATCACAAATTGCTTGGACAACCAAATTTTAACTGATTGCAGCATTGAGACATCGTTTCCGAGTAACAGTATGTCATCTACATACAACACAAGGAAAACGATTGCATTCCCATTAACCTTTTTGTACACACAATACTCATCCAGATTTTGAGAAAAACTAAACTCTTTGATTGACTCATCAAAATGGATGTTCCAACTCCTGGATGCTTGCTTCAATCCATAGATGGATTTACGAAGCTTGCATACCTTTTCGCCATCTTTGGAAGTGAAGCCCTCTGGTTGTGTCATGTACACATCCTCGCCGATTTCGTTAAGGAAAGTCGTCTTCACATCCATTTGCCATATCTCATAATCATAATGAGCGGCAATGGCTAGGAGTATCGAATGGATTTAAGCATTGCTACTGGGTCAAGGTCTCGTCATAGTCAACTCCTTGTCTTTGACGAAATCCTTTGGCCACAAGCCTTGCTTTGTAGGTAATCACATTACCATCCATGTTGGTTTCTTCTTGAAAACCCATTTGCACCCTATAGGTTTTATCCTTCAGTGCATCAACCAAAGTCCATACTTGGTTTATGTACATGGAATCCATTTCGGCTTTCATGACATAAAGCCATTTTTCAGACTCTGAACTTTTCAGAACCTCTTCATAGGTAGCAAACTCATCATTTTCTATGAGCAATACGTCATTACGCTTAAACACAAGAAATCCATATCTCTCGAACAAGGCGCATCCTACTTGACCTCGAACCGTGTGCAATGAAGGTTGAATCTATTACTTCATCCGAATGAGTGGCAGTCTCGAGTTCGTGCGATTGATACATGCTTGTTTGAGCATCTTGAACTTCTTCAAGTTCGACTTTTCTCCCACTGTCTTCTTGCAGAAGAAACTCTTTCTCTAAAAAGACAGCATGCTTCGAAACAAACACCTTTTGTTCCTCAGCAAGGTAGAATTGATATCCCATGGTCTCTTTAGGATATCCTACAAACAAACACTTGTCAGACTTTGCTTCAAGCTTATCTGACTGAATCCGCTTCACGTAAGCAGGACAACCCCATACTTTCAAATGAGAAAGATAAGGTTTTCTGTTAGTCCACATCTGATATGGAGTAACATCAGAGGGAACTCTGTTTAGCAAGTAAACAGCTGTCTCTAGTGCATACCCCCAAAATGATTTTGGTAACTTTGCGAAACCCATCATTGATCGTACCATGTCCAACAAGGTTCGATTTCTCCTTTCAACCACGTTGTCAGTCGGCGTGTAAGGAGGAGTCAATCGAGATAAAATGCCATTATCTACGAGATAATCCTCAAACTGTTGGTCTAAGTATTCTCCACCACGATCGGATCGTAATGCCTTGATACTTTTACCAAGCTGGTTTCTACTTCATTTCGAATTGTTTGAACTTTTCAAACGCTTGATTTGTATCTCATCGATACAAGTACCCATATCGTGAATAATCATCGATAAAGGTAATGAAGTAACGACAACCACTTCGGCATGGATGGACATCGGACCGCATACATCTGAATGTATTAGGTTTAATACTCCAATCGCTTCGCTCACCCTTTCCTTGAAGGGTAACTTAGTCATCTTGCCTAATAAACAAGATTCGCATGTGTCATATGATTCATAATCGAATGACCCTAAACTGCCACTCTTATGGAGTTTAGCGATGCGCGTCTCATTTATATGGCCAAGCCGACAATGCCATAAGTAAGTTGACTTTAGATTATCTCTTTTATGCCGTTTGGTGTCATTGACATTTAAAATTGGATTAGACATATCTAATATGTAAATACCATTGCACAATGTACCAGTTCCATAAAGCATTCCATTAGAATTAATAGAACAACCATTGCTATTAAAATTCATATGGAATCCAAATCTATTCGAGAAGAAATGCAGACAATATATTCTTTGTCAAAACGGGTACAAAATAACAATCATCCAATTCCAAAGACAAGCCCAAGAGGGAGAGACAAAACATAGGTTCCTACGGCTAATGCAAAGAACTCTTGCTCCATTTCCAACACGTAGGTCTACTTCTCCTTTCATGAGTTGCCTCATCGTCACGAAGGCCCCGCATATCATTGCATATGTGAGCCACAACCAATATCAAATACCAGATGTTGTGATCGATGCGAGATTAACTTCAATGACATACAAACCTGAAGTAGTCGAGGCATCGATGCCTTCTTCGCTTCGCGACTCAGATAGACTTTGCAATTGCGCTCCAATGGCCATCTTTACCGCAATGGAAGCAAGTTTCTTTTGGGCGCTTCTTTGGTCTTCTTCTTGATGGCGCCTCCCTTTGGTTTCTTTGCCTTCTTCTTCTTTGGGTTCTTCTTCTTCTTGGACCCAAAAGATGAAGAAGCAACCACCAACACTTGCTTACTATCACTCTTGATAGTACCTTTCATTGTCTTGAAAGCAGATTGATCACTCAGTATTGTAGTGGATATTTGGTTCATCCGATAGTTTAGCACGAATCGTGCATAAGCTGTCGGACAATCCAACCGAATTAAGTCTATACTTAATTCATGATCCATTGCAAAACCTAAGACGGCCAATCTCTCAATATAGCCATTCATCTTCGTATGCATCGCACAAAGAATGTCCCCGGAGCCATCTTAGTAGTGAAGAGAAGCCTCGAGGTCTCGAACCTTTCGGACCGGGCTTGCTCGTCAAACAGCTCCCTAAGATGAAAAACTATAGTATGAGCATCCATGGACTCGTCGCTTCGCAGCTCGGTGACATCGACGCAAGCATAATGCAAGTCGCCATGTCATTTATCCTTAGATGCTTACTATATGCCTTCGATCATCATCGAAGCATCGACAAAGAGTGCATCGGAAGCGGAAAATCTAGGATATATCCTGACTTTCAGATCGAGAACTATTCTCGATTCCTTAACCGATCAAGAAAATTCGGTCCGATTAACTTGTTGGAATCCATAAGTGGCGAAGATTCACATTTGACGACATTTTCAAACAACCTACACGGATAGAGAGGAAGAATGTTAGAATAGGAATAGCTGCATTATCATAAGGACTTGAATGATATGCAAAGCTCCCACTAGTTTCATAGAATCCATAACCCTCATTACGAATCCAAAGAAACAAAGTGACATAATGTCCTAGTGGGTCGATATCCGATATTGCTAAGAATGACCTTGGGTTTACCCAACAAGCCATAACTTAGGTCAATCGGTAGGTATCGAACATACCAATTGCATCATCGATAACCGACATTGAGAATGACCTTGGGTTTACCCAACAAGTCACCTTATGTCTCGGAGGTATCAGATATACCAATTACATCTTAGACACAACTATCGATCAGTGCTATCAACTTGTTGATGTATGCACTTACATTGGGTATCAGCTCTTTGATGCGCATACATCTGATGTATGCTACCCAATTTCGCCTCTGTCCACGTTGACCTTGAGTTTACTCAACAAACCAACGCTTCCAGTGAAAACCAACCCATTAATCAGAAAATCATATTTTCATGGTTCGAACATATCCGTATAGAGTGAGTTTGGGTTTACCCAACAACCCATCCCTATAAGAACTCTAGTTCTTACCATATTAATGGAAGGCGTTAGTTTTCATATACCAAGGAGGGATTTAGAAACTCTAGACTCCAAGCTGAAGGATCATAGTCGCTAGGACTATATGGCATGATTTAGGTTTCATCAATCAAATTGAATCAATCCTTATAATCATCCATCATCCAACCTGAGCATGTCACAAGTCGACTTTCATCAAATGCAAGTCGACTTATGTACGCTTACACACAAGTCAACTTATATCACGATACAAGTCGACTTATGGCAAAAATCTTGAACAAGTCGACTTATCCAGAAAACAAGTCGACTTATCCAGAAAACAAGTCGACTTATCCTGCAAACAAGTCGACTTATGTAGCAAACAAGTCGACTTATGCTGAAAACAAATGACTTATATAGCAAACAAGTCGACTTATTCGCAAGATTGCTATTATTTCTAATCGCCTAATTCCTCAATCAATGCAATTCCAATTCTCAACACCATCATACCTTAGGTAATATCTGTAAATTGATGTATCAATGAACACTTCATTGATCCATGAATGCCTTATATGGTCAAACCATACATGAAAAGCTTAAAATGAGTCAAAACTCATAAATATCCAAACAATTTAAGAACACCCAAATTCTCACCCTAAGCATCTCAAGCTAGTGTATACACTCTCAAAACTACTCCGACACTTGTCACAAAAATTGTGACGGCCAAAACAAGCAAGAAAATGAAATGTACTAACGAGACACAAATGTGACCAATTCGGCATTCAAAAATTCTTAGAAAAGCAACTTCAAGCAATTCAATTTGGCAATCATACTACATCAAGATAACACATTTTTAATCACATTAAAAATGCTACAAGGCATTGGAATTGAAAAAGCAAACTCAATCAAGCCAAGCAAAACAGTCCCAACAATTTTCACCAAAACTGTCCAGTTCTGTACATTGCTTGAAATGATCAATGAAACAATTTCAATAAATTCTGAGAAAATTATATAGGTTACTACATGTTCAGAACATGCTACCTGAATGTTTTCAGGATTTTAGGCCATCAAAAACTCAGTCAACCAAAATAACAAAGCCGATTAAAATTCTGTGTTCATAAACACAGCAATTCCCAACAGCATAGAATAAAATCGAAAATAAATATCCTATCCAATCACCTTGAAATCCAATTTCCATGCTCACAGACATTCACCAACATCTTAGAGACATGTAGGTGAAGGAAAATCCAGAAAACGATTTTTCTAGAATTTATTCTTGATTTTATACTACTGCCTGTTCACAGAATCGTTTCAAAAACAGCATCTGTAAGCTTAGGGAAATAATTAGCAAAAATTTATCTAATCAAATCGATAAATTCTGAAAATTCATAGACATATTCTCTAACATGTTATGAACATTCCTGGGCAGAAAAATTTCGAAAACCCTATCTCTATAGCAATTTGAAATCTGAACAGAATGCATGCTACAATATCACAAGCAATTAGGGTTTATGATCTAGCTTCAGTTAAAGCTTCATACACGACACCAGACTCTCTGATACCACTGTAGGAAAATCCCGGGAGGAACATCACATGTTCCAGCAGTGGAAACAAAAAAATTTTATTCCCGGGACCTTCCCAAAACCCAGGATCCCGGTGTCGGTATGAAAAACTCAAACCTGAATAGCCAATAGAGACTATCTCTAAAGGTATCCACGCAGAGATCAGAAAACCTAACCGGATCAAACACTTTTGACCCGGGAATAGCTAGAATAGAATAAGAGCTGCTAGACCCTACCTCTGTCCTGGAGAGCTTGAGAAAACGTTGGAACCTTGTGCTTGGAGAAGAGAAAATCGATGGTGCCTTTTGGAAGAAGAAGAAATTGAAACTTTCTTTACAAAGCTTAACACTTAAGCTTTCTTTTTCTCTTCCTTATGCATAACCTACGGCCATCCTCTCCAAAAAGCCATCTTATATTGTTTTTTAACACTTAAAAATCAATCCATAAGAAGCTTACAAATGGAGGCTTTATATCCATTAGTTTATTTAATGAATTAAATAATCAAACTTTGAAAAGTCAAAGTTTTATCCTCTTCCTCTCCATTCCAACGTACATGGACATATATATATATAATAATTAATTAATTAATTACTTAATTAATTAATTAGAATATATTGCTAAGGTCGATCCAAGCTGGGTCGGTCCTACCGGCTCATCAGCCCCGATGTCTTTGAAACGACTCTAAACCTTTCTTAGCAATATTGATGTCGCGATCTCATCGGGACATATCCCAATCCCATTGGGATCCATTTAATCCTAATGCTCTCCATAATTGGAACTCTGTCCAATTACTATTTTACTGATTCTCGAGTCACTCTTATGCGTGTGACCCTTTAGGTTTCGGTTATGTTGGCCACTTAGATTAACAATTAACTGAGCAAGTTATGAGCGGTATCTAGCAACACATCATGACCCTCAATTGACCGGAAAGTAATTGGTTTGATGAATTCATCACGAACCGGATCACGAACCCTTCCATGACAATTCTTTGTGCAATTCATCCTTTCATCATCCTATACCCCACTTGGTTATGAGTATGGCTAATATGTCAACTCTTACTAGACTAAGTCTAGCCAAGTGAAATCAGTTCTGTCGAGGACTCATTACTTTATATGTCCATGAAGACACTCTTCATGACATAGTCATGCTCGCCGAGACTTAAAGTAATGATCCCGACAAGAGGCAGGTATCTCTTCATTCTCAGAGTGATGAATCCTTTATTGGCTACTCAATTACCTTGAATACCTCAACTGCACCCAAGCACCACCCTATGAGTAACCTCGGAAGGCCACAAGGAATGGAGTCAAAACAGGATCAAGTATCAAGATATCCTTGAGTACCTCAAGTCTAAGGATACTTGCACCATTGCTATGATGAGATTATCACTGACATTAAATCCATGTGATGATCTCATGGCAGGTCATCCAATGAACTTACTATCACTAGTAAGCATCCATATGTCAACTCTAAATATCTCATATTTACAGTTTCTGAGATCCACTGCTTGATCCAATCAAGGACTATGACATATGCTAGTCTGTCCGGATTAATGATGTCTAGTCTCATTAATCCTATGACTAGGGAGAATTTAGACACTGACATAATTGCACATGATAGGAATCTCAGGATTATGATCACATCATAATTTTCTTCATGCTATGTCATATATCATGGACTTCATTAATTTGATTAAAGATCAAAATCAATTCATAAAGAACATCAAATAAATGAAACATGCCTTTCTTTATTTATTCATAAAGTCTGCACATGACTATGAACAAAAAGCGCTAAAGGGGATTACCTTTAGGGTACTACTCTAACAATGGCAAGTCCAGATTGTGAGAAGTGGTTTAAGGCCATGGAATCCAAGTTAGAATCCATGAGAATCAATAAGGTATGGACTTTGGTTGATCCCTCAAAGGATATAAAACCCATAGGATGCAAATGGGTATTTAAGAAAAAAATTGGAGCGGACGAGAATGTTGAAACCTATAAAGCCCGTCTTGTTGCCAAGGGATATAATAAAAAGAAGGTATTGATTATGATGAAACTTTTTCCCTTGTGGCAATGCTCAAATCTACTCGGATTCTACTTGCTATAGCTGCATATTATGATTATGAGATATAGCAAATGGACGTGAAAATAACTTTTCTTAACGGAGAGCTCAAGGAAGATGTCTATATGACTCAACCTGAAGGTTTCACGTTGCCATCTGCCGCTAATAAAATATGTAAGCTACAAAGATCCATTTATGGATTGAAGCAAGCTTCGTGAAGTTGGAATATTCGCTTCAATATAACAATCGCAAAGTTCGAATTTGTTAGATGAGAAGAAGAGCCACATGTGTACAAGAAGGTTAGTGGGAGCGTAGTTATTTTCCTAGTGCTATATGTAGATGACATATTGCTAATAGGAAATGATATACCAGCCATGCAAAAGACAAAGATTTGGTTATCTGAACAGTTCTCCATGAAGGATTTGGGAGAAGCAGCTTACATTCTCGAAATCAAGATCTATAGAGATAGATCAACGAAGCTGTTAGGACTTTCCCAATCCATGTACGTTGATAATATTTTAAAAAGGTATCACATGGAAAATTCCAGAAAAGGTTATCTACCAATAGGTACTGGAATTTCTCTTAGTAGGGAGGATTGTCCTAAAACCCTAGAAGAAAGAGAACGCATGAGTAGGGTCCCATATGCCAACGCAGTGGGAGCTATCATGTATACCATAACATGTACAAGACCTGATGTAGCCTACGCACTGGGAGTAGCGAGCAAGTATCAAGGTAACCCAGGTGAGGAACATTGGAAAGTGGTTAAAACCATCCTTAAGTACTTGAGAAGAACTAAGGACCAATTCCTCGTATATGGAGATTATTAATTAAAGCTAATAGGATACACTGATGCTAGTTTTGCATTAGATAAGGATGATAGCAATTCTACCTTTGGTTATATTTTCACCTTGAATGGAGGAGCAGTGAGTTGGAAAATTTCCAAGCAAGCTACTGTAGTTGATTCAGTTACTGAAGCAGAATACATAGCTGCATGTGAAGCAACTAAGGAAGCTGTTTGGATGAAAAAGTTCTTAACTAAACTTGGTGTGGTTCCTTCAATAAAGGAAGCCATTCATTTATTGTGTGACAATACTGGTGCTATTGCACAAGCTAAGGAACCAAGGTCACATCAAAGATCCAAACATGTTTTGCGGAAGTATCATTTGATTCGAGAAATTGTTGAGCGTGAGGACGTTCAAATTCAAAAGGTTAAAGGAAAGGAGAATGCTGCAGATCCCTTCCCTAAGGCGCTTGGATCAAAGGAGTTTGATAAGAACAAGTGGAAGATAGGATTGAAGTTCATGAGTGATTGGGTCTAGTTCAAGTGGGAGATTGTTGGAATTATGCCCATGACCCAATCGTTATGTAATAGATTGAACAATGTAGTTTTGTAATTATTAACTTTGTTTAATAATATGGCAAATATTTTATCATATTATGCTTATTGTTTTTATTATAATATGATAAGTCCTTGATTAAATTTATACACTTGTCATCATAATGGAGATTATGATAATGAGAGTCAAGTCTTTGGAATTTAATCTAAAAATGTTCTTAATCATAAGATTATCAAATAAGGACTTTAATGATCCGATTAGATTAATATATATGTAATAGTATCTATTGGATAGATATTAGTAGATCTCATTTACTAAGTTACATATATAGATGATGCATATGGAGATATGATCATTGAACTGACTAAACCGAGAATTCCCTAATGGTTAATATTACCTATGAACTGTCAAGTGGGATATTCTCATAAGGATTTAAATATATATTTTTCCTTTGACCTGAGATTATCAGAGTAATCAATAGGTTACTTATTATGTTTTGATGTCAGACACCTAGAGTATAAAAATGCTAGTTGAATGATTATTGGATATAATTAAGTACCTATCTGATTAGTGGTGAGTCAAGATGGGATCCATCGACTCTAAGTAATGAGTTTGAACTCTATGTTATCATTGATTTTAATGGTTGTTTCAAGACCTTGGCCAGGGCAATTGAATGAGTGAGGAAAGGAGTTTTCTAAGCTATTCACCAATCATTAATGATCGACATGTAACATAGTTGGTTATCTAATAAGGTTTGACAGTTAAACCATACCTTAGGATAATCCGGAGTTGTAATGATGGAAGGTAATTATACATTATCCTTCACTAGGTTCTATTTTTGTAAGGTTATTACTTCACACTATCCGGTTGTTGAGGAGTGTTGCTAGACGCCAACCTTGATTAGTAATTAATTAGATTAATTACTACCGGTTTAGTGATGAACCTATGTGGTCACACACTTACGAATGTAATATTTTTCGTTTATGATTATTTAATTTATTATGAGATAATTTATTAAATAATTTATATGGCATATATTATATATTTTTGCTAGCACAAAAAAATATAATTAATATTTGAAATTCTCTGTGTAAAAATAAATGAATAAAACAAAATAGTTTTATTTTATTTCATTTTATAAATAATAATAATAATTTATTATTGTTTATAAATAAATTTAAAAAAAGGCATTAGATTGGTGTTTTGGCGCGTGTGGTTTTGCAAAATCAAATGGTGCATTGGTTGGATTTAAAAGGAAAGATGGTTTTCAAGTTTGAAAACTATAACAACGTTACTACCCAAGATCCCAGCATCACATGTTGGACCCCGCTGTTGGAGCCCAACATCGGACATGAGAGCGTGGTGCTGTATGCGTGGAATGAAAACTGTTAATTGAAACATGATATTTATACGTTTAAGGAAAAGACCTGCTTTCATGTGATTTAAATAACAAATCCATAATTCATGCTTCAAAAGATGAGTTTCATAAAGCTTGAAGAACATCTCAAACCAAATTACAACTTTGAGTTCAAGAGCCAAAAATACAAAATACTCTTGAACCAATAATACTTGAAATGTAACTAAAGCTCAAAAATACACATGACAAAATGGAGTGCTACCGTAACTCGTGACTCACTCGGTCTCTTGCTCGTCACTTGAATGGGGAAGATAGAGGGGGTGAGCTATAAACCTCATGGGAACATATTTATAATATAGGAATAAGCAAAAGTAATCAACAATAACTCATTGTCGTGATACTTGTTGAAATCATAGTAATTGAGCATGTATAAGTCATAGCTTGAAAATGCTTGATTCTTGACCAATTCATGATGCATGATTCATGACAACAAATCATAAACACATAACATAACATAACATGATGGTTTGGGTTGTCCCTGGTTCATGACGTACTACACACTCCCATCGAAATGGTTATGTGTAGACATAGTTTCGTGAGGGAATCCTTGTGACAAACCCTGTGCCACTAGCGGGCAGGCGGGAGAATCCTTTTCGTGAGTCAATGTGCACTTGACTATTCGTAAGGGACATACCGCAAACCCACATAAATGTGCATAATTCATGTTCTTGTAAACTTGTTTGCCAAACTGGCACTTGTAGGAAAATCCCGGGAGGTACATCACATGTACCGGCAGCGGAAAACAAAAATTTTTGTTCCCAGGACTTTCCCGAATCCCAGGATCCAGGTATTGGTATGAAGACATCAACCTAAATAGCCAAAAGAGACTATCTCTAAAGGTATCCACGCAGAGATCGAGAAAATCTAACGGATCAAACCCTTTGACCCGGAATAGCTAGTAACAGATTAAAGCCTGCTATAGCCTACCTACATCTGGAGAGCTTGAATCAACATTGAGAAGAAGGAGAAGCTTGAAGGATCGATGATGAAAGATGAATTTCCTTTAGGTTTCACAAAACCCATTCTTCCTTCACCTTCTATGATCCACGATCATCACCCTCATCTCTACCTTTTCTATGTCTTTTTTAACACTTAAAAGACATGTAGAAAATTTATGGTGGAGGAGTGTCCACGTTTAGACACTTTATATATATAATAAAGTTAAAGGATAAAGTTAACGGATAAAGCTTTATCCTTTCATCCCCTCCATCCACGTAAACCCATATATATATATATATATTAATTAATTATTTATTTAATTAATATAATATATATATGTTTATTAATGCTTAGGTGGTCGATCATACTGGGAATTGGTCCTACCTACTCACCGAGCCCCGATCTTTGAAACGACTTGAAACCTTTCTTAGCAATATCGATGTCGCGATCTCATCGGGACATATCCCAATCCCATTGGGATCCATTTAATCCTAATGCTCTCCATAATTGGAACTCTGTCCAATTACTATTTTACAGATTCTCTGAATCACTCTTATGCGTGTGACCCTTTAGGCTCCCGGTTATGTTGGCCACTTAGATTAACAATTAATCTGAGCAAGTCATGAGCGGTATCTAGCAACACATCATGACCCCCAATTGACCGGAAAGTAATCGGTTTGATGTATTCATCACGAACCGGATCACGAACCCTTCTATAGACAATTACTGTGCAATTTGTCCTTTCACCATCCTATACCCCACTTGGTTATGAGTATGGTCAAAGTGTCAACTCTCACTAGACCGAGTCTAGCCCAAGTGATATCAGTTCTCGTCACAGGACTCATTACTTGATATGTCAATGAAGACACTCTTCATGACATACATCTTTGGCCAGCCTTAGTAATGATCCCGACAAGAGGCCGTGGGTATCTCTTACGCTAATCCGAAGTGGTGAATCCTTTATTGGCTACTCAATTATCTTGAATACCTCGAAGTCGCACCCAAGCACCACCCTATGAGTTACCTCACGGAAGGCAACAAGGAATGGAGTCAAAGCAGTGATCAAGTATCAAGATATCCTTGAGTACCTCAAGTCTAAGGATACTTGCACCATTGCTACGATGAGATTATCAACGACACTTAGATAAGATATCCATGTGATGATCTCATGGCGAGTCATCCAATGAACTTACTACATTAGTAAGCATCCACATGTCAATTCTAAATATCTCATATTTACGGTTTCGAGATCCACCGCTTGATCAATCAAGGAATATGACATGTGCTAGTCTATCCAGATTAATGATGTCGGTCTCATTAATGCTATGACTAGGAGAATTACGATCTTGACATAATTGCACATGATAGGAATCTCGGGAGTATGAACACATCATAATTTCCTTCATGCTATGTCATATATCATGGACTTCATTAATTCGATTAAAGATTCAATCAATTCATAAACAATGTTTATGAATATCAAATTAATGAATAATGCCTTTTCTTTATTTATTCATAAAGTCTACACGACTTTGAATAAAAGCGCGCTAAAGGGATTGCCTTTAGGGCGCAAATAAACGAGACCGACCTTGAACAAGTCGACTTATCCAATGAACAAGTCGACTTATCTATCGAACATGTGTAAGTCGACTTACACATGGTACAAATCGACTTATCACTTACAAATCTCCCACTTGACCTAAAGTCAATCGCCTTAGTATCTAATACCATAAGCGAGTCCATGAGAATCACAATTCTCCTGTGACAATGGCTTTGTCAACGAAACAGCAATACTTTGCTCTGTGGGAATTCTCTCTATCAGGATATCATCTCGACTAATGATCTCCCGAATCGGTGAAGTACGAGTTCAGATCGTCGATAAGACCTTGGTTCCTTTGCTGCAAGACTAGCCCATTGTATCACAATACAATCCTATGGGCCCATCACGGCCTAGGGACGGATCAAGTTCGATAATGAACTTCTTGATCCAAACCGCTTCCTTTGCGCATCTCATGCGGCAATGTACTCTGCCTCGGTTGATGAATCAGCAGTCCTCTCTTGTTTGGAACTTTTCCAACTGACCGCCATGCTATTCAGTGTGAATGTATATAACCTGATTGTGATTCAGAATCATCCTTATCAGATTAAATACTAGCATCTGAATGCCCGTTTACTTGGAGATTTGCATCTCCAAAGATCAAGAAAACATCCTTAGTGCTTCACAAGTACTTAAGGATATTCTTGAATGCCACCCAGTGACCCTCACCAGGATCCGATTGGTATCTGCTCGTAACACTTAGAGCATACGATACATCGGGCCTCGTACATAGCATTGATCCATGCTAAACCTCTTTAGCATCTCATCTATGTACGATGATTGTGAAAGACCAAGCAACCTTTTGATTTATCTCTATAAATCTATATCCCTAGGATATAAGTTGCTTCACAAAGGTCTTTCATCGCAAATGATTGGACAACCAAATTTTAAGCGATTGCGGATAAAGACGCCGCTTCCTAGTAATAGTATGTCATCTACATATAACACAAGGAATACGATTGCGGTCCATTAACCTTCTTATACACACAATGATCATCCGAATTTTGTGAGAAATCAAACTCTTTGATTGACTCATCAAAGCGGATAATCCAACTCTGGATGCTTGCTTGATCCATACATGGAATTACGAAGCTTGCATACCATTTCGCCATTATAAGAGGTGAAGTCCTCTGGTTTGTGTCATATACACATCCTCGGGAAGATTTCCATTCGGAAAGTTGTCTTCACATCCATTTTCCATATCTCATAATCATAATGGGTGGCAATGGCTAGGAGTATCCTAATGGATTTAAGCATTGCTACGGGCGAAGGTCTCATCATAGTCGACTCTTTATGCGTGGCGAAATCCTTTAACCGAAGCATTGCTTTATAGGTAATCAAATTACCATCCATGTTGGTTTCTTCGAAAACTCCTTTGCACCCATGGGTTTTATCCCTTCGGTGTAACAACCAAAGTCCATACTTGGTTTTCATACATGGAATCCATTTGATTTCATGGCGCAAGCCATGTTCGGACTACGAACTTTTCGTAACTTTGTTCATAGGTAGTAGGCGCATCATCTCATATGAGCAATCGCCATTCTGTTCACTTACAAGAAATTCATATCTCTCGAACAGCGGTCGTATCCTACTTAACCCTCTGAAATTAGTGTGTAGTAGAAGGTTGAACTGTTACCTCATCTATATGAGTTCTGATTTGATTGAGTTCGAGCGGTTGATCTGCGTTTGTTCGAGAATCTTGAACTTCTCCAAGTTCAACTTTGCTCCCACTGTCCTCTTGTAAAAGAAACTCTTTCTTTAAGAAAACAACATGCTTGGAAACAAACAACTTTTGTTCCTAAGCAAGGTAGAATTGATATTCCACGAACAAACACTTATCAGATTTTGCATCAAGCTAATCTGATTGTGTCCGCTTCACATAAGGGGACAACCCCAAACTTTCGAGATGAGAAAGATAGGGCTTTCGGTTAGTCCATATCTCCATATGGAGTAACCATAAGCGCTTTTAATGGAACTCTGTTTAGCAAGTAAGCAAATTGTCTTGGCGATATTCCCAAAGCATGCAAAACCTATCATCAATCGCACTAAGTCTAACAAGGTTCGATTTCTCCTTTCAACCACACCATTGTCTTTGCGGCGTGTAAGGTGGAGTATCTTGAGATAAAATCCCATTATCTACGAGATAATCAAAACTATTGGTCTAAGCATTTTCCACCACGATCAGATCGTAATGTATTCATACTTTTACCAAGTTAGTTTTCTACTTCATTTCTGAATTATTTGAACGTTTCAAGCGCTTCAGATTTGTATCTCTACAGATACAGGTACCCATATCGTGAATAATCACCGATAAAAGTAATGAAGTAAAGACAACCATTTCTGGCATGGATGGACATCGGACCACATACATCCGAATGTATTAGGTCTAATATTCCATTCACTCGTTCACCCTTTCCTTTAAAGGATTACTTAGTCATCTTGCCTAATAAACAAGATTCTCATGTGTCATATGATTCAAAATCAAATGACCCTAAACATCCACTCTTATGGAGCTTAGCGATGCGTGTCTCATTTATATGGCCAAGCCGACAATGCCATAAGTAAGTTGATTTTAAATTATCTCGATTATGTCTTTTCGCGTCATTGACATTGAGCTGGATATGACATATCTAATATGTCAATTCAATTGCGTAATGTACCAGTAGCATAGAGCCTTCCATTGAACTAATAGAACAACCATTGCTACTAAAAGTCCAATGGAAATCACTCTATTTAAACATAAAACATACAATATGTTCTTTGTTTAAAACAGTACAAAATGTCAATCATCCAATTTGAATATAAGCCCACTAGGGAGGAACAAGACATAAGTGTTCACGGCTAATGTAGCAACTCTTGTTGCATTACCTACGAAGGTCTAGTTCTCCTTGAATGAGCTTTCATCATCCCACGAGGCCCCGCATATCATTTCATATGTATGAGCCACATCCGTATCAAATACCGATATGTTTGGATCAGGAATAGTATTAACCTCAATGACAAACATAATTGAAGAAGTAGAGGCATCGATGCCTTCTTCGCTTCAAGAACTCAGATAGATTTTCTGGTTTAGCCTCTGGTGGCTAGACTACGCCTGATGAAAGCAAAATCCTTTTGGGGAGAATCTTTGGTTTTTCCTTGATGGCACTTCCTTTGGTTTCTTAGCCTTTTTCTTCTTTGAACTAGAAGAAGAAGCATCCACCACTAGCACTTGCTTGCTATCCTTCTTGATAGCCTGCTCAGGAATTGTTGGGGATATTTGGTTTATCCGATAGTTTATCACAAACTGTGAATAACCATCAGACAATCCAACTAGAATTAAGTCTCTACTTAACTCATAATCCATTACAAATCCTAAGGCGACCAATCTCTCAATATAGCCATTCATCTTGAGGCATCTTGCGTGCAGATATCCCTGGAGCCATCTTTAATGGTGAAGAGAAGCCTTGAGGTCTCGAACCTTTCGCATCGAGCTTACTCATCAAACAGCTCCCTAAGATGAAATACTATAGAGTGAGCATCCATGGACTCATGCTGCTCCTGCAGCTCTAGTGACATCGAGGCAAGCATAAAGCAAGTATCCATATCAACATCCTTTAGATGCTTACAATATGCTTTCGATCCTTATCGGAAGCATCGACGGAGAGTCTGTTGGAAGTGGAACATCTAGGGCGTATCCGGTTCCTCGGATCTAAGAACAATTCTCGATTCCTTAGCCAATCAAGAAAATTTGGTCCAGAATAGAGAGCGAAAATTCACACTGAAAGACTTCTTCAATCAACCTAGCGCGATAGAGAGAAGGAATGATAGGATAGAATCGCCTGCATGATCATAAGGGCTTGCATGATATGCATATGGCTCCACTAGTTTCCTAGAATCCATAACCCTCTTACGAATCCAGAGAAACAAAGTGACATAATGTCCTAGTGGGTCGATATCCGACATTGCTAAGAGTGACCTTGGGTTTACCCAACAAGCCACAACTTAGGTCAATCAAGGTATCGGTCATACCAATTGTATCATCGATAACCGACATTAAGAATGACCTTGGGTTTACCCAACAAGCCACCTTATGTCTCGGAGGTATCGATATACCAATTACATCTTAGACACAACTATCGATCAGTCTTATCAACTTGTTGATGTATGCACTTACATTGGGTATCAACTCTTTGATCGCATACATCGATGTATGCTACCCAATTTCGCCTCTGTCACGTTGACCTTGAGTTTACTCAACAAACTAACGCTTCGGTGAAAACCAACCCATTAATCCGAAAATCTCATTTTCATGGTTCGAACATATTCAGTATAGAGCGAGCTTGAGTTTACCCAACAACCTGACCCTATAAGAACTCGGTTCTTACCATATTAATGGAAGGCGTTAGTTTTCATATCTGAGGAGGATTTGGGTCTCATCTACTTCTTCTCCAAGCCGTAGGATTATAGTCACCATGACTATATGATATGATTTAGGGCATTTCATCAATCACATTGAGTCTATACCTAAAATCATCCATCATCCCACTATGATGCCACAAGTCGACTTTCATCAAGTGCAAGTGGACTTATGCTTCTGCACACACAAGTCGACTTGTATGACACAAGTCGACTTATGTCATCTGCCCATGAACAAGTCGACTTACAAGGTACTACAAGTCGACTTATACTGAGATCTTGAACAAGTCGACTTATTCTACCCACAAGTCGACTTATCCAAAAATCTTGAACAAGTCGACTTATTTCACATACAAGTCGACTTATCCAGGAAATATGCTAAAATCTCTAATCGGCTAATTCCTCAATCAGTACAATTCCAATTCTCAACACCATCATACCTAGGGTAATATCTGTGAATTGACGCCTCAATGAACACTTCATTGATTCATGAATGCCTTAAATAGTCAAACTATATGAAAAACTTGAAATGAGTCAAAACTCATTAATTTCCAAATAATTTAGGAACACCCAAATCATCATCCTAAGCATCTCTAGCTAGCACATACATTATCAAATTTACTTCAGCACA
The DNA here is from genome assembly GCA_029891385.1 of Erythroxylum novogranatense. Classification (NCBI taxonomy): domain Eukaryota; kingdom Viridiplantae; phylum Streptophyta; class Magnoliopsida; order Malpighiales; family Erythroxylaceae; genus Erythroxylum; species Erythroxylum novogranatense. The sequence continues at coordinate 58,065,335 of CM057225.1, read as the reverse complement.
TGCCATAAAAAATATGACGGTCAAAACAAACAAGATAATGCAAGATACTACCGAGACGCTAATGTGATCAATTCGGCATTCAAAAATTCTTGGAAAAGCAACTTCAAGCAATTCAGTTTGGAAATCATATTACATCAAGATAACACATTTTTAATCACATTAAAAATGGTTCAAGGCATTGGAACTGAAAAAGCACACTCAATCAAGCCAAGCAAAACAGTCCCAACAATTTTCACAAAACTGTCCAGTTCTGTACATTGCTCGAAATGATCAATGAAACAATTTCAATAAATTCTGAGAAAATTACATAGGTTACTAAATGTTCAGAAAATGCTACATGAATTTTTTCAGGATTTTAGGCCATCAAAAACTCAGTCAAACTAAATAACAAAACCGATTCAAAATCTGTGTTCATCAGCACAGCAATTCCCAACAGCATAGAATAAATTCGTGAATAAATATCCAATCACCTTGAAATCCAATTTCCATGCTCACAGACATTCACCAACATCTTAGAGACATGTAGGTGAAGGACAATCCGAAAAAACATTTTTCTACAATTTATTCTCGATTTTATACTCATGCCTGTTCCAAAATCGTTTCACAAAACAGTATCTGTAACCTTAGGGAATTAATTAGCAAAACTATATCAAATCAAATCGATAAATTCTGAAAATTCGTAAACATATTCTCTAACATGTTATGAACAATTCTGGGCAGAAAAATTTAAAAAAACATATCACAATATAAATTCGAAATCTGAACAGATAGCATGCATCAACAGAAAATTCCATTAGCATTTCTGATCTCGCTTAGGTTATAGCTTCATACGGGATACCAGACGCTCTGATACCACTGTAGGAAAATCCCGGGAGGTACATCACATGTACCGGCAGCAGAAAACAAAAATTTTTCTTCCCAGGACTTTCCCGAATCCCAGGATCCAGGTATCGGTATGAAGACATCAACCTAAATAGCCAAAAGAGACTATCTCTAAAGGTATCCACGCAGAGATCAGAAAATCTAACCGGATCAAACCCCTTTGACCCGGGAATAGCTAGAACAGATTAAAGCCTGCTAGAGCCTACCTCTGTCCTGGAGAGCTTGAATCAACATTGAGAAGAAGGAGAAGCTTGAAGGATCGATGATGAAAGATGAATTTCCTTTAGGTTTTCACAAAACCCATTCTTCCTTCACCTTCTATGATCCACGATCATCACCCTCATCTCTACCTTTTCTATGTCTTTTTTAACACTTAAAAGACATGTAGAAAACTTATGGTGGAGGAGTGTCCACGTTTAGACACTTTATATATATAATAAAGTTAAAGGATAAAGTTAAAGGATAAAGCTTTATCCTTTCATCCCCTCCATCCACGTAAACCCATATATATATATATATATATATATATATATATATATATATATATATATATATATATTAATTATTTAATTAATTAATATAATATTTATATGTTTATTAATGCTTAGGTGGTCCGATCATACTGGGGTCGGTCCTCTAAACTACTACAAGCCCCCGATGTTGAAACAATTGACTCCTAAACCTTTCTTAGCAATATCGATGTCGCGATCTCATGGGACATATCCCAATCCCATTGGGATCCATTTAATCTTATGCTCTCGTAATTGGAACTCTGTCCAATTACTATTTTCTGATTCTCGAATCACTCTTATGCGTGTGACCCTTTAGGCTCCGGTTATGTTGGCCACTTAGATTAACAATTAACTGAGCAAGTCATGAGCGGTATCTAGCAACACATCATAACCCCAATTGATCGGAAAGTAATCGGTTTGATGTATTCATCACGAACCAGATCACGAACCCTTCCATGACAATTACCGTGCAATTCGTCCTTTCACCATCCTATACCCCACTTGGTTATGAGTATGGTCAAAGTGTCAACTCACTAGTGAGTCTAGCCCAGTGATATCGGTTCTCGATCCCGGGACTCATTACTTTATATGTCAATGAAGACACTCTTCATGACATACATCTTTGCCACCTTAGTAATGATCCCGACAAGAGGCCATGGGTATCTCTTACGCTAATCCGAAGTGGTGAATCCTTTATTGGCTACTCAATTATCTTGAATACCTCGAGTTGTACCCAAGCACCACCCATGAGTTACCTCGGAAGGCAACAAGGAATGGATTCAAAGCACGGGATCAAGATTCAAGATATCCTTGAGTACCTCAAGTCTAAGGATACTTGCACCATTGCTATGATGAGATTATCAACGACACTTAGATAAGATATCCATGTGATGATCTCATGGCAGGTCATCCAATAAACTTACTACCGCTAGTAAGCATCCACATGTCAATTCTAAATATCTCATATTTACAGTTTTTGAGATCCACTGCTTGATCCAATCAAGGAATATGACATATGCTAGTCTATCCGGATTAATGATGTCCAGTCTCATTAATCCTATGACTAGGGAGAATTCTGATACTGACATAATTGCACATGATAGGAATCTCAGGAGTATGAACACATCATAATTTCCTTCATGCTATGTCATATATCATGGACTTCATTAATTCGATTAAAGATCCAATCAATTCATAAACAATGTTTATGAATATCAAATTAATGAATAATGCTTTTTCTTTATTTATTCATAAAGTCTGCACACGACTTTGAATAAAACGCGCTAAAGGGGATTGCCTTTAGGGCACAAATAAACAGTACCGACCTTGAACAAGTCGACTTATCCAATGAACAAGTCGACTTATCGGTACCGAACATGTGTAAGTCGACTTACACATGGTACAAGTCGACTTATCACTTACAGCACTTGCTTGTAAACTTGCTTGTGATATATTCGTAAAACATGATTTCATGTACATGTATTCTTGAAAGGAGAAAAACCCCTTTTTGGAAACCTTTTTATAATTCATGAATGCAAATCATATAGCAACCTATAATCATTCATAATAGTATGTAATGCAATCGTAGATGATGCAATTTAAATGCATTAAGTCTTTCTTGATTTGAACAAAATAATGAGTGACTTATATCTTCTATTATAAACATGAAATCACCTTGATTTCCTTGCTTGTTCTTGCCTAGGAATGAGTTTCCTCTTGATCCTCTTGCCTTACTTGATTTCCTAAAATAAAAACCAAAATCCCATTCAATAACTCATGCTGAAACAATATTTCCATTCTTAACTTCCATCCAAAATTTCATATTCTTAGAAACTGATTCAGAGCTTCATTACTTCACAAAACTTGTAGATCTATGTCTCTAGCTTACAATGCATTAAAAATCACCTCAAAAGGACTTTTTTAGCAAAAGATATGCTCAAAACACTAAAAGACATCTTTGCTGGAAAATTGGCCTCGCCGCGACGAAGCTCGCTCGTCGTGACGTGCGGCCTGGCACTTCACGGCGTGCGGCCCTTACGCACGTCGCAGCGTGCGGCTTGGCACGTCGCGACGTGCGGCCCTGATGCACGCCTTGGCGTCTGGCTCGGCTCAAGTCGCGTCGCGCCTGCCTGCTGCACGATCACGGCGCTTGACCTTACGCACGTCGCAACGTGCGGACGGGAGGGTCGACTCCGAACCCAGATTTTCGACATTTTTTAACTCTTAATCCTTTCCTTTCTCAACTACAACACATCTAACCCTTGAATCAAGTCCTATACTTCCTTTCTAAGCTCATTCTAACACAAAATCATCAACAAAACAACAAGCCATGAATTTCTACCAAAGTTTCCGAAAACCTAACTCAAACGATTCTAACTTCATATAACCCATTCTAGGTTTCAATCCATCCCAAAGAAGAGTAAAAGAACTTAACGTACCTGATGAATGCTTCTAATCTATCTAAAATCCTCAAGAAAGCAATCCCCTTCTTCTTCTTCAAGCTCCCACGATAACTCTCTTCTCCTTCTTTCTTCTTCTTCTTATTTTCCTTTCTTTTCTTTCTCTTCCTTTAACTCCTTAAGCCTACAAGATAGCACATGGACTAAAATGCCCCTCTTAGTTAAGCCTAAAACTCCTTACCCTTGAGTGACTTGCCCATTTTGCCCTCATATAAATCTATTCTTCCATAAACATTTATTCCCCACTAATCTTAAATAAATTTTAAATTTTCCTCTAACACCTCCAATAAATTCAACTATGTAACAAATTACACAATCAAAATAATTCATACTTAATAACATCAAGAAAAACAAATTTGGGGCCCAACATCACAACTCCATTTTTCTCTAAATTATGAAGTAAATGGGCTTCTAGATATGGGATTTCCTGAGTGATCCTTTCATAGCCTTGGCTTTAAGAATAAGAAAGCCCAAAAAACAAGTTTTTATTTACTGCCGTATAAAGAAAATATTTTGTTGCGAATGAATAAGATATTGAGGAATTGTTCATACATAAAATCATAATTCTTGATACAAAAATTTTCCACATAAAAAATAAATATAATAGAGACAGACAATCAATATGGATTGATCAGAAATCTAATTCAAATCCAATATAGCACTTATGGGTACATAAGAAATGTATTGAATCAATTCTTTTTAATGAATCACTTCCTTTTTTTGTCCAAGTTCTTGTCCAAATTACTTGCTTTTTTGTCTAACTCACTTCCTTTTTTCTTTGTGAGTTTCGAGAATATCCCCATTCATAGGTCTGAGATTCATATCTATGAATTGAAAGGTTCGAATGATCCACTTTGCAATTAGCTATTAGAACCAATAGGTCTTTAAATTGTTCATTTGAAAAAATAGAAACCCTTTTTGTTGGATCATCATGATACTTCCCAAAATTTGAAATGTTTAGGTTGAAAGCCATAATGCTAATACCTAAAGTGATGAACCAAATGCCTACTATAGGCCAAGTATCTTGGAAGAAATGTAAAGAATGAGAGTTATTGAAACTAGGATATTGGAAGATCAATCGCCCAAATTAGCCATGAGTGGCTACGATATTATAAGTTTTTTTTTGACCGAATCTATAATATAGCTGAGTAATTAAGGGCATTTATGAAAAAATGTTTTGTTTTTATATCAAAAGGCTAGAATGACTTTTCAACTAAACTAAATAATAAAAAAATGTGGCCTAGTTGAGTAACTAGGTGATATTTGATAGTTATAGGCTGCATTATGTTCTAGTGGGTAATTTAGTATTTTTGTATTTGTTAATTAGATGATTTGCATATGTTTACGTTTAGAATTGGGTTATTGTGCTTATTTGTTTGTTTTATTAAGTGTTACGTGGTTTAGAGCACGTTATTGGGTTTTAATTTTGTGTGTTTGATGTGTTTTGATTTGTTAGTGTTTGAGATTAGGTAAAGAAGACAAAAGAAGATTTGCAGAAAGCTTAGAGGAGGAGCCAAAGCCACGATCGTGACAAATCAGTCATGATCGTGACTCATTGGCCACGATCATGATAAAAGACCAATTTTAAATGTCACGATTGTGACTCATTGGCCACAATCGTGACAGGCATAGGAACTGTTGAGTCAAAATGACTTTACATATATATGATTTTGATGAATATCAAAGAAGGAGCAAAAACAGACGTAAAATAGAAAACAGACAGATGGAGAATGAAACACAGACACAGAAAAGCAGACGCAGACGTAGACGCAAAATGAAAAACAAAAGTAGACACAGACGCAAAATGAAAAGCAGACGCAGACGCAGATGAAAAATGAAAAGCAGAAGTAGACGCAGATGTAAAAATACAGACGCAAAAATATAGATGCAGAAATACAGACGCAAAAACACAGACGCAAAAATATAGATCCAGAAACACAGATGCAAAAACACAAACGCAAAAATACAGACGGAGAAAAGAAGACACAAGAGTCAGTTCGAGTTAGTTACAGAACTCAACTGATTTACCGTTTCTTTCAAGATTCAAGAAACAAGATTCAAGAAGCAAGATTCAAGAAGTAGTTGCAGACGAAGGCTATAAATATAAGTCGAAGTCGAAGATTGCAAAGTTAGACAAAGAAAATGCTGAAAGTGAATTGATTTACGTACGTGGACGAAAGAGTTTGTCCGTAAGACAATTGTGCAAATTGGCTGAGAGCTAATTTTACTGTAACAGGTTTCAAATACTTTTGTAAGAAAGTAGTGCAGATAGTCTGCAGAGGCTAAGAGTGAAAGAATACTGAGTATAGAGACCTGAAGAGGCTCGGAAAGAATACTTGTAAATGTTGAAGAGATAGTGAAATCTCATAAAGACTTCTGAGGACTAGACGTAGCCCACGGTTTGGGGTAAACCAGTATAAAATCACTGTGTCAACTTCTCTCTACCCTATCTCTCTTAAAGTTCAAAGTTTTGTTATTACTTAAATTTCGAAACAACTTTTCAAAATTTTGATTAATTCGAATTTACTGAAGTTTCTGTAAAAGAACTTGTTTTTAAACAAAACCGTTTTGAAAGAGTTTTCAAAAAAGGGAAATACACAATTCAACCCCCCCTTCTCGTGTATTCGTTATCGTTCTATAAGGATTGTGCTAACTTGTGATTCACTTCAATTGGTATTAGAGCTCGGTATCCAAGAATCACTATAGCAAAATGTGGATTAAAGATAATGGCATAATCACATATATACATTGCAGAAGGTGCCTCAGTGACGAGACCTCCAGCATTCAACGGAGTGTAAGTGATAAGTCGACTTGTACCATGTGTAAGTCGACTTACACATGTTCGGTACCGATAAGTCGACTTGTTCATTCGATAAGTCGACTTGTTCAAGGTCGGTACTGTTTATTTGTGCCCTAAAGGCAATCCCTTTAGCGTTTTATTCAAAGTCGTGCGAGACTTTATGAATAAATAAAGAAAAGGCATTATTCATTAATTTGATATTCATAAGCAGTGTTTATGAATTGATTGGATCTTTAATCGAATTAATGAAGTCCATGATATATGACATAGCATGAAGGAAATTATGATGTGTTCATACTCACGAGATTCCTATCATGTGCAATTATGTCGATCGTCGAAATTCTCCTAGTCATAGGATTAATAAGATGGACATCATTAATCCGGATAGACTAGCACATGTCATATTCCTTGATTGGATCAGCGGTGGATCTCGAAGCTGTAAATATGAGATATTTAGAATTGACATGTGGATGCTTACTAGTGGTAGTAAGTTCATTGGATGACCTGCCATGAGATCATCACATGGATATCTTATCTAAGTGTCAGTGATAATCTCATCATAGCAATGGTGCAAGTATCCTTAGACTTGAGGTACTCAAGGATATCTTGGATACTGATCCTGTGCTTTGACTCCATTCCTTGTTGCCTTCCAGAGGTAACTCATAGGTGGTGCTTGGGTACAGCTTGAGGTATTCGAAGATAATTGAGTAGCCAATAAAGGATTCACCACTTCTGGATTAGCAGAAGAGATACCCATGGCCTCTTGTCGGGATCATTACTAAGGTTGGCCAGCATGTATGTCATGAAGAGTGTCTTCATTGACATATAAAATGTGAGTCCCGTGACAAGAGCTGATATCACTGGGCTAGACTCGGTCTAGTGAGAGTTGACACTTTGACCATACTCATAACCAAGTGGGGTATAGGATGGTGAAAGGACGAATTGCACTGAGTAATTGTCTATGGAAGGGTTCGTGATCTGGTTCGTGATGAATACATCAAACCGATTACTTTCCGGTCAATTGGGGGTCATGATGTGTTGCTAGATACCGCTCATGACTTGCTCAGATTAATTGTTAATCTAAGTGGCCAACATAACCGGGAGCCTAAAGGGTCACACGCATAAAAGTGTTTCAGAGAATCTATAAAATAGTTATTGGACAGAGTTCCAATTATGGAGAGCATTAGGATTAAATGGATCCCAATGGGATTGGGATATGTCGATGAGATCGCGACATCAATATTGCTAAGAAAGGTTTAGAATTGTTTTAGCACCGAGGGCCGATAGGGTAGGTAGGACCGACCCCAGTATGACTGGACCACCTAAGCATTAATAAACATATATATATTATATTAATTAATTAAATAATTAATATATATATATATATATAAATATATATATATATATATGGGTTTACGTGGATGGAGGGGATGAAAGGATAAAGCTTTATCCTTTAACTTTATCCTTTAACTTTATTATATATATAAAGTGTCTAAACGTGGACACTCCTCCACCATAAGTTTTCTACATGTCTTTTAAGTGTTAAAAAAGACATAGAAAAGGTAGAGATGAGGGGTGATGATCGTGGATCATAGAAGGTGAAGGAAGAATGGGTTTTGTGAAAACCTAAAGGAAATTCATCTTTCATCATCGATCCTTCAAGCTTCTCCTTCTTCTCAATGTTGATTCAAGCTCTCCAGGACAGAGGTAGGCTCTAGCAGGCTTTAATCTGTTCTAGCTATTCCCGGGTCAAAGGGGTTTGATCCGGTTAGGTTTTCTGATCTCTGCGTGGATACCTTTAGAGATAGTCTCTTTTGGCTATTTAGGTTGATGTCTTCATACCGATACGGATCCAGGATTGGGAAAGTCCTGGGAACAAAAATTTTTGTCTTCCGCTGCCGGTACATGTGATGTACCTCCCGGGATTTTCCTACAGTGGTATCAGAGCATCTGGTATCCCGTATGAAGCTATAACCTAAGCGAGATCAGAAATGCTAATGGAATTTTCTGTTGATGCATGCTATCTGTTCAGATTTCGAATTTATATTGTGATATGCTTTTCGAAATTTTTCTGCCCAGAATTGTTCATAACATGTTAGAGAATATGTTTATGAATTTTCAGAATTTATCGATTTGATTTGATATAGTTTTGCTAATTAATCCCCTAAGGTTACAGATGCTGTTTTGTGAAACGATTCTGGAATAGGCATGAGTATAAAATCGAGAATAAATTCTAGAAAAATGTTTTTTTCAGATTTTCCTTCACCTACTTGTCTCTAAGATGTTGGTGAATGTCTGTGAGCATGTAAATTGGATTTCAAGGTGATTGGATATTTATTCACGAATTTATTCTATGCTGTTGGGAATTGCTGTGCTGATGAACACAGATTTTGAATCGGTTTTGTTATTTAGGTTGACTGAGTTTTTGATGGCCTAAAATCCTGAAAAAGTTCATGTAGCATGTTCTGAACATGTAGTAACCTATATAAGTTTCTCATGATTTATTGAAATTGTTTCATTGATCATTTCGAGCAATGTACAGAACTGGACAGTTTTGTGAAAATTGTTGGGACTGTTTTGCTTGGCTTGATTGAGTGTGCTTTTCAGTTCCAATGCCTTGAACCATTTTTAATGTGATTAAAATGTGTTATCTTGATGTAATATGATTTCCAAACTGAATTGCTTGAAGTTACTTTTCCAAGAATTTTGAATGCGAATTGATCACATTAGCGTCTCGGTAGTATCTTGCATTATCTTGTTTGTTTTGACCGTCATATTTTTTATGGCATGTGCTGAAGTAAATTTGATAATGTATGTGCTAGCTAGAGATGCTAAGTTGATAATTAGGGTGTTCCTAAATTATTTGAAATTAATGAGTTTTGACTCATTTCAAGCTTTTCATATAGTTTGACTATTTAAGGCATTCATGAATCAATGAAGTGTTCATTGAGGCATCAATTCACGAATATTACCCTAGGTATGATGGTGTTGAGAATTGGAATTGTACTGATTGAGGAATTAGCCGATTAGAGATTTTAGCATATTTCTGGATAAGTCGACTTGTATGTGAAATAAGTCCACTTGTTCAAGATTTTGGATAAGTCGACTTGTGGGTAGAATAAATTCCACTTGTTCAAGATTCTCGATAAGTCGACTTGTAGTACCTTGTAAGTCGACTTGTTCACGGGCAGATGACATAAGTCGACTTGTGTCATACAAGTCGACTCTGTGTGTGGGCAGAAGCATAAGTCCACTTGCATTTGATGAAAGTCCACTTGTGGCATCATAGGTGGGATGATGGATGATTTTAGGTATAGACTCAATGTGATTGATGAAATGCCCTAAATCATATCATATAGTCATGGTGACTATAATCCTATGGCTTGGAGAAGAAGTAGATGAGACCCAAATCCTCCTCGGTATATGAAAACTAACGCCTTCCATTAATATGGTAAGAACCGTAGTTCTTATAGGGTTGGGTTGTTGGGTAAACTCAAGCTCGCCTATACTGAATATGTTGAACCATGAGAATGAGATTTTGGATTAATGGGTTGGTTTTCTTTGGGCGTTGGTTTGTTGAGTAAACTCAAGGTCAACGTGGACAGAGGCGAAATGGGTAGCATACATCGATGTATGCGCATCAAAGAGTTGATACCCAATGTAAGTGCATACATCAACAAGTTGATAAGCGATCGATAGTTGTGTCTAAGATGTAATTGGTATATCGATACCTCCGAGACATAAGGTGGCTTGTTGGGTAAACCCAAGGTCATTCTTAATGTCGGTTATCGATGATACAATTGGTATGACCGATACCTACCGATTGACCTAAGTTGTGGCTTGTTGGGTAAACCCAAGGTCACTCTTAGCAATGTCGGATATCGACCCACTAGGACATTATGTCACTTTGTTTCTCTGGATTCGTAAAGAGGGTTATGGATTCTAGGAAACTAGTGGGAGCCATATGCATATCATGCAAGTCCTTATGATCATGCAGGCGATTCTATCCTTTCATTCCTTCTCTCTATCGCGCTAGGTTGATTGAAGAAGTCTTTCAGTATGAATTTTCGCTCCCTATTCTGGACCAAATTTTCTTGATTGGCTAAGGAATCTGAGAATTGTTCTTAGATCTGAGGAACTGGGATACGTCCTAGATGTTCCACTTCCACCAGACTTGTTGTCGATGCTTCTGATAAGGATCAGAAAGCATATTGTAAGCATCTAAAGGACAGTGATATGGATACTTGCTTTATGCTTGCCTCGATGTCACTAGAGCTGCAGGAGCAGCACGAGTCCATGGATGCTCACTCTATAGTATTTCATCTTAGGGAGCTGTTTGATGAGTAAGCTTCGATGCGAAAGGTTCGAGACCTCAAGGCTTCTCTTCACCACAAAGATGGCTCAGTGGATATCTGGCATGCAAGATGATCAAGATGAATGGCTATATTGAGAGATTGGCCGTCTTAGGATTTGTAATGGATTATGTGTTAAGTAGAGACTTAATTCTAGTTGGATTGTCTGATGATTATTCACAGTTTGTGATAAACTATCGGATAAACCAAATATCCACAACAATTCTCGGTGATCAACTCGCCAAGACATTGAAAGCAAAGCTATCAAGAAGGATAGCAAGCAAGTGTTAGTGGTGGATGCTTCTTCTTCTAGTTCAAAGAAGAAAAGGCTAAGAAACCAAAGGGAAGTGTCATCAAGGAAAACCAAAGATTCTTCCCAAAAGGTTTTGCTTTCATCAGGCAAGTCTAGCCACCAGAAGTAAACCGTAAAATCTATTCGAGTCCTTGAAGGTAAGAAGGCATCAGATGCCTCTACTTCTTCAAATATGTTTGTCATTGAGGTTAATACTATTCCTGATCCAAACATATCGGTATTTGATACCGGATGTGGCTCATACATATGAAATGATATGCAGGGCCTCGGTGATGAGAAAGCTCATTCAAGGAGAACTAGACCTTCGTGTAGGTAATGCAAAGCAAGAGTTGCTACATTAGCCGTAAACCACTTATGTCTTGTTCCTCCCTAGTGGGCTTATATTCAAATTGGATGATTGACATTTTGTACTGTTTTAAACAAAGAACATATTGTATGTTTTATGTTTAAATAGAGCTGATTTCCATTGGACTTTTAGTAGCAATGGTTGTTCTATTAGTTCAATGGAAGGCTCTATGCTCTTTGGTACATTATGCAATTGAATTGACATATTAGATATGTCATATCCAGCTCAATGTCAATGACGCGAAAAGACATAATCGAGATAATTTAAAATCAACTTACTTATGGCATTGTCGGCTTGGCCATATAAATGAGACACGATCGCTAAGCTCCATAAGAGTGGATGTTTAGGGTCATTTGATTATGAATCATATGACACATGCTAATCTTGTTTATTAGGCAAGATGACTAAGTAATCCTTTAAAGGAAAGGGTGAACGAGTGAATGGAATATTAGACCTAATACATTCGGATGTATGTGGTCCGATGTCCATCCATGCCGTAAGTGGTTGTCTTTACTTCATTACTTTTATCGGTGATTATTCACAATATGGGTACCAGATTCGTAGAGATACAAATCAAGCGCTTGAAACGCTCAAATAATTCGAAATGAAGTAGAAAACTAACTTGGTAAAAGTATGAATACATTACGATCTGATCGTGGTGGAAAATGCTTAGACCAATAGTTTTTGATTATCTCAGAGATAATGGATTTTATCTCAAGATACTCCACCTTACACGCCGCAAAGACAATGGTGTGGTTGAAAGGAGAAATCGAACCTGTTAGACTTAGTGCGATTGATGATAGGTTTTACATTTTGGGAATATCGCCAAGACAAATTGCTTACTTGCTAAACAGAGTTCCATTAAAGGCAGTTGTGGTTACTCCATATGGAGATATGGACTAACTGAAAGCCCTATCTTTCTCATCTGAAAGTTTGGGGTTGTCCTGCTTATGTGAAGCGGACACAGTCAGATTAGCTTGATGCAAAATCTGATAAGTGTATGTTCGTGGAATATCAATTCTACCTTGCTGAGGAACAAAAGTTGTTTGTTTCAAGCATGCTGTTTTCTTAAAGAAAGAGTTTCTTTACAAGAGGACGGTGGGAGCAAAGTTGAACTTGAGAAGTTCAAGTCGCTTCGAACAAACATAGATTAACTCGTCAATCAAACCGTAACTCATATAGATGAGGTAACAGCTCAACCTTCTACTACACACTAATTTCAGAGGTTAAGTAGGATACGACTTGTTCCCTAGAGATATGAATTTCTTGTAAGTGAACAGAATGGCGTATTGCTCATATGAGATGATGCGCCTACTACCTATGAACAGGTTCTGAAAAGTTCGTAGTCCGAACATGGCTTTGTTCCATGAAATCGAAATGGATTCCATGTATGAAAACCAAGTATGGACTTTGGTTGTTACACTCGAAGGGATAAAACTCACGAGGTGCAAAGGAGTTTTCGAAGAAAACCAACATGGATGGTAATTTGATTACCTATAAAGCAATGCTTTCGTTAAAGGATTTAAATCACGCATAAAGAGTTGACTATGACAAAACCTTCATTTCAGTAGCAATGCTTAAATCCATTAGATACTCCTAGCCATTGCCACTCATTATGATTATGAGATATGGCAATGGATGTGAAGACGACTTTCCGAGAGGAAATCACCCGAGGATGTGTATGACGAACTCGAGGGCTTCACTTCCATCGATGGCGAAAAGGTATGCAAGCTTCGTAAATCCATGTTTGGATTGAAGCAAGCATCCAGAGTTCAATATCCGCTTTGATGAGGTACTAAAGAGTTTGATTTCTCACAAAATCCGGATGATCATTGTGTGTATAAGAAGGTTAATGGACCGCAATTGTATTCCTTGTGTTGTATGTAGATGACATATCGTTACTAGGAAACGATGTCTCTACGCCGCAATCGCTTAAAATTTGGTTGTCCAATCAATTTGCGATGAAAGACCTTTGTGAAGCAACTTATATCCTGTGGATATAGATTTATAGAGATAAATCAAAAGGTTGCTTGGTCTTTCACAATCATCGTACATAGATGAGATGCTAAAGAGGTTTAGCATGGAACAATGCTATGTACGAGGCCCGATGTATCGTATGCTCTAAGTGTTACGAGCAGATACCAATCGGATCCTGGTGAGGGTCACTGGGTGGTTGTCAAGAATATCCTCAAGTACTTGCGAAGCACTAAGAATGTTTTCTTGATCTATGGAGATGAAAATCCCAGTGAGCGGGCATTGGATGCTAGTATTTAATCTGATAAGGATGATTCTGAATCACAATCAGGTTATATACATTCACACTGAATAGCGTGGCGGTCAGTTTGAAAAGTTCCAAACAAGAGAGGACTGCTGATTCATCAACCGAGGCAGAGTACATTGCCGCATGAGATGCGAAAGGAAGCGGTTTGGATCAAGAAGTTCATTACTGAACTTGATCCGTCCCTACCGTGATGGGCCTATAGGATTGTATTGTGATACAATGGGGCTAGTCTTGCAGCAAAGGAACCAAGGTCTTATCGACGATCCGAACTCGTGATTACCGATTCGGAGATCATTAGTCGAGATGATATCCCGATGAGAGCATTCCCACGAGCAAAGTCTTTGTTTAGTTGACAAAGCCATAGTCACAGGAAAATTGTGATTCTCATGGACTTGCTTATGGTATTAGATACTAAGGCGATTGGATTTAGGTCAAGTGGGAGATTTGTAAGTGATAAGTCGATTTGTACCATGTGTAAGTCGACTTATACATGTTCGATAATCGATAAGTCGACTTGTTCATTCGATAAGTCGACTTGTTCAAGGTCAGATCGTTTATTTGTGCCCTAAAGACAATCCCTTTAGCACGCTTTATTCAAAGTCGTGTGCGGACTTTATGAATAAATAAAGAAAAGGCATTATTCATTAATTTGATATTCATAAACATTGTTTATGAATTGATTGGATCTTTAATCGAATTAATGAAGTCCATGATATATGACATAGCATGAAGGAAATTATGATGTGTTCATACTCCTGAGATTCCTATCATGTGCAATTATGTCAAGATCGTAATTCTCCTAGTCATAGGATTAATGAGACCGACATCATTAATCCGGATAGACTAGCACATATCATATTCCTTGATTGGATCAAGCAAAGGATCTCGTAAATCGTAAATATGAGATATTTAGAATTGACATGTGGATGCTTACTAGTGGTAGTAAGTTCATTGGATGACCTGCCATGAGATCATCACATGGATATCTTATCTAAGTGTCAGTGATAATCTCATCATAGCAATGGTGCAAGTATCCTTAGACTTGAGGTACTCAAGGATATCTTGGATACTGATCCTGTGCTTTGACTCCATTCCTTGTTGCCTTCCAGAGGTAACTCATAGGGTGGTGCTTGGGTACAGCTTGAGGTATTCGAAGATAATTGAGTAGCCAATAAAGGATTCACCACTTCTGGATTAGCAGAAGAGATACCCATGGCCTCTTGTCGGGATCATTACTAAGGCTGGCCAGCATGTATGTCATGAAGAGTGTCTTCATTGACATATAAAGTAATGAGTCCCAGGACAAGAAATGATATGACTAGGCTAGACTCAGCCTAGTGAGAGTTGACACTTGACCATACTCATAACCAAGTGGGGTATAGGATGGTGAAAGGACGAATTGCACGGTAATTGTCTATGGAAGGGTTCGTGATCTGGTTCGTGATGAATACATCAAACCGATTACTTTCCGGTCAATTGGGGGTCATGATGTGTTGCTAGATACCGCTCATGACTTGCTCAGATTAATTGTTAATCTAAGTGGCCAACATAACCGGGAGCCTAAAGGGTCACACGCATAAGAGTGTTTCGAGAGAATCAGAAATAGTTATTGGACAGAGTTCCAATTATGGAGAGCATTAGATTAAATGGATCCCAATGGATTGGGATATGTCCCGGATGAGATCGCGACATCAATATTGCTAAGAAAGGTTTCCGGTGCTGCTTTTAGCACCGGGCTCGATAGGCTTGGTAGGACCAATTTCAAAGATGACCGACCACCTAAGATTAATAAACATATATATATTATATTAATTAATTAAATAATTATATATATATATATATATGGGTTTACGTGGATGGAGGGATGAAAGGATAAAGCTTTATCCTTTAACTTTATCCTTTAACTTTATTATATATATAAAGTGTCTAAACGTGACACTCCTCCACCATAAGTTTTCTACATGTCTTTAAGTGTTAAAAAGACATAGAAAAGGTAGAGATGAGGGTGATGATCGTGGATCATAGAAGGTGAAGGAAGAATGGGTTTTGTGAAACCTAAAGGAAATTCATCTTTCATCATCGATCCTTCAAGCTTCTCCTTCTTCTCAATGTTGATTCAAGCTCTCCGTGATGTAGGTAGGCTCTAGCAGTGCTTTAATCTATTCTAGCTATTCCTTGTCAAAGGGTTTGATCCGTTAGGTTTTTCGATCTCTCGTGGATACCTTTAGAGATAGTCTCTTTGGCTATTTAGGTTGATGTCTTCATACCGATACCTGGATCCTGGGATTCGGGAAAGTCCTGGGAACAAAAATTTTTGTTTTCCGCTGCCGGTACATGTGATGTACCTCCCGGGATTTTCCTACACGGAGAAGACTATCACTACTAGAAAGATAGAATGTGGTTGTTCGTAGAATCTACTCATGTCGATCTTTAGGATGTTATAGAGAATGGACCATATACACTAGTAGATGAAGATGGAAATCTTATTCCATGGACCAGATGGACGGCTGACCAAAAGACAAAAATTTAACTCAACTCTAAAACGAAGTTTTTCTTGATGTTTTCTCTAAGCCGGAGTGAATATGACAAAGTTCATGGATGCGAAACTGCGAAGGATATGTGGGACACACTATCCATCACTCATGAAGGCACAAACCAATTCAAAGAATCTAAGATAAGCATTCTTGTGCACCAGTACGAGTTTTTCAAGATGAAGGAAGAATAGTCTATTGATCAAATATTTGGAAGATTTCAGACAATTGTCAATGGATTAAAAGCCCTTAGAAGAACGTGTAGGAAAATCCCGAGAGGTACATCACATGTACCGGCAGCGGAAAACAAAAATTTTTGTTCCCGGGATCTTCCCAACCTGTGATCCGTGTATCCGTATGAAGACATAAACCTAAATAGCCAAAAGAGACTATCTCTAAAGGTGATCCACGCAGAGATCAAAAAACCTAACCGAGTCAAACCCCTTTGACCCGGGAATAGCTAGAACAGATTAAGAGCTGCTAGACCCTACCTCCGTCTCCGGAGAGCTTGAGATCGACGTTGGAACCTTGCCTCGAGAAGAGAGAATCTGATTATGCCTTAAGGAAGAAGATTTGAAAAACCAATTTTTCAAGGAAACTTAACACTTAAGTATCACTTTTCTTCTTACCCATTGAGCAACCGTCGACTACACCTTTCCAAGCCTTCATATATGTATCTTTTAACCTTTAAAAGAGTACCATAAGAGAAGGACAAGTGTAAGCCATATTAGCCATTCATTCTTTAATGAATTAGATAATAACCTTTGAAAAGTCAAATGACTTTATCCTCTTCTTCTACATCCAACGTACACATGGCATATATTTATATATATTAATTAATTATTTACTTAATTAATTAATATATATAATTGCTAAAGCAGTCCAGTCCAACTGGGGTCGGTCCTACCGGCCTACCGGGCCCCGATGCTGAAACAGCTCCGGAAACCTTTCTTAGCAATACTGATGTCGCGATCTCATCGGGACATATCCCAATCCCATTGGGATCCATTTAATCCTAATGTTTCTATAATGGAACTCGTCCAATTACTATTTTCTGATTCTCTCAAACATCTTAAGCGTGACCCTTTAGGCCCCGATTATGTTGGCCACTTAGATTAACAATTAATCTGAGCAAGTCATGAGCGGTATCTAGCAACACATCATGACCCCAATTGACCGGAAAGTAATCGGTTTGATGTATTCATCACTTAACCGGATCACAAACCCTTCCATAGACAATTACTGTGCAATTCGCCCTTTCACCATCCTATACCCCACTTGGTTATGAGCATGGTCAAAGTGTCAACTCTCACTAGATCGAAGTCTAGCCAGTGATAACAGATCTCGCCCTAGACTCATTACTCTATATGTCCATGAAGACACTCTTCATGACATATTCACTCGCCGAGATTTACAAGTAATGATCCCGATAAGAGGCTATGGGTATCTCTTCTCGCTAATCCGTAAGTGGTGAACTTTATAGGCTACTCAATTATCTTCGAATACCTCAAGTCGCACCCAAGCACCACCCTATGAGTTACCTCGAAGGCAACAAGGAATGGAGTCAGCACGTAATCAAGATTCAAGATATCCTCGAGTACCTCAAGTCTAAGGATACTTGCACCATTGCTATGATGAGATTATCACCGACACTAGATAAGATATCCATGTGATGATCTCATGGCAGTCATCCAATGAACTTACTACCGCTAGTAAGCATCCACATGTCAATTCTAAATATCTCATATTTACAGCTTCGAGATCCACCGCTGATCCAATCAGGAATATGACATGTGCTAGTCTATCCGGATTATGATGTCCACCTCATTAATCCTATGACTAGGAGAATTTAGATATCGATATAATTGCACATGATAGGAATCTCGTGGAGTATGATCACATCATAATTTCCTTCATGCTATGTCATATATCATGGACTTCATTAATTCGATTAAAGATCCAATCAATTCATAAACAATGTTCATGAACATCAAATTAATGAATTATGCCTTTTCTTTATTTATTCATTCACCGATGCGCACGACCGTGAATAAAACGCTAAAGGGATTGCCTTTAGGGCACAAATAAATAGTACCATCCTTGAATAAGTCGACTTATGCAATGTACAAGTCGACTTATCGGTACTTTTCAAGAACAAGTCGACTTATCAATAGTACAAGTCGACTTGTACTTACAAATCTCCCACTCGACCTAAAGCCAATCGCCTTTAGTATCTAATACCATAAGCGAGTCCATGAGAATCACAATTCTCCCGTGATAATGGCTTTGTGAACGGAACAAAGAACACTTTGCTCGTGGGAATTCTCTATCAGATATCAACTCGACTAATGATCTCCTAATCGGGCAAGCACGAAGTTCGGATCGTCGATGAGACTGGTTCCTTTGCTCACAAGACTAGCCCCATTGTATCACAATACAATCCTATGGGCCCACCACGCTAGGGGACCGATCAAGTTCAAGAATGAACTTCGATCTAAACCGCTTCTCAAGATCTCACGCGGCAATGTACTCGCCTCGGTTGTTGAATCGCCAGCCTCTCTTGTTTGAATTTTTCCAACCGACCGCCACGCTATTCAGTGTGAATGTATATGTCGATCATAATTCGTAATCATCCTTATCGACAGATATCGCATCCTAATGCCCGCCACATGGAGATTTCCATCTCCAAACATCAAGAAAACATCCTTAGGCTTCACAAGTACTTGAGGATATTCTCGACACCACCCAAAGGACCTCACTAGGAACCGATTGGTATTTGCTCGTAACACTTAGAGCATACGATACATCGGGCTTCGTACATAGCATCGTTTCATGCTAAACCTCTTTAGCATCTCATCTATGTACGATGCTTGTGAAAGACCAAGCAACGTTTGATCTATCTGCATAAATCTATATCCCTAGGATATAAGTTGCTTTACCAAGGTCTTTCATCGCAAATTGATTGGACAACCAAATTTTAACTGATTGTAGCATAGAGACATCGTTTCCGAGTAACAGTATGTCATCTACATACAACACAAGGAATACGATTGCAGTCCCACTAAGCTTCTTGTGCACACAATGATCATCCGAATTTTGTGAGAAATCAAACTCTTTGATTGATTTATCAAAACGGATATTCCACTCCTGGATGCTTGCTTCAATCCATAAATGGATTTCTGAAGCTTGCATACCTTTTCGCCATCGATGGAAGTGAAGCCCTGTGTTGTGTCATACACATCCTCTGTAGATTTCCTCTCGTGAAAGCTATCTTCACATCCATTTGCCATATCTCATAATCATAATAAGTTGCAATGGCTAGGAGTATCCTAATGGATTTAAGCATTGTTACGGGTCAAGGTTTCGCCATAGTCAACTCCTCGTGCGTGACGTAAACTTTAACCGTAAGCATTGCTTTATAGGTAATCAAATTACCATCCATGTTGGTTTTCTTCTGAAAACTCCTTTGCACCCTGTGGGTTTTATCCCTTCAGGTGTAACAACCAAAGTCCATACTTGGTTTATGTACATGGAATCCATTTCAGATTTTTATGGCACAAAGCCATTTTTCGCATCAACTTTTCGTAACTCGCTCATAGGTAGTAGGCTCATCATCTCGTATGAGTAATACGTCATTATGTTCCCTTACGAAATTCATATCTCTCTAGAACAAGGCGATCCTACTTAACCTACGTAAATTGTGTGTAATAGAAGGTTGAACTGCTACCTCATCTACATGAGTTACGCTTCAAGTTCAGCATTGATTCGTGTTTGTTCGAGCATTTTGAACTTCTAAGTTCAACTTTGCTCCCACTGCCTTATTGTAAAAGAAACTATTTCTTTAAGAAAACAGCAAGCTTTCAAACAAACAACTTTGTTCCTCAAAGAAGGTAGAATTGATATTCCATTTAACAAACACTTGTCGCCTTTGCATCGTTAATCTGACCGTGTCCGCTTCACGAAGGTGACAACCCCATACTTTCGGATGAGAAAGATAAGATTTTTCGTTAGTCCATATCTCCATATGGAGTAACATCAACTGCCTTTGATGGAACTCGCTTAGCAAGTAAATAGTTGTCTCAAGCGCATATTCCCAAAATGCAGTAAAACCTATCATCAATCGCACTATGTCTAACAAGGTTCGATTTCTCCTTTCACCACACCATCAGGTCGGCGCGCAAGGTGGAGTCCATCGAGATAATATCCCATTATCTCGAGATAATCCAAAACTGCTGGTCTAAGTATTTTCCACCACGATCAAATCGTAATTTCTTCATACTTTTACCAAGTTAGTTTTCACTTCATTTCAATTATTTGAACTATTCAAATATTTTGATTTGTATCTTATCGACATGTATACCTATATCGTGAATAATCACCGATAAAAATAATGAAGTAAAAACAACCACTTTCGCATGGATGGACATCGACCACATACATCCGAATGTATCAGTCTAATATTCCATTCACTTGTTCACCCTTTCCTTTAAAGGATAACTTAGTCATCTTGCCTAATAAACAAGATTCGCATGTGTCATATGATTCATAATCAAATGACCCTAAACATCCACTCTTATGTAGCTTAGCGACGCGTGTCTCATTTATATGGCCGTTCGACAATGCCATAAGTACGCTGATTTTAAATTATCTCGATTATGTCTTTTCGCCATTGATATTCATAATCGGATATGACATATCTCATATGTCAATTTCATTGCATAATGTACAAAGACCATAGAGCATTCCATTGCAACTAATATAGCAACCATTGCTACTAAAAGTCAAATGGAAATCAACTTTAATTAAACATAAAACATACAATATGTTCTTTGTTTAAAACAGTACAAAATGTCAATCATCCAATTTGAATATAAACCCAATAGGAGAAACAAGACATAAGTGCATACGGCTAATGTAGCAACTCTCACGCATTACCTACACGAAGGTCTAGTTCTCTTTTATGAGCTTTCATCGTCCCCGAGGCCCCGCATATCATTTCATATGTATGAGCCACATTCGTATCAAATACCGATATGTTTGGATCAGAATAGTATTAACCTCAATGACAAACATATTTGAAGAAGTAGAGGCATCCGATGCCTTCTTCGCTTCAAGGACTCAGATAGATTTTACAGCCATTCTAGTGGCTAGACTTGCCACAATGAAAGCAAAACTTTTGGGGCGCTTTTGGTTTTCCTCGATGGCACTTCCTTTGGTTTCTTGGCCTTTTCTTCTTTGAACTAGAAGAAGAAGCATCCACCATTAGCACTTGCTATCTATCTTGATAGCTCGTCACTGTCATGAGCAGATTGATCATTCGTATTGTTGTGGATATTTGGTTTATCCGATAGTTTATCACAAACCGTGAATAACCATCGACAATCCAAACCGAATTAAGTCTCTACTTAACTCATAATCCATTACAAATCCTAAGACGGCCAATCTCTCAATATAGCCATTCATCTTCGTGGTATATCGCATGCTAGCTTGTCCCCGAGCCATCTTTGTGATGAAGAGAAGCCTTGAGGTCTTGAACCTTTCGCATCGAGCTTGCTCATCAAACAGCTCCCTAAGATGAGATATTATAACGTGAGCATCCATGGACTCGTCGCTATCGCAGCTCCGTGACATCGAGGCAAGCAGCCATGTCATCGTCTATTAGATGCTTACGATATGCTTTTCGATCCTTATCGAAGCATCGACAAGCAGTGCATCCGGAAGTGGAACATCTAGGACGATCCTAGCCTCGATCCGAGAACAATTTCGATTCCTTAGCCAATCAAGAAAATTCAGTCCGAATGTAGAGCGAAAATTCACCCTGAATGAGTTCTTCAATCAACCTAAATGCGATAGAGAGAAGGAATAATAGAATAGAAATGCCTGCATGATCATAAGGACTTGCATGACATGCATATGGCTCCCACTAGTTTCCTAGAATCCATAACCCTCTTTACTTAATCCAGAGAAACAAAGTGACATAATGTCCTAGTGGGTCGATATCCGACATTGCTAAGAGTGACCTCGAGTTTGCCCAACAAGCCACAACTTAGGTCAATCGGTAGGTATCGGTCATACCAATTGTATCATCGATAACCGACATTGAGAATGACCTTGGATTTGTCCAACAAGCCACCTTATGTCTCGGGAGGTATCGATATACCAATTACATCTTAGACACAACTATCAATCGCTATCAACTTGTTGATGTGCACTTCATTGGGTATCAACTCTTTGATGCGCATACATCCGATGTATGCTACCCAATTTTGCCTCTCGCCCACGCTGACCTTGATTTTGCTCAACAAACTAACGCCCAAAGGAAAACCAACCCATTAATCCAAAATCTTATTTTCATGGTTCGAACATATCCGTATAGAGCGAGCTTGAGTTTGCTCAACAACCCAACCCTATAAGAACTCGGTTCTACCATATTAATGGAAGGCGTTAGTTTTCATATTCGAGGAGGGATTTCAATTCTAGACTCCAAGTCAAGGATTATAGTCGCCAGACTATATGGAATGATTTAGGTTTCATCAATTACATTGAATCAATCCTTATAATCATCCATCATCCAACTCGAAGATGCCACAAGTCGACTTTCATCAAATGCAAGTCGACTTATGCTTCTGCCCACACACAAGTCGACTTGTATGACACAAGTCGACTTATTTCACCTGCCCATGAACAAGTCGACTTATACTGAGATCCTGAACAAGTCGACTTATCCCAAAAACCTTGAACAAGTCGACTTGTTTCACATACAAGTCGACTTATTCAGGGAAGTTTGCTAAAATCTCTAATCGGCTAATTCCTCAATTAATGCAATTCCAATTCACAACACCTACATACCTAAGGTAATATCTGATAAATTTGATGTATCAATGAACAATTCATTGAACCATGAAAGCCTTAAATAGTCAAACTATATGAAAAACTTGAAATGAGTCAAAACTCATTAATTTCCAAACAATTTGGGAACACCCAAATTATCATCCTAAGCATCTCTAGCTAGCATATACATTATCAAATTTATTTCAGCACATGCCATAAAACTATGACGGTCAAAACAAACAAGATAATGCAATATACTAACGAGACACAAATGTGACCAATTTGGCATTCAAAAATTCTTGGAAAAGCAACTTCAAGCAATTCAGTTTGGCAATCATACTACATCAAGATAACACATTTTTAATCACATTAAAAATGGTGCAAGGCATTGGAACTGGAAAAAGCACACTCAATCAAGCCAAGCAAAACAGTCTCAACAATTTTCACCAAAACTGTCCAGTTCTGTACATTGCTTGAAATGATCAATGAAAAAATTTCAATAAATTCTGAGAAAATTACATAGGTTACTACATGTTCAGAACATGCTACATAAATGTTTTCAGGATTTTAGGCCATCAAAAACTCAGTCAACCTAAATAACAAAACCGATTCAAAATCTGTGTTCATCAGCACAGCAATTCCCAACAGCATAGAATAAATTCGTGAATAAATATCCAATCACCTTGAAATCCAATTTCCATGCTCACAGACATTCACCACATCTTAAAGACATGTAGGTGAAGGAAAATCCAGAAAAAGATTTTTCTAGAATTTATTCTCGATTTTATACTACTGCCTGTTCCAGAATCGTTTCACAAAACAGCATCTGTAACCTTAGGGAATTAATTAGCAAAACTATATCAAATCAAATCGATAAATTCTGAAAATTCATAGACATATTCTCTAACATGTTATGAAAATTTCTGGGCAGAAAAATTTCGAAAAATGCATCTCTATACCAAAACGAAATTTGGACAGCAAGCATGCATCAACATCAACAACACTTAGGGTTTCTGATCTAGCTTAGGTTTTAGCTTCATGCGGGATACCAGACGCTCTGATACCACTGTAGGAAAATCCCAGGAGGTACATCACATGTACCGGCAGCGGAAAACAAAAATTTTTTTTCCTGGGACCTTCCCAAACCCAGGATCCAGGTATCCGTATGAAGACATAAACCTAAATAGCCAAAAGAGACTATCTCTAAAGGTGATCCACGCAGAGATCAGAAAACCTAACCGAGTCAAACCCCTTTGACCCGGGAATAGCTAGAACAGATTAAGAGCTGCTAGACCCTACCTCTGTCCTGGAGAGCTTGAGATCAGACGTTGGAACCTTGCCTTGGAGAAGAGAGAATCTGATTATGCCTTAAGGAAGAAGATTTGAAAAACCAATTTTTCAAGGAAACTTAACACTTAAGTATCACTTTTCTTCTTACCCATTGAGCAACCGTCGACTACACCTTTCCCAGCCTTCATATATGTATCTTTTAACCTTTAAAAGAGTACCATAAGAGAAGGACAAGTGTAAGCCATATTAGCCATTCATTCTTTAATGAATTAGATAATAACCTTTGAAAAGTCAAATGACTTTATCCTCTTCTTCTACATCCAACGTACACATGGCATATATTTATATATATTAATTAATTATTTACTTAATTAATTAATATATATAATTGCTAAAGCAGTCCAGTTCAACTGGGGTCGGTCCTACTGCCATCGGCCCCGATGTCAAAATGACTCCTAAACCTTTCTTAGCAATCTTGATGTCGCGATCTCATGGGACATATCCCAATCCCATTGGGATCCATTTAATCTAATGCTCTCCATAATTGGAACTCGTCCAATTACTATTTTGATTCTCCAAACACTCTTAAGCGTGTGACCCTTTAGGCTCCGGTTATGTTGGCCACTTAGATTAACAATTAACTGAGCAAGTCATGAGCGGTATCTAGCAACACATCGTGACCCCAATTGACCGGAAAGTAATCGGTTTGATGTATTCATCACGAACCGGATCACAAACCCTTCCATGTACAATTACTGTGCAATTCGTCCTTTCACCATCCTATACCCCACTTGGTTATGAGCATGGTCAAAGTGTCAACTCTCACTAGACCGAGTCTAGCCTAAGTGATAACAGATCTCGCCCTAGGACTCATTACTCTATATGTCCATGAAGACACTCTTCATGACATATTCACTCCGCCGAGATTTACAAGTAATGATCCCGACAAGAGGCTACGGGTATCTCTTCCGCTAATCCGTAAGTGGTGAATCCTTTATAGGCTACTCAATTATCTTCAATACCTTAAGCCGCACTCCAAGCACCACCCTATGAGTTACCTCCGAAGGCAACAAGGAATGGAGTCAGCACGTAATCAAGATTCAAGATATCCTCGAGTACCTCAAGTCTAAGGATACTTGCACCATTGCTATGATGAGATTATCACTGACACTAGATAAGATATCCATGTGATGATCTCATGGCAGGTCATCCAATGAACTTACTACCGCTAGTAAGCATCCACATGTCAATTCTAAATATCTCATATTTACAATTTCTGAGATCCACTGCTTGATCCAATCAAGGAATATGACATGTGCTAGTCTATCCGGATTATGATGTCCAGTCTCATTAATCCTATGACTAGGGAGAATTTAGATACTGACATAATTGCACATGATAGGAATCTCAGGAGTATGATCACATCATAATTTCCTTCATGCTATGTCATATATCATGGACTTCATTAATCTGATTAAAGATCCAATCAATTCATAAACAATGTTCATGAACATCAAATTAATGAATTATGCCTTTTCTTTATTTATTCATTCAGTCTGCATACGACTGTGAATAAAACGCGCTAAAGGGGATTGCCTTTAGGGCACAAATAAACAGTACCGTCCTTGAATAAGTCGACTTATGCAATGTACAAGTCGACTTATCGGTACTTTTCAAGAACAAGTCGACTTATCAGTAGTACAAGTCGACTTGTACTTACAGAACGTACAATAACCAAGATCACGTAAGAAAGATCTTAAGAAGTCTTCCGAAGAGGTGGAGACTAAAGGTTACAGCGGTGCAGGAAGCAAAGGATTTGAGCGTGCTAAAGCTTGACGAGCTGCTTGGATCACTGAAGATTCATGAAGTAGAGCTCGATGCTGAAGACAAGCCCAAACGGGAAAAGTCAATAACACTGAAGGTCGGACAGAAGAACCATAAGACTCAAAGAAGGAGAAAGTCATCAAAAGCCTTAAAGATAGAAGAATCGAAGAATGATGACTCAAGCGAATCAGAACAAGAGTCAAGTGATGAAGATGACGAATTATCGTTCATTTCCCAGAAGATAAGACGGATGTGGAAAAAGAAGTCCAAAGGAAGCCAACCCTTTAAGAAGAATAGCAAAGATGATGGAAAAATAGAAAAGACATCTATCATATGCTACGAGTGTAATCAACCCGGACACTACAAGTCCGAATGTCCTACTCTAAAGAAGAAACCAAAGAAGAGTAGAGAAGGCAAGAAAAGCATGATGGCAACTTGGGAAGATCTAGATTCATCAGAGTCAGATTCAAATTCCAAATCATCAGAACATGCTAATATCTGCCTAGTAGCCGAAGAAGAAAGTGATGAGGAGGTAACCTCTGAATACGATAACTTGCATGAACCCTATTCAGAATTATTAGAGGATTCTCATGCTATTCTGAAACAGTACAAACTATTAAAGAAGAAGTATGTAGAAAATCTTAAACATACAGAAGAAATAAAGAGAGAAAATGTTTGCTTAAAGAAACAACTAGAGGAGAAAAAGAAAGTTGTAGATAAATCCGATGAGATAAATCAGTTGAAGCTTAGAATTAAAAGTCTCTCATCTGATTTAGCTATATTCACTGAAAGTACTAAGAGAATGAATGAGATGCTAGGAAAATGTAGACACCCGAGTGATAAAACTAGATTAGGGTTTACGGGTAATAAGTCTCATAATCATATAAAACCATTTTCTCAAAATAAAAGGCATAACCAAACACGTTTTCATCAACAGATTAGTAAAAGGCATCAAAGAACTTATTATATGCATAACACTAACCAGAAAGGACCCAAGAAAATATGGGTACCAAAGAGTAAAATAGTTTCTCCTGCAGATATCCTTCCTTGGAAGATGCGACAAGCACCGTTGGTATTTAGATAGTGGCTGCTCGCGACATATGACGGGAAAAAGGTCTATGTTCCTAGATCTTCAGTATAAAAAGGGAGGATCGATGACTTTCGGAGACAACCAGCAGGGCAAGATAATTGGAATCGGTAAGATAGGTAAAGATTCCTTTGCATGCATAGACAATGTACTGCTTGTTGATGGTCTGAAGCACAATTTGATAAGTGACCCTTTCTAGAAAGTTACAGATAGAAAAAGGAGTACCTATAGCCAGTATCAAGAGTGATCATGGTGGAGAATTCGAGAATAAGAAGTTTAGATTATTATGTGAGGAGAATGGAATCTCCCACAATTTCTCTGCTCCTAGAACTCCATAACAGAATGGAGTTGTTAAAAAGAAGAACAGGACGATTCAAGAAATGACAAAGACTACGCTATGTGAGATGAATCTTCCTAAGTATTTCTGGGCAGAAGCCGTGAATACAAAGTGTTTTATTCAGAACAGAATACTGTTGCAACCACTGTTGAAGAAGACTCCTTACGAGTTATGGAATGGAAGGAGACCTAACATATCTGTTGCAAGTGCTCTATTCTGAATACAAAGGAATTGTTGGATAAGTTCGATTCAAAGACCTATTCAGGAATCTTTTTAGGCTACTCATCATCATCTAGGGCCTTTCGGGTATATAACCCTATTTCAAGGACAGTTGAGGAAACCATCCATGTCAAGTTTGATGATCATTCCCAACCCTATAAGAAAGATGAAATGGAAAATGAAGGTCCCTCAAAGAACTTAGATGATACAACAGAAACTCCATCATCAGGAACTCAAGTAGATAAGGTTGAGGATATTCCAGAAACTACAGGATTAAAAAGAGATTGGAAATATAGGAGTTCTCATCTAGAAGAGCTAATTATCAGAGAGACCTCAGAAGGAGTAAGGATAAGGTCCAAATTCAAAAGAGAAGCTAATGTGGCTTTCATCTCTAAAAGAGAGCCTAAGAACATTGAGGAAGCTCTTCAGGACGAAGCTTGGATTTTAGCCATGCAAAGGGAGCTGAATCAGTTTACTAAGAATAAAGTTTGGTCCTTAGTTCCAAAACCTTCGAAGAAATCCATTATAGGAACTAGATGGGTCTTTAAGAATAAGTTAGACGAATCAGGTAGAGTGAGTCGGAATAAAGCTAGATTAGTAGCACAAGGCTATAATCAGCAAGAAGGAATAGACTACAATGAGACATATGCTCCAGTAGCAAGACTTGAAGCTATTAGGATATTGCTGGCATATGCTGTTTGTCATGATATAAAGCTTTTTCAGATGGACGTAAAGAACGCTTTTCTGAATGGTTTTATAGACGAAGAAGTGTATGTGAAGCGACCTACTGGCTTTGAGGATGTTAACAATCCAGAACATGTCTATAGACTTCATAAAGCTTTATACAGCTTGAAGCAAGCTCCTAGAGCTTGGTATGATCGTCTAAGTAATTTTCTCTTGGAGAGTGGGTTTACTAGAGGTGAAGTGGATAAAACGCTTTTCAGAAAGAATTATGAGAATGATTTTATCTTAGTGCAAATCTATGTTGATGATATTATATTTGGTGCTACTTCAAAGAAGTTGTGTATAAGTTTTGAGAGTCTAATGAAAAATGAATTTGAAATGAGTATGATGGGTGAGTTAAAGTTCTTTTTTGGGTTGCAAGTTAAGCAAACCGAAGAGAAAATCTTTATCCATCAACAAAAGTATGTGAAAGAATTGCTGTATAAATTTGATATGAATAATGTGAAGCCAATGGCAACTCCGATGCATCCTTCGAACCTTTTGTCGAAAGATGAACTTGGTAAGAAGGTGGATCAAACCTCAGATAGAGGATGATCGCTTTCATCGTATCTTACAAAGAAGTAGACCTGATATTATGTTCAGTGTATGCTTGTATGCAAGATTTCAGGCTGATCCTAGAGAGTCTCATTATATTGCTGTTAAAAGGATTATGAGATATCTTGCAGGTACTACTGGTCTTTTCTTAATGTTTGAGAAAGGTAAAGATTTCAGGTTAATCGGATATTGCGATACGGACTATGCCGGAGATAGGATTGAAAGGAAGAGCACTAGTGGAGGATGTCACTTTCTTGGTGCAAACCTAGTTTCTTGGTTAAGCAAGAGACAAAGTTCAATTGCTCTATCAACTGCCGAAGCCGAGTACATGTCTGTCGCAAGCTGTTGTTCACAAAAATTGTGGATTAAATATCAACTGGAAGATTATTCAGTTCTGGAAGAGGAGATCCCTGTCTATTGCGACAACACCAGTGCCATCAATTTATCAAAGAATCCAATACAACATTCGAGAGTAAAACATATCGAAGTCAGACATCATTTCTTGAGAGACTACGTTCAGAGGAAGGTGGTGTCACTACAGTTCGTTGAAACAGAGTGTCAATGGGAAAATATCTTCACTAAACCATTGAGTGAAGATCAGTTCAAGGAAATCAGATGGAACCTCAACATGGTTATGTTAAATGACCAGTCAAGCTAAGAGATCGTCAAAGTTAAAGGCGTCAGAAATACTGGTTTACAGCTGGTAACTTCTCTCACAAGGAAGTTGTGGAGGGAAAATCTCATAGTCTTGAGGATCCCAATGATTCTAGAACACACCGGATAAGACCCCTACGAGTAGTCTAAAATTAAAATCATTACGATTACTCTCTCGAATACAAATGTTTCATCTTTCTTGAAAATCTCTTGCAATCACCTTTACCCTTGTAGAAAAGCTTACCAGAGATAGTTTCGATTCAGAATCAATGGAGTCAGCTATGATGTATGGAAGACATGTAGATTTCGAATCTCTGAGGAATGACAATATGGATGTTGAACTAGAAATCGTAGAAGTCGGATGGAGAAAATTCTTCCACGTGCGAGAACCAGTGTATACTGATGAGGTGTATGACTTTTGGAAGCATGCGCAACTGGTTGATAACACCATTGTCTCAATAGTAGATGGAGTATCTGTTATTGTGACGAAGGAGATAGTGGAGAAGGTAACTGAGTGTTCATCAGTTGGAGAAATCCTATCAACCAAAGCCAAATGGATGTCCAAGGTTAGTATGAAGGAAGAAGATGTCAGAAAACAGTTATATGGAGCTAATGACCCATGGGAGAGGAAGACCTCAAGTCTGGTCCCGAAGGCTAGGGTTCTTCATACAATTCTGTTTAATTGCATCTTACCAAGAGTCGGGTTAAGGCATCTTATGACTACCTTGGATGAACAATGTTTGTTCTATCTACTGAATTGTTGCCCAATAGATCTACCATTTTTTATTTTTCATTTTATGGTTAAAGGGATGAAGGATACCAATAGTTATCCTTACGGTATGCTACTCACCAGGATTTTTAGGGAATCTGGAGTCCTTCTTCACAGAGGAATCAGAAGGAAGGTATCTGTCAAGAGTACCATTAACTCAGATAATATAAGAAGAATGGTGTAACATCCCGTTATCGGAGTGACGGGTAGATTGGTAAATTGGATCGGGTTAGGATTTGGTACAGGCAAGTGTTGCATCGTACATGTGTTATTGTTTCTATAGTACAAATATATATATATATGTACGTACATGTATGACAATTCCCGACTTGATTGTGAAATCGGAAATTGGTTATAATTGGTCAGTTGAGAATCGACTTAATTGTACAATTGGAAAATTGATCAAAATCGCATGTGATGAAAATTTGGTTGTGAAAATTGGAAATTTAGTAATAAGTGTATAATTAGGTTTTGATTATGGAATTGGAGTAAAATGGAATTTAGAGAAATGGAAATTTGGAAATTTGAGCATAGGAATTGGCATTACTCAATTTTAGTGAATTTATGGAAATTTCTCCGAAATTTTAGAGTAAGAGATCCGGACCGAAAATTGGCTTAGGACTGATTTATTTGATTCCGAGTCCGAGAAGAATGATAATTGATATGGAACAATTGGAATTATGATTTTGGGAGTATTGTTAATGGTTATTGCGAAATTGGGTGAAAAATGGAATAGAAATCAGATTTGTTAGACCCTAAGAATTGGACATGAGTCAAATGATTATATATATATATGTATAAGCTTAAGAGAGAAGCTTAATTGTTCATTAAGCTCATCGACGTTCATGGGTGAGAAAACTGGGGATTTGGAGTTGCTTGAAGGATTCTTAACGGATTGAAGCTCGAATCAAGTAAGTTTCTATATGTTTATG
Source organism: Erythroxylum novogranatense (assembly GCA_029891385.1). NCBI lineage: Eukaryota > Viridiplantae > Streptophyta > Magnoliopsida > Malpighiales > Erythroxylaceae > Erythroxylum > Erythroxylum novogranatense. The sequence continues at coordinate 58,033,638 of CM057225.1, read as the reverse complement.
AGTTAAAATCGTTTCATTCGATCATTGATTTGAGTGAGAAATTGTTTAGAGAATTTGAAAGCATCGACGATAGGGTTTGTGAGAGTTTGATTTGGGTGTTTGATGAAAAAGGGTTTAAATGATGATCTGAGGTTAGAAATAAGTTGGGCTTAACGTTTAAAACCGATTGAGAGTGTTTAGATATGATTTGGAAGAATTTATATCAGTAGATCGGATGAATTTCTGGGTTTTCGGATGAGTTTTTGGGTTTGCACGTCGCGACGTGTGAAGAACACGCCTTGTGGCGATTCCTTTAGCGCACGCGCATTTAATAATAATTATTTAATTGATATGCCATGACGAATGGGTTGGAGGTCGACGCCATGACGACAAGTGAGTCTGTCTTGCCATGATTTAACAAAGTTGTCCGCACGTCACGACGAAGCAGCAACAGACGTCGATGACGAAAGCAAGATTTCACGCCATGAAGGATCGGATGTCGCGCGAAGGAGACTGATTGCCTAAAAGTTGATTATTGAGGTTTTTGAATTGGAGAGTTTTGGGATTTAATTTAGATTAGCTATGAACTAAATGGCATTTGAGACTAGAAATTGCAATTTAGGAGAAATGAAATTAAGTGATTATAAGATGATTGTTACAAGTAATGAGTTTAAGGTTGATTTTAAAGGAATTAGTCCCCAAATGATTAATTGAAATTTTGGAGACTAAGAATATTAAATTGATAAGAATGGAAATTCGGAACGTAATTAGATGATTATCAGAGTTGAGTGGAAAATGAATCGTGAATGTGATTTTAATGGAAATGTGACCTTAGAGTATTGATATTAGTGAATTGAATTATGGTATTTGGAATGATAATGAATTAGAGTGAGAGTGATCTAAATGAGAAATTCGGAAATTGGATCGGGAATGTCATAACATGTATAGTATTTATCGTATTTGTTATTGGTTATTGAAATTGATATATTTGGTAATGTGCAATTTATTTGATTTGATATAGAGGTTCCGATGGATCGACATTCCACGGATATGCGGGGACTTCCAGGCGATAGCTCGGAAGTGCAGGTGAGTAACCTAGTTGGTTTCTCAACCTATATGTGTTTAATTTATCGCATGATGCCATGTGGAGTTAAGGATGGATATATGTGATTGCTTTTGATTGATTTCGGACCATGGGTGTTCGAAATATTGAAAATGTGAGATTGAAGTGTTAATGTGAGTAAGTGTATTTGAATGCCTCAGTGTAAATGCATATGATCGCAATACCGGACGAAAGGTCCGAAGAAATGAGATATGACCGATAATGTGAATGACTGAAAATGGAAAGTGAACATATGCATTCATGCATAGTTAAATGATCAGATTAATGATAGTTGTTGACCGAGATGCCATCAATATTTGAGGATGCCGCGGTAAAACCCATGAACACACGCCGCAAAGAAACACCGCAAACACCTACGGGTGGGGTGTGGGGTCCTATTATGTGAAAGGGATTAGTGCATACCCAATGGGCTCTCCTATCCCTAATGTGAGTGGGCGTAGTGCATACCCAGAGGGCCCTCCTACTTGCCAAAATGTGATTATTGATTTGATTGCACTCGGTCACAACAATGAAATGAAATCGAAGTGTCACATGCATAACGCATATGTAAATGATCTAAAGTGAACGTGTGAAAGTGAAATTGAATGCATGTGAATATATGAAAGTGTGTATATGAATTGTGATTGCATGAGTTGGGTGAACCATCGATGATGGTTTTCACCGAGTTCGCAAACTCACCCAACATTGCAATTGTTTTTCAGAATCGAAGAGTACCCGATTAGACCAACGGAGTATGATCGCCGCTAGCAAGGCGTAGTCGGTCGAGGATCGATGTCGCCACATCTGCATTAGTGTAGTGATTTGTTCAATGGGCCCTAACTAGATAAATGTAAAATTGTATTGTGTTTTAGTGATTATCGAATGTGTTCGAAATGGCATTGGAACCCAGTTGGGTCATGCCTTTCTACTTATGCATCGATTGAGCACTATTGAGTGCCTTTGTGGTGAAATCGATTTGATTGAAAAGATTTTCGTAGCAAATCGGGCCTAAAGTGTTTATTGATTTTCGCTTGTTTAACTGTTTTGAAAAGAAAAGTGTTACAATGAGTTTTAAAAGGTAGTGATTGTTCTAAGACGCCACCCTCGGGTCACGGACTTGGATATCTTTATTGATGTCGGGTTCGGGTCTCGTCGGGAGTGGGGTGCTACAATTGTGGTATCAGAGCCCAGAAGTACAATCTTACATGGGCATTCTGAGACAAATGTGTCAAAGTGCATGCATATAAGTTATGTCTCGACAGATAGTGACGACTGATCCCCGGTCTAGCATACGAGTCTCATACATGAGCTCTGCATTTAGTGGTTTAAGTGGTTAGAAATAGTGAAGGAAAGATGATGTGTAAAATGTGATAATGGAAATTGTGGAATGGTCAAGGAATAAGAATCAGTATAGGGTACGATATGATACTTGGAAATTTAGTGTATTGGTCCTGATGGGTATATTATGAAATATGTCATTAGAGTTATATTGGCTGTGAATGTGAAATAGATGTGAAAATGTATATGTGTAGTTGTGGATTGATAGAAGCAATATCGGGATATGGTAAAGATGGTAAGATTGAAAGTGTATAAGTAAAGTGAACGGGGAATAAAATGTTTTATGATCGAGTTACAATGTAAAGCGTGAAGAGAGTTGTGATTGGAAGTTTATGACTTAGAGTCGGAATATGTTAAGTGAGAAAGTAAGAATGAATGAACATGTGTGATATGGATTTGAGTGATTGTGTAAAAAGAAATAATGAAAAGATCGAAAGGTAAGAGAATGATATTGATAGATGAAAAGTTGAAAAGTTGTTAAGATTCAATGGAAAATTGCCTATCTTGAATGCACACCGATAATGGAAAGGATATCGGAAATTAAATTGTGTGTTAGAGTAAGAAATGAAAGTGTTAATAGTGATTGTTTGTGCATGAATTGAGAGTGTAATCAGGATATTTGGTAACTCCTCAATGATCGAGGATAGGTGCAAAAAAAAAAAATTGTGGTCAACAAATCAAATGAAATTGAGGTATCCTAAGCGTAAGTGATTAAATTGTGGCATAATTGATCTTCATGAGATATTAAGAGCTATAGTGAACATTGATGACTTAAGGCATTGATAATCAGTGTGATGACCGTTGATAAATAGGAATTGAAAGAAGTGTGGAATGAATAAAAAGTCGTTATTGGAAATATAAAAGATAGAATAAGTCATTAAGAAGGTATGTGTTATGATAATATAAAGAATTCGACTGTGTAATAGGATTATTGGCAATTAAAGAGATATAAATCGTGATTATGAGAATAATACCAGTACAGGTATATTTTTTTGTGATAATAGTAAAGCATAAAGTGATTTGATGAATGGGTTATCAAACCAGTTGATATGAGGGCAATAAATCGGATATGTGGAGAAGTTAGTGTAAGAGAACATGTATTTGAACATATTATGATGAAAATGAGGAGATTACAAGAAAATTGTTTTCATTGGAAAATACTTAAGGAGTTTTGCAAAAGAGTGAAATGTTTAAATTATGTTTAAAGTAGATAGTGACTGTGACCATTGACGATCGACTGAATATATTTGAATAGTGAAGAAGATAAATTGGCACAGTTGAGGAAATTGTATACCATGCAAGTGTTACAATAGTGAATTGATCTTGGTTACATAATTAGTGGACGAATTATTATTCGAATATTATATTGGGAGATAAAATGCAAATAGAGGTATTGATAAATGTGAAATTGTAAAGGATAGGTATCTATAAGGAATTGAGAGTTATTTTAGAATAGATTGTATATTGGATGACCTGAAAATTTATTGTATTGGACATTGCATTGGACAGTACTGTGAACGTTTAGAGGTTCTATTCAGAGAGAAATATTTTTGGAGGAAATTATATGGTTGTCAAGCGATAATGATTAAGTTATATGCGTGATTCAAAATTTAGTTACTGAAGCAAATAATGAGGCAATGAGGTTATGAAACCTGATATAAGAATGAGTGTAAACTGTCGAGTTGGTAAAGCACAAAAAGAACATAATAGTAATTGGAATTCCAAGTCAAATATGCAGGTGTGTATTGAAAGCATGGCAAAATCCGAATTAAAAGTGTTGAATTAGTGGATCATTTGAGGAATTTGTGAATAGTTTTTGCTATAAAGACAATGAGTTTGTGACTAGACTAAGTAGTATAGGTAATTTTCATTACAGGAACTGTTAGTGAAAATCCAAGAAGTAATTGATAGGAGTATATTAGAAGAGTAATAGAAAGTAAAATGTGTTATTGAGAAATGATGAGTATGATTGACCTACCTGGTTGACTGTGTGTTATCAATGGAAAACGACTATTTTGTTGGAGTTCATAGGATTGATTGTGTTAATTTGGTGATATCAATTCGAATAGCGTATAAAAGATCATATATTTAAAGAGGAGTTGTTTATCCGGATAGTGAAGTGAGCAGGACCTAATCTACCCAAAGGCCCTGAAGGATTGAGTTAAGATTGATAGGTGATTTGAATATGTCATAGTGGTTAAGAAATCCAATTTGATGAGAATGAATCAAATTGATGATTATCGAGATTGTTGAAACCTTATGAGGTTAGTAATTGGCATTGGAGAGGTGCAAATTGATGTTTATATAGGAAACGCGTTCTAAATGTATCTCGGCCAAACTAAGTATTGATTGAGATAATAGGTAAATGAGAGATGAAATTGCTATTAATGGCCTTGATGTGACCATGTTGTGAATCGATATATGGATTGGCAAATAAATAGAACTTAAAAGATGAATTGGATGGACAGAAATAGGAAATATCGATATGATCGGATGTGAGTAGCAGTGGCTTTGAATATAAAGAATTTCGCGTAATCAAAAAGAAATCGTTAAACAATATAGAGTTTGAGTAAGGAAAAGGGAGGTAAGTAAGTGATTGCAGTGTGATTAAGATAGCAGGTCAGTTGTATAGTGAAATAAGTGGAAACCAGAGAATAAATGACCGAAAAGACTCCCCTAACTTGGTGATAAATCGTATATGAAATTTCGAGGACGAAATTTTTGTTAGGAGGGGAGAATTGTAACATCCCGTTATCGGAGTGACGGGTAGATTGGTAAATTGGATCGGGTTAGGATTTGGTACAGGCAAGTGTTGCATCGTACATGTGTTATTGTTTCTATAGTACAGATATATATATATATATGCGTACAAGATGTATGACAATTCCGACTTGATTGTGAAATCGAAATTGGTTATAATTGGTCATTGAGAATCGACTTAATTGTACAATTGAAAAATTGATCAAAATCGCATGATGAAAATTTGGTTGTGAAAATTGGAAATTTAGTAATAAGTGTATAATTAGGTTTTGATTATGGAATTGGAGTAAAATGGAATTTAGAGAAATGGAAATTTTGAAATTTGAGCATAGGAATTGGCATTACTCAATTTTAGTGAATTTATGGAAATTTCTCCGGAAATTTTAGAGTAAGAGATCCGGACCGAAAAATTGGCTTAGTGACTGATTTATTTGATTCCGAGTCCGAGAAGAATGATAATTGATATGGAACAATTGGAATTATGATTTTGGGAGTATTGTTAATGGTTATTGCGAAATTGGGAGAAAAATGGAATAGAAATCAGATTTGTTAGACCCTAAGAATTGGACATGAGTCAAATGATTATATATATATATGTATAAGCTTAAGAGAGAAGCTTAATTGTTCATTAAGCTCATCGACGTTCGTGGGTGAGAAAACTGGGGATTTGGAGTTGCTTGAAGGATTCTTAACGGATTGAAGCTCGAATCAAGTAAGTTTCTATATGTTTATGAGTTAAAATCGTTTCATTCGATCATTGATTTGAGTGAGAAATTGTTTAGAGAATTTGAAAGCATCGCGATAGGGTTTGTGAGAGTTTGATTTGGGTGTTTGATGAAAAGGGTTTAAATGATGATCTAAGGTTAGAAATAAGTTGGGCTTAACGCTTAAAACCGATTGAGAGTGTTTAGATATGATTTGGAAGAATTTATATCGATGAGATCGGATGAATTTCGGGTTTCGGATGATTTTTCGGGTTTGCACGTCATGACGTGTGAAGAACACGCCTTGTGGCGAGTCCTTTAGCGTGCACGTCATGATTTAATAATAATTATTTAATTGATATGCGCGACGAATGGGTTGGAGGCCGACGTCATGACGGGCGGAGCTGTCTTGCCATGATTTAACAAAGTTGTCCGACGTCACGACGAAAGCAACAACAGACGTCGAGACGAAAGAAAGATTTCACGCCATGACGAAGGATCGGATGTCGCGCGAAGGAGACCGATTGCCAAAAGTTGATTATCGAGGTTTTGAATTGGAGAGTTTTGGGATTTAATTTGATTAGCTATGAACTAAATGGCATTTGAGACTAGAAATTGCAATTTAGGAGAAATGAAATTAAGTGATTATAAGATGATTGTTACAAGTAATGAGTTTAAGGTTGATTTTAAAGGAATTAGTCCCCAAATGATTAATTGAAATTTTGGAGACTAAGAATATTAAATTGATAAGAATGGAAATTCGGAACGTAATTAGATGACTATCAGAGTTGAGTGGAAAATGAATCGTGAATGTGATTTTAATGGAAATGTGACCTTAGAGTATTGATATTAGTGAATTGAATTATGGTATTTGGAATGATAATGAATTAGAGTGAGAGTGATCTAAATGAGAAATTCGGAAATTGGATCGGGAATGTCATAACATGTATAGTATTTATCGTATTTGTTATTGGTTATTGAAATTGATATATTTGGTAATGTGCGATTTATTTGATTTGATATAGAGGTTCCGATGGATCGACATTCCACGGATATGCGGGGACTTCCAGGCGATAGCTCGGAAGTGCAGGTGAGTAACCTAGTTGGTTTCTCAACCTATATGTGTTTAATTTATTGCACAGATGCCATGTGGAGTTAAGGATGGATATATGTGATTGCTTTTGATTGATTTCGGACCATGGGTGTTCGAAATATTGAAAATGTGAGATTGAAGTGTTAATGTGAGTAAGTGTATTTGAATGCCTCAGTGTAAATGCATATGATCGCAATACCGGACGAAAGGTCCGAAGAAATGAGATATGACTGTATAATGTGAATGACTGAAAATGGAAAGTGAACATATGCATTCATGCATAGTTAAATGATCAGATTAATGATAGTTGTTGACCCGAGACGCCACTGAATATTTGAGGATGCCGCGGTAAAACCCGCAAACACACGCCGCAGTAAAACCTGCAAACACCTACGGGTGGGGTGTGGGGTCCTATTATGTGAAAGGGATTAGTGCATACCCAGCGGGCTCTCCTATCCCTAATGTGAGTGGGCAGTAGTGCATACCCAGAGGGCCCTCCTACTTGCCAAAAATGTGATTATTGATTTCAGATTGCACTCGGTCACAACAATGAAATGAAACTGAAAGTGTCACATGCATACTGCATATGTAAATGATCTAAAGTGAACTGTGTGAAAGTGAAATTGAATGCATGTGAATATATGAAAGTGTGTATATGAATTGTGAATGCATGAGTTGGGTGAACCATCGATGATGGTTTCTCACTGAGTTCGCAAACTCACCCAACATTGCAATTGTTTTTCAGGAACTGAAGAGTACCCCGTTAGACCAACGGGAGTATGATCGCTGCTAGCAAGGCAGAGTATCGGTCGGGATCGGTGTCGCCACATCTGCATTAGTGTAGTGATTTGTTGATGGGCCCTAACTAGATAAATGTAAAATTGTATTGTGTTTTAGTGATTATCGAAATGTGTTCGAAATGGCATTGGAACCCAGTTGGGTCATGCCTTTCTACTTATGCACCGATTGAGCACTATTGAGTGCCTTTGTGACCAAAATCGTATTTGATTGAAAAGATTTTCGTAGCAAATTGGGCCTAAAGTGTTTATTGATTTCCGCTTGTTTAACTGTTTTGAAAAAGAAAAGTGTTACAATGAGTTTTAAAAAGGTAGTGATTGTTCTAGTACGCCACCCTCGCGGGTCACGGACTCGGATATCACTGTTGATGTCGGGTTCGGGTCTCGTCAGGAGTGGGGTGCTACAAATGGGCTTGAAGGTGGTGATAAAAGAAGAAGCAGAGTCTACAATGAAAGCTAGAACTAAAGGGGAGCAGTTATTGAAGAAGACCCCGCCACAAGTTCTAAATCTCAAGTGAGTGTGAGATTGTCGATTGAAGAAAGAAGAAAAATATCGGGAAGACCGTTGATCAAACAGGCAAGTCCTCAAAGAGATGTGAGCCAAGTCTGGAGGATAGATGAAGGTGCACAGAAGAGAAAAGGAGAGAATCTTTTGGGTGAAATTTCCAAAAAGGCGAGGAGATCACCTAGGATTCGCACTCTGCGACAACAGGAAGAGAGCAGAACCAGAGAGTAGAGTGAGGCAAAAGTTTCTGGATCTCCCGTACCAAAAGAGACAAGATCTCTAGTCTCAATTTTAGAAGAAGACTCAGCCAAACAGGCTAAAGAGACTGAGAAAAAGAGAAAGACGGAGTCTGAGAAGGAAAAATCTAAAGTTCAGAAAACTCCAGACCGATCAAGGTAAGAAAAGACTAAAAAGATTAGTCGAAAGAAGAGTGTGACCACTGCTGAGGAAGTTAGTCAAAAGAAGCATAGCAGAGTTCAGGATATTCCTATTGTTATCCAACAGGAGGAACCAGTGGAGCCTGGCCTGGTTCAATCTATTCCATGCACAGATCAACAAGAGGCAACAACAGAATTAAATTTGGTTCAGGTACCCCAGGAGAAATCTAATGAACCTGGTCTGATTGTATTCAACTATTCTAAATTTTTTAGAAGATACAAGTTGAAGATCAGAATGGTTGAAGTTGTTACCAAGACGAGAACTACAATCGCCATCTGTGATCAACCAAAGAAGAAGGTAATGGCTGTCGTACAACCTATTTCGATAAATAGTGACATATGGCATTTACTGAATGAAGATGAAAAGACTTTCTATGATGTCTTGAGGGATGCTGCTACAAAGCCATACCCTACAAAAATGTCCAGCAAACCATGTACTATTTATCCAATCACAGAGAAGACGGTAATAAAGGTTGTACCGGATATTCAGCCAAGATATCCATTGGATTTGAATAAGGGGAAGATGAAGCTATATCCTGAAGAAATAAGTGATGATCTGTCCGCAGATCAAATTGAAGAAGAAGTGTGTCGAATTGATGCAGCGTGGGCTTCGAAAGAAAATACTAATGGAGCTAGTTGTAGTTATACAGATAAGTATGAATACTATTCAGTAGGGGGATGACTGATAACAGGGACGTTTATTGAATCCCTTGTTCAGAAAGTTTTGCATATCAGGCCTATATCTGATACACTGTCTATTGAAGCTGAAGTTATACCCCTGCAAGGAAGACGGTTGCTTATGCTACCTGCCCCCTATGATTTAGACCTTCCAGAGTCAAATCTATTTGTTCATCCACCCACATTTGCGATTAGAGAAGATTACATTCCATCCTCGAACGCATATGCTAAAACAATTACATTCACAGCACCCTCAGCAGATAATGATCAACCCTCCTCACCGTTTGACTCTCAAGTTGAAATCAGCCAATTACGCGGAGAAGTCAACGAGATAAAGGAGATGATGAATGATATGAAGAAGATGATGACAGAACTGATGAAGAGTCATCGTCATTGATCATTTTTTATTATAACAAATAGGGGGAGAAGAGAATTAAAAGCAGCAGAAGAGAATGGAAGAAAGCAAACGAAGAATCTCAAAGGGTGTGATTGAAGGAGTCGAAGAAAAGAAAGGAAGAAGAGGAAGAAGATTTTTGAAGATAAGATTTTTTCTTTTTATACATTGTATTTTGTTTTCTTTTATGTATATGATTTGTTATCATCAAAAAGGGGGAGATTGTTGAGTCAAAATGACTTTACATATATATGATTTTGATGAAAAACAAAGAAGGAGTAAAAACAGATGTAAAATAGAAAACAAACAGACGGAGAATGAAACACAGACGCAGAAAAGCAGACGCATAATGAAAAACAGAAGCAGACGTCGACGCAAAATGAAAAGCAAACACAGACGCAGACGCAGATGAAAAATGAAAAGCAGACGCAGACACAGACACAAAAATACAGACGCATAAATATAGACGCAGAAACACAGACGCAAAAGTATAGACGGAGAAAAGAAGACGCAAAAGTTAGTTCGAGTTAGTTACAGAACTCAATTGATTTACCGTTTCTTTCAAGATTCAAGAAACAAGATTCAAGAAGAAATTGCAGATGAAGGCTATAAATATAAGTCGAAGTCAAAAATTGCAAAGTTAGACAAAGTAAAAACTGAAAGTGAATTGATTTACGTACGTGGACGAAAGAGTTTGTCTGTAAGACAATTGTGCAAATTAGCTAAGAGCTAATTTTACTGTAACAAGTTTCAAATACTTTTGTAAGAAAGTAGTGCAGATAGCCTGTAGAGGCTAAGAGTGAAAGAATACTGAGTGTAGAGATCTGAAGAGGCTCAGAAAGAATACTTGTAAACATCGAAGAGATAGTGAAATCTCATAAAGACTTCTGAGGACTGGACGTAGCCCACGGTTTGGGGTGAACCAGTATAAAATCACTGTGTCAACTTCTCTCTACCCTATCTCTCTTAAAGTTTAAAGTTTTGTTATTACTTAAATTTTGAAACAAGTTTTCAAAATTTTGATTAATTCGAATTTACTGAAGTTTCTGTAAAAGAACTTGTTTTTGAACAAAACCGTTTTGAAAGAGTTTTCAAAAAAGGGGAATACACAATTCAACCCCCCTTCTCGTGTATTCGTTATCGTTCTATAAGTATTGTACTAACGTGTGATTCACTTCAGGAACTACTTCTAAACTCAACTTTGCGAGGGTTATTTCAGATATTTGGACCCAAATAAAACCTAGTTTTTACCCTAAATGGAAAAAAGGAAAAGAAAGAAACCCTAAAAGGGAGCCTCCATTTTGCTACATTTAGAAAGAAGCTAATGAAAAGGAGAGAATAACGGGGAAAATGAGAGATGAAGAAGGAATTGTTACTGTTAATCCCACTCCTAGTCCACTCCAAGATATCTTTCTCATTCCAACTTGTTATTTCTTTCATTTCGTGTATAAGACGGATATGATGATGATGAATTGGTGTTTAAGGATGTTCTAAACTCCTTTAGGGATTTGTCCTCAAATTAATATTAATTTTATTTCTTTTGATGTTAATGAGTTAGGTATTGTGATTATTTGTCATATTTTCATGCTTTGATAATAAATCGAGAGAGTGAATTGATAGAAAAATGATTAGATTTAGTAATGAAAGTTAAACAATCTAATAGATCACACAAATAATCAAATTAGTAACCTATATGAAGAGAGATCTTGTCTGAGGACTCGATTGTCTATTAGAGTGTTTAAGATCTAATTAGATGTGTGGGTTGTTTGCTAGTTGAGAGATTTCAAATTCCTTAACTCAGTTCAATTAGGATTTATGATTTAGGGTTAAAAGATTATAACTTGAGAGAGAGTACTCCACTATTTGAAATTCGAGGGCCAATACCGAATTAACTAAAAAATGATTAAGTTTTCATTAGATGATAGGATAATTCCCCTTCTCTCATAATTGGTTAATCTTTCTTGTGTGAATTTTTAGTTCTTAATTGGTTGTGCCCAATTTTGATTTCTTTTAGTGTTAATTTTACAATTTCACTTTCAATCAATCCATATTTAATTGTTTAATATTTTGCTTATTTTTATTTTCATTTTAATTATACTTTTAACCCTTAGACAATTTAGGATATGATTAGTTCACTAATTTTCATGGGATCAACACCTTATATACTACGCTTATAAACCATGCGCATCTAAAATATTGAGGGTTTTATAATCGTAAAACTGACTCAACATTATTCATGATAAAATGTTCATCTTCATGTCGAAGGACTAGGTTAATGTTAAAGAAAATAAAAAATGGTATTTCAACAAATAAAGCCTACTGATTGTTAAAAATAGTAAAAATTTTCATGAAAGGATACTTATTGATAGTTTGACTTTATGATTGCTCACTAATTATAAATGCATGTTTACAAGTGCCTTAGGTGTACAAATTAGGTAGTTATATTTTAATTAATATGTATTTTCAATTTAAAGTACTTAAACATAAAAGGAATAGGTTAGTATGTTGACACAATTTGAATGGTTGATGTTTGTGGTTAAATTGATTCCTTAGGATTCAATGCCATTATACCATTATTGCATGTTGCATAAATGTATGTGCTTATGTGTTTTTTAAGTTTTTGTTTTTTGTTTTTGCTTAAGGAAAAGCAAAAGTTTAAGTGTGGATGTAGCGCCCTCATCAGTAGGGTACGCCTTGGACGCCTGTGGGTCGATCCGACGATATCCTCTAAAGAAGGAAGTGCTACGCCGCAACTATCACTAAATACTCGCATGGCATCAATATAATTAAATCGCATTATGCAAATCACTAAAATTTAAAACCACAATAATCTTTCATTTCATAACATCAATCCAAAATATAGACAGGTCTATTAGTTCCCTACAGTCTAACACAATATTCTAAAAAGGAAACTGATACAAAAGTCTATACTAAGTCATCCCCAAAAATCGTCCCAGCTGACCGACCTGTGTGCCATCGTTTCACTTGACCAAGCACTCGCACTGCAGGAAAACTCTAACACGGGAGCTAAGAATCTACTAACGTTGTCCTGAAAAATATTAGCAATATTGGGTGAGTTTGCAAACTCAATGAGAAACCATCATCGATGGTTCACCCAACTTATGCATATACACATAATATATCACAATATATCACACAGTCACAATACACAATCGCAACACTATCAGACACTTTACACATTTTCACTATAATGATACATTAGATAGGTCACTGAGAAATTGTCACATACTACACGCATTCTCACTTTTCACAACACAGTCAGATGCATAATGCATGCCACTTCTCATTTTATGTCAATGTTGTGACAGAGCATCAATATTCGCATTTTTGGCTAGTAGGAGAGCCCTCAGGGTATGCACTACTGCCCACTCACTTTAGGGATAGGAGAGCCCTCTGGGTATGCACTATTCCCTTTTTTTTGGCCTTAGGCCCATGCACTGATAGTCGAGCTTAAAGCTCTGATCACTAATTGCTCCAGTCACAACTGTTTATTAAGCGATTCTAATCATGCCTAGCATGCATTTACACTTGCACATTCAATAGCACATATATCGATCACTTCCACTTATAGCATTCATCACATTTATTTCACAGTTAAAGCACTCACATTGTCAAACAATTTACACAATCACAGCACATTTAACACACAAAGATCGAGGAACCAACTAGGTTACTCACCTGTAACTTCCGAGCTACTACCTGGAAGTCCCAGTAATATCCGTGGACTGAAGATCCAACGACGCCTCTATAACAATTTAAACAAATTCTCATCACTAACTGCTCAATCAATTAAATTCGATAATGCACATGTTGAAATTCAAAATTGTACGATGCATGATCATGATTTTCCAACGCTCTAATCCATTCCGCTATCTCTCGCTTCACAACCAAGATTCATTATTCACTAGGTCAAATTTCTTCACTAAGTCCCCAAAGATAACTCCAATTTTTAATACATAACTCTTAGGTCACGATAGAAACTATAATCAGCTCTCTTTCTATGATTGAGAACTCGTTAATTTAAATTCGAACTCTTATTCTTTACCTCAATCGTAGACCTCTTTCTCTAGTTCATAACAACTCCAGAATCACCCCAATTGGAGGTCTATACCATAAGATATGCCCCAAAAACCAAACTAATTACACTTCAGAAATTGCCCCTCGTCGCGACCAAGGATCCCTCGTCGCGACGTGGGAAGGGACGTTCGTCGCGATGTGGAAACACGCTCGTCGCGACGAATATCCACAAGCTTGTCGCGACGACTCGGTCCGCTCGTCACGTCAAACACGCACTGGCTCGTCGCGGCGAGGCCAGTCGCAGACGTCGCGACGTGCGAACGAGCTTCGTCTTCTCCGATCGACTTTTTCGCGATTAGTACTCTTTTAAACTCAGCATTTAACACCCTAACTACTCAATCCTTCACCATAAATGCCATAAATGCATGTAATAACCATAATAAACAACATTAAAGCCATAAAACTTACCATATCAAAGCTCAATCCGAAAACCCTAAAATCTTCCGAAAACTTCCCAAGCTCTAACAATCACGATGAACTCCTCAATCCAAGCCAACCATCAACAACTCCAAGATCTCTATCAATTCTTCAACCCCAAAGAAAAGGGAAACAAACAAAATCTCCAAGGGAAGAGAATCACACCGTCGAAGGAAGGAGAAAGGAAAGAAATTTGGCTTTCTCTCCCAAATTTCAAACCCTAAAGCTGTATAAAGGGTGGATTTAAACCTATAGATCATAGTCCTCAAATACATTCAATTTCTAGTCTCTAAATTTCAATGGCTCATCACAATAATTCCTAAACTCACAAATCTAAATTTTCCAAGCCATTTACCACTCACTTTTGGAACCGGAACTACAATCATCAGTCTCTAAGTCATTTTCCCGGTTCGGGCACATAACTCTAAAAATTCAAGAAAATTTTCCATAATTCCTCAAAAATGTAAAACACTCGATCCCATACTCAATTTCTAATTTCCAATTCTCTAAAATTCAATTCTCACTCTAACTCAACTATACAACCCAATTATTCCAATATTCTTAATCAGTCACAATTCACATAATTATCTCGAATTCACAATTCAACTCATAATCACAATTTAAATGCTGAAACAATCATGAATGCATGTCACTATGTATGCATGTGCAAAATGATCTATCTCTTTAAAATCAGAGGCCACAAAACACTCGATCACTATTTATGCAATAACAGAACTATCCGTACCAATATGCTCATCGCATCGGTAACGGGATGTTACAGATCTCCACTCCTAAAAAAAATTTTGTCCTGAAATTTCATACCTGACTGGTCGAACAGATGAGAGTACTGCCTCCTCATGTGCTCCTCAGTCTCCTAAGTTGCTTCCTCTGATGAGTGGTTCTTCCATAGGACTTTCACCAATGGAATCACCCTACTC
The DNA here is from genome assembly GCA_029891385.1 of Erythroxylum novogranatense. Lineage (NCBI taxonomy): Eukaryota > Viridiplantae > Streptophyta > Magnoliopsida > Malpighiales > Erythroxylaceae > Erythroxylum > Erythroxylum novogranatense. The sequence continues at coordinate 58,018,398 of CM057225.1, read as the reverse complement.
CTCAATTGCTTGACCCGAGATCTGACAATCCGCACTGGCTCCTCAACATAACTCAGATCACTAGCTATCTCAATCTCTTGAGCCGGAATCACATGAGTCGGGTCTGATCGGTATCTCCGAAGCATACTCACATGAAACACATCGTGCAACTGGGACATCTCACTAGGAAAAGCCAATCTATAGGCCAACGGTCCAATCCTCTCAGTAATCTCATACGGACCGATATATCGAGGACTCAACTTGCCCTTACGGCCAAATCTCAGCACTCCTCTCCAAGGTGACACTCGGAGGAATACTCTATTGCCCACACTGTACTCCATCTCACGCCGATGCTGATCCACATAACTCTTTTGTCTATCCTGAGCCGCCTTGATGTGACTCTGAATCAATCTCACTTTATCCACTGTATCCTGAATCAGCTCGGGACCCTCGAGAATCCTCACACCCTCTTCATTCCAGTAAAGAGGTGATCTACACGGTCTCCCATATAAGGCCTCATACGGTGCCATCCCAATACTGCTCTGGTACTGATTATTGTACGCAAACTCAACCAGAGCCAAGTACTGATCCCAAGCACCTCTGAACTCCAATACACAAGCTCTCAGCATATCCTCAACAGTCTTGATCGTCCTCTCACTCTGCCCATCTGTCTGAGGAAGAAATGTTGTACTAAAGTTCAACCTCGAACCCATAGCTGACTCCAGGCTCCTCCAGAACTTCGAAGTAAATCTGGGATCCCTATTTGACACTATCGATACTGGGACCCCATGCAGTCGCACAATCTCTACTACATACTTCTGGGCCAACTGATCGAGAGTATTATTCTCTCAGATCTTGGCAAGAAGTGAGCCGATGAATAACCGTCCACTATGACCCAGATCGCATCATGCTGCCTCGGCGTCCTAGGCAACCCCATAATAAAATCCATAGTAATCTGCTCCCATTTCCACTCCAGAATGGGTAACGAATGCAATCTCCCAACTGGGGCCTGGTGCTCATCCTTGACCTGCTGGCACATCAAACACCGAGAAACGAACTCTGCCACTTGCCTCTTCATACCTGGCCATCAGAAATGCAACTTAAGGGTATTATACTTCTTGGTAACGCCAGGATGCATCGCATAAGCGGTCACATGCGCCTCCTCTAGAATCTCTCGTCTCAGATCATCAACATCTGGCACACACAACCTCTGACCCATCCAAAGAGTCTCATCTCTCAACTCGAAATCAGCAGTTAACCCTGATCTGACTCTATCCATCAACCTCACTAACACTGGATCTTGATCTTGGACTCTCCTGATCCTGTCATGCAACATCGGCCTCAGCCTCAGAGTAGCAATCAAAGCTCCATCCTGAGCCAAATCCATCTGCACATTAAGCGCTCTCAACTGAATCAGGCTAGGCAGTCTCCCAATCTGAATATGAGCTGCACTGATATGAGATCTCCTACTTAACGCATCTGTCACCACATTGGCCTTCCCTGGATGACACTCAATCGTGTAGTCATAGTCCTTCAATAGCTCAATCCATCTCCTCTGTCTCAGATTCAACTCTCGCTGACTCAACAGATATCTCAGACTCTTATGATTAGTGAAGATCTGGAACGTCTCTCCATACAAATAATGTCTCCAGATCTTCAAAGCAAACACCACTGCAACCAACTCCAAATCATGCACTGGATAATTCCTCTCCTGAGACCTCAACTGTCTCGAGGCATACGCTATAACTCTCCTATGCTGCATCAGAACACTGCCTAATCCCTGCTACGAAGCATCACTAAATACCTCGAAACCTCCGGACCCTGACGGCAAAGCTAATACTGGTGTCATAGTCAATCGATGCCTAAGCTCCTCAAAGCTCCTCTAACACTCATCAGTCCATCTGAAGGCCACATTCTTCCTTAGAAGTTTTGTCAAAGGGGTTGAGATCACTGAAAACCCCTCGATAAACCTCCGGTAATATCCTGCTAGTCCGAGGAAACTTCGAATCTCTGACACATTCCTCGGGACCTCCCAACTCCTCACTGCCTCAATCTTGTGAGGATCCACTCGGATACCCTCACCAGACACAATATGGCCTAGGAACACCACCTCATCCAGCCAAAATTCACATTTTGTGAATTTGGCATACAACTGTCTCTCCCTCATGAACTGCAACACAATCCTCAGATGCTCCGCATGCTCCTGTCTACTCCTCGAATACACTAAAATATCATCAATGAACACAATCACGAACTGATCCAGGTAGGGCTGAAAGACCTTATTCATCAAGGCCATGAAGGCCGTCGGGGCATTGGTCAACCCAAACGGCATCACTAAGAACTCAAAATGCCCATACCTGCTCCTAAAGGCACTCTTAGGCACATCGGCCTCCGCAATCCTCAAATGATAATACCCTGACCGCAGATCCAACTTAATAAACACCTGAACTCCCTGCAACTAGTCAAATAGATCATCGATCCTAGGCAGCGGATACTTATTCTTCACTGTCACTTGATTCAGCTGCCTATAATCGATGCACAACCTCAAAGTCCCGTCCTTCTTCTTCACAAACAACACTGGAGCTCCCCACGGCGAAACACTCGGCCTAATAAATCCCTTATCCAGAAGCTCCTGCAACTGAGCCTTAAGCTCCCTCAGTTCTACCGGTGCCATCCTATATGGAGGTATAGATATAGGAGAGGTACCTTGAACGAGGTCAATCTCAAACTCCATCTCCCGATCCGGTGGCAAACCCGATAACTCATCAGGGAACACATCCAGAAATTCCCTAATCACGGGAATATCCTGCAACCTTTGCTCAATCCTGATGTCCACCATATGAGCCAAATACGCCTCACAACCTCCCTGCATCAATCTCAGGGCACTCAAAAAGGAAATCATCCTAGCTAGCACTGCCTGACTAACACCTCAAAAAATAACTCTAGTCTGACCAGGAGATTCTAACATAACCTCCTTGGTATAACAATCCATCACAGCCCTATGCGCAATAAGCCAGTCCATCCCTAGAATCAAATCAATCTCTCTCAAAGACAACTATCAGGTCTGCACTCAACTCTGCCTGATCAATCACTATCGGACACCCCTTGCAGACCACTCCCAAAACTGTCGTACTACCTAGAGGTGTACTCACCTCTAACCCACACTGCAATCTCTCCCTTTCACAATGCAGTCTACATGCCACATGCAGTGCAATGAAAGAATGAGTGGATCCAGGATCCATCAATGCATATGCTTCAAAACCGTAAATCGAAGCATACCAAGAACAACATCTGGAGACTCCTGAGCCTCCTACCGAGTCATAGCATAGACTCTAGCCTGGGACTGCTGTCTACTGCTCTGACCCTCAGTCCTCACTGCAGATCCCTCAGCTCGGCCTCGGCCTCAACCTCGGCCTCTCCATCCAGATCCACCTCCACGGCTCTGCTGCACCGTGGTAGTACTGCCTGATCTACCAGTCATAGCGGATTGGGCCTCCACAGTAAAAGGACACTCTCGGAGCTGATGGTCCACAGAGTCACACTTAAGACACGCTCCGGTAAACCTCCAGCACGCCCCATTGTGCCTCCTCTCACAATACTCACATAGCGGGATCATCTGGCCTGAACCTCTAGCACCGCTACGGCCACCACTAGACTAACAAATCTGCCTCTCTGCCCAAAACCAGACTGTCGAGCTCCTCCAGCGGACCTGAAGGGCCTGCTCTAACGCTTGCTGAACCCTCTACTAGCACTGCCCTGACTATCACTAGGCCTCTTGCCCATGGATCCCGATCCAGCCTCAGGCTGACTCTACCTCAGCAACTGCTCAATCCTCACGCCTGCCGCCCTCATCTCAATAAAAGTGCCCATGTCCGATCGGGCCAATCTGGTACGGATCTCCATATTGAGTCCGCCCTTAAACCTCCGACACCTGTCAGACTCTGAAGCAATCAAAGCAGAGGCATATCCCATCAGTTCATTAAATCGCACCTCATAATTTGCCACTGACATCGACCCCTGTCCCAACTCAAGAAACTTCTGCATCTTCATCTCTAAATAAACTTTGGGCATAAAGTTATCCCTGAATGCCCTCAGAAAATCAACCCATGACAACATGTAGGGCCTGGTGGAATCTGGGACGATCTTCCAAAGACCGGAAAGCCGAACCTCAAGCAAAGACATCAGATAGTCAAAGCGCCTCAGTCGCAGATCCATCCGATCGAGGACTCTCTGTCCTCTCCAACCATCCTCAACCTCCATGTGGTCGGCGGCCGCCATAGAAGTCAATAGCTCCTCGCCACGCAGTCTATCATACCTCCTCTCCCGTCTCACGGGAACTCTGGGAGGCAACTCATCAGAATGAGGCACAGGGGACTCTCTACTAGCTCCCACGGATCCTAGGTAAGCCGGTTGATCCACTTGATCCCCAAGAACAGATGACCTACAATAACAAGAATCTAATCAATTTCTGCTTTTCTCACTAAAATTCAAGCCTAAAATACACTATGCCCAAAAGATACCAAACCATGCTCTGATACCACCTAATGTAGCGCTCCTTTACCGTAGGGTACGCATCAGGACGCCCGTGGGTCGTTCCGACACATATCCTACAGCAAGGAAGTGTTACGCTCGCAACTATCACTAAATACTCGCATGGCATCAATATAATTAAATCGCATTATGCAAATCACTAAAATTTAAAACCACAATAATCTTTCATTTCATAACATCAATCCAAAATATAGACAGGTCTATCAGTTCCCTACAGTCTAACACAATATCCCAAAAAGGAAACTGATACAAAAGTCTATACTAAGTCATCCCCAAAAATCGTCCCAGCTGATCGACCTGTGTGCCATCGCTTCACTTGACCAAGCACTCGCACTGCAGGAAAACTCTAACACGGGAGCTAAGAATCTACTAACGCTGTCCTGAAAAATATTAGCAATGTTGGGTGAGTTTGCGAACTCAATGAGAAACCATCATCAATGGTTCACCAAACTCATGCATATACACATAATATATCACAATATATCACACAGTCACAATACACAATCGGAACACTATCAGACACTTTACACATTTTCACTATAATCATACATTAGATAGGTCACAGAGAAATTGTCACATACTGCACGCATTCTCACTTTTCACAACACAGTCAGATGCCTAATGCATGCCACTTCTCATTTTATATCAGTGTTGTGACCGAGCGTCAATATTCGCATTTTTGGCTAGTAGGAGACCCTCAGCGTATGCACTACTGCCCACTCACTTTAGGGATAAGAGAGCCCTCTGGGTATGCACTATTCCCTTTTTTTTGGCCTTAGGCCTATGCACTGATAGTCGAGCTTAAAGCTCTGATCACTAATTGCTCCAGTCACAACTGTTTATTAAGCAATTCTAATCATGCCTAGCATGCACTTACACTTGCACATTCAATAGCACATATATCGATCACTTCCACTTATAATATTCATCACATTTACTCATAATCACAGCACATTTATTTCACAATTCAAGCACTCACATTGTCAAACAATTTACACAATCACAGCACATTTAACACACAAAGATCGAGGAACCAACTAGGTTACTCACCAGAATCTCCGAGCTACGCTCGAAGTCCCAAAGAATATCCGTTGACTGACGATCCAATGGCGCCTTTATAACAATTTAAACAAATTCTCATCACTAAATGCTCAATCAATTAAATTCGATAATGCACATGTCTAAATTCAAAATTGTACGATGCATGATCATGATTTTCCAGCGCTCTAATCCATTCCGCTATCTCTCGCTTCACAACCAAGATTCATTATTCACTAGGTCAAATTCCTTCACTAAGTCCCCAAAGATAACTCCAATTGTTAATACATAACTCTTAGGTCACGATAGAAACTATAATCAGCTCTCTTTCTATGATTGAGAACTCGTTAATTTAAATTCAAACTCTTATTCTTTACCTCAATCGTAGACCTCTTTCTCTAGTTCGTAACAACTCTAGAATCACCCCAATTGGAGGTCTATACCATAAGATATGTCCCAAAAACCAAACTAATTACACTTCAGAAATTGCCCCTCGTCGCGACCAAGGATCCCTCGTCGCGACGTGGGAAGGGACGTTCGTCACGACGTGGAAACATGCTCGTCGCGACGACTCAGTCCACTCGTCACGTCGAACACGCACTGGCTCGTCGCGGCGAGGCCAGTCGCAGACGTCGCGATGTGCGAACGAGCTCCGTCTTCTCCGATCGACTTTTCTGCCATTAATACTCTTTTAAACTCAGCATTTAACACCCTAACTACTCAATCCTTCACCATAAATGCCATAAATGCATGTAATAACCATAATAAACAACATTAAAGCCCTAAAACTTACCAAATCAAAGCTCAATCCGAAAACCCTAAAATCTTCCGAAAACTTCTCAAGCTCTAACAATCACGGTGAACTCCTCAATCCAAGCCAACCATCAACAACTCCAAGATCTCTATCAGTTCTTCAACCCCAAAGAAAAGGGAAACAAACAAAATCTCCAAGGGAAGAGAATCACACCTTCGAAGGAAGGAGAAAGGAAAGAAATTTGGCTTTCTCTCCCAAATTTCAAACCCTAAAGCTATATAAAGGGTGGATTTAAACCTATATATCATAGTCCTCAAATACATTCAATTTCCAGCCTCTAAATTTCAATGGCTCATCACAATAATTCCTAAACTCACAAATCTAAATTTTCCAAGCCATTTACCACACACTTTCGGAACCGAAACCACAATCATCAATCTCTAAGTCATTTTCCCGATCCGGGCACATAACTCTAAAAATTTCAGAAAAATTTCCATAATTCCTCAAAAATGTAAAACACTCGATCCCATACTCAATTTCTAATTTCCAATTCTCTAAAATTCAATTCTCACTCTAACTCAACTATACAACCCAATTATTCCAATATTCTTAATCAGTCACAATTCACATAATTATCTCGAATTCACAATTCAACTCATAATCACAATTTAAATGCTGGAACAATAATGAATGCATGTCACTATGTATGCATGTGCAAAATGATCTATCTCTTTAAAATCAGAGGCCACAAAACACTCGATCACTATTTATGCAATAATAGAACTATCCGTACCAATATGCTCATCGCATCAGTAACGGGATGTTACAGTGGAGATGATGATAGGGTTAGCTCATCCTATGTTTCCTTAAGTGTTCTAGTATATTCTTATTAGATGATTATCATATATATAAGCTTAAAATTTGTGTTATTGTGAGTGTTTGTTTATATTCTAAGTGTTTATGTGGTTTACAGGATGATTTCAATCTTAATTTTACATTTTTTGAGGTATTTTATGTGTTTGTTAGTGTTGGAAATCAAATAATTGAAGAACAAGGAAGATGGAAGCTACTTAAACGGTGTCATAATCGCGCATAAAGAGCATGCTCCTAAATAATGTGCATAGGTCTGCATGGCCTCTGTCCCCTCATGACTCCTATGACATGATTGTGACAGACATTATCTAAGCATGAACATTTCCATTTGTTTAACGGTTTTGTAACACCCATATACCCCCTAAGAGAATATGCAAATGTCACACAAAACAAAACTAAAACATAACAAACATAACAAAGTATTTCCAAAACTCAAGCAATCATATATTTCATTTCTTAGGTGTTGATTTTAAACAAAACATATTATACTTATCAAAATACATGTCATAAATTCAAAAGTTAACCTATATTAAGGTTATTACAAACTATTTACATCTAAATACGATATGTCTTAACATATAGAGTATAACTCAAAAACAAACTGAACATGTCCAAAACAAAACATATTTTTCTTGACCACTATGGTTGTCTTTTTCTCATTTCTTAAACCTTCCTATTAGAACGTACATAGAGGAAAAACTACCGTGTAGTTTTGCTTAACACGATAGTTTTGCCTCCATGTAGGTTCTGATAAGAAGGTTTAAGGAATGGGACAAAGACAACCAGTCGACTAGCATTCACATGTGCAGAATCAGATCATATCACAAGCAATCTTTAATTGTTCATATTAAAGAGCAATCCAAACATTGTGTGTCTCAAAATAGAGTATGATTCATCAATACAGAACAAAACATATAATTATCACAATAGAATGTACAAGTATCAGAATAGGATATAATTTTTCAGATCAAAATATAACTTGTACCAAATTAGAATATGCCTTGTATCAAATCAAAACTTATTTGGTATAATAACAGAACTTGTTTACAAAACTGAACATGTATCAAAATACAAAACAAGTTAGCCTACTAATCATTTTTACAAAAGTGGGTAACGAGACCAAAATAGAAGATAACATGATTGGTATCATAGAATAGCAAAGACTTATGCCTTGAAATCAGGGAACACCGTAATGTTGATAATCAGCAGACATCGTAATGTCAATAATCAGGGGACACCATAGTGCCAATCATCAGGGACACCTTTGTGTCAAGTTACAAGAGATAATACAGACCCTTCTAGGCATACCTATTTATCCATAACTAGGACTTGGCAGTTTCAAAACAAAACATTTCAGATTTTAGAGTCACATACAAAAGATATAATGCATATTACATGACTTATTCCATTTTGCTCATACATGATATAATCATTCTGTTGGGTCTAACTATCCATGAAACAAGCCCAACAATCCCAACTTACTATCATACTAAAGGCAAACATAAATTATTTCAACCACCCTCATCAAATTCCATCCAAAGACAAAAATTAACTTGAATATAAACACAAGCGAATTTCCAAATTCTTAACTTCATTTGTAAATCAAATGCAATTCAAAATGTTTCAAAGCTAGCAGCAAACATCGAACATATTTCGTTAATATCCAAAAGAAGAGTTTTACAAAGATTTAATGGGCATTTCAAGTCACATTACATCATAATCCAAAAATACAAAGTTTGCAAAAAGTGGAATTGCTAAAAATGCAACTAAAGCCTTGTTTTACAAAAGCTAACTTTAAATACAAAATAAGTCTAATTAGAGCGATGCCTTAACTCTTTGAGTACTCGATCACTTGCTCCTCACCTGAAGATAAGACAGAATGGGAGGGGGCAAGCTTAAAGCTCGTGGGTAACAATTTCATAACTAGTAACAAACAAAACTATTGAAATTTTGTTTTCCATTGTAAAAAAATTCACATTGAATCATAAAGCACATATTTTTCAAAATCTCTACCAAATTTACAATAATGGAAATCATGTATGCATCAATCTTATTAACATATCATGAGCACATAAGCGCATCAAAATGGTTTAGATGGATCCAAAAATAGAATATACTACACATTTCCACGTAATGATCCTGAGTAGCCGTGAACAGAACGTACTATGACAATCCCACTTAGTGATCTTGCATAGCCATGAACTTATGGGAGTCTATGAAGGAGCTCTATGTCACTAGTTGGTAGGCGGGAGAATCCTTTTGTCAAAGTGCACTTGACACAAAACATGTATTTCATAAATTGTAAACTTGTTGCCCAAATTGACACATTTTGTTTTCCAAAACTTGTTTTCATAAACATAAGATCCTTTCAAAAATCATTTCCATGTTCATATTACAATTCATCAACCAAATTCACATGCCAAACATATGACAATTTCTCAAAGCATTCAACAGCAATAAATGCAGTATTTATGAAGTAATTGAAAACATTTTTATTTTTTTGATTTAAAAGAAAACTTTAGTGGCTTATTACTTAAATTATAAAAATGTAACCCACCTTGAATTTCTTACTTATAACTTGCTTAAATGTGCCTCTCCTCTTTCCCCTCTTTCCTTTCTTGATTTCCTTAAACAATAAAAAGTTATACCTCAACACTTTTAGACCATTCTTATTCTGAAACCATATTCGGTGCTCAATGTCCGTCCAAAAATTAGAATTTTTAGAGATTGAATTAGAACTCAATTTCATCAGATCATTTGTATTCCTATGTCTCTAATTTACTTCAAATCAAAAATCATTCCATTTAGATAACTACAAAAAAAGTTATGGCTATAATACCAAAATATGTTCAAGCTATGTAGGAGAAACTTCGCCGCAACGAAGTAAGGAGACTTCTAAAAAGTTGGTCACGGTGAATTTTCACAAAAAAGTGACTCTTCTCCCAAAATTTTCCAGATTCTTACTCTATTCAACCCCATTTTACATCTATCCATCACATAAACATGCTTCATTCATCAAATCAAGAAAAAATGATGCTTATACTTACTTGATTTAGATTCAAATTCTTCAAACTATTCAAGATCTCAAAAAATCCTATTTTTTCTCTTCTTTTTCTCTCCTTCCATGACACTGTCCTTCTTTGTCTCCCTCATTCACAACTCTTCTTCTTCTTCTAATTTATACTTTTAATGAATGTTAAAGGTCCACTTTGCCCTTCATTTAAGCCTTATGTCTTTTTAACCTTAAGTGATCTGCCAATTTTACCCTTGATACATTCTTATAATCTTAACACTTTAATTCCATCAATCCATTCAATAAATTCTACTAACTGTGACCTAATAATTAACTCCAAAAATTAATCCATCAAAACCTCATAATTCCTTCAAAACCTCAAAATCATTGAAGAGGTGTGGATACTTCTCCTTCATGGCCTCCAGGAGCTCCCACGTGACCTCTTTTATAGAATAGTTTCTCTACAGAACCTTGACTAGCTAAACTGTCTTGTTCCTGAGGACCTTCTCCTTAATGTTCAGCATCTCCACTGAAATCTCTTCATAAGTCAAATCATCTCTCGACTGAACCTCAGTAGTCTAAATGATATGAGAGGGATCTGATCTATACCCCTCAATATAGAAACATGAAAAACATCATGTATCTGAGACAAATTTGATGGCAATGCCAACCTATAGTCTAAGGGTTCAATCCTCTCAAGAATTTCATAAGGACCCTCATATCTCATACTCAAATTGCCTCTTACCAAGTCTCATCACTCCTTTCCAAGGAGGCATCTTAAGAAAGACTTTCTCACTAACTTCATACTCCATTTCCTTTCAATGTGCATCATTATAGCTCTTCAGTCTATCCTGCATTGTTTTAAGTTGTTGCTTAACTAGATTGATCTTGTCAACTATCATCTGGAGTAACTCTGGTCTGATCATTTTCCCTTCTCCCTCCTCATCCTAGCATATCGAATTTCTACATCTTCTTCCATATAGTGTTTTATAAGGAGCCATCCTAATGCTCAATTGGTACGAATTATTGTAAGTGAATTCGATCAATGGCAAATGCTCATCCCACTCACCTTTGAAATCCATCACACATTCCCTAAGCATTCCTTCAAGGATCTAAATAGTCCCTTCATGTTAGACCCCAATTTTTGAGTGACATTTAGAAATATTAAGTGAAATTAAATGAGTGGTTTTATGTAAGTATTGTGAAATAAAGGTATTTGTGCTTTGAAGAAATTCATGAGAAATAAATTATTGGTTTTGATTATTTTGATTTTTTTAGAGATTTGTGTAGTTTATGAAAGTTCAACTAGATGAGTTGAATGAAATGAAGTTGAATAGCAAGAATTAAAAAGAAAAAGTGTGAAAATTTGAAAAATTTAGAAAGTTTGACTTTTGGGGATGAATAGTGATAGAAAGTTTGACTTGAGAGTTAACTTTTTGATTTAGGCACAATTTGAGAAAATAGTCTTCTGGAAACTTATAGCTTATGTTACTAGCTTTTTGTCGCTATAAAGTTTGTAATTTTTTAATATCGGGAGTGAAAGTTATGGTCAGACAAAGTTTGAATGTGACATAGGTTGACCCATTTATATGACTGAAGCTTTGACTAGAAAATTGACCTAGTTAGAAGTTGATTTAGCCTTTAAGTTCTTCATGAAAGTTGAAGAGTTTGATTTTATCTTTATTCTGAAATAAAGTATATAATTTTTTGATCTAGCAATAATAAGTTATTATTTTTACAAGTTTATATTATGGTTTTAGCATGATTATTAGAGAACAGAACGTTTCACTGAAAAATTGAATTCCTTAGAGGTCAAATTGATTTTTATGTCCTTCAAGAAAGTTGTAGGTGATTTTCTGATTTTCGCAGTGATATAAAATATGAGGTGTTCGGAATTTGGAGTTGAAAGATATAAATTTTCAAAGTTAAATATTGTTTAGGTTTACATTAAATTGGGGTAGTACATTTGATTGGATGTTTGACCTCTTTAGAGACAAAATTGATTTTTGAGATCTACATGGAAGTTGTAGAGCTTCCTTCAAGCTTTCCATAGAGACAAATTTTGTGAAATTTAGAATTCGAAATCAAGAGCTACGATTTGTGAAAAATTCGAATATATATATATATGTAATTATATATATATATATATATATATATATATTTGAAAAAAAAAAGAGGGATTTCGGAAGCTCTCTTGCTAGGGAGATACGTCGCCCTAGCGAGGAGGGTTTATTTTTATTTTTATTTTTATTTTTTTAATTATTTAATTATTATTTTCGGATTATTTAATTATTATTTTCAGATTTTAGGAAATATAACTCCTCTTTAATCTTTCGCTTATATCTTTTCCGTCCGACATCCGATTGACGTGATTCTTGAAGCATTGGATTCCTAAGACAATGAATTTCATTTTTAAGAGAAATTTGTGAATTTTTTAGATTAAATTGAGGTTGATTAAATTAATCAAAGGGAATCGGGAAATTTTTCGAACATAGTTTCGTATTTTGAGAAATTCAGGATATGTGGTGATCCGATTGAAGTGATTCTTGAGGAAAAATAAAATTAAGACATGGTGATACAAGTCATATGAAGAAAGTAAATTTCAATTTTGCCCTTAAGACTTTCAATTTCTAAATTGAAGTTCGGATTAGTGTTCAGTTTGGGATTAAGAACATTTGAAAGTAATTTGGGCATAACTTTTGATCTGGTAATCTAAATGAGGTGATTCTTGTTTTAAATTAAACTAGAGAAATAGGGATACAATTGTTATGCAGAGATAGAGTTTCAATTTTGTGATTAAGAATGTCAATTTCTGGATGGAAATAACGTGTTGGAAAATGTGTTAGAATATGAACATATCTGAAATGTTTTGAGCATAACTTTTGATGTAGTGCTCCTAATTGGATGATTTTTGTGGCATTATGAAATTAAAACAATAAGGAATATTTCTCTAGAAAGAAGTTTTAATAAATTCTTTCAAATTGATAGTGCGAATCATACCCGAAAGTAAGCATGAATTAAAGTACATGTTAGGGGCATATTGGGAAGTCCACTTAAAGAGAGAGACAAAAGGGTCATTTGACCCTCTTTAAATGACATGGCACTACATATTAAAGGGAGTTGTTTTTTTAAAAGGAAGAAGCACAATGATGAGAGGAAAGAAGAAGAGAATAAGATGAGAGAAAAGATGAGAGAAGCTTCGGCCATGGAGAAAGAAGAGAGAGCATCCTAGTTTTCGATTTTTTTGAGCTTTTAGCATGAGATTTAAGTTGATTTCATGGAAAAAGGATGGAAAAGGATGAAAGCTTCCTCCAAAGCCAAGAAGAAATCCAAAAATTTAGAAGAGGAAGGTAAGAGGAATTTTTCAACTTTGTGTTTCTAATGAAGCCTTGGTTTAGAAACCTTAGAAAGGATATGGGTTTGTTGATTCTAAACTCAATTTTTGGAAACTTCATGATTAATTGATTTAATTTTGGATTTATGTAAGTTAGGGTTTAGGCCAATTTTAGTAAATTGGAGTTTTTGAAAATTGGAGATTTAGATAGTTTGAATATGTGAAGAATTGATGTTTCTTAAGCTCAATTTGAATAATTATGATTTTTATGATATTGAATTTGAGTGAATTGGTTTAGGTCAAATTTGAAATTTTGAGATTTTGGAAATTCTTGCTTTAGATAGCTTGGTAAAGTGATGAATTTGGGTTTCCTATTGTTAATTTTGAGAATTATGCAAATTATGATGTTGAATTTGGATGTTGATGGCTTAGGTGATGTTAAATTGGAAGAAAGATAGAAGGAATGCACAAATTGAAGTGTGGATCAAGTTTCTAGCATGGAATTGAGGTGGGTAGCATATTTATATTTTGATTTGTAAGCTATATATGAAATTTTGAAAATTAAAGAAAGCAAAAATTGGGTTTTTGATAAATTATCATTTTTGTAAATGTTTGAAAATTGTTGATTAATGTTTGAAATTATGAGTTCCGAATGATTTTTTGAAAAATTATTACAAGCTTAAATTCATTGTTGAAAATGATTTGATAAATCGATAAAAATTTCTGGAAATTCATTTGTTATGAATGCATTGATAAATTATGCAAATTGTTGAAATCATTGATTGATTTGAATTGATTAAATTGTATGAATTATGTGAAATTGTGAATGTGAATTTGTCTAGTATGACACATATAAAAATTTTAAGTTTTCGATTTGTGCCTTGGGCAATCCGAATGTTTCAGTTTCGAATTATGTATTATGTGGGTTTGGTTAGGTCCCTAAGTGAGTCAGTTCACTGTCTTTATTTGTTTAAAGGCTTCACCCACCTGCCCACAAGTGGCATTGGAGCTCCGATTTTGGACTCCTTTCATGGCTACACTGGACCGCTATGCGGGAAAGTGTAGTACGTTCTGTTCACGGCTGCACAGGACCGATATACGGGAATGTGCAGTACGTTCTGTTTTGGACCGAACCAGACTATTTGATGTGTGATGTGTTTTGTTTCGTTTATAAGTGTAATGCATTGCATATTTTGAAAAGTGTTTAAGAAATATGGTTTGATATGCTATATGATTGATTTGTATTTCTATGTGATTGCATTCATGATTTTGAGACTGTTTGTAACTTATGACAATTTGAGAAAATTGAGAAATGAGAAAATGAGTTTTCAGCCATGAATTATAAAAACTATTATGAAAAGTTTGAAAAATTGAAAGGTTTGAGGAAACTGTTTGAAAAGTTGCAAAGTGTGAAAAATAAGCCTTTTGGCAAAAGAAAATTATGAGAAATGATTTCTTCTTATCTTTTCAATTTATAAATGTGTTATCCACTGAGTCGTCGAGCTCACCCCCCTTTCATCCCCATCTCCAGGTATTCGAGCAGGAGATCGGATGAAAGATTGTCAAGACGTCAGTTTCGATATTTATATGATTTTGTAATTTGTATAAGTTAGATTTTGAGTAATTTGAATTTTAGTATGGATATGTATATGGCTTAAGATAAGTTTGGAAAAGTGTACTTGCGTATAAAGTTGAGTATTGTGAATGGTTTTGGAATTTGTATATGAAATTGTGTATGAGTTTGGAATATACATTTATGATTGATTCTAGGAATGAGATTGAATCACGAGACTAGTAGATGGAATTAGAATTATGAAAGTGTTTTAGAACTAAGATTGCATTTGTTTATGCTGAAATCCCGGACGGAGGGTCCGGTGGATATTGATTGATGTGTGATTAAATTGGGGATTATAGAAGTGTGATTTTGATACTTTGCAGGTTTGGGTTAGAATAAATGCAGCCGTTATGCTGCCCAACTTTCGATAGGAAAATTGGTTATATGGCAATAAAGGAAAATAAGAACGGATTAAAGGATGAAAATTTGGGGATACGTATGTCTGTATGAGTTTTGCGATTTATGCAATTGAGCAAAATGAATAAGAAAAGGAAAAGAAAGAAAAAAAAATTATCCGGTTTTAGAATGTCTTAAGGTTCCCAACGTGATCGTTTGCTTTGATAATTGTTCTCAGATGTCGGATATGATTCATTTTGATTACTTCGTTTGCTTTGGTTTCGCTTATTCGATTTCCTTTCGATTCATTTGTTTCGATGCTTTCTCCTTTCCCCTCCTTTTTATTCGTATGTGTTTGGTACTTTGTGTTTGTCCACCTTCGATTCGCTTTCATTTCGCCTTCGTTCTTTTATTCGATTCGCATTTTGTTATTCGTAGCGATTTGTAATCCGCCACTTTGTCTTTCACTTTTCGTCTCCGCTTTTCGCTTTTTCGGTTGCGATCTGGTTTTCGGATCGGGTCCCAAAACTTCAAGTTAACCATCTGTCTAGGGGTGAAAAGTAATGCTAAAATTCAACTTGGATCTTAGAGCCTCTTGTAAGCTTCCCTAAAATCTCGAAGTGAATTGAGGATATCTGTCAGAAACTATGGAATCTAAAATCCTATGTAATCTTACTATCTCATCAATATACTTCTTTGCTAGCACAAGTAGACAATCAGTCTATTTAATTGCCCAAAAATAGGCGTCAAGCGATCAACAATAACCCATATGACATCATGCTTCCTACTAGTCTTAGGCAACCCCATCAAAAAATCCATAGTCACCTTTTGCCACTTCCACTCAAGAATGGACAATGGCCTTAACTTGCCTGAGGGTGCCCGATGTTTAACCTTGACTTACTAACATATTAGAAACTTACATATTCTGTTATATCCCTCTTCATGCCTTTCTACCAAAAATGTTCTTTCAAATCTTTGTACATCCTGGTACTACCTGGGTGCACATCATAAGGCGCATTATATGCCTCGCCAAGTATCTCATCCTTGACCTCCTTGACGTTCGGAATACAAAGTCTATTTCCCATAACCATAAGCCCATCACCCCTCATTATTACTTCAAGCTTCTTGCCATTCCGAGCTTCTTCTCTGAGTTTGTTCAATTCTGTATCTTATGCTTGTAACTCCTTAACCTTTTCCCTGAGTATCGATCTAACTCTAAAATTTACAATGACACAATCAGGCTCCTCCTATTTTGAGCTTATTTTTAACTTAGTCATCTCTTTCAACAACGATAAATAAACAGTCTGAACAAAGGCTATGAAGGATTTCCTACTCAAGGTATCAGCCACCACATTTGCCTTTCCTGGATGATACTCAATTAACGGCCTAGCCTGTATGATACTCAATTAACGGCCTAGCCTGGATGATACTCAATTAACGGCCTAGCCTGTATGATACTCAATTAACGACCTAGCCTGGATGATACTCAATTAACAGGTCATAATCCTTAAGTAACTCTAACCACCTTCTCTGTCTCAGATTTAACTCCTTCTAACTCAATAAATACTTGAGACTTTTTTTATCTGTAAAGATCTTCATTTGAACCCCATCCAAATAATGTCTATAAATCTTTAAGGTAAAAAATACTACTTCTAATTCCATATCATTGGTCGAATAATTCAACCCATATAGTTTCAGTTGTCGTGAGGCATAACCTATCACTTTATCTCCTTGCATCAACACATAATCCAGACCCTTTCTTGAAGCATCACTATACACTGTATAACCCTCATCTCCAATAGGTAGACTCAAAATTGGAGCACTTGTCAATCTATGCTTAAGTTTTTCAAAGCTTTTCTGACATTCATCACCCTAGATAAACTTTTGATTTTTCCTCAATAACTTGGTCATCAGAGTAGCTATTATAGAAAACCCTTCAATAAATCTCCTATAATATCCTGTCAAACCCAGAAAATTCCTCGCTTCTGCCACTGTCTTAAGTGCATTCCAATTCACCATTGCTTCAACCTTCCTCAGATCAACATATACCCCATCTTTAGAAATCACATGTCCAAGGAATATCGCCTCGTGAAGCCAAAACTCACGCTTACTAAACATAGCATAAAATCTCCTTCTACCTTAATATTTGCAACACTATCCTAAGATGTTCCTTATGTTCCTCTCCACTCTTGGACCAAAATGTCATCTATAAATACTATGAAAAACTGATCTAGATACTCCCTAAAGACCCTATTCATAACATCCATGAATGCAGATGGAACATTGGTCAAACCAAAAGGCATAACTAGGAACTCCTAATGCCCATACTGTGTCCTGAAGGTTGTCTTGTTTACATCAGACTCTATGATCCTGAGCTGATAATAACCTGACCTGAGATCAATTTTTAAAAATACTTTTGCTCCCTGTAGGTAGTCAAATATATCATCTTTTCATGGCAGAGGGTACTTATTCTTAATAGTCACCTTGTTTGAGTCTCCAGTAGTCAATATACATCCACCATGTTCCATTCTTTTTTTTAATAAACAGAAACGATGCTCCCCACGGTGATGAACTCGGCCTTATGTACCCCTTCTCCAACAGTTCTTCCAACTATTCCTTAAGCTTCTTTAACTTAACTGGAGCCATTATATACGTTGGTATAGAAATAGATGCGATACCAGGAATAAATTCGATGGCAAACTCAATTTTATTCACTGATGGCAAACGGAGTAATTCTTCTGAAAACACGTCTAAAAACTCCCTCACAATTGGGAAATCTTCTAACCTCCCTTCATTCATATCAACGTCTACTTTATGCGCCAAGAAGGCTTCATACCCTTTTCTCATCACCTTGTCAGCTAACAGAGCTGCAATAATCCTTGGTGATAGTGCTCTCCTCTCTCCTCTAAAAATCACCTTCTCTCTATTGCCCAAATTAAATTCCACCTCCTTAAGCCTACAATCTAACTTCGCCTAATGCTTCTCCATGGTATCCATTCCAAGTATAACATCTAAGCCTTTTAGGTCTAGAGGAAGGAGGTCCACTACCAGTCTAACACCCTCAATAAGGAGTTCACAACCCCTATACACTTGACTGATTATCACATACCTTCCTAGAGATCTACTTATAAGAAAAGGAATATTCAAAGGCACTGAATTCACAACATGAAATGACATGCTTGTAGAAACAAATGAATGCGTGGAGTCAGAATCAATCACTACATATACTGCAAAATTAAATAACTGAGCCATACTCGTGACAACTTCAGGTGTGACTGCAATTTTTTCCCTAGTCAGGGTAAACACCTTTACCTATGACTGACCCCTTGGCCTCCCTAGAGGAATAACCCTCCTTGCAGCTCCAGAACTGCCCATCTCAATAACTGACCTGGTTCCTACTATTTTCGCTCACCTTGGGGTTGCAACTATGGTCCCTCTTACCTTATTACTTGGGGATAGTCCATGATCATATGTCTTTTCTCTCCACTTCAAAAACATGCTCCAAGTAACTTGAAGCACTCTCCCCTGTGAAACTTCCCGCAATGCTCACATTGGGGGTTCATGTTCTTACTCCTCTCCACGTTGCTATTGCCTCCCACGGTTGAGGCTTGCACTAAAACTGCCCTTCCTTGCTTGTTCTTAGTAGAGGTACTACTCCCAACCTTAGTCTGTGTGTGGAAGCTCTTCATACCCCTCTCAGGCATTAGAGCACTCATCCCCTTCTTGAAAGACTGCTCCCTATTCTTCTTATTCTTATTCACTTCATATTTTATGTTCTCTAGTTTCTCAGCCTAGAGTGCAGCATCTACCAACTACTGGTAGTCACAGAAGTTGTGGATTAGCACCTTCTCCTTGATCCCCAAATGAAGACCCCCCTCAAACTTATGACATTTATCCTCCTCATTCACCACAATGTTGGTTGCATAACGGGAAAGCTGAGGGAACTTCAACTCATACTCACTCACACTTATATCCCTCTGTGTGAGATTCAAAAACTCTCTAGCCTTCACTTGTACATAAACCCTAGAGAGGTACTTCTTCCCGAATATTTCCACAAAATCTCTCCATGATAATACTGGAGGCATAACTTGACTGTGGAGTACTGATTTCCACCAATGAAGTGTGTCCCCCCATAGCACACTCACTACATAATCTAGTTTCTCTTCATCATAGCACTTCATCCGAGGAAGGACTCTCTCAGTCTTCTTCAACCATGCTTCCACCTCTTTCGGATTTGTCATGCCATTGAAATCTACAGCTTTATACTTGTGAGGCTTATCATATTGTCCAGTCCTCTCCACTGGAGTTTGCACTGGCACTTGTGACCCTTAGCCTATGACATTAGTGAAAGCCTGAACAAATATTTGAAAAAACCGCGGATCCATGGTAGGAATAGGAAAAGGAGGCAGTGACACTTCATGTTGCACACTAGGTGCCTTAGCATCAGGAGCAGAGTGTGTCCCTGTGTCTTGCGGGACATAGGATTCATCTATTCTCCCTTGACAAAAGCAAGATCGAATCTGTAACACCCCACTCCCGAGTGACCCGAACCCGATATCGTTGGTGATATCCGAGTCCGTGTCCCACGAGGGTAGCGTACTACATCAGCCAATCGGTAAAACTTGGTATCCCTTTTTTTTTGGAAAAACCGTTCATTCCATGTTAAAAGGAAGCAGTTTCAGTCATTTCACAATTACGCGGAACAAGCGATGAAATGAGTAAATCTTTTACGATGAGATACAATCATTTCATAATATTTTACAGTAACCATAAAGTACAACTACAAATCAGTTACAACAATTGCGAACTACAAATTTAGGAAACACAAAGGCAAACGCAAACTGATCCCAACCTCTATCTCAACTTGCACCAGACATACTCCCGTGTCAAACGGGATACTCTTCTAGTCCTGAAAAATAGATTGCAATTTTGGATGAGTTTGCGAACTCAATGAGAAACCATCATCAATGGTTCTCCCAATTCATGCATCATATAACAATTTGATGTCAGTGATTCTGATCAATCACGGAGTCATACGGTCATTTGGGCATTGATGATAAAGATGCAATTCACATGTGACTCTTTCCGGTTATTACGGTGTTGTGGACCGAAGCGCATAATAGTAAGCGAGAGACGCTTAGCATCCGGGAGGTAGAACTCCTTGAGCTCAAGCTCTTTTTCAAGATCGGCCGATGAGCGCTTGGAGTCTAGGGAGTATGACTCCCTTCGAGCTCAAAGCTCGCAGTATCAGTATCAATGGCGACTCGGTTCACAATTATTCTTTATCAGTTTATGCATCTGTGCATGGATGCACATGCCCATTTGAACGATCACGTAACGATATATAATTCACAATAATCGGTGATCTCTGATTAATTAACATTAATATTTTGCGATCAATCGATCAATTAACGGTCCATTTCGTATAAGTAATCACATTGCGATCCATAATTCCTAGTTCACAGTCCATAATTCCTAAGCACAGTAATCCCCGTAGGGCAGTCAAGTCACAGTAAACACATAGATTGAGGTAACCACCTAGGTTACTCACCTATTATTTTCGAGCTATTGTCGAAGTCTACGCCACGTCGGTTGAGCGACGCCCAATTGGGCCTCTAAAAGAATCGAGAGTAAAACGATCACTAAAATTTCAATCCGAATTCGTTAATGATACACATGTAGGTGTAGAATGCATGTTCATGAATTCTCGGCCCTAATCCCCCTTTTTTCTATTAGAAAAATCCGTTTAAAAATTAGAAAACTAATGACGCTAATGGCGCTCAATTTAGACCATAATAGGTCTCCAATTCAATAATCACTCCAATTAAATAAAACAGTGATTAGCGGTCCATTACCCGGACCCACATCAATTTCCCGTCCAAAATCTCCAATCTCTCATAAAATGAAATTAAATATTCACTGAATCCGATGCCTCAAGAATCAGGTCAATCAGACGTCGGACGGAAAAGTTATTCACGAAAGAAACCAAAATTCATATTAATATATAACCCTTATTTCCTTTCATTTTTTCCTGATTTCCAACCAAACTTCCAACACCCATAACTCTTTGCACACAATTCAGAAAACTATAAACCACATCTCATTGGAAAGATCATGACAAGCTCTACAAGTTTCATTTAGACCATTCAAAGTAATTCCACACCTAAGGGTATCAAAGACCCCGTGAAAGCTACTGCTCACTCAAAGTCACTCAACACAGTACAGTATCTTGTAAATTCAGTAACTTTCATTCTCTTCAGTCACAAATTACAAAATAAATATACTCATCAAGATCACAATGTTATCTAAAACTTTCATGCATAACAAAAATCCCAATTCATTTACTAACTAGGTCAAATAATTCACCGAAGCATCTGTCTACTAAACTGTCCCAATCTGAGCAGTAAATTTCCAACCAGTATATCTCCTAGCAACAATGTCAAACAAATCACTACTTTATATCCCTGAAAAGATAAGATCTCAAACTTCAATTTTCATGAAGAACCCAAATTCCAATTCAACCTCTAACAATTTCAAATCTGCCAAACAATGTACTGATCAGGGTAGCAGTGAGAAACCTAATGTAGGTTCAGTTTTTGCAAATTCATTACTCCCAAATCTGACATCCAAAAATTACATGCAATATATCATTTTCAAGATAATGTCTTCCTCTACAACTTTTCAGAAGATCACCAAAGCCAATTCCAGTCACAAAAAAATTGCTAAAATTGCTTACAATCAGGAAGCTCACAAAATCGACAATTAGGCTAGGTTTCCACAAATGACAGAAAATCAGTCAACATTCTACAATGCATAACTCCCAATATACAGATCGAAAAATTACAAGATCAGTGGAAATGGAAAGATAACAATGTAGGCTTCAACTCTCATGAAGACCATTTTCCTTAATTCCATATCAATTAATTTTGAAAAATCAGCAAAACACTTTGGTCATAGTTTCGGTTACTGTTCACAAACACTAAAACAGAAACTTTCCATGCAAATATTCGCCCTTCTAGAATTACAATTTAACAACACCTATTTCATACAAAATTGTAGCCAACATCCCAAAGTTTAATTGGGCACAAACCCCACCTCATTTACTCACCTACACAATTAGTTATGCTCAAAACAATACAGTAGGTTCAATGTCCATTTTCCAGCTTTCAACTTCAACCTAACTCCTATCACTTCTAATATCAATAACACATCACTAAGCATCCATTTACACCTCTAATTCAACCACAAAATCATTACAACATATACTTATATAACTACACAAAAGTTGGCAGCACCCACATACACAACTTCCATACTTTATTTCCATTCATTAAACATCATAAACATCATTAACAACATTACTTTCACATTCTTTAACTACTCTATCCACTTCCCTCACACAAGCATGCATTAAACCCATTCAAACCTACCACTTTTATGATCAAATAAATGCATCAAGGATCCCCATGAATGCTTCTAACTACCAAAAGAATAAGTACAAACACAACTCTTACCTTAATCAAGTTGCAAGCTCTCAATTCTTCAAGTATCTACTTCAATCTTCCAAGCTTAACTCAACTTCATAACTCTCACCAATACTCACGATTAACACTCCACCACACATACACACCATCCTCTTTTCAAGGCTTCACTTGGTCTTGGATATGTTTAAAGAAGAAGCAAACAAAAGCAAGGAAGATGGGAGAAAGAAGATGATGATCAAAGGAAAAAGGAGAGCACACCAAGGAAGATACAAGTTTCGGATGAGAGGAAGAATAAACCAAAGTTCACTTTTGTGTTGTTTAAAGGGAGAGCCGTACATAACAAGGGAAACTCAATAGGTGATGAATATAAGAAGACAAAATTAATAAATGCAAAGGGACACTTGGTTTTTAAAGAGACAAATACACTTATCAAGTAATCCTAGTTAATTAAGCAATAATCCCAATTAATCTCTAATCATGGCTCTAAAATAATTCCCTAACATCATTTATCCAATAATCTCATGCCATTAGGCAGTCCTTTTTAGTACAGAGAAAATCACTTAGTCAGTCAGTTGGAATTTTTTCGGTCCGGGCAAGAACTCCGAAAAATTTCAGAAAAATTTCCGAAAATCCCTTAAAATAGAAAACAATTTATGACGCACTCAAAATAATTTTCCAAACTCAAAAATCACGTTAATTCCAATAAAATTATCTTAGGCACAAAAACCGGAAATATCATGTATGCATATACAGTAAGTTCATGTGCACAATTGTGACTATGGAGCAATCCTATTATGCATGAGCAGTCCTATGAAATCCCACTCTAGCACATCCCATGCCAATTTACTATTCTACCATTCCAATTGAGGGTAGGATGTTACAATTTCCCCCTCCTAATAAAAATTTCGTCATGAAATTCTCAATCAACGATTCACTATGACGATATCAAATGTCGATACAAATTCCATACATTTTCCACTCAAGATTACAGTAACACACTCGATCGGTTATCCGATTGCCTTATTTGGCCAATTCATTAACACTCATCACAATAGACGAAGTTAACAAAATTTGTCGATTGGTGACCTTACAATCATACTATTTCACTTGCCATTTTGGAGTAGCCATTAACTTTGGTTCGATCTATGACTCAATTCCTTATTTCGAACCCGTTATCAATCCAATACTTTTCTCCGATAACATGCAGACTAATACGTGTTCCAGACATCCTTTCAAGGTGATACATACCATAACCTCCTTTATCTCATCCCTCACATTCCTTTGGTACCAATACAATGACATTTAGTTCCATTTCACTACAACCAGTGATACTTTACCTAATGCAGTCATTCTTTATATCCCACCAACTCTCTGTTCAAATTCAATTCTCCTTAGACAATTCACTGTTTTATAGTGTTCATGCACTCTATCCCGGATATGCATTTTACTCTGTTTCACTTATCCGATCCTGATCCACTTTAGCTAACCCATGTTGTTTTCCTATGTCACTTTCCTTTGTTTCACTCAACACAGTCTCAAATTCATTGTGGTCTTTGACTTCCGTTAGGCACTGTACAGTGTAGCAATGTATCTTTACAGTAAATAAGAACTCTATAACACGATCAAAATCCTGTGAAACCCAAACCACTTAAGCATTTTTCCTGTTGAACATTCAAACCTATAAGCACTTGAATCTATAATCACTTCATTCTATAGCCATAGTTATTCAATTTCACTTTTCGCATATGCTTACTAGAATGTCTAACCCATTGTTCACTTTCTTGTTCTAACACTTTTATCGAATTTACACATACCTCTTCTTTGAATCTTTCACTATTGTTTTTTTTCAATTTCATTCGCATATTCAAACTCATCATAAGACTCACCACTTTAATTTCTGCACTCTTCACCTTTCTTATCACTAGATCTACAACTTCAATTTTCCAGAAACACTTCACAATTACCCATAATCTACTTGACATTCTTTGAAAATCCCAATATCTGTAATTGATCTATTCATTTTAGCATTATCTGTTCACTAGTTGATTCTAGCAGGCATAATTATGCATTCATTTCAAACATTATCGGTATTTATGCTGTCTCTTTCCTCAAATTAACACAGTGTATCCTTATAGGAATCTACGGTCTCAAGACTTTCAATCGCGATCATGACACCAATACCATTTATCAACGTCAATTCAATTTATCTACTACCGTTTGAACATTATGTTTGATTCAACACATTGTCCACTCTCCAAAGGTATGCTTATCGTGATATCAAATTCTTCAATAATTCATATCGTCACTACCATTTGCTTACTTTGCATCATTCCCTCTTAAACTTTTCCATACATCACCAAACATCATTCAATTCATTCAGTCCACAATTAGTGTATTTGCAATCCCTTTATGAAGATAACACTACATCACGTCATTATCAGTTTCCCTTTAGGACTTCTTGTCTCTATTCATTTTCTCTTTTCAATAGAGGTCCTGTCATCCACATCGATATATCTATATATACCAATACCTAATCATCTGTACTTGGACTTCCATCAATTTCCACTTCATTTGAGTATTTCACTTTCTGATTCGAGACTACTTTACGTTTTGCCTCACCTATGGAGCTCTATTAAGCTTCACATTGCACTAGGATCACCTCAAATTAAACTTCCACTCATGTTGTAGGATACTTGACATTTCCGTACACACAGTACAGTTAACCTCAATTTCACTTTTGATTTCGTCCATACTTCTTTCCGTTTGTCCATTAGTCTTGCTACCATCTTTATACTGTTCACGAAAGTCTCATCAGCCAATTAGTGTCCCTAATTATTTTTCAATCATTCTTAAGCACTATCTCAATCAGAACAAGTTTATGCCATCATTTAAAAGATTAGAACATCCCTTACACTAAGGTTCCTTGTGACAGTCACATAAACACTTTCTTTACCACTTATTTAGTAATCTATACCTTAGCATTTTATCCGGAAACCAATTAGTAACCTATACAATTCAGACTTCCGTAAGACTCCTTTCCGTTTATGCTAATCCTCAAATAAAAGACTGATGCCATAATCATTTTTCATTTCTTCTCCTACAGGTACACTCAGTCCTCTTATGTCTTACTTTAACCAAGTATAAACTTTCAATTTATGGCCACTCTAATCATTCATCGATCATCTCCTCTGTGATTTTCATGTATCTTTCAGATACGTTTCATTAATCATGATCAACCTTACTGTCCAATAGATACTCCCAATGGTAAATCGACTTAAATGTGACAACTCTTTTCATATATCGCTATCCTTGTTTTTTTTTTCCTAGTTTCATTCTCATATCATTTATGTGTCAGCTTGACCTCTTTAAGGTCATAACCATTTGGCTTATATAATATCATCTTCTTATTGTTACGTATCTCTTTATTATCCTCAAACAATCTATGACAGGGCATTCACAGTCCCCAAAACACGACAAAATCATCGTTACAACTCCACTGTATCTCTATCTATTTACCCATTCATTTACCGTTTCTGTGTCCATATACATCTTTTCAACCAAATCCAGAATTTCCCGATACACAATTAGTAGAAATCATCAGTCTGTCTTTTTCCCTTACAATTTTTATCATACTGATTTCCAAACTCTTAGCACAATAGTCACATAACCATTTCAGTCTCAAGCTTATGCGGTCCAGATCATAACCATTTCACGAATTCATTTCAGTTTATCTGTACACTTTTATCTCACCCTTTCTACTTTTTCTCACTCTACTAGGCACTAGGCACTTTGCTCTTTCAGTTCTTTCAGTCCAAAGTAGACCGTTACAGTATAACCTTGTTCTTAGTACAATCTCGCTATCATCATTTGCCTATAATATCTCACGATATCTAACACGAATCGATGAATCAATATATGCTGATCGGACCATCTACACTTTACTCGGTCCAATATTTCCCATTTCATGACATATCTGATCAGAATGTAATTACCTAATCATCCCGGACTTTTAATCTCACTTAGGCCTACTATAACCAGTATGCTTCCCATATCTCTAGTGGATCTCTCCCAGTTCTGGACATATTCATTTTTCTATCACCACAATATTACCATTTTAATCCAGGAATTCATTGATATCAATTCTTTCATTAATCCGTCTAGGCCAACACAGTCATTCTAACCACATTACAATATTAATCTCCTTATCCATTTTTCCTTCTTCCTTTCCTAATTGTTTATACACTTTCAGGGGTTCACACTCTCATACGGTCTCACTTTTCTTTTACTTAGTCACTTAACACGTATGCACACGTAGGATTTCTACCTGTACGACTCAAACTAGGGATCAGTTGCTACGGTCTGCAATGACACGACTCAAATGCATGCACCCTATGTTTCAGACTGTGCCCAGATACATTACGTACTACTGGGCTCTGATACCACCTAAATGTAACACCCCACTCCCGAGTGACCCGAACTCGATATCGTTGGTGATATCCGAGTCCGTGTCCCACGAGGGTAGCGTACTACATCAGTCGGTCGGTAAAACTTGGTATCCCTTTTTTTATTTTTTGGAAAAACCGTTCATTCCATGTTAAAAGGAAGCAGTTTCAATCATTTCACAATTACGCGGAACAAGCAGTAAACAGTAGTAAATCTTTTACCGTAGATACAATCATTTCATAATATTTTACAGTAACCATAAAGTACAACTACAAATCAGTTACAACAATTGCGGACTACAAACTTAGGAAACACAAAGGCAGACGCGAACTGATCCCGACCTCTATCTCAACTTGCACCAGACATACTCCCGTGTCAAACCAGGTACTCTTCTATTCCTGAAAAATAAATTGCAATTTTGGATGAGTTTGCGAACTCAATGAGAAACCATCATCGATGGTTCTCCCAATTCATGCATCATATAACAATTTACTGATGTCGAGCAATTACGGTCAATCACGGTAGTCATACTGGTCATTTGGGCATTGATGCGAGATGCAATGCATATGTGACTCTTTCCGATTATTACGGTGTTGTGGCCGGCGCATAACGATAAGCGATGAGACGCTTAGCGTCAGGAGGTAGAACTCCCTTCGAGCTCGAAGCTCTTTTTGATGTCGGTCGATGAGCGCTTGGCGTCTAGGAGTAAGACTCCGCCGAGCTCAAAGCTTCGCGATGTCGATGTCGATGGCGACTTCGGTTCACAATTATTCTTTATCGGTTTATGTATCATGCATGGATGCACATGCCCATTTGAAACGATCACGTAACGATATATAATTCACAATAATCGATGATCTGATTAATTAACAGTTAATATTTCGCAGTCAATCAGTCAATTAACAGTTCATATCGTATAAGTAATCACATTGCACAGTCCATAATTCCTAGTTCACAATCCATAATTCCTAAGCACAGTAATCCCCGTATGGCAGTCAAGTCAAAGTAAACACATAGATTGAGGTAACTACCTAAGTTACTCACCTATTACTTTCGAGCTATTGTCAGGAAGTCTCTGCCACGTCGGTTGAACGACGCTCCAATTGGGCCTCTAAAAGAATCAGAGAGTAAAACAATCACTAAAATTTCAATCCGAATTCGTTAATGATACACATGTAGGTGTAGAATGCATGTTCATGAATTCTCGGCCCTAATCCCCCTTTTTTTTTATTAGAAAAATCCGTTTAAAAATTAAAAAACTAATGACGCTAACGGCGCTCAATTTAGACCTTAATAGGTCTCCAATTAAATAATCACTCCAATTAAATAAAACAGTGATTAGCGGTCCATTACCCGGACCCACATCAATTTCCCGTCCAAAATCTCCAATCTCTCATAAAATGAAATTAAATATTCACTGAATCCGATGCCTCAAGAATCAGGTCAATCAGACGTCGGACGGAAAAGTTATTCACGAAAGAAAACAAAATTCATATTAATATATAACCCTTATTTCCTTTCATTTTTTCCTGATTTCCAACCAAACTTCCAACACCCATAACTCTTTGCACACAATTCAGAAAACTATAAACCACATCTCATTGGAAAGATCATGACAAGCTCTACAAGTTTCATTTAGACCATTCAAAGTAATTCCACACCTAAGAGTGTCAAAGACCCCATCAAAGCTACTGCTCACTCAAAGTCACTCAACACAGTACAGTATCTTGTAAATTCAGTAACTTTCATTCTCTTTAGTCAAAAATTACACAATAAATATTCTCATTAAGATCACAATGTTATCTAAAACTTTCATGAATAACAAAAATCTCAATTCATTTACTAACTAGGTCAAATAATTCACCGAAGCATCTGTCTACTAAACTGTCCCAATCTGAGCAGTAAATTTCCAACCAGTATATCTCCTAGAAAATATTTCAAACAAATCACTAATTTATATCCCTGAAAAGATAAGATCTCAAACTTCAATTTTCATGAAGAACCCAAATTCCAATTCAACTTCTAACAATTTCAAATCTGCCAAACAATGTACTGATCAGGGCAGCAGTGAGAAACCTAATGTAGGTTCAGTTTTTTCAAATTCATTACTCCCAAATATGACATCCAAAAATTACATGCAATATATCATTTTCAAGACAATTTCTTCCTCTACAACTTTTCAGAAGATCACCAAAGCCAATTCCAGTCACAAAAAATTGCTAAAATTGCTTACAATCAGGAAGCTCACAAAATCGACAATTAGGCTAGGTTTCCACAAATGACAGAAAATCAGTCAACATTCTACAATGCATAACTCCCAATATACAGATCGAAAAATTACAAGATCAGTGGAAATGGAAAGCTAACAATGTAGGCTTCAACTCTCATGAAGACCATTTTCCTTAATTCCATATCAATTAATTTTGAAAAATCAGCAAAACACTTTGGTCATAGTTTCAATTACTGTTCACAGACACTAAAACAGAAACTTTCCATGCAAAAATTCGCCCTTCTAGAATTACAATTTAACAACACCTATTTCATACAAAATTGTAGCCAACATCCCAAAGTTTAATTGGGAACAAACCCCACCTCATTTACTCACTTACACAATTAGTTATGCTCAAAACAGTACAGTAGGTTCAATGTCCATTTTCCAGCTTTCAACTTCAACCTAACTCCTATCACTTCTAATATCAATAACACATCACTAAGCATCCATTTACACCTCTAATTCAACCACAAAATCATTACAACATATACTTATATAACTACACAAAAGTTGGCAGCACCCACATACACAACTTCCATACTTTATTTCCATTCATTAAACATCATAAACATCATTAACAACATTACTTTCACATTCTTTAACTACTCTATCCACTTCCCTCACACAAGCATGCATTAAACCCATTCAAACCTACCACTTTTATGATCAAATAAATGCATCAAGGATCCCCATGAATGCTTCTAACTACCAAAAGAATAAGTACAAACACAACTCTTACCTTAATCAAGTTGCAAGCTCTCAATTCTTCAAGTATCTACTTCAATCTTCCAAGCTTAACTCAACTTCATAACTCTCACCAATACTCACGATTAACACTCCACCACACATACACACCATCCTCTTTTCAAGGCTTCACTTGGTCTTGGATTTGTTTAAAGAAGAAGCAAACAAAAGCAAGGAAGATGGGAGAAAGAAGAAGATGATCAAAGGAAAAAGGAGAGCACACCAAGGAAGATACAAGTTTCGGATGAGAGGAAGAATAAACCAAAGTTCACTTTTGTGTTGTTTAAAGGGAGAGCCGTACATAACAAGGGAAACTCAATAGGTGATGAATATAAGAAGACAAAATTAATAAATGCAAAGGGACACTTGGTTTTTAAAGAGACAAATACACTTATCAAGTAATCCTAGTTAATTAAGCACTAATCCCAATTAATCTCTAATCATAGCTCTAAAATAATTCCCTAACATCATTTATCCAATAATCTCATGCCATTAGGCAATCCTTTTTAGTACAGAGAAAATCACTTAGTCAGTCAGTTGGAATTTTTCCGATCCGGGCAAGAACCCCGAAAAATTCCAAAAAAATTCTCGAAAATCCCTTAAAATAGAAAACAATTTATGGCGCACTCAGAATAATTTTCCAAATCCAAAAATCACGCTAATCCCAATAAAATTATTTTAGGCACGAAAACCGGGAATGTCATATATGCATGTACAGTAAGTTCATGTGCACAATTGTGACTATGGAGCAATCCTATTATGCATGAGTAGTCCTATGAAGTCCCACTCTAGCACATCCTATGCCAATTTACTATTTTACCCTTCCAATTGAGGGTAGGATATTACAGAATCATAGCTCCTTGAGTTCTCTTTCAAGGCGATAAAATCACTCCTTCAATTTAAAACCATTGAAAATATTTATTTCATGCAAAACAATTTTCAAATTGTACAAAACAACTCAAATCATATAAAATAATTTCAAATCATGTAAAACAATTCAAAACAATGCATTTTCATTTCATGTTTTAAACTACCCATTATATACATAGGATACTCTTAGACCTAGTCGTTTTGATACCATAAGATGTTGGACCTTATTACCGGAGTCCAATTATCCATAAGTCATGAAGCGTAAAGCTAGGGTGTGGTGGAAGACTTAAAATTTGGGAGCTAAAACCCATTGGAAGCAAGGCAGGTTCGTCGTGTCAAACTGATGTTTTGCCACGACGAGTTAATTGGAACAACTTCAATAATCCCCTTTCGAGTCAGTTACACAATGTCGAGCAATTGAATTTTGTTGTGGCAAACCTGAAAATTTATCTTCGCCATGGCTAAGTCATATCGCTTCAGGTCAAATACACAACGATGAATGCTTGGCTTCGCCACATTGAAACCTATGAGATAGACCCAACAACCCCAACTTACTATCATACTAAAGGCAAACATAAATTATTTCAACAACCCTCATCAAATTCCATCCAAAGACAAAATTGAACTTGAACATAAACACACACAAAAATTCTGAATTCTTAACTTCATTTGTATATCAAATGCAATTCAAAATGTTTGAAAGCTAAAACCAAACATCAACCATATTTTATTAATATCCAAAAGAAGATTTTTACAAAGCTTTATTGGGCATTTCAAGCTACATTACATTATAATCCAAATGCAACTAAAGCCTTATTTTAGAAAAACTAACTTCAAATACAAAATAAGTATAATCGAAGTGATGCCTTGACTCTTTGACTACTCGATCACTTGCTCCTCACCTTAAGATAAGACAAAATGGGAGGGTGACTTTAGAGCTCATGGGTAACAATTTTATAACCGGTAACAAGCAAAACAATTGAAATATTCATTTCCATTGTAAAAAAAATCACATTGAATCATAAAGCACATATTTCTCAAATTCTCAACAAGATTTACAATAATGCAAACCATGTACGCATCAATCTTATCAACATATCATGAACACATAAGCACATCAAAATAGTTTGGGTGGATCCAAAAATATAATGTACTACACATTTTCACATAATGGTCCTATGTAACCATGAACAGAACGTACTAATACAATCCCACTTAATGGTCTTACAAAGCCATGAACTTATGGGAGTTCATGAAGGAGCTCCATGTCACTAGTGGGTAGGTAGGAGAAGCCTTTTGTCAAAGTGCACTCGACACAAAACATGTATTTCATAAATTGTAAACTTGTTGTCCAAAATGACACATTTTTTTCCAAAACTTGTTTTCATAAACATAAGATCCTTTCAAAAATCATTTCCATGTTTGTGTTACAATTCATCAACCAAATTCACATACCAAACATATGACAATTTCTCAAAGCATTCAATAGCAATAAATGCAGTTTTTATAAAGTAATTGAAAATATTTTTATTCTCTTGATTTAAAAGAAAACTTTAATGGCTTATTTCTTAATTATAAAAATGTAACCCACCTTGAATTTCTTACTTATAACTTTCTCAAATGTTCCTCTCCTCTTGCTTCTCTTGCCTCTCTTGATTTCCTTAAACAATAAAAAGTTATACCTAAAATATTTTTAGACCGTTATTATGTTGAAATCATATTCGATGCTCAACGTCGATCCAGAAATTAGAATTCTTAGAGATCGAATTAGAACTCGATTTCACATATCATTTGTAGTCCTATGTCCCTAATTTACTTCAAATCAAAAATCATTCCATTTAAATAACTACAAAATAATTTGACTAAAATACTGAAAAATGTTTGGGTGTGTAGGACAAACTTCATCGCGGCGAACTAAGAAGACTTCCAAAAAGTTGTTCGCGGCAAACTTTCACAAAAATGCACTCTTCTCCCAAATGTTTATAGATTCTTACTTTATTCAACCCCATTTTACATCTAGCTATCACACAAACATGCTTCATTCATCAAATCAAGAAAAAATGATGCTTATACTTACTTGATTCGACTTTAAATTCTTCAAACTCTTTAAGATCTCCAAAAATCCTAGTTTTTCTCTTCTTTTTCTTTGCTTCCATGACACTCTCCTTCTTTCTCTCCCTCATTCACAATTCTTATTCTTCTAATTTATACTCTTAATGAATGTGAAAGGTTCATTTTTCTCTTCATTTAAGTGTTATACCTTTTTAACCTTAAGTGATCTGCCATTTTTGCCCTTGATTCATTCTTATTATCTTAACACTTGAATTCCATTAATCCATGCACTAAATTCTACTAAATATGACCTAATAACTAACTCTAAAAATTAGTCCGTCAAAACCTCATAATTCATTCAAATCATGCTTAATTAAAGAAAAATTCAAGGTTTAACATTTCTCCCCCTTTTAAAAGAATTTCATCCTCGAAATTATTACCTGAGTCATTGAAGAGGTGTGGATACTTCTCCTTTATAGCCTTCAAGGGCTCCCAGGTGGCCTTTTCTATACAATAGTTTCTCCATAGAATCTTGACAAGCTAAATTGCCTTATCCCTGAGGACCTTCTCCTTAGTGCTCAGGATCTCCACTAGAGTATTTTCATAAGTCAAAACATCTCTCAACTAAACCTCGATATTCTTAATGAAAAGATGTGTGATACCTCCTCAACATGGAAGCATGAAAAGATGTGTGATAACACTCTCCTCTCTCCTATAAAAACCACCCTATTGCCTATATTAAATCCCACCTCCTTGAGCCTACAATCTAACTTCGCCTGATATTTCTCCATGGTATCCATTCCAAGTATAACATCTAAGCTTTTTAGGTCTAGAGGAAGGAGGTCCACTACCAGTCTAGCACCATCAATAAGGAGTTCACAACCCCTATACACTTGACTGATTATCATATTCCTCCCCAGAGGTGTACTGACAAGTAGAGGACTATTCAAAGGCACTGAATTCACACCATGAAATGATATGCTTGCAGAAACAAATGAATGCATGGAGTCAGAATCAATCACTACATATACTGCAGAATTAAATAATTGAGTCATACTCGTGACAACTTTAGGTTTGGCTGTAGTTTCTTCCTTGGTCATGCCAAACAGCTTTGCCTGTGCCTGACCCCTTGGCCTTCCTGAAGGAATAGCCCTCATTGCTGCTCCAGAGAACCCACCTCAACAATTGGCCTAGTTCCCATTGTTTATGCTCGCCTTGGAGCTTGCAACTATAGCCCTTCTTGTCTTTTTACTTGGGGACAGTCCCTGATCATATGTCCCTTCTCTCCACATCGAAAACATGCTCCAAGTAACTTGAAGCACTCTCCCCTGTGAAGCTTCCTGCAATGCTCACATTGCCTCTTTTGGATTTGTCATACCATTGAAATCTACAACTCTATACTTGCGAATCTTATCATACTTTCCAATCCTCTCCACTAGAGCCCATTTAGGTTAAAATGGAATGAGAATTTATGAAACAAAATGAAAGAGGGCTTGAAGAGTGAGGGAGGCCCATGAATTTTAGGGTTTTAGTTGTAAAGGCATGAGTTTTATTTAAATAAAAGAAACAAAATAAAAGGAGAGCATGAAGAGGTGTAGTCGTATGGCATGTTTGGTGGCCAAAAAAAACAAATTAAAAAAGAGTAAGTGATGTGTGTGTCGTTGGTGTTGGTGAATAAGAAAATAAGAGAGAATGAGGTGGCGTTTTTCACTTGGCTTAAGTTAGGAATAGAAGGTTCATGAACATGCTAGAGAAAAGGAAGAGAGACCATCACCGAAACTTCAAGAGAGGGGAAGAGAGTTGACGATTTTTTTTCAACAAAAGAGAGGGAGAGTTTCGAAAACTAGAGAAAACAAAGGGAGACTTTCGGCCATGCTAGGAGAAGAAGGAGAAAAAGAAGAACAAGAAGAAGAAGAAGGAGAGAAGATTTCGTGGGTCACTTTTCAAGGTAGGGATTTTGAAATTTTCGTGGTCTCTTGTTATAGTTCTTGCCTTTCTTGCTTAAGCATGGAGATTGGAAGATGATTGATGAAAAAAAAAGAAGGATTAATGGAGGTTGAAAAATCAGATTTCATTGGGTTAGGGTTTTCGAAATTCCTTAGTGTTTTTGTTAGGATTTGTGTCTTTAATGATTGTTTTGATGTTAAGGGATAGGTTAAAGTATAGGTAAGGTGATGTTGCATGAATTTCAAGTTTTTCCCATTCTTGGAAATTTCCAGCACTTGAGTTTTTATTAAATTGTGAATCTAAGATGGGATTTTGCTTAGTTTAGAGAGGGGTTATGATGTTAATTGTTTAAAAAAGGTATAGGTCAAGTGAGATGGGTGTTAAACCCAAATTTTGCATTCTTTAACATTTTCCAGCATATGTACCTTATGTTGATTTTGATCTTATTGTTAGAATTT
The DNA here is from genome assembly GCA_029891385.1 of Erythroxylum novogranatense. Classification (NCBI taxonomy): domain Eukaryota; kingdom Viridiplantae; phylum Streptophyta; class Magnoliopsida; order Malpighiales; family Erythroxylaceae; genus Erythroxylum; species Erythroxylum novogranatense. The sequence continues at coordinate 57,982,635 of CM057225.1, read as the reverse complement.
TGCTAAAAATGATGGTTTGAAGAGTAAATATGAAGGAAATGGTAGGTTAGGTTAGTTCAAATGAAAGTTAGTACATCCTTTTAAAAATTCCAGCATAGTTGGTTTTTGTTAATTATGATTCTAGTGTTAGAGGTTTGCTTAAAGATGGGATTTGCTTTGCTTGGTTCAAAAGTGTGGTTGGAGAATGATGTATGATGGAAGAAAAGAAAGATCAAAGGGAAAAAAAATCAGATTGTGATAGGTAACTTTTAGGCATGAGTTTTGAGAAAGTTGTTGGTTATTGAGATAGGTTTTGATGACAATGACTTAGATAAAGTATAGCTAAGATGATAGCAAAGAAATTTCATGTTTTCCTTGATGGTTTAAAATTCCAGCATTGGTAATGTTAGCTAATTCATGATTTTATTGTGAGATTTGTAAAGTTTAAGAATTTATTTAGTTAAGGCTTTAAAGAAGACATTATTTAGGAAGGAAAAGGAAAGAAGAAGAATACATGAAGTTTGAAAATTTCAGCATAGAGAATTTGTGAGAGTTTGCATTTTTGTTCAAACATGGTGGTTTGTAGTGTGAATATGAAGGTATAGGGAAGATTAGAATAGGTTAAATGCAAGTTTTCCCAAACCTTAGAATTTTCCAGCATGTGTATCTTATGGTAATTAGGATTTTATGCTTTGTTTAAGGTTAAATAAGGTTATTGAAGGCAGTAAAGGAAAAGAGAAATGAGAAAGGTAATGGAGGTGTAAGAAAATCAGCATTTGTGGGGTTCTTTAAAGCAGGAGATTGTTGAAAAGTTTGATGCATTTGAGAAGGGTTTTGATAGTTATAATTTAAAAATGGCATAGGCAAAGTGAGATAAGTTTTTCGTCATGTTTTTCATTCTTTAAAAAATTTCCAGCATTGATTTCTTTTGTTAAACTAGGATTATTGTATTTGATTAAGGTTAATTAAGGCATTTGGAGATGAAAGAAGGACAATGTGATCAATTCCGAAGCTTAAGGATTTGAGGTGGGTGACTATTTAATGTTTGAGTTGTAAGATTACTGAATTGTTATGAAATCAATATTACTAAATGTTTCCCGATAACTTGCCAAGTGTGGAAATGCATTATTATTTGCGAAGGTTTGAATTTGTATTCGGTGCCTTATATGATTAGTTGCGATGAAATGCATTATCATTTGTAAATGTGATTTTGGAACATTGGAACATTGATTAAAGGTGAAAAAGAATTGAGTATGTGATTACATTTTACTTGTCCGATGACAAATATATGGAGAATTGTAATATGCATGTATGTGATACGTGTTATATGGGTTTGGGTTGGGTCCCTTAATTTGAGTCAGTGCACTGGTCTCGTGTTAAAAGCCTTCTCCGGCTGCCCTTGAGTGGCTTAGGAGCTCAATTCGGACTCCCTCCGTTCATGACCTACTCAAACCATTTAAATGTGTTAGGTGATTTGTGTTGGATCTTGCGGTATAACCCAAAACACACGCCATGATATAACTGCAAACACCTACGGGTGGGGTGTGGGTCCAACATCAAACCACTGGATATGTGACTATGTGCTTTTGTGTTATAAATGTTAACTTTGTAAATGTTTTGTTATTGGAAACTGTTTTCGATAAAGATAGTTTTGACAATAATTATTTAAGACAATTTTGTATACTTATGCTTGAATATTAAATTGTTACCCACGGAGCCGTCGTGCTCACCCCCTTCCTCCTCCACAAGTTTTGAGCGAGAAATCGAGTCCGGCATCGGGATTGAGGCAACTCCGATGCAATGTGTTATGAGAGAAGTCATATGTTAGAAGTCATTAGATAACATTTTGAGACTGATGATGTATACTGCATTTTGTCTTTTGAGAATTGGATGTACTTAGGCTAAAATGCCCTTCAAGCTTTGTATTGATTTATGTCCATGTAATTAGTAAGGTTTTGAAGTTTCAAATGTATAGTGTAGTGTAAAAGTTTCCTAAGAATGTATAATTGAGAAATTGGAAATGAATAGAATTCTAAGATTGTGGTTGCTGCCATTTGAGTTGCTAGTGGAATGATTGGAGTTGGTTATTGTGAGAAATTGGAAGATTGAAGTGGTTTTGTGCAGGTTTGGAGCTTGGATGGTTTAGATTTAGGATTTGGCTAGAGCATTTTTAGGGGAGATGCTGTCCAAATTTTCCTAAATTTGGGCAGCAACTTCGCTTAAGGTTTAGACCCTCTTAGTGAGGGAATTCACTTTGGAAGTCTTCTAGAAAATTGTAGAGCATGTTAAGATCTTGAAAACGGTATAAAATGGATTATTTTCGGACTTAAAATGAAGAAGTTATAGGGTTTGAAAATTTTCAGATTTCTATATTCGGATTACTGTTCATTCTGCATTTTTGCAGAATCTTTAGAGGCATTTTTCACCCTCGTAGAGGCTGATTTGGTTTTTGCTTTCTTCATGAAAAATGTAGATTATCTTTCTATCTTTAAAATGAAGTATGATTTGCAGTTATTGGATTTAGGAATAAAAAGTTATGGGGTTGGGAGTGTTGACAGTTACTGTTCATGCTGCAAAAACACTGTTCCATTGGTTTTTCATTTTAGCTGAAACTTCAAGTGTGTTTTTACCTCTCCTAATGACTGATCTGGCTTTTACTACCTTCATAAGAGTTGTAGATTACCTTTTTACCTTTCCAACGAGGTATAGTATGCGATGTTCGGAGTTAGGAGTAAGGAGTTATGAGAATCAGAAATTGGCATTTCACTATTCATTTGGTCAATATAAGAAAAAAAAAATTATATCGGGATTTTTTGGATTAGAGATTGGATATTCGGTAACGGGTTATAAGAGTTCATAAGGAATCATGTGTACGTATTGAGGAAATATGGATAAGTAGTTGGGTTCCGAATGCGGGATCCAACATTTATGGTATCAGAGCCTAGTATTATGATCTTACATGGGCTATAGGTTTGTTAAGATTAAATTTGGAAGTCTGTGCTAAGTGATTGATTTAGACGACGAGAATGATGATTTATGGGCAATCTTTCAGATATGTGTCTATTGTGAAAGCGAGAAAAGAGTGGTGTTCGATAGAGTTTATGGTAAGGAAAGTTATAGATTTTTAGCAATAAGAAAAGCGTAGTCTGCTAGCAATAAGAATTGTGAAACAGTCTGCTATGTTAGACATAGATTCAGTTTGGGATTATGGTAGTGAATAGGGAAACAGAAATTTTGTGGTGCATACGTACTTGAATTAATATGGATGTGAAAAGGGTTTCATGGATCGATTAAGGAAGAATAGTGTTTGTACGAAATTTTTGAAGTAAGTTAAGCAAAGTCGGATGGTATTATATTAAGAATGAGAAATAAAAGAACAAATCAGGAATGTATATGAACAGAATTGAAAGTGAATTTTGGAGCCTTATCCCTAGTGGGGACTTGAGCATAAGAGATGAAGTATGTATATGAGATCTAACTTAGATTTTGATGAATGCATCATCAGCAGTCATAATGTGTTATTTGTGAGAATCAGTTGAAGAATTAGGTAAGCAAGTGAATTATAATAACTGATTGATTGAATTCAGTGAGTCTATTAACTGAGATCAATTGGGAGAATTATTCGAGTGAAGAAGTTAATTGAGAGAATAAATGACTTGATGATTATTCAGTAGGAATTTCGAGGACGAAATTCTTTTAAAAGGGGGATAAATGTTGGACCCCGAGTCGTAATAAGCATGTGTAAATTATTTTGAGGCATGTTTAAATTATTTTGAGGTTTTGGTTTGATAATTTTAATTTGGTTGGAATAAATTGAGGAATTTATTGCTTAAGTTATGAGTAAATGAAGTGGCAATTAAAAGAAAAAGAATAGAAATAAATGAGAAAGATGGACTTTTAGGCTTAAGTAGTAAGTGAGTTAAGTGAGTTAAGTAATGAAAAGAGAAGACTTATGAAATGAAGGGGAAGGTAGGAAGTTGGGCTTTGAGTCCTTTGGCATATCTTAAATGAGAGCTAAATGAGGTAAGTGGGCTAGGGTTATGGAGGCCCACGAAATTTGTTGGCTTAGGTTATTAGTTAGTTAAGGTAGAAAGCATGTAGGAGAAAAGAAGTCTTGGGCTTAAGTATTAAGTTAGGTTAAGAAATAAAGGAAGCTTGTAAAAGAAGTCTTTGGGCTAGAGCCCATTTAGGTTAAAATGGAATGAGAATTTATGAAACAAAATGAAAGAGGGCTTGAAGAGTGAGGGAGGCCCACGAATTTTAGGGTTTTAGTTGTAAAGGCATGAGGTTTATTTAAATAAAAGAAACAAAATAAAAGGAGAGCATGAAGAGGTGTAGTCGTATGGCATGTTTGGTGGCCAAAAAAAAAACAAATTAAAGAAGAGTAAGTGATGTGTGTGTCGTTGGTGTTGGTAAATAAGAAAATAAGAGCGAATGAGGTGGCGTTTTTCACTTGGTTTAAGTTAGGAATAGAAGGTTCATGAACATGCTAGAGAAAAGGAAGAGAGACCATCACCGAAACTTCAAGAGAGGGGAAGAGAGTTCACGATTTTTTTTCAACAAAAGAGAGGGAGAGTTTCGAAAACTAGAGAAAACAAAGGGAGACTTTCGGTCATGCTAGGAGAAGAAGGAGAAAAAGAAGAAGAAGAAGAAGAAGAAGAAGGAGAGAAGATTTCGTGGGTCACTTTTCAAGGTAGGGATTTCGAAATTTTCATGGTCTCTTGTTATAGTTCTTGCCTTTCTTGCTTAAGCATGGAGATTGGAAGATGATTGATGAAAAAAAAAAAGAAGGATTAATGGAGGTTGAAAAATCAGATTTCATTGGGTTAGGGTTTTCGAAATTCCTTAGTGTTTTTGTTAGGATTTGTGTCTTTAATGATTGTTTTGATGTTAAGGGATAGGTTAAAGTATAGGTAAGGTGATGTTGCATGAATTTCAAGTTTTTCCCATTCTTGAAAATTTCCAGCACTTGAGTTTTTATTAAATTGTGAATCTAAGATGGGATTTTGCTTAGTTTAGAGAGGGGTTATGATGTTAATTGTTTAAAAAAGGTATAGGTCAAGTGAGATGGGTGTTAAACCCAAATTTTGCATTCTTTAACATTTTTCAGCATATGTACCTTATGTTGATTTTGATCTTATTGTTAGAATTTTGCTAAAAATGATGGTTTGAAGAGTAAATATGAAGGAAATGGTAGGTTAGGTTAGTTCAAATGGAAGTTAGTACATCCTTTTAAAAATTCCAGCATAGTTGGTTTTTGTTAATTATGATTCTATTGTTAGAGGTTTGCTTAAAGATGGGATTTGCTTTGCTTGGTTCAAAAGTGTGGTTGGAGAATGATGTATGATGGAAGAAAAGAAAGATCAAGGGGAAAAAAAATCAGATTGTGATAGGTAACTTTTAGGCATGAGTTTTGAGAAAGTTGTTGGTTATTGAGATAGGTTTTGATGACAATGACTTAGATAAAGTATAGTTAAGATGATAGCAAAGAAATTTCATGTTTTCCTTGATGGTTTAAAATTCCAGCATTGGTAATGTTAGCTAATTCATGATTTTATTGTGAGATTTGTAAAGTTTAAGAATTTATTTAGTTAAGGCTTTAAAGAAGACATTATTTAGGAAGGAAAAGGAAAGAAGAAGAATACATGAAGTTTGAAAATTTCAGCATAGAGAATATGTGAGAGTTTGCATTTTTGTTCAAACATGGTGGTTTGTAGTGTGAATATGAAGGTATAGGGAAGATTAGAATAGGTTAAATGCAAGTTTTCCCAAACCTTAGAATTTTCCAGCATGTGTATCTTATGGTAATTAGGATTTTATGCTTTGTTTAAGGTTAAATAAGGTTATTGAAGGCGATAAAGGAAAAGAGAAATGAGAAAGGTAATGGAGGTGTAAGAAAATCAGCATTTGTGGGGTTCTTTAAAGAGGAGATTGTTGAAAAGTTTGATGCATTTGAGAAGGGTTTTGATAGTTATAATTTAAAAATGGCATAGGCAAAGTGAGATAAGTTTTTCGTCATGTTTTTCATTCTTTAAAAAAATTTTCAGCATTGATTTCTTTTGTTAAACTAGGATTATTGTATTTGATTAAGGTTAATTAAGGCATTTGGAGATGAAAGAAGGACAATGTGATCAATTCCGAAGCTTAAGGATTTGAGGTGGGTGATTATTTAATGTTTGAGTTGTAAGATTACTGAATTGTTATGAAATCAATATTACTAAATGTTTCCCGATAACTTGCCAAGTACGGAAATGCATTATTATTTGCGAAGGTTTGAATTTGTATTCGGTACCTTATATGATTAGTTGCGATGAAATGCATTATCATTTGTAAATGTGATTTTGGAACATTGGAACATTGATTAAAGGTGAAAAAGACTTGAGTATGTGATTACATTTTACTTGTCCGATGACAAATATATGGAGAATTGTAATATGCATGTATGTGATACGTGTTATATAGGTTTGGGTTAGGTCCCTTAATTTGAGTCAGTGCACTGGTCTCGTGTTAAAAGCCTTCTCCCAGCTGCCCGCAAGTGGCTTAGGAGCTCCGAATTTCGGACTCCCGTCCGTTCACGACCTACTCAAACCATTTAAATGTGTTAGGTGATTTGTGTTGGATGCCGCGGTATAGTCCGCAAACACACGCCGCAGTATAACCTGCAAACACCTACGGGTGGGGTGTGGGGTCCAACATCAAACCACTGGATATATGACTATGTGCTTTTGTGTTATAAATGTTAACTTTGTAAATGTTTTGTTATTGGAAATTGTTTTCGATAAAGATAGTTTTGACAATAATTATTTAAGACAATTTTTGCATACTTATGCTTGAATATTAAATTGTTACCCACAGAGCCGTCGTGCTCACCCCCCCTTCCTCCTTCCACAGGTTTTGAACGAGAAACTAAGTCCGGCATCGGGATTGAGGCAACTCCGATGCAATGTGTTATGAGAGAAGTCATATGTTAGAAGTCATTAGATAACATTTTGAGACTGATGATGTATACTGCATTTTGTCTTTTGAGAATTGGATGTACTTAGGCTAAAATGCCCTTCAAGCTTTGTATTGATTTATGTCCATGTAATTAGTAAGGTTTTGAAGTTTCAAATGTATAGTGTAGTGTAAAAGTTTCCTAAGAATGTATAATTGAGAAATTGGAAATGAATAGAATTCTAAGATTGTGGTTGCTGCCATTTGAGTTGCTAGTGGGATGATTGGAGTTGGTTATTGTGAGAAATTGGAAGATTGAAGTGGTTTTGTGCAGGTTTGGAGCTTGGATGGTTTAGATTTAGGATTTGGCTAAAGCATTTTTAGGGGAGATGCTGTCCAAATTTTCCTAAATTTGGGCAGCAACTTCGCTTAAGGTTTAGACCCTCTTAGTGAGGGAATTCACTTTGGAAGTCTTTTAGAAAACTGTAGAGCATGTTAAGATCTTGAAAACGGTATAAAATGGATTATTTTCGGACTTAAAATGAAGAAGTTATAGGGTTTGAAAATTTTCAGATTTCTATATTCGGATTACTGTTCATTCTGCATTTTTGCAGAATCTTTAGAAGCATTTTTCACCCTCGTAGAGGCTGATCTGGTTTTTGCTTTCTTCATGAAAAATGTAGATTATCTTTCTATCTTTAAAATGAGGTATGATTTGCAGTTATTGGATTTAGGAATAAAAAGTTATGGGGTTGGGAGTGTTGGCAGTTACTGTTCATGCTGCAAAAACACTGTTCCATTGGTTTTTCATTTTAGCTGAAACTTCAAGTGTGTTTTTACCTCTCCTAATGACTGATCTGGCTTTTACTACCTTCATAAGAGTTGTAGATTACCTTTTTACCTTTCCAACGAAGTATAGTATGCGATGTTCGGAGTTAGGAGTAAGGAGTTATGAGAATCAGAAATTGGCATTTCACTATTCATTTGGTCAATATAAGAAAAAAAAATTATATCGGGATTTTTCGGATTAGAGATTGGATATTCGGTAACGGGTTATAAGAGTTCATAAGGAATCATGTGTACGTATTGAGGAAATATGGATAAGTAGTTGGGTTCCGAATGCGGGATCCAACAAATAACACCTTCCATAAGTTATTACCTTAGTTGAAAATCCAAAACATATTCAACCTTTAACCAATTAATCTAATCTCAAACTAGGTTCATTACAAAACCTAATCAACTTCAATTATACCAATGTAAGGTATACTATCTTACTATGGTTATATAATTACATAAAACAAAGATTAACATGTTAAGGCCTTGCTCACGATCGTGAGGTACATTCCCATGATTGTGACATAAACTAATGCATCTTCCCACGATACGGGATGAATGCTATGATCGTGACCTGACTATTTTCCAGCGAATTCCAGATTCAATCATTTCTTTCCAAATTTCAAAATACCAACATGACAATCCCTAATTCATGCTTTAAGAATACCTCAATTACATGTCAACTCCTCATTCATTTCGTCCAATATCTACTCAAAGTCATTCATTTGGCAACTCACAAGCCATTGTCTTTCATGCAATAAAATTCATAGCAAAATCCATCAAACAAAATAAAGGAAAAACTCCAAGAGGTGTGAGTGAGAGAGTTTCGATGGAGAGAGTGCAAAATGGTGAAGAATGAGAAAAATGGAAATTACTTCAGCAGAAACTTGTCTCATCTATTGCTAGGTGTCATCAAATTGTAACAACATATGTCACTACGCATGTTCTTCATTTGTCCCATATAAGAGCTGCCAAATGTCACCAATATATTAAGGCATTTGTCTCTCACTTATTGCTGCCACTTGTCAATTTATTAACTATGCCATTTGTCAATGCCTTAGCTATGCCAAATGTCATTAAATGTATAGGCCTAGTCATCCAATTTTCATGTACCAACTTATCTTGCCACTTGACATTTTCCTAGTCCAAATGTATACTTTAATGCCTCAATTCTCTAATGGTAACAATTAATTCCAAGTCACGGATTTGAGCACGGGATTGGATATGGATATGAGTATAATAGTAGAAGGGAATGAGAATGGGTATGAAAAATAAAAAATGATGTTTGATTTGTAACTTGGGTTTCTGTATTAATACCAATAATGTGGTTTGGTTTGTTGCATTAATGGGAATGAAAGATAATATAATACCATTTTTTCATATCATATTTATTATTATTATTACAAAATTTATAATAATAATAATAATAATAATAATAATAAGATAATTAATTTCATATAATAAAATTAATAATAATAAAAATAATAAAATAATAAGATAATTAATTTCATATAATAATATTAATAAATAAATAAATAAATAAATAATAATAATAAGATAATTAATTTCATATAATAATAATAATAATAAAATAATAATAAGGATAAGAATAAGTTTAAAATTTATAATAAATAATAATAATAATAAGAACAATAATTAATAATAATAATAATAATATTATTATTATTATTATTATTAAGAAGTTTAAAATTTATAATAATAATAATAATAATAATAATAATAATAATAATAATAATAATAATAATAACAACAACAACAACAACAACAACAATAATTAATAATAATAATAAGTTTAAAACTTATAAATAATAAAAATAATAAAATAAAAATAATAATAATAATAATAATAATAATAAGATAATTAATTTAGTATAATAAAATTAATAATAATAATAATAATAATAAGATAATTAATTTCATATAATAACATTAATAATAAAATAAATAATAATAATAATAATAAGATAATTAATTTCAGTATAATAAGAATAATGATAATAATAGTAATAATAATAATAATAAGAATAATAAGAATAATAAGGGTAATAATAATAATAATAAGTTTAAAATTTATAATAAATAATAATAATAATAAGAAAAATAATTAATAATTAATAATTATTAATAATATTATTATTATTATTAAGAAGTTTAAAATTTAAAATTTAAAATTTAAAATTTAAAATAATAATAATAATAATAATAATAATAATAATAATAATAATAATAATAATAATAATAATAACAACAACAACAACAACAACAACAACAACAACAACAACAATAATTAATAATAATAAGTTTAAAACTTAATAATAATAATAATAATAGCAATAATAATAATAATAATAATAATAATAATAATAATGATGATGATGATGATGATGATGAAGATGATGATGATGATGAGTGATGAGTAATATAATTAAAAATAAAAATTACTTATGTGGGGGAGGGGTATAAATAGTAACCACTAGATTGGAATGAAAACTTGATACCCACCTCATTTGGAGGGTTTAGTAGATTCTCAAACTTAATGGAATAAATCCATTCCCTTGGAATTGAAAACCTCAAAGCAAACACTATTTTTTACTATTATTTCATTCCTTCATTCCCAAACCCTCAAACCAAACGCCCCCTAAGTATGATCCGTTAAACCAAAAAATTCAAGACATATACAATTCACTTTTAATTCATATCACAATTTTAACAACTATCATATTTATTTTCATGGACACGTATCATTTCAAGTAGAGTGTAATTTGGGGCCTTGTAGGTTTGGGGGTATTTTTTGAACCAATCAAATTGGGAAAACCCTAGTTACACCCCAAGACGCTAATGCACTATTTAAGAATGTGAAAGACACCAAAAAATTGCAGTAGTCAACACCAAAATTGGATCAGCATGGAAGATCAAGAAGAACATCCAGGAATTCCAACTCTCTTGATCAAGTCTCGAATAGAGTTTTTCTTCTTTTCCTTTAGTTATTTCATTAATATTGATGTGCAATTTGGATTCCAAGATGTTTAACATGTTCATGAAGTTCTAATTTCATATTACGATTTATTCTGGATTTATTTTGCGGCATTAGTTATTATTGATATCAATACATATTTAGGTGTTTTTTATAATGATGCATGCTTATATTTGACAATAAATCTAGAGAGTGGGTCAAAAGTAATTAGATTAGATTTTCCAAAAAGATTTGGCCGTTTAATAGTCCCACAATTATCAAATTAACAATCATTCGAAGAAAGATCTTGTTTGAAAACTTAATTATCTGTTAGATAACTTTAGATCTAATTGATATTGTTAGGGGAAGTTTTTTTATTTGAGAGGTTGCAAATTATTAAGGGAAGTTTAGTCTCCTGAGAGAGACTAATTAATACCTTAGGAAGTCTAGGATCAAACACTTAGTTGGATTAAAAATAGTTAAGGAAACAAAATGGGGAAAGAATAAGTCCTAAGTATACTCTCTTGATCAAAGCCCTAAATTAATTTCACAATCACTTTTTCATTATGATTTGTTTCAATATTTATTATTTATCTTCATTCAAATCACATTTTGAATATCTTAAAGTTCAAACTTGTTCTTGTGTAATCCTCGTAGGAACGATAACCTTATATACTACATGATAGGATTCGTATACTTGTAGTGTATTGAGGGTTTTATTATATATAAAACTTGCTCAACATTGACCAATATTTTTAAATTAATTTTATAAAGAACATTGGTGCATGAGATTAACCTAAATTCTTAAAAAGGGTAAGAGTGAGGGGTATTTAGGATAAGGTAAAGATAGGGCTTGTTCATTTTTTTTAAAGTTTCTTTTCCTCAATGAAGAACTCTTGAATAGCTTTTATAAGCTAATTATCAACTAGATTTCATGATTTATGGAGAAACGGTACACTGAATCTATTTGGACCAGTGCCTTATCAAAATTGATGCTAAACAGAGCCTCTTTATTTTCAGTTATAGTGAAAGGCTTATTGAGCATGTTAATTTATTCTTGGAATATAGAGGGACTATGAATGATTAGATGCATATGCATCAAAGAAATATTTTCCGAGTCACCAATTTCGTTCTTGTCTATTGCTTTAAGTAAGAAGTTATCATTGTACCTCAAGTATATTAAACCAGTGGCATTCAAATAGTTTCCGAATTCCTTGTTGAGGTGTTTGAGAGTTAGATTGTACTGCACAACCTGTTAAGCATAGATAATACTATTTAAATCACTTTTACAATACCCAGAGATAATGGATAGAAGAGTGAATCCTCTTTAAATCATCCCATAAAAGGGTTCACTGAAATACTAAATTAGCCATACAAAGAGACATTCAAAACTGAATAACTGATCACAGTTCATAGTGGATTGTCTAAAGATACATTAAGGTCAAAATTCACCCCTACTTTTTTTTCTAATTGTAATGAACTTGACTATTATTAATGATTCTGTTTTTTTTTTTTTTTTGTTCTTAGATAATAATAAATAGAAACAACACTTGTAAAGAGTCCCATTGAAACTAAGAAATATGTCTATGTGCCTTCCACACCGGAATAAGTTAAATTTTACGAAAAACCTGCCAGAGGAGGATGTCTTTGGATGATTGTGCAAATTATAATCTCCACGATGTGTAAACTTAATAAAAGAGCTTTGAAAATAACAATTTATTTACCATGTAAATGGACGAAGTTGCTGATAATTAAATAAGTTTTTCACACGTAATGAATATTAACAATAAAAACCCAAAAAGACCTCTGAAAGATTATCCCTCACTACACAAGCGAAAGAAGGAACGTATAATATAGCATTAACTCTGTGATCACGGAAAAGAAGTCGTTCCCATCCAAAATATAGACAACCACCAATATTAACGGAAATATTTAGGCGAAATTATGAAAGCTGAAGGTCTAACGGTGTTCTATATACCATTAACAATCAAGTTCTAAACGTTAAAGGAGATACAATTTGAAGCTTCCAATATCCTCATATGATTTACATGATTTCCCTAACTCAATAAACATAATAAAGAAAAGAAGAAAAAAAAAAAAGAAACGCCTTTACATCTCGTCCATATATCACATTTACGCCCAGTGGACATTGAAAGTTGATGTGCAATAGTCAATCACTCAACTTACAGATGTCAATGAACTTCTGAACTGCATTGTGGTATTGGGTTCCCTGTAATATTGACGAGCACGTCAATTCAAGTAAAATCCTAAGCTCTTTTTCACAAGGACTGTCTTAGTTACGCATTCTTGGCATCATTCACAAATTTAAACATCATGAATCACTTTTCTATACATAATCTATTACTAGTCAAACAGAGTGCTGTTAAGACCAACATGCAATACGATTCATTTATCTAGGCAATGAACATCATTAAGCCAGTTAAAAATGAAGAAAAAGGTTTTACGTTTTCAACACTCAGAGGTTGTTGACTTGTAGCAAACGAGATAGTTTTTTTTTTCCGAAAAATTATAAAAAATGGAAAATTAGAATTTTAATTCCCAAAATTTAAACAATTAAAAATATGTTTTCAAATTTGAATCCCCTCAGAATACATTTTAAAATTTTTTCTTTTATTCTGCTAAAATAGAAACTCATGATTCAAGTTAAAATTAACAGAACTATAATAAAATAGTTTGTAGTACTCCTTATTGCACAATCCTATCTAAATGATCTTTAATTTCTTTCAACTTTAGTCTGCACTACTAAAACAGTCAACTCCAAAAGACGTTACAGACAAAAAATAGCTTATGTCAGCCCTTCTAGTTGTCATATGTTTCCATTCAGCTGTCTAACCCAATCAAACCTTTTACCAATATTTTGTGGAAAACCAGTAAAGTGTTTACAATTGATCATGCCTTAGGCTATTCATTTGTCGAACCATGGAATGCACAAACAACAGAAAATGATTGAGTTGGCAGTCTCATTTTTGCACAAGTAGATAAGACAGTCCTATAATATACTCCCCAGAGGATACAGAAAAATGCTGCTACAGAGTTTAATGAAGATTATTAAACCAGTACATCATATTGGTTCCATTCATTTAAACAAAAAAGGCTGAACTACTTATACCACTAGATTAACTACCTCTCACATCAGTTTCAAATACACAACTTCTAATATTAACTCATATAAAAATTGATGCAAAAGAACTTAAAAAGTCTATAGAAGAAATAAATGAGGAAAGATTAATCAATCACAAGCTTTAATTGGCTGGATTGATAATTGAGAATTGAGAATTGAGTTGATGCCAAAGATAAAGGTTGAAATCCGTATTTTATTAGAGTTTCTTATTAAATAGGAAGTAGAAGTGTTATGTTAATTCTTATTTGAATATGTTATCCTAGTTGTATAAGACTCATAGAATTTTAATAGGATTTAAATTAGAAATCCTTTTCCTACTAGAATAAGGATTCTAAAAAGTCTGTATATATGTACTCAGCCTTTTAATAATAACAAGCAATCTGGAATTTTTTCTAGAAGTTGTGATGTTTTCGTCTAAGAGCGATTCTTACACTCTAGGAGTGATTCCTAGTTTCCTATTATCCATTCTTTGGGTTCTTCACTAAATTCCAGCAACTCTAACCCAAATTCCAGCCCTCTTAAATCTACATTCTAGTCATCTCAAACCTATATTCCAGCCATGTTAAACCTGAAAACCTAAACTTAAATTTTGAGAAATCAAACCTTAAAGTTCCAGCCATACAAAATCTGAAAATTCCAGCAACCCTAACCCAAATTGCAGCCCTCTTAAACCTACATTCTAATCATCTCAAACCTATATTCCAGCCATATTAAACCTGAAATCCTAAACCTAAATTTCCAGAAATCAAACCTTAAAGTTCCAGCCATACAAAATCTGAAAATTCTACATTTTTAGCCTAAATCCAATCATTAAACTTGATATTCCCTGAGCCTAATATCAGCTATATTTCCTAATTTTGTGATTTTTGCTAGTAGTTAATAATTCTTCTATTTGTCCTACATCAATTTGGTATCAGAGCTTTGGTTCACAATGGCAACTCATAGTGGAAGGGCGTATAGAAGAATATTTAGTGAGTTAGAGCAAGATGAAATACTTTTGAATATTGCAAAACAGTTGGGCATCGATGATCCTCCTTCACAAGGTGCACCAAGAACCAACTTACATGTAACAAATCCCATAAGAGAACATGTTCGACAAAATTTTGGAGAGGCTAGACAACCTTGACATACATTCCCTAAAACTCAAAACTCCAACAAGGAAAAATCAACCTATACTTGATGCTAAACATGGAGAACGTGATAATAAGCAAGATGAAGGGATTGGTATTGATCAATAGCACAAACAAGGGAAAATCATTGCTGTAAAGTCATGTACTGATTTTAATTCTTCAAATTTAACAGTCACTACCTCTGAAGAAGTGTTTATTATGGATGGAAAAAATAATGAAACGTCTCTTCCAACTGATCAACTAGAATCTTCAAGCCTACATGTAGATAATGTTCAAGTACTTTATGACATGGAGAGTTTGATAGTAGGAGATGATCAAAGCATTAAAGATGAAGAAAAACAGAACCAAGTACATTCTTTGGCAAACCCTAAAGCTGAAACAACTGAACAACAAATTTAAACACTTAAACAAGAAGCTGAAATGCCTGAACTAGAGGTTGAAACACCTCAACAACAAGCTGAAACTCCTGAACAACAAATCATAACACAAGGACAACAGGCTGAAACAAGGAAACGGGCTGAAAGAATCAGACAGTAATCTAATATAACAGAACAAGAGGCTGAAAAGATTAACCAGCAACTACATAGAGTTTCAAAGCTTGATAATTCAAAACTTAATGATGTCCTTGGCATTGTTGATAAAGGTTGTATTGTAGTGGCTGATAAAGGAGAAGATGCGAGTACACTTGCAAAGTCAAAATTCAGCAATGATGACAAGTTAATGCAACTGATTACAAGAAGCAGCAATATGTATGATCTTGATGCCTACGTTGTCTCATGAGGTTTAGTTATGAATCCATTTGTGAATATATTGATAAAGATTTATGACGTCCATACTACTAAACCATTTTTTAAAGAGGTTGTACATTTATATGGATTACCTTTAACCATGATCTTTGATCGTGACGCAAAATTTATGAGTTATTTTTTAAGAACTCTATGGAAAACATTTAACACTAAGCTTCAATTTTCAAGTTCTTTCCATTCCCAGATCGATGGATAAACAGAGGTGGTGAATATAAGTTTAGGGGACTAATGTGAAAATTTGGGACCTAATTCTTCCTATGGCAAAATTTGCATACAACTCTACAAATAGGTTTACTATTAAGAGCCCTTTTGAAATAGTTTCAGGAGTTCAACCAAGGAACTCATTTGTAAAAATATAAAAGAAAGGTTGCGTACATTATAACTTTCCTCAGACCCCCACAAAGTGGAGAGTCTCATACATTGCGTACATTGACATTTAAATTTTAAGGGAGAGCCTTAGAGCAACTGGTAAAAATTACTCCTTTATGACCAGAAAGTCACAGGTTCGAATCACAGATACAACCTCTTTGTAAAAAAGCAAAGGTAAGGCTGCATATATCAATAACCCTCTTCAGACCCCCACAAAGTGGATAGCCATGTGCACTGGGTACGTTGTTGACAACCAAGGAAGCCTATTGATCTGATTCCTTTACTACAAACAACAAGAGTTAGTGTTGAAGCTGAAGGTTTTGCATAGCACGAGGGATATTTTTTATGAGATAAGACAAACGATAACAACCAGTAACTTGCCTTATAAAGAACATGTTGATCAGCATCATCGATAGGTAGAATTCAATGAAGGGGATATGGTAATGGTTAGGATTTGTCCAGAGCATTTTCCAAAAGGTAAGGATAAGAAACTCCATTTACGAAATGTTGAACCTCATAAGATCATCAAGAAGATAAGTGCTAATGCTTATTTTTTGGAATTACCAAGTGACATAAGAATAAATCCTATCTTTAATGTTGCAGACTTAGCTACTTACCATGGACAAGGTGATGAGCAATCCTCTACTACAATTGTAAGAATTCCAGCCATTCCTCATCTTAAAGAGGAGATAGAAGATGTTCTAAATGAACAAATTCTAGCTACCAAAGATGGAGGATATCTACAATTTCTTGTCAACTGGAAAGGAGGACCGATTTTTGGCAGCACTTGGATTTAGAGTTTGAATTTCAGAAGTTGAATCTAGATTTATATGACCAGTCTTTATCACATTCTACGTCCAGGATGACTTCAGACAAGTCAGGGAGATTGATGCAAAAGATCTTAAAAGTCTATAAAAGAAATAAAAGAGAAAAGATTAATCAATCACAAGCTTTAATTTGGTGAGATGAGGATTGGGAATTGAGTTGACATCAAAGATAAAGGCTAAAATCCATATTGTATTAGGATTCTATATTAGAAAGGAAGTAGAAGTATTATGTTATTCTTATTTAGATGTGTTATCCTAGTTGTATAGGATTTATTAAATTTTTATTATAATAGGATTTAAATTAAAATCCTTTTCCTATTAAAATAAAGAATTTTATTATAATAAGATTTAAATTAGAAATCCTTTTCCTACTAGAATAAGGATTCTTAGAAGTCTATATACGTGTACTCAACCTTTCATTAATAAGAAGCAATCTGGAATTTTTTTTACAAACTTGAGTTTTCAACTAAAAGATGTGATGTTTTCTTCTAGGGGTGATTCTTATACACTAGGAGAGATTCCTAGTTTCCTATTATCTATTATTTGGGTTCTTCACTAAATTCCAGCAACCCTAACCCAAATTCCACCCCTCGTAAACCTACATTCTAGTCATTTCAAACCTATATTCCAGTCATGTTAAACCTAAAATCCTAAGCCTAAATTTCCAGCAATCAAACCTTAAAATTGCAGCCATACAAAATCTGAAAATTCTACATTCTTAGCCTAAATCCAATATTGAAACTTGATATTCCCTTAGCCTAATATCAGCTATATTTCCTAATTTTGTGATTTTAGCTACTAGCTAATAATTCTTCTATTTGTACTGCATCAAAGATTCTAGGAAATCATCCCCTGTGCACTGCAGAAAGCAAAACAAAGAACCAGATTAACAAGCATTACCTCCCAGTAAAGCTGGCTGCAATCCGTGCACTGCCAGAATTCCAAATTTTTGTTGAATAAACAATTGGGAATCTTCTGGAAACCTTTTGCAGCTTCAATAGCCTCTACAGTTGTTAACGGCTTTTGTATGAACTTCCCGTTGCATTTAGTGCACCTTGACATCAATTGATCCTCACTAATTTTTAACTGGAAAGTATTTATTACCTGCATAATATCTTCACTTCTTAGTGTTCCAAACTATGTTTCAATGAATTCAAGAATGCTTCACCATTAGCATTCCTTTAAAGAAGAGACCAGTAGAAAGGGAATGATAGTGAGGCTTTGAATGGACATCCCAAGAGGAACTGTTTTGCTCTTTTATATCAAAGGAGCAAAATAGAGTAAGCATGTAGGAAATATAAATGATTCAGCTTCTAATCACACACTTCAAACTTCTAATCGTTCAAGGAAAAAAGGTATATTTATAGTCCCTCTCACCAAGTGTTTAGTGATTAAAATAGTGGCTTTTTCAATGTTTCAAGATGAATGCAGCTCAGATTTTTGTAAGTTCAGCCAATTTCAAACTGCTAATAAATTCAACATCAAATAATCATTTGATTAAAAAATAATTTTTCTTTACATCATTTTCAGTAACTAGTTAACCATAAACCTTCTTGAATGCATGATTATTGTACCTCAACTAACTGCTCATTTTTAAGAAGACTCTTCACTCTATATATTTGATCCTTTACCAAGTACTGGTGTCTCAAGAGTTTTGCATCTCTCGTCAAAAGCACTCTATCCTCTTTGCATGCTTGATCTATTAATTCTCTGCATGTGATGAGGAGAGCAAAGGAAGTGCAATCAAGATCTCTTCTTCATTATCAAAAAACAAAAACTGTATATGGCTTAATACCTTGAATCTGGTTTTTTTGAAAATGGAATTGCAGCATCTATTCCTACACATCTTAAATGCTTTGCCAAACCTTCCACCTGCATGACTAGAAAATCAGTCTCCTAAAAGGATCACAAATCACAACATTTAACTTTTCCACCACATGCAATCAAATTTAAGGAGGTTATTTCTTAGATTTTGTTTAACATAAAGCAGGACTAGAGGAAATGTTATGTACCAATCTTGCCCTCACTATACTGATTAGCAATTTAAGCTAAGGCCAGTGTCAAGCCTGGTCAATTCTTTTATTGTTACACCTATAGGTCCCAAATTCAAAAGCTAAAGAAGCCGACATGAATTAGGTCACTTATGTGCCATTGCTCCTTTCAAGATCAAGTCAAGTAACTTAATTCATAACATAGTACATAATACAAAAATTAATGCTTACCATCACATCGCAGAGGAACTTGGGGCAACCATCACCCCCTATGGACTTATCCCAAGGTGGAAGCCCTTGCCAGTCATCAGTGTCCTCAAAATGCCTCTCTCTCCTCTCAGCAGTCACATATAGCTGCTTTTTCTCCTTCTTCTTCGATGATTTTGGTTTTCTATCAGATTCTCTCAATAAGATTTTTTCCCCATATTTTAGTACAATCTTCAGTAGGGTTGAATCCATAGGTTTGGTAACAGCAACTGATAGCTTAAATTTTATGCTTTCCATCTCAGCTACTCTTTGAGAATATTGAGAAGACATGGTAGCTTGAACAATATCCAAAGCTTCAGAAACTTTGACCCTAAAAGGTTTAATGCCACCATCTTTCGTTTCAAGAATTTGTTTCAAACCAAGACTAAGGTTTAAAGAATTCAATTCTGTTGCTTTGTTATAAGTACCTGAAGTTAACATCCAAGAGATTTTAAAAGCAGGTCAAATAGAATTAAGTCTTAAAAGCATCAACATTACCATAATAAACCATCAAATATACACATGAAGCTTTCTCATAATAACAACATTGATCAAGTTTTCAGTAATTTGGGTGGTTCACATAATATGAGGACGTCAAAGAGTAAGTTCATATTACATTATACATCACCTATTTCCAAATAATAAATCTAAATAATTCTTACAGTGTAGATCAAATAATATAAGATTTACAAACACCACAAACCTTCTTTGATGAAGTTTTCAAGGAAAACATTAAATATTCTCAGCAAGCGGTGGGCATCAGTAGCAGCATATGTTTTTTGCTCTTCTGTAAGAGGGCGAAGTGACCAATCACTACATTGAAGCTCCTAAAGAAAATGCAAACACTGTTAAAGAGTTCAGCAATGTAATTCCTGAAATTTCAATCCTCTTCAAAGGTGTCCGTTCAGTGGCTTGCACAAGACAGAAAAAGTAACAATCATTTCTAAAATTTTTGGAGAAGGAATGAATCAGCATGATTTACCAACAATGAAGGTCAAAAGCTTATACAGTTTAAATTAGAAACAAAGAATACCCAATTACAACCTAACAAGCTCTAACAATCGATTCATATAATACAAATGTCAAATAAAAAAAATCAGTAGAAGAACAACACAGGAGTATTTCGTAGCTTTGTAAGTAGATTTGCAATAAACTACGCTTCCCTTAACCATATAACCACTAACAGATCTCCACGAAAACCAAGTCCGAACACTGCGATTTCAATAACTATAATTGCAGCTTAAAGGGTAAAAATCATACCTTGGAAAGATGTAATCCCAATACTTCTCTGCATATGGTAGCCAAGCTCTTTGTTTCCTTTGGCATCTTCTTTCCACGTCGCTTATGATGCGTATAATCACATATCGAGGTGATATCCAAATATGGTTCCAACTGTTACCACAAATTGCTTATATCAATCCAAATGTCACCAGAGACTGATTACCAATCCTATCTTACAACAATAAAGCTTATCCCTAAAAAACAGAAAATTTAAAAATACCTTGTTGAAACCATGATGAGAGTCATTGGAAGAGAAAGTGGAAGATAAGTAAACCAAATCTTGTTTAAATCGAAACCCTAACTTCAATATATCGGGAGACACGAACACGTCTCTCAACAATTCCCAAATTGAGCAGAGAGGAAGCGAGCAAAGGTCGAGGAGGAAAACTGGCGACTCATCGGAGGATGAGGTGGAGGAGCCGAGATGGCAAGCAAGCTGGAGAAGGGTGACGGTGGGGAACGCTGGCTGGCGAGCGCAAAGAGGCTTCCACTCGGCATCCAGGCCGATGACGGAAGAACGACTCAAACACTGAGTTAGGAGAGAGAACTCAGGCGACTCGGTTGAAGTGATGACATGGATTTGTAGTGGACTTTGGCTCAAAAAAGGATCCATTCTACGCACAGAATATAACCTTTTGCCTATTTTGTAGAAGCCTTCCAGGACAAGCTCATTCTTGTACTTTGCCTATTTTACAGACGACTTTTTTTAATATTCAGGTCGTCTTCGCCGTTAACCTTGTACATGTTCTGTTCCACGATAAAAACGTCGTCGCTTTAATTAAAACCAATATCTCCTGTCTAGGGGTGAGCATTATACGGGCCGGCTCGGATAAATTAATTCGGGTAAAGAAATTACCTAATTCGGGTAATTCGGGCCGACCCGAATATTACCCGAATTATTTTCGTAGGACGATAACTGAAAAAAAAATTGGTACCGATGATTCAATTAGGTTTAAAAAAATTATGAAATAGGGTAATTAGGATAATTCGGGTAAATCGGACCGAGATAATTCGGATAAATTGGGTAAATCGGGCCGGGTAAATAAGTAATTCGGGTAAATCAGGCCGGGTAAATTCGGGTAATGGAAAGTTCGGGTTCAGGTCGGGTAAGAGAAAAAAAATTTCGGGTAATTCGGGTTCGGGCCCAAACAGTAAAAATCCGGCCCGAACTACCCGAATGCTCACCCCTACTCCTGTCGGCTTCACGCTTCACACTTGCCTCCGTTTGGTTCAGTTTTTGGAGGATCCAAAAGTACTTTTATCTACAGCAAAAGCTGTTTTAAGGAAAAAGTAAGTGTTTGGTGAAAAATTTTAAAAATATTTTTACAGTAGAAACAGCTTTTTTAAAAACCAAAATACAGCTTTTTCAGAAGCTAAAATTTGGAGCTTTTCAGAAAAGCCCAAAATTTCAGCTTCTTCGGGTAGATAAATTTGCGTCACATACGTAAATAACGATTGATACTCTTTTATTCACACGACTCTTGAACGTCTCCTCTTTGCTGTCTTTCTCTCTTGAACGTCTCCTCTTTGCTGTTTTTCTCTCTTAAATGTCTTCTCCTCACCTCTTCTCTCCTCTACTCACAGGTTAGATTTATGCATATTTTCTACTCACAGCTTAAACGATGGATGTCGCAAACGAAGGTCTGAGTTACGCAGACCTTCGTCTCTGCGTTGTTACGCAGACGAAGGTCTGTGTAACAATGCGAGAGAACTCGCGTCGTGAGACTGTCGTGTAATAACGCAGTGACTCTGCGTTGTTACGCAACCGTCTGCATTTTTTTTTAAATAAATTTAATCTTTATGTCATTTTTTAGTCGATGTTTTCTTTTTGCTGGGCTTATGGAACCGGAGTGCGAAGAAACGTCCTTTCTTACTATGGTTAAATTACTTCTTTTCTTGTCAACATCGCTTTGTGTCCAATACTCTATCTGTATCTATTGTTTTAATTCTTGGATTTAGCAATATGTTACTGTTGCAATGAAAAAATTGACTAATTTAGAATGCATAAAATTCTTTGTGTGTATTGAGTCTGTGTATAGATGTTACTGTTGCAATGAAAAAATTGATTAATTTAGAATGCGTAAAACTCTTTGTGTGTATTGGGTCTATGTATAGAATGCAGCCATTACTTTCGTCTTTTGCAATTAACTTTATGTAATAATACTGTGATTTCATATTATTCAGTATCAACATTGAAAGCAGAAAGGAAAAAGGAGAGGTGCTACTTGTTACTGTTGAGGTAAGCTTACTTTTTTTTTTGTCTTCTAAATTTTCTAAAATTGAGCATATGTTGGTATATTGGTTTACATATTGATTTAAAATGCGTAAAACTTCTGATTGTGTGGACTTCTTATACTTGCTTAAATAATTGTTATATGCAGTGGGGATTTTATTTTTGATAGAAAATGTCAATACTAAGCCAAGATATTCAAGGTGGGGATAAATTGAAAAAAAAGGATTAAAGCGGAGTGGAATGGTAGAACTCTTGAAATTTTAATCAAAATTTTTGTGGAAGAGACATTAGTTGGAAATCGACCAAATGGTCACTTTAACAAGACTGGATGGAGAAATATAGGTTCAAAGTTTGCTCATGAAACTAAGAAGAATTATGAATACAAACAATTTAAGAATAAATGGGATGGATTGAAAAAGGATTGGCAGCTTTAGACAAATTTAGTAGGTAAGGAAACTGGACTAGGATGGGATCCTACTAATCAGATTATTGATGCAAGTGACGAATGGTGGGAAAAGAAATTGAAGGTAAGCATTTAAGCATTAGATTTATATTATTCTAATGTTACTTGATAGTTTAATAACTTAAATAATATTATTGTATGAAAATCCTAAGACAGCCAAATTTCGAACTAAATGTTTGAAACATATTGAACAGCTGAATATTTTATTTAAAGTTGTTGCAGCTACAGGAGAAGGAGCTTGGGCACCTTCTTCAGGTTTTGTACCAAATGATGGTAATGTGGCATGTAGAAAAAGCCTAGTTGATATTGATCTTGAAGATGACCTTTCTGAAGGCTTTGTTGTCAATCCAGAATTTTAAAATATTCATAATGAGATTGGTGAATCAACTCCAACTCTAGGAACCTCTACAAATGGAAAGGGAAAAAAAAGAAAGAAAAATGACACTAGAATCGAAAAGTTAAATTAAAATTTGGACCGCATATGTGATGCAATACAGATTAGAACTTCAATGAGCTCTATTAAAAGAGATGAACCTGGTTATAGCATTCTTTGGTATTTGAACATCTTTGAAGTATAAATGAAATAAAAAAGGGAAGTCAACTGTTTATGTTAGCTACCAAATTATTTTTGAAGAAGGAAAATAGAGAGATGTTTATTGAGCTTTAGAAAGTTGAGCTTCAAATCGAATGGCTTAAGACAATGAAATGATTGTGGTTTTTGTAATAAATTAGACATGTCTTTAGTTACTAATGTTGGATTATTTGTAATGTGTTGTTTTGGATTTTGCTAATATTAATGTGTTATATTGGATTTTTGTTTGGTGAATTTTGTTGAAATGAATTAAATTGTTCTTTATTATTATTGTGTTATGATTATTGCTATGTTATCATGTTATACAATAAGCTTATTACTTATTTTTTTATATATTTTGATACAGATGTCATCTTCTGATAATGATTATGAGAACGATCATGAATATAATGAAGAGATTGAAGAAGAAATTTTGCAATTGGTTCAAATTGGAGTTTCAATGGCCGTAGACCATCATATTAAAAAATTATATGAAAAATCCATGTAGAACATCCCCTCACACTGGATGGATGTTTATAATGGAGTTGTTTAATGGTCATAAAGATAGATGTCATCAACAATTGAGAATGGAGAAGGATGTGTTTATCAAATTATGTAAATTGTTGAATGAGTCATATGGATTAAAGAAATGTACGGAAGTTACAATAGAAGAGGCTGTAGCTACGTTTTTGATCACTTTAGGTCATGGACTTTGCAATAGAATGGTTCAAGAAAGATTTCAACATTCAGGTGAAACAATTTCTAGATGGTTTGGAATAGTATTAGAGGTTGTTTCACGTATGTTGATTGATTTCATCAAACCAAAAGATCTAAATTTTAGAGAAATTCCAAGAAAAATTAAAGATGATAGAAGGTACTGGCCTTATTTTAAAGACTGTATTGGAGCAATTGATGGAACACATATACCAGTTGTCGTTCCAATGTCTAATCAAATAAAATATATTGGGAGAAAAGGCATTCCTACGCAAAATGTAATGGTTGTATGTGATTTTGATATGTGTTTCACTTTTGCTTGGGCTGGTTGGGAAGGCACAGCACATGATGCTCGAATTTTTATGAAGGCTTTGCAGAATGATAGCTTACACTTCCCTCATCCACCTAGAGGTTTGTGAAAGATAATTTAATACTTTTTTATTCATTCTTAATAATTAAATGCTTATTTATTTATTTATTTTTTAATTTGGAATGTAGGAAAATATTATTTGGTAGATGCAGGATATCCTAACATGCAAGGTTATTTGGGACCATACAAAGATGAAAGGTATCATCTTCCTAATTTTCGACGTGCTGGTCAACCAAGAGGAAAGAAAGAAATATTCAATCATGCACATTCTTCTTTAAGATGCACAATCGAAAGAACATTTGGCGTTTGGAAAAATAGGTGGAAAATTTTACGTCAAATGCCAAGTTTTCCTTTTCCAAAGCAAGTTAAAATTGTGATTGCTTCAATGGCCATTCACAATTTTATAAGGTTAAATGCTCAAAAGGATGAAGAGTTTTCTCCCTATGATGAAGATGATGAATTACTTCCTACAAATGAAGAGATCAATGAAAATGAAGACGTTGAAGAAAATCATTTAGACGAGCCACAAAATAACGAGATGAATGATGCGAGGGAACATATTGCAAATCTTCTTGTATTGCGATAAAATGCATAGTTTATTATTCATTTAACTATTTCAACTTGAATATTTATTTTGGGATTATAATATTATTTAACTTTTTTTACATGTTTTAATATTTATTTTTCATATTAATTTTATTTCCTATAAGAAAACGAGACATCTCTTTAAATTATTTCCTACTAGATGGTTATCTAAAATTTCCTACAATATAGTACTTTGCATATTGTTTAGTATACTTTAAAAATTATCTAGCATAAATAATTTTATTATAAAATAAAATATAGTTAAAATTAATAAAAGTGCATTTTATTTTTATGTTGCCAAACAATCTACTGTATGAAACTCTTTTAAAAAAGTTATTTTTTTAATTGACAACCAAACAGTCAACTGGCTTTTAAAAAAAGCTCTTTTCAGAAAAGCTCTACTGACAAAAGCTCTACTAATAAAAGCTCTACTGATAAAAGCTCAACCAAACAGGCACACGTCTCCTCCTTTTTGTGATTTTGCTTCCCGCTTTACTTCTCCAATCTTGCTCACGATTCTGTAATTTGCCATTTTCTATACAAACGAAACAGAGCAGTGTTTCACTACCGAAGCAAGTGGTCTCCGTCTTCTCTCTTTGTTCTATTACAATCGCCCCTCTTCTTCACATCCATTTTGCCCCGGTATCCAACACTTCTTTTACCAACAAAACACACACACAAATACACTCTTTCTTTGGTAGTGAACGTTATCTAGCTGCAATCACGAGTACAACTTGGTAATTTTTTAATTTTGTTCCCTTTTTTAGTTCTTGGAATTGCACTCCTTTTTGTTGGGTGATTGCAAATTTTTGGTTTTTGGGTGCAATTGTGAATTGTGAAATGAGTTGTTGTCGAGTGATTTTTGGGTGCAATTGTGAAATGGGTTGCTGTAAACATCTGGCTAGGTATAAAATGGAAAAGGTAATGCTTCCGTTTCTACTTAGCTGTATTTGGTTATGGAATCAAACTAAACTAACATGCCCTCGGCTTCAGATATCTGATTATTTCAATTTTTTAAATGTCCCAGCTCGATCATTGGTTTCATCCCTACCTGTTTAATTTTACGTAAATAGGTATGATACAAGGAATTATAGTTCAATACAACTTATAATGATGGAATTAAGATTTTTTTTATTCTCTTTTTGAAATTTTGATTTTTGATATTTATTGTTCAACAACTCACCCGAATGTGATATCTGATAAAATCATGAGATACTATGTTGCCGGTATCAAAATACAATATACTAACCTTCAAGCTGGATACCGATTCGCTTGTAGATGATGATTCAATTTTAAAGTCATTGACAAGAAGGTAATATTAATATAAAATATGATGAACATTTTGAGTGAAAAAAGTGATACTTATTACCCTAATTCTGTTGTTCAGTTGATAAAGGTTATGCAGGTAGATGTCAAACTCTTCTTTGAAAGCTTTTGTGGAGAGGTTTAGAATAAAAAAAAATTACCTACTTTAAAACATTGCTTGTGCTTGGACTTGGGGCGATATTATATTGAAAATTCTCCTTGCCATAGATTCAACGCTTGAGGCTACTTGGAGACTATAATCATTCAACTCATATTGCATTCATTGAATTCACGATGGTAACCATCCCTTCTTGCATACAATTACTACCATTTATACATATCTTATGTTCTTCTTTTTCAGTATATCTTGTATGATAGTCACTACGACTGTGGTTTGCTGAGAAGAAGATATTTTTCTTGACTCTCATACTCTATGATCATTAGATTCTTACTAGTGTCATTTTGCTTTCTACCAACTTTTGGGTCCATGCACCTAAAATTCTAAAAAAGAAGTTCCATATATATACATTGGGAATATTTGGTTTTAATCCAAATTAATAATATCTTTTCTTCCTAGTTTATCATTTTCAAATGAAAGTCCATGTTATTTGACCTCGTGCACCCTAAGTGTAGGGCTATTGAAGTTAGGAATTTTTTTTCTTGAGAACTGTGTTACATTGAGTGTGACCCTTGTACAAGGTATTGTGTCCTAAAGCGTCATACTGCGGTACTTGCATAATATTGTGAGTTATCTATAACGTCTAGGAACTCGCGAATCATGTGTCACTTAATCGATTATGAGTATACCAGTAATTTTCAATTTCCTCACTTAAAGATATGGTTCTGTAATTAACAATTGAGACAAAACGTTGAGGATAGCATAAAAGAGGTTGAATTGTCACGGATCATGGAAAATTGGTGCAATAATTTGGAATAATGCAAACACTTTTTTTAATCATTCCTAAGGCATTATCCCTACTAATGTTACTGCTACCTATTTATTTCTCCTGCATTTCTTTTCCATTTCGTTAGCTAGTTCTCTTTCTCTTGTTGATCCCTCTCTGTTGATTTGTTTTCTTCTCTATTTCTTCATCCAGTTTTTTCCTCTTTTGGACCTTCTCTCTTTTTGTACCTCTAAGCAAGATGCAATAGATAAGTTGTGACAGGAAAAGGTGCTGACATGTTAACGTTTGTCCTGGAGTAGGCATGCATGGATATGTTTTCTAATGGCTTTTTAATGTATAAAAGTCAAAAATCTTGCTGCAGTAGTGGAAACCTCACAAAAAGTGGATGATTTACTTTGTTAATTATGAAAAAGCTTGTACTTAGGCTTCTTTCCAAGTCTAAATTAAGATAAGATATTTTCACTTTTCAATGTTAAACAAGTTTGTGAGTCTAGCGGTTAGTAGCTCAGTATTTTCTATGGTGCAGGACATATACTTGGGACAATATTAAGAATTTTAGGGTATTTCACTTGGATATGTTAATGAGGCTTGAAATGAATACATGCAATAGTTCATCTAATTAAGAATGTTAGCAGTTCATACATCTGTATTTTGTTTATGTCTTTTGCAATTGTTGTAATTTCTCAAAATTGTGTACCTATACTTGGAAGTGAATTGGAGTTATAGATTCATAAAATATATAAAGGTGAAGCTGAAAATAAAAGAAAAAGTTCAGACATGTAGGCCTTTTGTCATCGATTCCTGATAACATTCTTGCCGCCCCTATCCTATTTGCCTTACGTATACTTTTATGCTTTAGTTGAATGGTGAATACATCAGAGAAGTTGATCATCTTGTTTCACATTGATCCTGATCTAGAATGTACCTCAATGCATAGTAATTTCACATCGATGAATGTGATTATAAGTCTAGAATGTACCTCAATGCATAGTAATTTTTAAAAGTTTTGTGTGGTTTAAACTTTAAAATATGAAATGTACTTTTTTGGTTATGTCTGCAGTATTAATGTGGTAAGTATAGCAAAAGATTTTGCATATAATTCCAGTTCACAGTTATCATGATAAAGTTGAATATGTCCATTTGGGTGAGAACTCAAAAAGATATTATAGAATGGGACCATCTCTTAGCTTAGCCTAGATTGGGAATAGAGGCTATTTATGCTTTGGAATGTCGGAATAAATAGTAAAGAATTCATTTTGGTGCATCAACTAGTGTGCAATTAATATGGAAGCATCAAGTAAATGATAAAGTTATGATGTTAGTGTAGGAAAATCCCGGTGTGTACATCACATGCACACGGTGCGGAAAACAAAAATTTTTATTCCGAGACCTTCCCGAAAGCCAGGATCCATGTGACTATATAACGAAATCAAACCATAACGGCCAAAGGAGACCATCTCTAACGGTATCCAAGCAGAGATCGGAGAACCTAACCGGGGCAAACCCTTTGACCCGAAAATAGCTAGAATAAAGTAAAGACTGCTAGATCTTACCTTTATTCTTGGAGAGCTATGGAGAATAACGATGGAGGAGAAGATGAAGCTTGGAGAAGAGCTTGAAGATGATAGATGATGAAGAGATCAAAGCTTTGAAACCCTTTCAAAACCCACGATTCTCTACTCTTTCATTTCTCCATATACCTTTCTCAAAGATGAAGAAGAGATGAACATCGTATGCTTCCAAAAGGAGAAGACAAAATTGGTTTTTTTCAAAACCCTTTTTTGTCTTCTAACCATTAAATGCAATTAATGACTAAGCATAAAAGAGAAGCTTCTTATGCTTCTTCTCCTCTTCCACGTAAACTCACACACATATATATATATATTAATTAATTCTTTAATTAATTAATAATATATATATGTATATAAATGCTGAAGTGGTCCAGTCACACTGGGGTCGGTCCTACCGGGTCCCGGTATGGAAAAATCACCGAAGACCTGTCTCAGCAATATCGATGTCGCGATCTCATCGGGACATATCTCGATCTCATCGGGATCCATTTAGTCCTATTGCTCTCCATATATTGGATCTCTGTCCAAAACTATTTTACGAATTCTCCGAGTCACTCTTATGCGTATGACCCATTAGGTTCCCGGTTATGTTGGCCACTTAGATTAACACTTAATCTGAGCAAGTCATGAGCGGAATCTAGCAACATATCATGAACCCCAATTGACCGGAAAGTAATTGGTTTGACGAATAAACATATATTCATCACGAACCATATCACAAACCTTTCCATAGACAATTACTGTGCAATTCGTCATTTCACCATGCTATACTCCACTTTGTTATGAGTATGGGCAAAGTGTCAACTCTTACTAGACTGACTACGTCAAATCTAGTCCAAGTGATTTCAGTTCTTGTCCTGGGACTCATTACTTTATATGTCACTGAAGACACTCTTTATGACATATGAACTCCGGCTAGAGATTTCCAAGTAATGACCCTGACAAGAGGCTATGGGTATCATCTTCTGCTATCACAGAAGTGGTGAATCCTCTATTGGCTATGCAATTACCTTCGAATACCTCAAGCTGTACCCAATCACCACCCTATGAGCGAATTGTAAGGCAACAAGGAATGGAGTCAGCACGTAATCAAGATTCAAGATATCCTTGAGTACCTCAAGTCTAAGGATACTTGCACAATTGCTATGATGAGATTATCAGCGACATTAGAATAGGACATCCAGTGATGATCTCATAGCAGGTCATCCAATGTACTTACTACCTCTAGTAAGCATTCACATCTCAACCCTAAATATCTCATATTTACGCTTCGAGATCCATCGCTGATCAAATCAAGGAGCTTGAGATGTGCTAGTCTCTCCGGATTACCGATGTCTAGTTTGAGAATCCTATGACTAGGATAATTTAGAATCGACATAATTGCACATGATAGGAATCTTAGTAGTATGATCACATCATAATTTCCTTCATGCTATGTCATATATCATGGACTTCATTAATTTGCTTATTGATCAATATCAGTTCATAAATAATGAACATCAAATTAATGAAATATGCCTTTCTTTATTTATTCATAAAATATGTGCACAACTTTGTACAAAATGCGCTAAAGATGATTGCCTTTAGGGCACTACTCTAACAAATCTCTCACTTGACCTAAAGTCAATCGCCTCGATATCTAATACCATAGGCGAGTACATGAGAATCAAAACTCTTTTGTGATAATGACTTTGTCAACGGATCAGCAATATTTTGCTCGGTGGGAATTCTCTCTATCTGGACATCACCTCGTCCAATGATCTCCCTGATCAGATGATATCTGCGGAGTACGTGTTTGGATCGTTGATGAGACCTTGGTTCCTTCGCCTGCGCAATAGCCCTATTGTTGTCACAATACAACTGTATGGGCCCATCACCGCTAGAAACCACACCAAGTTCAGTAATGAACTTTCTTATCCAAACTGCTTCCTTCGCTGCTTCTGAAGCGGCAATGTACTCTGCCTCGGTTGTTGAATCGACAGTCGTCTCTTATTTGGAACTCTTCCAACTGACCGCCCCGTCGTTCAGTGTGAATATATAACCTGATTGAGATTTGGAATCATCCTTATCAGATTGAAAATTGGCATCTGTATACCCGCTCACTTTGAGATCTCCATCTCCATATATCAAGAAAACATCCTTAGTCCTTCGCAAGTACTTGAGGATATTCTCGATGACCACCCAAAGGACCTCACCAGATCCGATTAGTATCTGCTCGTAACACTTAGAGCATATGATACATCGGGTCTCGTACATAGCATAGCATACATGATAGATCCTACCGCAGATGCATACAGGATCATATTCATGCGCATCCTCTCATCTTGTGTCTTAGGACACAAAGATTTCAAGAGTGTTATCCCATGAGTCACGGGAAGGTACCTTCTCTTGGACTAAACCTCTTTAGCATCTTGTCTATGTACGTTGATTGTGAAAGACCAAGCAACCTTTTTGATCTATCTCTATAAATCTTTATCCCAAGGATATAAGTTGCTTCACCAAGGTCTTTCATGGCAAATTGTTTGGACAACCAAATCTTCACCGATTGTAGCATAGAGACATCCTTTCCTAGTAATAATATGTTATCCACATATAGTACAAGGAATACGATTGCAGTCCCACTAACCTTCTTATACACACAGTATTCATCTGGATTTTGTGAGAAATCAAACTCTTTGATTACCTCATCAAAACGGATATTCCAACTCCTGGATGCTTGTTTCAATCCATAGATGGATTTCTGAAGCTTGCATACCTTTTCGCCATCAAAGGAGATGAAGCCCTCAGGTTGTGTCATATACACATCCTCAACTAGATTTCCATTTAGGAAAGCTGTCTTCACATCCATTTGCCATATCTCATAATCATAATGAGTGGCAATGGCTAGGAGTATCCTACTGGATTTAAGCATTGCCACTGGGCTGAAAGTTTCGTCGTAGTCAACTCCTTGTCTTTGACGAAAACCTTTAGCCACAAGCCTTGCTTTATAGGTAATTACATTACCATCCATGTCGGTTTTCTTTTTGAAAACCCATTTACACCCTATGGGTTTATTTCCTTCGGGTGCCTTAACCAAAGTCCATACTTGGTATTCATACATGGAATCTATTTCAGCCTTCATGGCATGAAGCCATTTCTCAGACTCTGAACTCTTCAGAATCTCTTCATAGGTAGTAGGCTCATCATCTTCTATGAGCAATACGTCATTCTGTTCATTCACGAGAAATCCATATCTCTCGGGAACAGAGCGTATCCTACGTGACCTCACAATTTCGTGTGTTGTAGAAGGTTGAATGTTACTTCATCGTATGAGTCACAGTTTGAGTTCAGCGATTGATCGTCTGCATTCGAGCATCTCGAACTTCTTCAAGTTCAATTTTGCTCCCACCGCCTTCTAAAAGAAACTCTTTCTCTAAAAAGACAGCATGCTTTCAAACAAACACCTTTTTTCCTCAAAGAAGGTAGAATTGATATCCCATTGTTTCTTTAGGATATCCTACGAACAAACATTTGTCGACTTTGCATCAAGTTTATCATCGATTATTCGCTTCATATAAGGTGACAACCCCAAACTTTCAAATGAGTAAGATAGGGTCTTTTGTTAGTCCACATCTCATATGGAGTAACATCAACTGTCTTTGATGGAACTCTGTTTAGCAAGTAAACAAATGTCTCGAAAGTGCATACCCCAAAAGGATTTTGGTAAATTTGCAAAGCCCATCATCGATCGTACCATGTCTAACAAGGTTCGATTTCTCCTTTCTGCCACACCATTATGCTGTGGTGTGTACGGAAGAGTCCATTGAGATAAAATCCCATTATCTCTGAGATAACCTAAAAACTGTTGGTCTAAGTATTCCCCACCACGATTGGATCGTAATGTTTTGATACTTTTCTCAAGTTGGTTTTCTACTTCATTTCTGAATTGTTTGAACTTTTCAAATGCTTCATATTTGTATCTCATCAGATACAGGTACCCATATCGAGAATAATCATCGATAAAGGTAATGAAGTAAAGACAACCACTTCTAGCATGGATGGACATCATACCTAATACATCTGAATGTATTAGGTCTAATACTCCAGTCGCTCGTTCACCCTTTCCCTTGAAGGGTAACTTAATCATCTTGCCTAATAAACAAGATTCACATGTGTCATATGATTCATAATCAAATGACCCTAAACTTCCACTCTTATGGAGCTTAGCTATGCGTTTCTCATTTATATGGCCAAGGCAACAATGCCATAAGTAAGTTGATTTTAAATTATCTCGTTTATATCTTTTTGTGTCATTGACATTCATAATTGGATGTGACATATCTAATATGTAAATTCCATTACATAATGTACCAGTACCATAAAGCATTCCATTCAAACTAATAGAACAACCATTGTTACTAAAAGTCAAATGGAAACCAGCTCTATTTAAACAAGAAACAAACAATATATTCTTTGTTAAAACAGTACAAAATAGCATTCATCCAATTTAATTACAAGCCCACCTGGGAGTGACAAAAATAAGTGCTACATGACTAATGCGCAACTCTTGCTCCATTTCCTACACGCAGTCTAGTTCTCCCTTCATGAGTCGCTCATCGTCCCCGAGGCCTGCGATATCATTGCATATGTGTGAGCCACAATCGGTATCTAATACCCATATGTTATTATCGAAACAAGATTAACCTCAATGACAAACATACCGAAGAAGTCGAGGCATCCGATGCCTTCTTACGCTTCGAGTTCTTCCAGATAGATTTTATAGTTTAAGCTTCGGTGGCGGTCTTGCCACAATGGAAGCAAGTTCCTTTTAGTGCAGTTTCTTTGGTTTTCTTCTTGGCTGCACTTCCTTTTGGTTTCTTAGACTTTTTCTTCTTTAGATTCTTTTTATTTGAACCAGAAGAAGAAGAGGCCACCACAAGCACTGGCTTGCTATCCTTCTTGATAGCATCAACAGCAAGTGGATCAAGAAGTGGAACATCTAGGACATAGCCCAGTTCCTCAGATCTGAGAACAATTCTCAGATTTCTCAGCCAATCAAGAAAATTGGGTCCAGTTAATTTGTTCGAATCCATTAGTGAGCGCAAATTCACACTGGAAGTCATCTTCAATAACCTATAGGGAAAGAGAGAAAGAATGTTAGAATAGAATTACATGCATGATCATAAGGACTTGCATGGCATGCATATGGCTCCCACTAGTTTCAAAGAATCTATAACCCTCATTACGAATCCAAAAAATATTATGAAAAAATGTCCTAGTGGGTCGATATCCGACATTACTAAACTGACTTTGGGTTTACCCAACAAGTCACCTTAGGTCAATCGGTAGGTATCGGTCATACCAATTGCATCTAGATGTAACTATCGACTAGTGCTATCAACTCGTGATGTATGCACACACATTGGGTTATCAACTCTTGATGCGCGTACATCTGATGTACACTACCCAATTTCGCCTCTGTCTACGTTGACCTTGAGTTTACTCAACAAATCAATGCTTCTAGTGAAAACCGACCCATTAATCCGAAAATCTTATTTTCATGGTTCGAACATATTCGTATAGAGTGAGCTTGGGTTTACCCAACAACTCGAACTCTATAAGAACTCTGGTTCTCCCCATATTAATGGAAGGCGTTAGTTTTCATATTATGTGTGAGAGATTTCAAACTCTGGTCTCATCTTCTTCTTCTCCAAGCTGTAGGATTATAGTCACCATGACTATATGGAATGATTTAGGGCATTTCATAAATCACATCGAATCTATACCTAAAATCATCCATCATCTCACCTCAACATGTTGTAAGTCGACTTATGCATGTGTAAGTCGACTTATGCTACTGTGTATGTACAAGTCGACTTATACCATTGTGCAAGTCGAATTATGATACTGTGCACGTACAAGTCGACTTATACCATTGTGCAAGTCGACTTATGTGCACGAACAAGTCGACTTATGCATGTGTAAGTCGACTTACCTGAGAATACAAGTCGACTTATGCATGTGTAAGTCGACTTATATATGTGGAATTGCTTTCTAATCGGCTAATTTCTCAATCCGTACAGTTCAAATTCACAATACCAAGTGTAATATACTTTACAATGATGTATCAATGAAACACTTTCATTGTATCATGCTTACCGTGTATAATCATACTATACATGAAGAACTTGAAATTGATGAATACATTATTATTCACTTAGATTTCCAAATAATTTGAGAATATTAAACTATCACTCTAAGTATCTCTAGGTAGTCTATACTTTATCAAGACTACTTCGGCACTGGTCACATAATTTGTGACGGCCAAAACAATCAAGACAAGGCAATATACTAACGAGATGCTAATGAGACACATTTGACATCTGAAAATTTTTGGAAACCCAATTTCAAGAAAATCATTTTGGAAAGCATACAACATCAATGTAACTTATTTTTAATCACATTAAAAATAATCCAAGGCATTGGAACTGAAAACTACACAATTTATCATTCCAAACAATACAGCTCCAACAACTTTCTCAAAACTGCCAAGCTCTTTGTTTTTCTTGAAAAACTCATTGAAAAAATTTCAATAAATTCTGAGAAAATTAAAGAGGTTACAAAATGTTCACAAAATGCTCCATGAATTTTTTCAGGATTTATTTCCAACAAAAACTCAACCAACCTCAGCAACAAATCCAATGTAGAATCTGTGTTCCTCAACACAGTTATTCCAAGAAGCACATGATAAATTCTCAAATAAATAGTAAATCACATCAAAAACATTTTTCCATCCTCATAGACATTCATACACATCTTAGAGACATGTCGGTGAAAGAAAATCTGAAAACAATGCTTTCTATAATTTATTCTAGAATTTATAAGCATGCCTGTTCAAGGAATGTGCACAAACACAGCAACCAGAACATTAGGGAATAAATTAGCAAAACCATATCAAATCACATTGATAAATTCTGATCTTCCATAGACATATTCAAAAACATCTTATGAACACATCTGGGTAAGAAAATTTCGAAAACTATATTTCTATACTGATTTCGAAATTAACACAGTCAACATGCATCATCGTCAGAAGCAATAGGCAGCTCCGACCTAGTTATGATTTCTTCGTTATATATGACACAAGTGACTCTGATACCACTGTAGGAAAATCCTGGTGTGTACATCACATGCACACGGTGCGGAAAACAAAAATTTTTGTTCCGAGACCTTCCCGAAAGCCAGGATCCATGTGACTATATAACGAAATCAAACCATAACGGCCAAAGGAGACCATTTCTAACGGTATCCACGCAGAGATCGGAGAATCTAATCGGAGCAAACTCTTTGACCCGAAAATAACTAGAATAAAGTAAAGACTACTAGATCTTACCTTTATTCTTGGAGAGCTATGGAGAATAACGATGGAGGAGAAGATGAAGCTTGGAGAAGAGCTTGAAGATGATAGATGATGAAGAGATCAAAGCTTTGAAACCCTTTCAAAACCCACGATTCTCTACTCTTTCATTTCTCCATTTACCTTTCTCAAAGATGAAGAAGAGATGAACATCGCATGCTTCCAAAAGGAGAAGACACAATTGGTTTTTTTCAAAACCCTATTTTGTCTTCTAGCCATTAAATGCAATTAATGACTAAGTATAAAAGAGAAGCTTCTTATGCTTCTTCTCCTCTTCCACGTAAACACACATATATATATATATTAATTAATAATATATATAGATATATGTATATAAATGTTGAAGTGGTCCAGTCATACTGGGGTCGGTCCTATCGGGTCCTGGTATGAAAAAATCACCGAAGACCTGTCTCAGCAATATCGATGTCGCGATCTCATCGGGACATATCTCGATCTCATCGGGATCCATTTAGTCCTATTGCTCTCCATATATTGGATCTCTGTCCAAAACTATTTTACGAATTCTCCGAGCCACTCTTATGCATGTGACCCATTAGGTTCCCGGTTATGTTGGCCACTTAGATTAACACTTAATCTGAGCAAGTCATGAGCGGTATCTAGCAACACATCATAACCCCCAATTGACCGAAAAGTAATTGGTTTGACGAATGAACATATATTCATCACGAACCATATCACGAACCTTTCCATAGACAATTACTGTGCAATTCGTCCTTTTACCATGCTATACCCCACTTGGTTATGAGTATGGGCAAAGTGTCAACTCTTACTAGACTGACTACGTCAAATCTAGTCTAAGTGATTTCAGTTCTTGTCCTGGGACTCATTACTTTATATGTCACTGAAGACACTCTTCATGACATATGAACTCTGGCCAGAGATTTCCAAATAATGACCCTGACAAAAGGCCATGGGTATCATCTTCTGCTATTACAGAAGTGGTGAATCCTCTATTGGCTACACAATTACCTTCGAATACCTCAAGCTGTACCCAATCACCACCCTATGAACGACCTGTGTAAGGCAACAAGGAATGGAGTCAATGTTAGTAGTGTGCCCTAGGCCAATGAACATTTGTGATTCATGTATTAACATTATGATTTGTTAATAATATATTATGAGGTATTCTGTTTCATATATGCATGTATTTCATTTATGTAATGTGATTTACATTCCATGAATGGTATTAAACTTATGTCATCAAGTATATGACTTGATAGTAAAACCATAAGTGTTATAATACTATTCTAGACTGTCCTTAGTCGATCATTATTGGTGGAACAATAATGAATTAAGGCTAGTATGTGTTCTGATTGATGATCACGTTTTACTGATCATGGATATGAGATATCAAATCAGAAACATAGATATATGTTAGAGAACATATATTGGATTGACCCAAAAAGAGAATACTACATGGTTTCATGTCATTAGTGATTCTCAATATGGTTTGACTTTAGTCCTTTGACCTGAAGTCATCATGGTTCCCTACACGAGGAATTCGGTGTTTTGATATTAGACTAAGTTATTTTTAACCGAATAACAAACAGTCTTATGTTGGACATCAAATGAATCATGCGGAGGGATGTGAATGACGTAGATGGGATTTGTACCTCTCTTAAGTGAGAGAGATATCATTTGGGCCTCTTGACAAGTGTGACTGAAGAAATGCATGGTCGTGTTTCAAATGAATTGATGAAGAATCATCAATGTCATTTGTTATAATCACCAACTTGGAGATCAAGAAACTATGATTAATCAAAGGTTGACATGTACCATGCCTTGTGATTAAT
Organism: Erythroxylum novogranatense; assembly: GCA_029891385.1. NCBI lineage: Eukaryota > Viridiplantae > Streptophyta > Magnoliopsida > Malpighiales > Erythroxylaceae > Erythroxylum > Erythroxylum novogranatense. The sequence continues at coordinate 57,944,196 of CM057225.1, read as the reverse complement.
CTTGATATCGTGTTACAAAAGGATCGAGCTTATAACCATAGTTCTGAGTTAAATCGGATTATCGATCCTCATTTGATTTGGGTAGTCATAATATCATGCTAGAGGTCGCTTATGACTTATGGGCCTGAAGTGTAGTCGCCCATTGCCAACATCAAATGAGCTGCTGTGGTCGCATACAAAGAGTGATGTGATCCGGCTTATTCTCTTGGGCCTAATTTATTAGGTATTGAATAAATATATTTAGATATATTTATTGGGCTAGATTGAATTAAGTTGTCGGGCTTTTATTATATATGATATAATGGGCCGAAACTTAATAGGGCCTAAATGGGATTAGGGTTTCTATAAATAGAGAAGTTTAGGTCTCATTAGGTTAACGACACAATTGTCGTGGAAACCCTAGCCGCCATCCAAGAGAAAGATGGTGTGGCGTTGAAAGGTTTTCGGGACGTGCTAGCACACTACGTACCGCGGCCGGATCGTGCATGCTCGTGTGAATACCGAGAGAGGGCATTAGCGATTTACGATGTCTTGGAATCAAAAGAAGAATCCACCCACGAAAATAAGGTATTTTCGTTAATCCTTCATGTTTTCGATTATACGTGATATTTTTATGGTCTTTTTCGCGTATTGACAGAATATTCGGACCGACGCGATCCAACAAAGGGTATCGAGCCAGTTTAATCGTTAATCTTGGATTAGAGGCTTGATTATGATTGTTGATTTATGTTTGATGCTTCGGAACACGACAAAGTATGCAGAAATCGTTTCCGTTTTATTTTTGTCGAGTTTGGAAATTGTTTCCCGAAGGATTGAAATTGTTTTCTGTCTGATTTGTGTTAATCGTTAATGCATGATCTGGATTTTTATTCTATACGCATGTGTGATGATAAATGGGTTTCTGTAAAAGCATGAATGAATTTTATGCCTTTTACTGGGTTTTTCCATATGCTTCTGTGTTTATAGATCTGGAAATTGTTCTATATGCATATATGGTGATAAATGGTTATCTGGAATTCAAAGGTTTAGGGTTTCCCCAAATTTCTTAAAGCCCTAATAGATACCGTACCCAATTTTCTTGCATCTGAACTCTTGAGCATATTTCTAAAAATTGTTTCAGATTGTATGTATGTGTTTTCTGCTATTTGCGTTATTTCGTTTTCTCCCTCTATCTTGGATCTGCGGTTTTTTTTCCTTTTTCCCTTGTCTTTGTGTTTACTGCCGTGGTTGTTGAAGAACACCGATGGTGTTCTTTGGCAATCTATCGCGTGCGATGCCACTCATGGGCGTCGCACGGTGCCTCTGTGACGTCTCCGGTGATGCCACAGCCGACGGTGACGAAAGGGAACCATCGGGTGGAGACCCGACGATTCAAGCTTCACGTTTTCCTTGGAGATCCGACGGTTATGCGTGCGACATGGGGTGCGGTTCAACGTGGTCGTTTGGAAATGTGAGAGTAGTGGAAGAAAGACCCAGAAGAAAAGGAGAGAGAAATCGTTGAGGGAGAGAGGAGGAAGGGTGGAGAAGACGACGGGTGCGTGTCCCGTTGAGGGAGAGAGGAGGAAGGGTGGAGAAGACGACGGGCGCGTGTGGGACACGCGCCCGCGTCCTCCAGGGGCGTGGGCACGCTCCACGCATGCCAGCGTTGGCGCGTGCGCGCGCTGCACGCCCTCCTCCCCTTTTATTTGTTTTAATTTGTTTTTATTAATTTAATAGAGATTAAATTAATAAATATTCCTAATAAAATAAAAGGTGTTTTATTAATTTTGAAAATTGTTTTCAAAGGATTATTTATTAGAATACGGGCCGATATTTGCCCCTTCCATTTTTAAATCTTATTTTAAAATTGTTTTAAAACCCTAATTTATCTTTTATTAATTTAATAGAGATTAAATTAATAAATACTCCTAATAAAATAAAAGGGTGTTTTATTAAATTTGAAAATTGTTTTCAAAGGATTATTTATTAGAAAGGGTTTTGGAATTTAATTTATTTTTCAAGAGTTGAATTATTAAATTAAATTTATTTTTCAAATCAACAATTAGAATCAAGCCAAGGTTGTAACAAGCGCTTTGTAATCTTCCATAATTCTTTAAGAATTTATAGCCTTCATAATGTACTAAAACGACCTCTTCATAATTTTAAGTTTATATGCCTTCCATAAATCTTTACCAATGTTTATCTCTAGCTTATCCTTATGTGGGTTTTGTCAAAGCAAGGCATGTGGGGATCATCTAGGAAGACATTTGAATAATGGTGCTATTCATAGGTAAAGTATGGTTAAACTTAACTAAGCTATCAAAACGGTTTTGGGCTTAGGCATAAGATTGGGTTTATACATACATGCATTACATAAGATGTATTTTAACATAAGCCCATCAAGAATTACATGTGATGTAATTGAAAAGAGTTTTCTACCTAAATAACTAAGTTTTGAGTGTTAAGCCAAAGCTTTCTTAGACTTAGTGAAATATGGATCTTGTTTATCCCATTTTCAATTGAGGGTTATTTATTTGAGGGAGCTAATACCTCATAATAATAAGAATGTTGACCCTTATTGCATAATTTTGTAGATTATGGCTACTCCATCCACAAACCTTTCTATGCGATCTATCCTAGAGAAAGAAAAGTTTAATGGAACAAATTTCCTAGATTGGTATAGAACTCGAGAATTGTTCTCAAGCAAGAAAGAAAGGCTTTCAAGAAGAAGGGCACAGAAAGGACAAAGGTAAAGTACCTAAGTCTAAGCCCAAGCCCAAAGCTAAGACTAAGGCACCCAAGGAGGGAGTTTGCTTCCATTGCAATGAACCTGGTCATTGGAAAAGGAACCGCAAACTCTATTTGGAAGAGTGAAAGAGAAGAAGAATAGCGACTATTTCTTCAGGTATGTTTGTTATAGAAATCAATTTTACTCCTTTTGCATCTTGGGTATTAGATACCGGAGCTGCAACTCACATTTGTACTAATGTGCAAAGTCTAAGAAGGACTAGAAGATTGATGTCCGTGAGATCGACTGCTGCGTGAAAAATGGAGCAAGAGTTCTTGCTTTATCCGTGGGGACTTATGATCTTATTTTGCCCATCTTGGGCTCATTTTGGAACTCAAGAATTGTTATTATGTACCTACTATGAGTAGGAACATTATTTCTTTTACTTGTTTAGAGAATGATGGATTTAAATTTTCTATTGAGAATAGAAGTATTTCCATTTATAAGAATGACATTTTATATGGCATCATGCGTCAATTAAATGGCATTTATACTCTAGACGCTGAGTTTGTTACAAATGAGCCCATCTATAACATAAATACCAAGAAGTTTAAATCTAACGATTTGAACCCAACATATCTCTGGCATTGTCGTTTAGGCCATGTAAACGAAAAACACATTTCAAAACTCCATCAAGATGGATTCATTGATTCTTTTGAATCTTTTGACACGTGTGATTCTTGTTTACTGGGTAAGATGACAAAGGCCCCCTTCACAGGTAAAGGGGAAAGGGCCAATGAGCTATTGGGCCTTATACATACCAATGTATGCGGTCCTTTTAGCATATCAGCGAGAGGAGGTTATTTGTATTTCATTATTTTTACAGATGACTTTAGTAGATATGGGTATGTCTATTTAATGAAGTACAAATCTGAATCTTTTGAAAAGTTCAAAGAGTATAAGAATGAAGTACAAAATCAGCTTGGCAAGAATATTAAAATCCTTTGATCTGATCGAGGAGGTGAATATTTAAGCCAAGAGTTTGATGATTATCTTAAGGATTGTGGAATCGTTTCACAATTGACTCCTCCAGGAACTCCTCAATGGAATGGTGTTTCTGAAAGGAGAAATCGAACTCTATTAGATATGGTTCAATCAATGATGAGTCAAACCGATCTTCCAAAATACTTATGGGGCTATGCTTTAGAAACCGCATGAGATTCATATTGAACCGTATTCCTTCAAAGGTCAGAAAAGACACCTTATGAGATATGGATCGAAGCGCCCCAATTTATCTTTTCTAAAGATTTGGGGTTGTGAAACTTATGTGAAGCGTCCAATTGCCGACAAGTTGGCACCCAAATCTGAAAAATGTTATTTTGTGGGATATCCTAAGGAAACTAAAGGATATTACTTTTACATCCCAATAGAGAACAAAGTGTTTGTTGCTCAAATGGTTTCTTCTAGAGAAGGAATTTGTTTCCAAAGGAAACAGGGGAGTAAAGTACAACTCAAGAAATTCAAGTTTCACAAAATGACATCGAGCCCGAAAAGGAGATTGGAGCGAGCTCACAAGTCGTTGATGAGCGCCTCTTGAACAACACAAGGCCCACGTAGATCCGATAGGATTCGTCATGAGCCCGAGAGATATGGATTTCGTTCTTGATGATGATAATGTGATGCTCATCGATCATAATGAGCCCACAACCTATCAAGAAGCTATGGAAAGTCCAGAATCTGCTAAATGGTTAGAGGCCATGAAAGCGAGATGCAATCCATGTATGACAATCAAGTTTGGACTTTGATTGATCCACGATGGCTCGAAGACCATTGGATGCAAATGGGTTTTCAAAAGAAACTCGACATGGATGGAAATGTGCACACTTATAAAGCAAGACTTGTTGCTAAAGGTTATCGACAAGTTCATGGAATTGATTATGATGAGACATTTTCTCCAGTGGTCATGATCAAATCTATTAGAATTCTTATTGCCATAGCTGCATACTACGATTATGAGATATGGCAAATGGATGTCAAAACGACTTTCTTTAATGGAAACTTACTTAAGGATGTATATATGATACAGCCTGAGGGTTTTGTCCATCCTAAGAATTCGGGAAAGGTGTGCAAGCTTCAAAGATCCATTTATAGATTGAAGCAAGCATCAAGAAGCTGGAATCTTCGTTTTGATGAAGTTGTCAAAGAGTTTGGATTCATCAAGAATGAAGATGAACCTTGTGTTTACAAAAAGGTTAGTGTGAGTGTTGTTGTCTTTTTAGCTTTATATGTTGATGACATATTGCTCATTAGAAACGATATTCCGACCTTACAGAGTGTCAAGATTTGGTTAAGGAAACGTTTCTCAATGAAAGACTTAGGTGAGGCTGCCTATGTTTTAGGCATTAAGATCTATAGAGATAGATCAAGAAAGCTTATAGGTCTAAGTCAGAGCACATACATAGATAAGGTACTGAAAAGGTTCAGTATGCAAGATTCCAAAAGAGGATTCTTACCTATGTCGCATGGAATCAAGCTTTCTAAGAAGGATTGTCCTACTTCAGATAAGGAGCTTGAGCGCATGAGTAAGATTCCATATGCATCTGCAATTGGATCTATCATGTATGCCATGTTATGTACTCGACCAGATGTCTCATATGCTTTGAGCATAACAAGTAGATACCAATCTAATTATGGTGAGAGTCATGGATAGCGATTAAGAACATCCTTAAGTACTTGAGAAGAACTAAGGATATGTTCCTAGTCTATGGAGGACTTCAAGGAGAGCTAGTTGTAAATGGTTACATCGATGCTGGTTTTCATCGACATAGATGATTTCGATCGCAATCGTGTTTTGTGTTCGCTTGAATGGAGGTGCGATGAGTGGAAAAGTTTAAAGCAAGACATCGTTGTCGATTCTACAACCAAGTCGAGTACATTCTTGCCTCGGATGTCGCTAAGGAAGTCAGATGGATCGAAGTTCATCATGAGCTTGGAATTGTTCCTAGCATCGCAAGTCCTATAGACCTTTATTGTGATAATAATGGGGCTATAGCACAGGCTAAGGACCAAATTCGCATCATAGATCCAAACACATACTCAAACATTTCCATTTGATTAGAGAGATCATTAGAAGAGGAGACGTGAAGATATGTAGAGTGGGTACAGATGACAACATTGCTGATCCATTTACTAAGCCTCTTCCACAGCCTAAACATGAGAGTCATACGAGGTCTATGGGTATTAGATATCTGACTGATTGGGCCTAGTGTAAGTGGGAGATTGTTAGTAGTGTGCCCTAGGCCAATGAACATTTGTGATTCATATATTAACATTATGATTTGTTAATAATATATTATGAGGTATTCCGTTTCATATATGCATGTATTTCATTTATGTAATGTGATTTACATTCCATGAATGGTATTAAACTTATGTCATCAAGTATGTGACTTGATAGTAAAACCATAAGTATTATAATACTATTCTAGACTGTCCCTAGTCGATCATTATTGGTAGAATAATAATGAATTAAGGCTAGTATGTGTTACGATTGATGATCACGTTTCTACCGATCGTGGATATGAGATATCAAATCGAAACATAGATATATGTTAGAGAACATATATTGGATCGACCAAAAGAGAATACTACATGGTTTCATGTCATTAGTGATTCTCAATATGGTTTGACTTTAGTCCTTTGACTGAAGTCATCATGGTTCCCTACATGAGGAATTCGGTGTTTTGATATTAGACTAAGTTATTTTAACCAAATAACAAGCAGTCTTATGTTGGACATCAAATGAATCATGCGGAGGGATGTGAATGGCGTAGATGGGATTTGTACCTCTCTTAAGTGAGAGAGATATCATTTGGACCTCTTGACAAGTGTGATCAAGAAATGCATGGCGTGCAGTTTCAAATGAATTGATGAAGAGTCATCAATGTCATTTGTTATAATCATCAACTTGGGATCAAGAAACTATGATTAATCAAAGGTTGACATGTACCATACCTTGTGATTAATCTTGATATTGTGTTACAAAAGGACTGAGCTTATAACCATAGTTACAGGTTAAATCAGATTATCGATCCTCATTTGTTTTGGGTAGTCATAATGTCTTGCTAGAGGCCGCTTATGACTTATGGGCCTCAAGTGTAATCAAGCCCATTGCCAACATCAAATGAGCCTCTGTGGTCGCACACAAAGAGTGATGTGATCGGGCTTATTCTCTTGGGCCTAATTTATTAGGTATTGAATAAATATATTTAGATATATTTATTGGGCTAGATTGAATTAAGTTGTCGGGCTTTTATTATATATGATATAATGGGCGAAACTTAATAGGCCTAAATGGGATTAGGGTTTCTCTATAAAGAGAAGTTTAGGTCTCATTAGGTTAACGACACAATTGTCGAAACCCAGCCGCCATCCAAGAGAAAGATCGCATATGCTTAGAAGGTTTTCGGGGCGTGCTAGCACACTACTGTACCGCATGACCGGATCGTGCATGCTCGTGTGGATACCGTAGAGGGCATTAGCGATTTGCAGTGTCTTGGAATCCCAAAAGAAGCAATCCACCCACGAAAATAAGGTATTTTCGTTAATCCTTCGTGTTTTCGATTATACGTGATGTTTTTGTATGGTCTTTTTCGCAGCTTATTGTGAATACTCGGACCGTACGCGATCCAACAGTCAAAGCATAGAATCAGTATCTAAGATATCCTTGAGTACCTCAAGTCTAAGGATACTTGCACCATTGCTATGATGAGATTATCACTTACATTGGAATAGGACATCCATGTGATGATCTCATAGCAGGTCATCCAATGTACTTACTACCTCTAGTAAGCATTCACATTTCAACCCTAAATATCTCATATTTACAGTTTCTGAGATCCACTGCTTGATCAAATCAAGGAGCTTGAGATGTGCTAGTCTCTCCGGATTACCGATGTCCAGTTTCAGTAATCCTATGACTAGGATTATTTAGATTACTTGATATAATTGCACATGATAGGAATCTCAGAGTATGATCACATCATAATTTCCTTCATGCTATGTCATATATCATGGACTTCATTAATTTGCTTATTGATCAATATCAGTTCATAAATAATGAACATAAAATTAATAAAATATGCCTTTCTTTATTTATTCATAAAGTATGTATACAACTTTGTACAAAATGCGCTAAAGGCGATTGCCTTTAGGGCACTACTCTAACAGTTAGTACAAGAACTGATTCATTGACTCGTTAACTAATGTGCAAACTAATATGACAGCATCTAGTAAACCATAATTTATGATAAGGTCCAGAATCTGGATAGCTAGATATATTGATGGAGGAATGGCCTGAAAGTGATCGGAATAGGGTATGGTGGTTAATGGAAAAGTTTTGGGCAATCTGGTTTTTAACGGATAAAACTGGAACAGGAAATATGAAGACATTTCTGGGTTAATTGGCTGGGAATTTGGTTTCGAGGAAAGAAGCAAAGTTGTAGAAATTTTTATGAACTAAAATTTAGACAATGAATCGGATTAATCGGATAAGGAATGATTGAGTTATGGTGGATTTTGTGGTGACATGTTAATCTGGACGATAGAATGAAGGCAGATGATGAAAACGGGAATTTTAAGGAGGATGGGGTTCAAATTGGGTGAAGATGTCTTCTGGAGATTTTTAATTTAAGATGTGAGGAACAAACTTGAAGAATGAAAAATTTTTATTTGATGAACACAGGAAATAGGAACTGGAAAACGAAATTGGAACTCGGACAGAATTCTGGAAATCGCACAACACACAAACGATTGAATGTTTTTGACAAACAAACAAACCCTTTTGATTATTTTCGGAAAATAATCAAACCCAATGATTTTTCTTTGAAAAAAAAATCAAAACCCAGACAATTCCTTGCCAAAAGATTGAGAGAAAATCTCAACTTTTCCTTATATTTTTCTGATTGATACTGAATAGAAAACAAATGAAATTTGAAACAGAAGTTTAACAGGCAGCCACAAAGTCAGCTCCTCACCTTTCCTATTCTGCAGTTTTTTAGCTCATTAAAACAGAAATAAAACCTATAATAAAAGTATTGCAAAATAGCTAAAATAAAACAAACCAAACAAGTCATTAAATCTTTCCAAAAAAAAAAAACATGTGCCAAAATAAAACTATAAATAAAACAAGTCTTTATATCAAACCAAATACTAGTTAAATTAGACCAAAGAAGCCCAATTTAAATATGAGAAAATCTGCTACTCCTAGGCTTCAAACAACTCAGTATGATTAGGTGTAAAAACACAAGCTTTGAAGTCACCAAATGGGCTCAACATCACCTGGAACTTTAAGAACAAGTGCAGCCCAACTTCTTCTTCCTCCAAGACTTCAATCGACTCATTTTGGATTTCATCTCCACCTGATGGTTTTTCTGCAAGCCCCATGGCTTCCATATCTTCAATTGCAAGCTTGGCTGGCCCTCCATCATATCTTATTCTCTGAATTTCTCCACTGACCCCTTCTTTTATACCCTCATTCTTGCTTGCCTCATTTCTGCAGGTTTCTCATAATGAAAATAGGTGTTGATTGCAAAATATCCTAGCTTTCATCCTTTACTTTTTTGATGAAACAAACATGTCTGTGGATTATGCAGAGAAGTTATATGAATGCTCTAGTAAGATGTAAATGCTTAGAGTCTTTGCTTATGCCTAAGACTGCTAAATGCATTGAGCTCTATGGACTTTCTATTTTAGTTAAATGCTTTTGTGCTTGTAACTGTTGGGTAATTTGTTTCACTTCCAAAGATAGCTTAATCGTTAATTGATTTTGTAATATATTATTATGTTTGGTCGTGATATATGGGAGTTAATTTATTCTTCTATTCACCATTTGCAGGCTGAGAGTGCTATTTCTACTTTTAACTGTAGTGGCATAATTTTGGGATGATTGCCAATAAGGTGGCAGTAGATCTTTTTCAACTCACTCCAATTTCTTTCTATCTTCCCTTTCCTTAAAAATATTTTCATTTAAATACAACACCTATAGGTATTCGGGAAATCCTCCAATATGGCTTCCTATGTCTTTGGTTGTCAAGTTTTATTATTGTATAATGTTTAGTACTTACATTTATTTCTTTTCGAAATATCGATTTGCCAAATATTTGTCCAACAAAAGGAAGGTAAGAGTTTTAAAAATGAGGACATCATCTTCATGATTGATTATCTTTTGTTGTAAATCATCCTTGTTATTAGCACCAACATCTAGGATGATACATTTCTGTTTTGTGTAGGTAAACAAATATTTAAGACATGTGACCACTTTTTTCTTTCATCCCTTTGCAGAGAAGAAGAATTCTAGTGCTTAAGAAAAGAAAACAAACTTGAGTAACATTGAAATTGATGGGCTAAGAAAAGGGTAATCACTTTATGAACATGGCATGGTTCCTTTACAATGTCGATTCTTGTTGACATAATTTTCTTCTGATCCTTATTTTTTTTCGTAGGACAATACAAATTACAGAGGTTTTACGCATGCAAATGGAAGTTCAGAAATAACTGCATGAACAACTTGAGGTAGGACTATAGACTACTGAATTATTATTAAAAGGCCAATGATGCATATGCTCTGCATAACTTTTTCATCTCAAGTTGGTTTGTCTAGATTTTGATTGTACTCTTCTGTATTGGCGGTATTGAGGTTTTGAATTCTCTTTACATATTCATACTTATTAATATATGCTTCTAGGAAACTCATATGCATACGTGGTAGAAAATGGAGATATTGCCAGGAGAAGAAAATTAATATGCCTCTTTTTAGAGGAAGTTTTGTTCTCTCCATCATTTTAACTTTGTGTGGTCTTGTATTTGTCATTTTTGGGTTGTGCATTGACAAGCATCATATTCATGGATTGGGAAAAATTAGCTCCAAACAAATCGAGAATCAGGCTCCAGCTGGAATAATAACTCCCATAGACCTGGAAGTAATGGTGCTAAGTCGCAATTAGAGACCTGAAACTAGCAGGATTACTGAGGTTTAGCTTATGAATCCAAAGATCTTTTGTGACAATTATACCTATAAAGTGTGATTTATTCTCAAAGTTAATTAGTGTTGATTTGTTTTCAAAAATCTTACTTTCAAGATTGTAACCCATGAATACACATTTATATACAACTTGCTTTCTTTTTGTCAATTCCATCATGAGTTTCTCATAGCTTCATTTAAATTTTGGCTTCATTTACACTTTCACTTTTGCTAATATTTTCCCCCGCAAAGTCATCCCAAAAAAAAGAAGTTCGATGTTACTTTTTTTTCTATACCATTATAGGAAATCCCATGACAATTTTAAGAATTAAACATCACATTTTGGCATAAAAATTTCTTTAACATAAGGATTTGTCATTTATAGACAATACATAATCAACAAAATATATTAAAATTACATAATAATAAGAGTATAAGAAAGAAATTGTCAATTGTCAATAGGAAACAAAATTTGCACTTTGTTGATAAAGATGTACAAATTAACTTAAACACTCTACTTTCTTTTCACTTTGTATTTACAAAATATGCCTCCTACATATGGACTAAACAATCACACATCTCAATGAAACCACCTATATTTGCACTATCGTAGTTAACATTACTATTTTTTTCTTGAGTTATTTATCATCACATTGCTCACACTATGTGGTTGTTGTGCTTATAAGAATAAAAAAATAGTATCATTAGTGATTTGTGAATAAGTTATTAAACATAATGTCGTTAGTAATAGTATTATGGCAAAAGATAAATACCAATTAGGAGTAGGTCATGTCCATAAATAATAGAACACCTTCAATAGAATTTGTTTTACTTGAATTGGCAGAGACAACCTATCATAAAAAAAGTCAAAGAGTATATAATCAAAATTATTATATGTTAACTGATGAAAAACTTCAAGAATGTGTGTTAATAACTGACATACCTCTTGACAACACTACTCATGCTCTCACTTCTTTGTGTGATGAAAAAACTCCAAGAATTTGTGTTGATAACTGACATACCTCTTGACAACACTACTCATGCTCTCATTTCTTTGTGTTATCCTCATATTTGCACAAAACATTTGTCTTCCATACACTAGACCCATTTTTCCTTTATCCCAAACCATGCACAAGCCATTCCAAATCTTCCATATACACTTCCAAATGTACACAAAAATACATGCATGGATCATTTACATATACAAGAGCCCTAAACCAAAAGAATACATATTTAAACTTAAGAGGCCTTAGGTGTTAACTCTCTCTGAAGTTTAACAAAAAAAACCGCTGCTGCATTTAAAAAAACATTCGGTAAACTTGTTAATTACCAACTCTATAATTATCATTAATCAATAGATGACCACTAAAAACTTAAAGGAGCATTCAGTACCTAAACTTTACAAAAGTCTTAGCTATTAGTTATTAGCTACCCTTTCTCAGTATTCTATAAAAACATTTATCAGTAGCATATTTTCCCTCGAAAGCCATTAAGTAGGATCCAAACAAAATGTCATGTTATTAATGATAAAGAAAACAATGCAAATGCAATACCTACTCATAAAAGAGATATCATTAAGCCCTGTAATGATATTATCCTATCCAACAGTAGTTTCTATCGATTCTACCCTCCAAAACTTAATCCAATATCCCCATCTAACACCCAATACCTACTCCTAAAAGAGAACAGGCATAATAAGGGTCTTTCGTATTCAACTCCAGAAATCTCAACTTGTGAAACTGACATATCGTACTCAAGGTATATTATCAGTCATGGTCCTGTATTGTTTGCTTATCAAAAATTAGGGAAAGATGCCTATGCTAGAAATATCTTGTCCTTTTCTTATGAATTTAGAGCTTAACATTATGATTTTGGATATACGTTTGTGTGTTTTTCGGATGTATACAAAATTAAGAATGTATGTCCCATGTTCATATTCTTTAAGACTTCTGATTTCCTAAAGATGGAGATGGTGGTCATGAGCATAAGCAATACAAAAGCAATTAAACATACATGTTAGCTGGAGATCCACATAAATTTCATTGGCTGTTCTATTATATGAAAATTTACAAAACTATATATGTGTCTCATCTAGTTAGATATATTTAATTCAAGAATTTCATGGTTTGTATTCTTGATGTAAATAAAGTTATCATAAGAGTAGCAAAAAATTAAAGACAAGCAATTAATCCAAGTTAGTTAATTGCTATTTTTGTTTAGATATACCTCCTCAATGTCCTCCAGATAGCTTTTCAAAGATGTGGAAGAAGAAGAATCTATTGAGAGTAATCATATTTGCTTTGATGAACATGGGGATGCTTATAATTGCTTTCTTGATTTGGATTAGTTATCTTTAGCTGGGAATTCTTGTAAGGATGATCCAAGTGACAGGTATGTATTTGTTGTTAGTTTATCAACTTGAAGCATAAATGTGATTACTGACAACAATCATATCCTTTTATCATTGCAGGTCTATGACTGGTATGTCATATGAGAATCATAGAAATGACCTTAAAGTTGAATCATCATCTATACGTAAATCGGTATCCAACTTGAAGGTTAGTATATTGAATTTTGATACCAACAACATAGTATTCTCATGATTTTGTCAGATATCACGTTCGGGTGAGTAGTTAAATAATAAATATAAATAATCTAACTTTCAAAAAGATAATAAAAAATCTGAATTTGATCATTATAAGATGTATTGAACTATAAGTCCTTGTATCATATATATTTATGTAACTATAACAAGGACAAAAATCTAAATTCTATTTACCTGTATCTTGCCACTATAAAAAGGAAAAGATCAGCACATTGCTATATTTATAGCTCTTTTCCTTCTTGTGATAAGATTTTGTACAAACGAGTTCTAAAATATAACTTCAATGTCATATTTTCTTATGTTGAACATATGTGTAAGATGTAGTTGATCAACTATACAGAGAAGCAAAAGACTTGAAGTTGTGAGAGCAAGTTCAAATGTGGAAGCTAGAGCATATATCCAACTGGAAAGAAAGTCTCCAGTGAACGTATAACTACATCTCATTAATCAGAGATAATTCTTCTTTGGGAACTCTAAGAAGAAGAAACAACTGTGATAACTATAGCAATACATTTGTACAATCATATTTCCAATAGAGGAAAGGTGTATCTAAAATCTCAATCTGACTTGGCTGGATCATATAAGCCAAGAGTAGTGATCTTATATTATTATATTTCCTCTGAAATTGTCAACAATTTTAAGTGGCAAATGAAAGTTGTTTTCATGGAATCAGTTGGTACAGTATAAAGTTGTCATAGCAATATAAATAGTAAATAACTAGAAATGTTCAACCTATTGAAGAAAGATGCAATTGGCAGGAACAACATCAGGTTATAGGCATTTGACATTTGTATAACAGATCTTGCCAGTTCTAATATGGACCTATCCTGCAAACTTCTTCTTCATCATAAGGTATTGCAATAAATTTACCAAATGATGCCTTTTAGTCTCAATAGTAAATGATCAAATTCAGTTTTGAGTCACACTAAGCTAAAGATAAATAAAAAAATTAACCAATGTGTGTTCAAAAATTCTCTAGAATTGAAATTTATTGCCACTAAATGTTAACTCTTCAGTTCCAAGGGAGAACGAACATAGAAAATTAGGTGGTGGGGATTAGAAAATGAGAAATTTCAGGCATAAAAACCTTTAGTGGGTCCACCGACCATGATTATGGTGACAACTCTATCCTCCGAGCTCCCTAACTCCAATCAACTAAAACCTAGATCCTCAAATCCTCAAAAGTCTTCAAAGCTCCTATTTGCTTAAAGCGTAAATCAAGCCTTAAAATCCCAAAGTATGTGAGTAGTTGATGGAGAGAAATAGTGTCTTTGTGTGTGTTTTGTTGGTAAAAGAAGTGTTGGATAACGGGGCGAAAGGGACATGAAGAAAAGGGGCAATTGTAATAGAACAAAGAGAGAAGACGGAGACCACTCACTTCGATAGTGACAAGTATCGCGATCGATGAGAGAATTGAGAGTTTGTGAACAAATGCATCTAAATGAAAAGAAACACTGCTCTGTTTGGTGTCTCTGTTTCGTTTGTATAGAAAATGGCAAATTACAGAGTTGAGAGCAAGATCAAAGAAATAAAGCGGGAAGCAAAATCAAAAGAAGAAGCAGATGTTGGCTTGGCCTAGGTAAGCGTGAAGTTGAGAGGAGATGTTGGTTTTAATTAAAACGTCGACGTTTTAAAATTGGCACAGAATAGGTACAGAATTACTGGCATAGACAATCTAATGCCCTTTTTTATACTCGGACTTGTCTAGAGCAATGTTGACAATGGTGTTGGCGTTGAATTTAAGTTTAGTACGCTACGACATCGATTCTAATATCATTTTAAATAATTAAATAATTTATTAAAATTATAAAATTATAAAATAATTATTTAAAATGTTGTGGGATATAAATTTTAAATTATCAAATAATTCTTTAATATGTTGTGGTATATAAATTTTAATTGTATATCAACCCTTTCATCCAAAATTATAATAATATAAATTTAAAATTTCAACCATCTCTTTATTTATGTTATTATTATTATTTTACATATTTTACATATAAATAATAATCATAGTTAATAAAGGTTCATATCTCTATAAGTACTACAACAACAATTCTTGTTAACTAACATAATTAAGTAGAAACAAAACTTGAAACAAAACACTTATAGTTAAAATTTTTATATTTATATCATATATACAAAATTTATCATATGTATCAAATACAGTTAAATAAAAAGAAAAGAGAATAAATTAAAAACCTTAAATTTCATTCCATCAAATATTTGCTCAAATCACATTGATATCATTTTTTATTTGGTACAAAATCATCAATATTAAGAGGAGTCTTGTTGGACCCCGCACCCCACCCGTAGGTGTTTGGGGGTTATACCCCGACGTGTGTTTGCGAGTTATATTGCGACATCCAACCTTAATCAGTATTGTCCTCTTTGGGAATCGAACTCGCGACCCCTCAAGGTTTTGTTGTTTCTAAGAACACGCCTCTTACCATTGAGCCAACCAAAGAGGACAATACTGATTAAGGTTGGATGCCGCGGTATAACCCGCAAACACACACCGGGGTATAACCCCCAAACAACTACGGGTGGGGTGTGGGGTCCAACAAGTCTCATTATCACTTATTATTCAAATTCATTGCACTAAATGACATGTCAATAATTTCTCATTCAAAATTGTCTTCCACGTCACTTTCATCTAAAAAACTGAATCTAGTATAAAATCGATATGGTCAAGAAAAATTGCATCTATAAAACTATTTGTTCTATTAAGAGTCTTAGAAAAATTAAAGTTCAATTATTAACTTAATAATAATAATAACATATCTTCCTTAAACTTTTAAGTTGCATCGAACAAAGACCAGATTATTCAATCTTTTATGTTCTAATATATTTATTTTCTTGGAATTTATAAATTTAAATGTACTTTAATTCCATTGATACCTTATTACACTCATATGTAGACTTAGAATTTGAATTGAAAATATTTGTAATTTTGAAATACCGCTTTCAAATTTTTCTCACTAAGCAACTATAAGGCGATAAAAGTAACATTATAAACAAAAAAAATTGATGATTAATTTTCAACAAGTAAAAATTTAAGAAATCTATACATGGACTAAATTTGTCTCTTTAAAAAATTACCTAAAATTACAAAAACGTCCTTATAAACCTACATTTATGAACTTAGGAGATCTTGCATCATCTCATGGGTAACAATTATTTTAATAGTTAATAACATTCCTTTATTAACTTTAACTTTCTTTTTAAAACTTGGTCCAAAATAAATACTAGGATTTTAAAATGTCGCAGCTGCAAATAGTAGAGAATAAAATTATCTTTCACATCTTTCATTGATGACTACAAGATAAGGTGTATACGAAGAAGGCGTATTTTTTAGATTAACCTTGATTGTTTCCTTCGCCCTCTCAATAACATCTTTAAAATAACCCATTGTTTCTTTCCCATCATTATTAGCTAGACGAAGTACTCTCATCAAAGTCTATCAAATTCGAATGACAAATTGACATTGAGAACAAAAATTCATGATCTTTAAGTATAATTCTTGAAACTACTAATCTAGCATTAGACCTAGTATGTTGAGATGAAACTCACTTATCATTTGTGAACATTTCCTCAACTCCTAGTTCATTAGAAAAAATCATTAAAGTGATAAAAAATTGGTCATAGATCTTGTAGTAGTAAGACGACATAAATTCCTTCCACTGGTAAAATCTTTTCTAATCAAATTCAAGATCTATGCACGATTATAAGTGAAATTGGTCATTTTCTTTCCTTTTCACAATTTCATCAATGATAAGAAAGTATTTGTTGGAACTCGATTCTGGAGCCCAACATTTGGAGTCATAAAGCGTGAGCATATTATCCTATAGGGTTATTTCAAGGAACCCTTATTAGTCACCATCCCACATGAGTAGTGCCCGCACCCGTCAAACATCCAAACAAACTCATTTCTCCTATTTCAGAACAGGTTTTGGGAAAAACTCAAACTGGGATTATAATTTAACTTCTTCAGAACATTTGTTTACCATTGTCTTAAGTTTCTAAGGACACCAAAATCATTCAATTTGGCTTAGAATTCTATGAGTTTGGGCCCAAAACCTTTTTAGACTATTATTAAACTGGGACAGTACACTATACCCAACTTCCAATCAAAAATTGTAAGTCTTAGGGATTGGGTCAAAATTATATTCCTTTAGATCATTTGTAGCTCTATGTCTCTTGTTTATTTAGAAATAAGAAATAATCTCATTTAGAGGTAGGATGACATAGCTATGGTCGAAGGAAGTCAAACAAGGTTTTGTCCTCAATCATATTGAATCTATTCAGGGATAATTAGCATAACATTTTCTACGGATATAGGATTAAGATGTTCTTTATATGGTTCAAAATAAGACCTCATGATCTACAACCTTCATGAAAATCTTGAAGATAGATTCTGTCATCTAGAGGGACGGAAGTGGACCAGACGGTAGGGTTAGACGAAATCAGATGAAGGGTCAGATGAATTGCAAAAATTACCATAACTTTCCCTAAACATGTCAGATTAAGGTGTTATTTAGATACTTCGAAAGAGGGCTTCAAGATATACAACTTTCATGAAGATCTTAAAGACAGATTCTATCATCTAGAGGGTCAAAATTGGACAATACTATACAAAATGAATAGTAAATAGAAGTTGTTTTTCAATTAGCATAACTTTCTCTAGAGACATCAAATTGAGGTGTTCTTTGGATGGTTTTGAAGAGGACTTCAAGATCTAAAACGTTTATGAGACCTTAAAGACAAATTCTATCATCTAGAGTGTCCAAATTGGGCTAGACGATAAAAAATGAATAATACATAGAAGCTGTTTTGCAATTGGGATAACTTTCTCTAGAGACATTGGATTGAGGTGTTCTTTGGATGGTTTTTAAAAAAAACTTCAATATATAAAACTTTCATGAATCAAAGAAAAATGTTATCATATAGAGGGTTAAAATTGGAGTAGATGATACAAAATGAACAGTACACAAAAGCTGTTTTGCAATTGACATAACATTCTCTAGAGACATCAGATTAAGGTGTTTTTTAGATAGTTTTTGAAGAGTACTTAAACATCTACAACTTTCATAAAGATATCAAAGACAAATTTTATCATCTAGAGGGTCAAAATTGGACCAGACAATACAAAATAAATAGTATACAGAAGCTATCTTGCAATTAACATAATGTTCTCTTGAGACATCAGATTAAGGTGTTCTTTAGATGTTTTTGAAGAGAAATTTAATATTGACAACTTTCATGAAGACCTTAAAGACAAATTTTATCATCTAAAGGGTCAAAATTGGACCAAATGATACAAAATGAATAGTACACAAGAAGTTATTTTGTAATTGGCATAACTTTCTCTAAAAACATCGGATTGAGGTGTGATTTAGATAGTTTTGAAGACGAATTCAAGATATACAACTTTTATGAAGACATCAAAGACAAATTATATCACTTAGGTGGTCAAAATTGGGCTAGATGATACAAAATGAACAGTACACAAAAGCTGTTTTACAATTAGCATAACTTTCTCTAGAGACATCATATTGAAGTGTTATTTAGATGTTTTGAAGAGGACTTCAAGATCTACAACTTTTATGAAGTCCTCAATGACAAATACTATCTTTAAGAGGGTCAAAATTGGACCAGACGATAGGATTAGGTAAATAGTACACCTGATAATATGACTTCATCACTAGACGATATGAAGTCATCAGACAATATGTTACCACCAGATGATACGACATCATTAGATGATACATTACCACTAGACGATATGATGTCATCAGACGATATGGCATCATCAAATGATACAAACTATACTCTTGAACATTACCACTTATAAGGATCATAACTTTCGACTCCAATGTCCAAAAATTTCATCCTATATATCGTTGGAAAGCTAGAAAGACAATCTAGATTAATCCAGTTTTTCACCCAAAGTCAGAGCACAAATTTTACCCCTACGGAAGACTTGAAAATAAAACTCAACAATTTGGAAATATCATCTTTAAAACACAATCATACATCATTTTAATCAAAAGATAAGTAGTTTACAAGGCTTTAATGGGCATGTCAAGCCACAATATAACAATATTTCAAAATCCCAAAATACAGAAAAATACATGAGCAATAATTTGCTCAAAATGCAACTAAAGCCTTGGTTTACAAAACTAGCTTAAAATACAAAAGTATGCAAAGTCGGAGTGATGCCTTGAACCTTTGTTACTCGTTCTCATGCTCTTGACCTGAAGATAGGGCAGAAATGAAGGGGTGAGCTTAAAGCTCATGGGTAACAATTTTATAATTGGCCAGTAAGCAAAAGCCACATTGAGTCAAGATACATATATTTTCCAGATCTCAATTAATCAACAATTCATAAGCAACTTAATTCGTGCATCATCAAACTTGCCAACACATTTGAACATATAATCACATCGGAATGGTTTGGTGGGATCTAAAATAGAACATACTAGACAATTCTTATAGGGGTCTTATGTAGCTGTGAGCTCAGGGGAGTCCATGAAGGAGCTCCATGTCA
The DNA here is from genome assembly GCA_029891385.1 of Erythroxylum novogranatense. Lineage (NCBI taxonomy): Eukaryota > Viridiplantae > Streptophyta > Magnoliopsida > Malpighiales > Erythroxylaceae > Erythroxylum > Erythroxylum novogranatense. The sequence goes on along the minus strand of CM057225.1, from coordinate 57,924,314 downwards.
CTAGCAGGCAGCTGGGAGAAGCCTTTAGTCAAAGTTCATTTAACATACTTAGAGGACCACCACAAACCCACTTAATCATGCATTTCACATCTTGAAAACTTGTTGCCCAAAATGGCATATTTTCAAAACATGATTTCATAAAATTGATATCCTTTTGAAATCATTTCCATTTTTGTTTCATAGTTCATCCCCAAAATTCATACACACACATGTAGCACTTTCTCAAAGCATTGAAAGAGCAATAAATGCACGTTTTAAAAGTAGTTGAAAACATTTATTTCCCTTTTCTTGAAAGAAACATTAATGGCTTATTATTCAATTATAAAAATGTAACCCATCTTGAATTCCTTGGTTATAACTTGTTCGAATGTGCCTCCCCTCTCGCTCCTCTTGTCTTTCTTGATTCCCTTTTCATAGGCAAAAATTTGAAGTTCAAAAGGGGTTGCAAAATTGGACATCCGCATAGTACATTTACTAAAATTGATCCTAGAGTACCTAAACCCATGCATTTCCTAAACTTCATGAACCAAAACCTTTTAAAAAATTCAAAGCATTAAAAATGCTCTTACCTTAAATCTTCACCAAAAGAAGAGATGTTTGGTTCCAAAGAAAGCTCTTGTCTTCCTCTATCTTTTTCCCTTCTTGCACAACCTCAAAATCTCTCTAGAAAGTTTAGAAAAGATGAAACCCTATCTCAACTCTCTTCTTTCCTCTCAACCACCGAAATCTCTCTTCTCTCTCTCTTTAATTTGTTATTTCACTTCCCTCCCATTTTCGTTTTCCCCCTCTTTAGAAAACAACACTTCTTTCTTCCCATTTTACCCTTATTGATTGAGAAATGTCCACCTTACCCTTCCTTTAATGCCTTATGGTTTTAAACTTAAGTAAACTACCCAAAATACCCTTTTATGCCTTCTTATTGCTTTTGATTTAACTACCCCATGCAATAAATCTACTAACATAGACCTAAAGAAAAACTAACTCCTACAAAAAATTGGGGGGGGGGGGCAACAGTATCTAGCATTTCGTATATTTTTCTAACATTAGGTTAATGTAATGTGCAATATAAAAAGTCCAACAAAAAGAATTATGCCCGCTTTGCAACCTTTCTCCATTTACTTTAAAAGCAGAATCATTGTCGGTGATGAACTATACAATCTTTCAAGCACAACTTTATATACAAATTTATCAAATATCTGAAACAAAGCGTTATCATTTTTAACAAGGCTAACTGCATTAATAGACTTCAAAAAATTATCCCTTAGTAGAATAAAAAAAATATTGATAATAGGATCATATCTTTTATTTGTCTAACTATCACATATGATTGAACACTTATAAATTGTCCAAGTCATTTTTCTTTCATCCAAATAACTCTTTATTTCATAAATAAACCTATTTAGAAGATTACCTTTGTAGTTATTGATTAAAGCATCTTTATATCTCAGACCATAAGATGCAATAACATCTACCATATGCAAGTAATAGTAAGATCGAGTGATTAAATGATATATCTGAAGTGAATCACACGTTAATACAATGCTGAGAAAACGATATAAGAATGCACGAGAAGGGGGGTTAAATTGTGTATTCCCCTTTTTGAAAATCTTTCCAGAATGTTTGTTAGAAATAAAATTCTTTTACAGAATTTTTGATAGATTCTAATTAATCAAAAAACTTTGAAGACTTTGTTTCGAACTAAGTAATAAAAAAAACTTGAATCTAAAAGAGAGACAGAGTAAGAGTAGTTGACACATCGATTTATCCAGGTTCACCCCAAATCGTGGGCTACGTCCAGTCCTTAGAGTTCTTTATGAGATTTTCTCTATCTCTTCAACTTTACAAGTATTCTTTGCGAGCCTCTTCAGGTCTCTACAATCAGTATTCTTTCACGCTTAGCCTCTGCAGGCTATCTGTACTACTTTCTCACAGATAAGTGTTTGAACACTTGTTACAGTAAAAGTAGCTCTCGGGTAATTTGCACAGAATGCTTTTACGATCACGTAGATGTAATTCTGCTAATTTTTCAATTATTCAGCTCACTTTTTCAACTAACTTTGCAATCTTCGACTTCGACTTGTATTTATAGCCTTCGTCTCCAACTGCTTCTTGATTCTTGTTTCTTGAATCTTTAACAGAAACGGTTAATCAGTTGAGTTCTGTAACTAACCCGAACTGATTCTTGCGTATGCTTTTTCAACTCTTCTTCTGCATTTGTTTTTCTATTCGTGTCTTCGTCTGTTTTTCTATTCGCGTCTTCGTTTGTTTTTCTATTCGCGTCTTCGTTTGTTTATTTCTTCTGCGTTCTTCGTCTATGTCTTATTACGCGTCTGCGTCTGCATTGCTTCGTCTGTTTTGCTTCGTCTGTATTGCTTCATCTGTATTGCTTCGTCTGTATTGCTTTGTCTGTATTATTTTTCTTTTCTTTTGCTCTTTGTTATACATCAAAATTATATCTAAGTAAAGTCATTTTGACTTAACAATCTCCCCCTTTTTGATGATAAAAAATTATATACAACAAAGAAAACAAAATACAATGTATAAGAAAAAAAACTTATCTTTAAAAATCTTCTTCTTCCTTCTTCTTCAGCTCCTTCAATAACACCCTTAAGATTTGACAATTCCCATTTCTCTTCTACTCATTCTCTTCTCCCCCTATTTGTTATAATAAAAAATGATCAAGGATGATGACGCTTCATCAGTTCTGCCATCATCTTCTTCATATCATTCATTATCTCCTTTATCTCGTTTACTTCTCCACGTAATTGACTGATTTCTGCTTGGAAGGCAAACGGTGCGGAGAATTGATCATTATCTTCAGAGGGTGTTGTGAACGCAATTGTTGTATCATATGCGTCCGAGGATGGAACATAGTCTTCATTAATCGCAAATGTGGGTGGATGAATGAATACACTTGAATCTGTAATATCCAAGTCATAGGGAGCAGGTAGCATCAGCAACTGTCTTCCTTGCAAGGGTATGCCTTCAGCTTCAATAGACAGTGTATTAGATAAAGGCCTAATACGTAAAATTGTCTGGACAAGTGATTCAATAAATGTCCCTGTTATCAGTCTTCCCCTTACTGGACAGCCTTCCTTCTTATCAGTATAGCTACAACTAGCTCCAACAGTATTCTCTTTTGAAGCGCATGCCTCATTAATTTTCCGCACTTCTTCTTCAATTTGATCTGCGGACAGATCATCACTAACTTCATTTGGATATAGCTTCTTTTTCCCTTTATTCATATCCAGAGGGTATCTTGGTTGTATGTCTGGTACAACCTTTATTATCGACTGTTCTGTGACTGGATAAATAATGTATGGACGAGAAGACATTTTCGTAGGGTATGGCCTTGTAGCAGCATACCTTAAGGTATCATAGAAGTTCCTTTCATCTTCATTCAATATATGCCAAGTCTCACTATTTATCAGAATAGGTTGTAAGACAACCTTTATTTGCGTTCTTGGTTGACTGCAGATGGCAATTGTAGTACTCCTCCTTATCACCACTTCAACCAGTCTGACTTCAAACTTATCATTTCTTAAAAATTTGGAATAGTTATGAACAACCAGATTAGGTTCATCATGTTGGACCCCGAACCTTGAGTGACAATTTGATTTAATAATATGAATGATCAAGTGGATGAGTTGATTTAATTAGAGTTGAAAAACAAGAATTAAAGAGAAAAAATGTGAAAATTTGAAGAAATTAGAAAGTTTGACTTTCTGGAGAGAGAATGTTTGACTTTGAGAGTTGACTTTTGTTTGAGGCAAAATTTGATAAAATGATCTACATGAAACTTGTAGATTATGTTAAGAGCTTTTTGTAGACATAAAGTTTGCAATTTTTCGATATTGGGAGTAAAAGTTATGATCAGTCAAAGTTTATGTGTAATAAGGTTGACTTTTGACTTTAATTATGATGACTGAATCTTTGACTGACAAATTAACCTAGTTAGAGGTTAATTGAGTTTTGATGTTCTTCATAAAAATTGAAGGGTTTGTTTTGATCTTTATTTCGATATAAAGTATGCAATTTTTCGATCTCGGAATGATAAGTTATGATTTTTTTTACAAGTTTGTATAGAGGATAGTATCTTTGACCAAAAAATGGACTTCCGAAGGAGTCGAACAGAGTTTTATGTCCTTCGTGAAAGATGTAGAGCTTTCTTTAAGCTTTCTATAGAGACTAAGTTTGTCAAAATCGGAGTTCGGGATTAAAAGTTATGAATTTTGGAAGTTTAGGGGAAAAAAAATGGAAATGGAAAATGATTTATCCCCGTCACTAGGGCGACGCGTATCGCCATAGCGATGGCGAACGTTCAGCGCCGCCGTCGCTACGGCGACGCACATCGCCTTAGCGATGGTGAGCATTTTGGCTCGCGTCGCTAGGGCGACGTCCACGTCGCCGTAGTGACCGTGCCCTATCCTCGCCCTAATACGACGTCGTTTTGCTCCTTCAGTTTTCTTGCTTCCTCATCCAATCCGACCTTTGTTCACTGTTTTGCTCATATCTTTTCCGTCCGACATCTGATTGAGTCGATTCTTGTGGCGTTGGATTCCTAAGACAATTATCTACATCCTCACAGAAATTTGTGAAATTTTGAGATGAAATTAATGGTGATTAATTTAATCAAAGTGAGTCGTGAAATTTTCCAAGCATAGTTCAGTGTTTTGTGAAATTTGGGATCTGTAGAGATCCGATTGAAGTGATTCTTGAGGAGAAATAAAGATAAGACAAGGGGCTACAAATCATATGAAGACATGAAATGTCAATTTTGCCCCTAAGACCCTCAAATTATGGATGGAAGTCCAAATTCGTATGCAGTTTTTGGATTTGGAACACCTAGGAGTGTTTTGAGCATAACGTTTGATCTGGGAATCGAAATGAGACGATTCTTATTTTGAATTAAACTAGAGACATAAGGCTACAATTGTTATGAAGACATCCAGTTTCAATTCTGGTATTAAGAATGTAAACTTTTGGACGGAAATAATCGTACATGGAAATGTTTTAGAATATGGATATTCCCGAACTGTTTTGTGCATAACTTTTGATGTAGTGATCGGAATTGAGCGCGGTCAGTGGCGTTGGATTCGTATGATTAAGAGAAACATTTCTCGAGAAGGAAGTTTGGACAAATTCCTTCAGCTAAATAGTGCGAATCAAACCGCAAGTAAGCATGACTGTAAGCTTTGAATGGAGGGGCATTTTGGTCATTTGACCCTCAATTAATGACTAGGCACTTTGAATAAATAAAAAGACAGATGTGAGTGTCGTTTTAAGTGGAAGAAGCTCGATTTTTCTAGAAAAAGAAGAGAGAAATAAGAAGAAGATGAATGAAGAGGTTTCGTATGGAGAAAAGAAGAGAGAGAAAGCTTTGTTTCAATTTTTCTACTTGTTTCTTAGGGATTTTTGAGTGGATTTCAAGAGGAAAAAGGTGGAAAAGCATGAGAGCTTCCTTTCAAGCTAGGAAAATTCGAATTTGGTGGAGAAATGAGGTAAGGGAAAATTTTCAACTTTGAGATTTTGTTGAATTTTTGATTGAGAAATATAGATAAGGATATGGGTTTGTGATTTATGAAGTTGGTTTTGATATTAATGCTTTAGGTTGGGTTTAATTTTGGATGAAAATTTGTTTAAAGTTTAGGCTAAATTTTATGGTTGAGAATTTGGTGAATTTTTGGTGTAGAATGAAAGATAATCATATAGGTTTGTGGAATATGAAATTAGTTTTGAGAAAATTGTGAACTATGGTATTGAATTTGGATAAATTGGTTTAGGTCAATTTTAAGCTTCGGGGATTTTTGAAATTGAGGATCTAGATATTTTGGAATTAATGTGGATTGATGAATTGTGAGATTAATTTTGAAAATTAAGTTATTTATGAGATTGAATTTGGGTGTATTGGTTTAGGCCAATTTTGAAAATTGGGGATTTTCAAAATTGAAGATTGAAATAGCTTAGAAGTATGATAATTATGAATTTTCGATAGTTAATTTTGAGACTTATGCAAATTTATGATGTGAAATTGAATGATTATGGCGTAGGTCGATTTTAATTGAATGAAGGAAAGAAGTAAGGATCAAATTGGAGCTAGGATCAAGTTTCTGGCAATAATTCGAGGTGGGTAGCATATTTATATTTTGATTTGTGAGCAATATGCAATTTTTGAAAAAATTAAAGAAAGCAATTTTCAAAAATTAAAGAAAGCAAAATTTTGGATTTTTGATACGTTAATGTTTTAGTAAGTGTTTGAAAGGAAAGGTTGGTTAATGTTTGAAATTGTGATTTCGAGGATTTCGAAAAATTATTATGTGAATTATGTTTGAAAAGAAAATAGAAATTTCGAAAGTTCATTTTGTTATGTATGCATTGCTAAATTATGTAAAGTGCTGAAATTATTGATTGATTGATTGAGTGATTTAATTGTATGTATTATGTGAATATATGAAAAAAAAATCAAGACTTTGAAAAGTGCCTTGAGCGATTCAATTCTGTTTTAAGCTTATGTGTTAGGTGGGTTCGGTTAGGTCCTTGGTGAGTCGTCATTTGTCTCTATGTGTATAGCCTTTTCGGCTGCCCGCTAGTGGCACGGACTCGATTCGGACTCCCTCACGGCTATACTGGACATTATGCGGAAAGTGTAAGACGTTTCGTTCACGATCGCACATGTGACCGCTCTGCGGGGCTATGCAATCGCTCTGCTTGGACTAGCAGACCATTCGATATGTTATGTGTTTTAATTTTGTCTCTGAATGTTGCATTCATGTTTATGAAAAATTAGAAGTTTGAAAAAAAAGAGAAAAGTGAGATTATTATGAAAAGTTTGAAAATATATATATATAAAAAGGTTTGAGAAAATTGTTTGAAAAATTGTAAAGTTTGAAAAATTAGCCCTTTGGAGAAAGATTATGAAAAAATGATTTTGGCTTATTTGTCGATTTATAAATGTGTTATCCACGAGCTTAGAGCTCACCCCCTTTCATCCCCATCTCAGTGTTTGAAGGGGAGATAGGATGAAAGAATGTGAAAACGTTTGATCCGATGTCCGCATAAATGCGTATTTTAATGTGAATTGAGATTTGAAATGTATGTAAATGGCTTAAAAGCCATTAAGGATTTGTAAGGAATTAACTTATGATGCCTATGAAAATATTGAAATTGTACAAGAAATTGTGTTATAGAAGGGATTTGAGTATAACATATTTCGATTTCTGGAATTGTATTATTCATGAATGGTTAATTAGAGTGAAATTGTCATTTATAAATGATGAGAATTGGATATTGCTTATAAATATGATGATCGTGATTTGGACATAGAAAATGAGATTGATGTGTTGATAGGTTGAGAATTATGGAAGTATTAGATTTAGGTTTGCGTTTTGCTGATGTTCAAATTCCGGACGGGAGAGTCCGATGATTTTAATTGTGTTTGGGATTATAAGTGTTTTGAACCCTTGCGAGTTTGGGTTAGGATAAAGGCGTAGTTATCTTGCCAAAATTCGATAAAATCGGGGTTAAAAATGTAATTTGAGATTGGTATGAATTTATATAAGATTGTGTATGACTGTATGGATTGAAGATGACGTTGTATGTGATTGAGTAACGAGAAAAGAAATGAGAATAAGAAAAGAAAAAAAAATATACCGGATTTTGGAACGTCTTAGGGTTTCCAACGCGACTATGATCATTCGATAAGTTTTCTTTGATTATTGTTTCCGGATGTCGGATGCGTTCTGCTTGATTTCGTTTCGCTTTAAAATCTATTCGTTTGATTTGATTAGTTATTGCTTCCGCTTTCCGATTCGCTTCCGTTTCGCTTCGGATTCCGTTTTTGGCTTCCGCATTTTGTTTTCGATCCGATATTTCCGTTTTCCTTCCGATCCGAAATTTTCGTTTCCCTTCGTTTCCGTTTGCTTCGTTTTCCGTTCTGCGAATGTAGTTGGGTTCCGGTAACGGGATCCAACATTTATGGTATCAGAGCAAGAAGAGTTTATAAGGAATCATGCGTTCGTATGAGGGAATCTGTATGCATAGTTGGATTTCGGAAACGGGATCCAACACATCAGATTTCTTCAATGGTACCTGCACTGAGCTCAAATATGCTGTGACCTCTTGTTGATTATCGACAGGAGTAGATTGAACCAGATTAGGCTCCACTGGTTCCTCCGGTTGCTCAACAATGGGAGTGTTCTTCTCTTGATTAGCTTCCACAGGAGTAGACAAACTCCTCCTTCGACTAACCACTTTAGTTTTTATTCTTGGAGTTTTCTTCACTTGAGACTTCTGTGTCTCAGTCTCCAATTTTCTCTTCTTCTTAGTTTCCTTTCTCTGTTTGGCTGATTCTCCCTCCAAAATTGAGACGAGAGATCTTGTCACCTTTGCTCTTGGTGCGCTAGATCCAGAGGCTTCTTCTTGTTCCTACTCTCCGGTTCTTCTTTCTTCTTGTTGCCTTAAAGTTCAAATTCTAGGGGATCTCCTTGCTTTCTTAGTGATATCACCCAAAAGATTCTCTCCTTTTCTTTTTGTCGCACCATCGTCTGTCCTCCGAGCAATATCATACTCTTCTTTAGGACATGCCAGTTTTATCAAAGGCTTTTTATTTAATCTTCTCCTTTCTTCTATTGGCATACTCACACTTCCATGAGATCTAGAACTTGTTGCTAGAGAATTCTTTAATAATCGCTCCCCCTCAGTTCTAGTTCTCCTTGAAGAGTCTGCTTCTTCCTTAATCACTGTCCTCAGACCCATTCGCCGTATAGTGATTGTGTCAATAGTACTCTTCATAGGTACAATCCTTTTATTTCCTCTATGTAGAAGGACTCCAGATTCCTTAAAAATCCTTGTAAGAAGCATGCCGTACGGATAGCTATTTGTATCCTTCATCCCCTTAATCTTATAATGAAAGATTAAGAAGGGTAAATCAATAGGATTGCGATTCAATAGGTAGAACAAACACTGTTCATCCAGGGTGGTCACCAAATGTCTTGAACCTGCTCTGGATAAGAAGCAATTAAACAAAATCGCATGAAGAACCCTAGCTTTTGGAACCAGACTCGAAGTCTTCCTCTCCGAAGGGTCGGTCACTCCATACAACAGTTTGCTAACATCTTCTTCCTTCATGTTGACCATTGTCATCCACTTAGGCTTGGTTGACAAAGTCTCACCAACCGATGGACAATCGGTCACCTTCCTTATCAATTCCTTAGTCACGACAACAGATATACTGTCTACTGAGGATACAATAGTATTGTCTACAAGTTGAGCGTTCTTCCAAAAGTCAAATACCTCATTGGTGTACACTGGTTCTCGTACCTGGAAGAAATTCCTCCAACCAGCTCTTTTAATCTCAGGTTCTACGCCCATACTATCCTTCCTTAGTGACTCGAAATTCACATACCTTCCGAATATCATAGCTGCCTCCATTGCTTCAAAACGAAAACTGTCTCTGGTAAACTTTTCTTATAGGGTAGGATCATTAAGAGAATTTGGAAAGCAAGATGAATCGTCTAGAGATAAGAGTAACTGCAATGATAACAACTTTAGGCTACTTGAAGATTCTTATTACGCTTTCCCTAGAATCATCGAGATTCTAAAGATCTTGAAGTGTTTCCCTCCAAAACTTTCTTGTCAGAGAAGTTACCAGCTGTAACTCACTGTATCTGACGCCGTTAATTTTGACGTCGCTTTTAGCCTAACTGTTCACTTAACATCACCATGTTAAGGTTGTGTCTGATCTTTTGGAACCGTTCTTCACTCAATGGTTTTTTAAAAATGTTTGCCCACTGATACTCTGTTTTGATGAACTGAAGTTTAACCACCTTCCTCTGAACATAGTCTCTCAAGAAGTGATGTTTGACTTCGATGTGTTTCACCCTCGAATGCTGAATCGAATTCTTTGACAGGTTAATTGCACTGGTGTTGTCGCAATAAATTGGAATCTCCTCTTCTTGAATTGAATAGTCTTCAAGTTGATATTTGATCCACAACGTTTGTGAACAACAACTTGCAGAAGACATATACTTTGCTTCGGCAGTTGATAGAGTTATCGAACTTTGTCTCTTTCTTGACCAGGAAACTAGGTTTGGGCCAAGAAAGTGACATCCTCCACTTGTGCTCTTCCTTTCGATTCTGTCTTTGGCTTAGTCCGCGTTGCAATATCCGATTATCTTGAAATCTTTACCTTTCTCAAACATTAAGCAAAGATCAGTAGTACCTGCGAGATATCTCATAATTCTTTTAACAGCAATATAATGAGACTCTCTAGGATCAGCCTGAAACCTTGCACACAAGCATACACTGAATAAAATATCAGGTCTACTTGCTGTAAGATACAGTAAAGAACCGATCATACCTCTATACAGGGTTTGATCTACTTTCTTACCAAGTTCATCTTTCGACAAAAGGTTTGAAGGATGCATCGGAGTAGTCATTGGCTTCACATTTTGCATATCAAATTTATTCAACAATTCTTTCACATATTTTTGTTGATGGATAAAGATTTTCTCTTCGGTTTGCTTAACTTGCAACCCAAGAAAGAACTTTAACTCACCCATCATGCTCATTTCAAATTCATTTTTCATTAGACTCTCAAACTTCATGCATAACTTCTTTGAAGTAGCACCAAAAATAATATCATCAACATAGATCTGTACTATAATAAATTCATTCTCATAATTCTTCCTAAAGAGCATCTTGTCAACTTGACCTCTACTAAAACCATTCTCTAAGAGAAAAGTACTCAAACGATCATACCAAGCTCTAGGAGCTTGCTTCAAGCCGTATAAGGCTTTATGAAGTCTATAGACATGGTCTGGATTCTTAACATCCTCAAAACCAGGTGGTTACTTAACATACACCTCTTCGTCTATAAAACCATTCAGAAAGGCACTCTTCACATCCATCTGAAATAGCTTTATATTATGACAGATTGCATATGTTAGCAATATCCTAATGGCTTCAAGTCTTGCTACTGGAGCATATGTCTCATTGTAGTCTATTCCTTCTTACTGATTATAGCCTTGTGATACTAATCTAGCCTTATTTCGACTCACTCTTCCTGATTCGTCTAACTTATTCTTAAAGACCCATCTGGTTCCTATGATGGATTTCTTAGGGGGTTTCGGAACTAAGGACCAAATACTATTCCTAGAAAATTGATTCAGCTCCTCTTGCATGGCTAACACCCACGTTTCATCTCGAAGAGCTTCCTCAACCTTCTTAGGCTCTATTTCAGAGATAAAAGCCACATTAGCTTCTCTTCTGAATCTGGACCTTGTCCTAACTCCTTCTGATGTTTCTCCGATAATTAACTCTTTTGGATGAGAACTTTTATATTTCCAGTCTCTTTTCAGTCCAATAGTTTCTGGGATATTTTCAACTTTGTCTTTATGAGTACCTGGTGCGGGAGTTTCTGTTGTGTCGTCTAAGTTCTTTGAGGGACCTTCACTCTCCATGTCATCTTCCTTATGAGGTTGGGGACTATCATCAAACTTGACATGGATGGTCTCCTCAACTGTCTTTGAAATAAGGTTGTACACCCAGAATGCCTTAGACGATGATGAGTAGCCTAGGAAGATTCCTGGAAAGGTCTTTGAATAGAATTTATCCAACAGCTCCTTTGTATTTAGAATAGAGCATTTACACCCAAATGGATGAAAGTAAGATACGTTTGGTCTTCTTCCATTCCATAACTCATAGGGGGTCTTCTTCAGCATGGGTCGCAACAAAATTCTATTCTGAATATAGCATGCTGTATTTACAGCTTCTGCCCACACAGCATAGTCCTTGCCATCTTTTGAATCGTCCTATTCTTCCTTTTAACAACCTCATTCTATTGTGGAGTCCTAGGAGCAGAGAAATTGTGGAAAATTCCATTCTCCTCACAGAATAACCTAAACTTCTCATTCTCAAACTCTCCACCATGGTCACTCCTGATACTAGCTATAGACATTCCTTTTTCATTCTGTAACTTTCTGGATAAGGTCCTAAAACACTTAAAAGATTCATCTTTGTGTGATAAAAAAATATCCAACAAAATCGAGTAAAGTCATCAACAATAAAAAGTCTATATTTCTTTCTGCCAAGACTTATTGTCCTTGTTGGACCAAATAAATCCACATGTAACAACTCTAAAGGTCTAGATGATGTTACAAAATTTTTAGAAGAAAAAACAGTTTTAATTTGTTTTCCTTTCAAACAATTTTCACAGAAAAATTCTTTGTCAAAACTTATTTTTGGTAATCCTCTTACCAAATCATGTTTTGCCAACTTTGAAATGTGTTTAAAAGAGACATGACCTAGCTTTCTATGCCAGACTAGTCTTTCTTCTTCGGAAGATAGAAAACATGAAACATTTTGACTTTGAAAATCTTCTAAATTAATTTTGTAAAGATTATTTCTTCTCTTGGCAGAAAAAAGTATAGACCCATCTTTGTTTCTGACTTCACAAAGATTTCGATTGAATGTGACTGTGAAACCAGAATCACACAATTGATTGACGCTGATCAAATTATATTTCAGACCATCAACAAGCAGTACATTATTTATGCATGCAAAGGAATCTTTACCTATTTTACCGATTCCAATAATCTTGCCCTGCTGGTTGTCTCCGAAAGTTACTGATCCTCCCTTCTTATACTGAAGATCTAGGAACATAGACCTTCTTCCCGTCATATGTCGCAAGCATCCACTGTCTAAATACCAGTGGTGCTTGCCACATCTTCCAAGGAAGGATATCTGCAGGAGAAGCTATTTTATTTTTTGGTACCTATATTTTCCTGGGTCCTTTATGGTAAGTAACATGCACATAATGAGTTTTTTTAATGCATATTACTAGATCGTTGATTAATACTAGATTTATTATAGTTTCTCTTCTGAGTGAAAGAGTTCTTATGAGGATGAGACTTATTGCCTATAAACCCTAATCTAGTTTTATCACCCGGATGTCTACATTTTCCAAGCATCTCATTCATTTTCTTTGTGCTCTCGGTGAAAGTAACTAAATCAGCTGACAGATTCTTAATTCTCAATTTTAGCTGATTGATCTCTTCTGATCTGTCTATGACTTTCTTTTTCTCCTCTAATTGCTTCTTTAGACAGATATTTTCTCTCTCTATTACCTCTATATGTCTAATATTTTCTACATACTTTTTCTTTAACAGTTTGTACTATTTCAGAATAGCACGAAAATCTTCTAACAATTCTGAGTAGGCATCATGCAAGTTATCGTAATCAGATTTTACCTCCTCATCACTATCTTCCTCGGCTACCAGGCAGATGTTTGCATGTTCGGACGACTCGGAACCTGTATCTGATTCTAATGAATCTAGGTCCTCCCACGTTGCCATCATGCTTTTCTTGCCTTCTCTACTCTTCTTTGGTTTCTTCTTTAGAGTAGGACATTCGGACTTGTAGTGTCCAGGCTGATTGCACTCTTAGCAAATGACAGATGACTTCTCTGGTTTAGCTTCATCTTTGCCATTCTTCTTGAAGGTCTGATTTCCTTTGGACTTCTTCTTCCACATGCGTCTTATCTTTCTAGAGATGAAAGATAATTTGTCATCTTCATCACTTGACTCTTGTTCTGATTGGTTGGAGTCGTCATTCTTTAATTCTTCAATCTTTAACGCTTTTGATGACTTCCTCCTTTTTTGAGTCTTATGATTCTTTTTTCCGACCTTCAGCGCTATCGTCTTGTCCAGTTTGGGCTTGTCTTCAGCATCGAGTTCAACTTCATGAATCTTCAAGGATCCAAGCAACTCGTCAAGCTTTAGCACGCTCAAATCTTTGGTTTCCTGCACCGCAGTAACTTTAGGTCTCCACCTTTTTAGAAGACTTCTTAAGATCTTTCGAACATGATCTTGATTGTTGTACGTTCTTCCAAGAGCTTTCAATCCATTGACAATTGTTTGAAATCTTCCAAACATTTGATCAATAGATTCTTCATCTTTCATCCTGAAAAGCTCGTACTGGTGCATAAGAATACTTATCTTGGATTCTTTAACTTGGCTTGTGACTTCGTGAGCAATGGACAATGTGTCCCACATCTCCTTTGCGGTGTCGCATCCGTGGACTTTGTCATACTCGCTCCTGCTTAGGGCACAGGTCAAGAAGAACTTCGCTTTTGAGTTCAGTTGTATTCTCGCCTTTTGGTCAGCCGTCCATCTGATTCGTGGAATAGAATTGCCATCTTCATCTACTGGTGTATAAGGTCCATTCTCTATCACGTCCCAAAGGTCGACATGAGTAGATTCTATGAATAACCGCATCCTATCTTTCCAGTAATGATAATCTTCTCCGTTGAATGCTGGAGGTCTAGTGACTGAGGCTTCTTCTGCGATGTATACATGTGATTCCGCCATTATCTTTGATCCACACTTTGCTATAGTGATCCTTGGATACCAGGCTCTGATACCAATTGAAGTGAATCACACGTTAATACAATGCTGAGAAAACGATATAAGAATGCACGAGAAGGGGGGTTGAATTGTGTATTCCCCTTTTTGAAAATCTTTCCAGAATGTTTGTTAGAAATAAAATTCTTTTACAGAAATTCCGATAGATTCTAATTAATCAAAAAACTTTGAAGACTTTGTTTCGAACTAAGTAATAAAAAAAAGTTTACTCTAAAAGAGAGATAGAGTAAGAGTAGTTGACACATCGATTTATCCTGGTTCACCCCAAACCGTGGGCTACGTCCAGTCCTCAGAGTTCTTTATGAGATTTTCACTATCTCTTCAACTTTACAAGTATTCTTTGCGAGCCTCTTCAGGTCTCTACAACCAGTATTCTTTCACGCTTAGCCTCTGCAGGCTATCTGTACTACTTTCTCACAGACAAGTGTTTGAACACTTGTTGCAGTAAATATAGCTCTCGGCTAATTTGCACAGAATGCTTTTACGATCACGTAGATGTAATTCTGCTAATTTTTCAATTTTTCAGCTCACTTTTGCAACTAACTTTGCAATCTTCGACTTCGACTTGTATTTATAGCCTTCGTCGCCAATTGCTTCTTGATTCTTGTTTCTTGAATCTTTAACAGAAACGGTTAATCAGTTGATTTCAGTAACTAACCCGAACTGACTCTTGCGTCTACTTTTTCAACTCTTCTTCTGCGTCTATTTTTCTATTCGCGTCTTCGTCTGTTTATTTCTTCTGTGTTCTTCGTCTACGTCTTATTGTGCGTCTGTGTCTGCGTTGCTTCGTCTGTTTTGCTTCGTCTGTATTGCTTCATCTGTATTGCTTCGTCTGTATTGCTTCGTCTGTATTGCTTCGTCTATATTGCTTTGTCTGTATTGTTTTTCTTTTCTTTTGCTCTTTGTTATACATCAAAATTATATCTAAGTAAAGTCATTTTGACTTAACAATATCTATATCAAACCACCATCTAGCCATTGCCATGTTCATATTATGAGTTGCTTGTTTAGATTTTAAGACACTATATATTGAAGGATGAGCTCCATGAGTTGTTCATGGTGCCAAAAAGTTAGAAACTTGTTTGTTTTTTTTCTCACATCAAATGCAACAATCCCTTTTTGTTGAGTAGGAATACCACCTTTAATATCTCCAATATTATCTTGACCACCTGATCGCGGCTTTGTCGATTCGACCTTACGATCGATCCTTGGAAACAGGTCAAAAAAAATTTATACCAAGGATTGCAGTATAGGATGCAACCTCGGGTCGTCTCACTTAATCAGAACCTAATGAAATGGACCTAAACTAGCCTATATGTCATAAAATGCAAGTGAAATCAGTGAGGAAAAGGGGGTTTTGTTTGAAAACATTAACTACACTAAAAAGCATGTAAAAAGTATTTTTGGATTTTTGAAAATAGAAAAAGAAAATACTAAAACAAGTGATAAAATCCTCTTAAAAACGAGCTTTGGCTATCACAGTTCAAAACTAAGTGTGAATGGTAAACCTTAAAAAACTCACTTTAAGTCCAGGGTCTTAATTAATGGACTCCTGTTACTCTCAACTCCATTTCTCAAGACCCCATTGAGTGCTCTTGAGCCTCAGAACCCTAAAGGACTCTTTAAGTCCAGGATCTTGATCAATGAACTCCATTGCTCAAGATCCCATTAAGCTCATCTTAGTGTGTGCGGTGGGATTAGAAATAACTAAGTTTGAATGGTAAACCTTAAAGAACTATCTTTAAGTCCAGGGTCTTAATTAATGGACTCCTGTCACTCTCGGCTCCATTTCTCAAGACCCCATTGAGTGCTCTTGAGCCTCAGAACCTTAAAGGATTCTTTAAGTCTAAGGCTTTAATCAATGAACTCCATTGCTTAAAACCTTGTTAAAAGCATCTTAGTGTGTGCGGTGGATTTGCTAATGCAATGGGTCAAATGAAATCTAGCATCAACTCAATATCAAACACAACTAGGCAGATAAAAGAAAATCGGCAAGATCACAAGTTGACATATATGAGACTTCATATATTTAAGCACAGAATTCTACATAAACAAACCCACAACACCTTACATTAGAATAAACAAACCCACAACACCTTACATTGTTCAACACTTAATTAAACTCTAATTAAAGAAATCTAAGTGCAAAGCAATAAACCCCAACTCGGCTGTTTATAACAATGTAGTTAAATTTGACAACGTAAACTACCAATCCAAACAACGCATTAAATGTCCAACATTTAACTATAATCAAATAGCTTCACTACAAATTACAAACCCTAGACCTAGGCATTTATAAATCATAGCTAAACTATAGATTAAACTACTCCCCTTGAAAGCTCGGTGAACTCCAGCTATCACTGCATCTTCAGCAGGAAAGAAATGCCAAGCCACGCATAGCAACCGAAAGCCTCACAACTCGCAACGATTCCAAGATATCCATGGTGGACGGCGATGGTAAAAATAAAAGATAAAAACTAATGCAGAAGTTGTCCCCAGGGAACCCTGGGTGGTGGACGATGTTGCTTCCTCTTCTTCTCTCTTGCTCGTCAATCTCCTCTTTTCTCCCCAAGCCAGATGATGATGCCCTTTCTAACCTAATTCAACAATATTTAAGGGATGGTTCACAGGCAGGGTCGATTGCCCAGCCAGATGATGATGCCCTTTCTAACCTAATTCAACAATATTTAAGGGATGGTTCACAGGCCGGGTCAGTACAGTGAGTGATTTTTCCATTTAAAGTCCGAATACCCATCTGGACGTCGTGGCGTGCGAATTAATATTCGTCGTGACGTATGGAATTGCTTGCTCATCGCGACGTATAAATTAATATTCGCCGTGACGTGTGGAAATGATTTTCTCGCCGCGACGTGTTGAATTGTTGACGTCGCGACGTACGATCATGTGTTGATGCGCCGTGACGTGGGAGTTACATTTCGCCGTGGTATGATTAGTTCACGTCGCGACGTGCCTTAAGGACTTCATGCCGTGTTGACTCTTCTGATCCTTTTTGACTCCTTTTCTCCTACAATATAAAATAACAATTTGCAGTATCAATTGTTCTTAGAAAAATTATAATGCAATTAATGTCAGTTTGTACAATTTTACTAGCAAATTGCATAAAACATAAGCTCACCGTAAGAGACTAATTGAAACACAAAAATCATGAATTAAGAGTCAAAAAGTGCATTAACAACCATGAAAGTGTAGCCAATTATATATTAAATTTGGGCTCAATCAAATTCCCCCACAGTTAAACCTTTGTACTCCTAGACAAAGTTTATAAAAGTTAAAAAGATACAAGTGTAAAAGAAAAATCCACCCATGCTCAAAACAATAATAAGAAATTGACATAAAACACTTTCTCAGAGTTCAATCAAAGCAGATTGAAAGAGTGCTAATAAAAAAAACCACTAAAAGAATTTAATCCAAGAGATTGGACAAAAGAGATGTCACTCAAGATAAAGTGTTTGCTCTCACCTCACTTGTCTTTAGGGATATTGTCACTCTCAATCTGCTTAATCCATACTCTACCATAAGCTTGTATCAGCTCTATTTCTCCACTACAAGAACTATGATTTTGAAGATCAAGAGGACTTTTCATGGTTGTAATGTATGGAGGGCTAGATGAATAGATGGAATGAACGAAAGAAAAGATATGAACACATGCACTAAAATTATGAATGGATGTCAACAGTTGAACTAATAATGACTTTTTTTTTTAATTTTTATTCTTCCTCCTCTTTTTTTTCTTCTGTTTATTCCTTTTTGGAACACACTTTTTTCTGTTGCTCTTCTTTTTTTTCTCCTTTTTTTTCTTTTTTTTTCTTTTTGTTTTGAAAAAGAAAATGCAAATTAAACTAATGACATCATATGAAATGTTTGCAAGTGCTCATACATAATAAGGCTCAATTGGCTTGCAAGGGATAAGTGTTTAAGGGACTGTGTTTGGGAAAAGGGGTTGAAGAAGGAACGCCTCTATCACATCAACAAAAATCTAGTCCATCAAGTTTCGAGTAAGAATTGAAACAAGTTCTAGAGAAGTATGAAATAACAGATGCAAACAAAGATTAAAGAAAAGAAATTAGGCCCAACTATCCTTCCAACAAGGGTATTATCTCAATGAACAATCTCAGGTCTCAAAAACTTAAAGTGCTACTTTGTTAGCATACATTAATGCACTTTGAATTTAAAACATCAGAAGTAAAATGAGTCAAGACCAACTATCATTAAAAGAATGGAAGGGATTTTCATAAAATCAGGTACCACTTTGAACTTATAAGGTCTTTGAAACACAAAAGGTACAAAAGTTTCATGCGGAAGAAGTTGAATTGAGAAAAAATTTCATTCTGCAAAAATGGGTGGACGTCGCGACATGTAGCATACACGCCACGACGTACAGGTGATGAATGTGAGCCTCGCCGCGGCGTGTGATCTGTCGCCACGGCGAGGAACAACAGAATGACAATTTTTTTTTTAAAATTTACCAAGTTTTTACTAACAAAATGCAAGATTGGCTAACACCTATATTAACAAAACATCAACAGGTCGACAATACAAAAGATAGATAGGGAAACAGCTCCTCCACACTTAAATCACACATTGTCCTCAATGGTAAACAAGAAAAGATAAGGCATAAGGGAAGGAAGCACAAAGTAAAATTCAACACAACAATAGGAGGGCAAGAGATAGAACTTAAAAGGGAGAAATTATTGAATGGAAAGGCTATTTACTAAACTAAAAGCTAAACTATTTTCCTACAATGGTTGTTTCTCCCTGACACTTACTTAACAAACTAATGCACCAATATATATCACAAGTAATCACGAGGCTTAAGTAAGTAAACAAGTGAAAGAAAGAGACAACCTGGGAGTTATGGAGGTTCTTGATACTTCCGATAAACCTTCGACAGATGGCCATGTTGTGGTGAAACAACTTCATCCATTTCCATGTCCGTGTCGGCCTCCACTAAGCCAGATTCACCTGAAATGTTTGTCGCATAAATAGTAACAGCTAAGCTCAGCGAACTTTCAAAGAAGGTGTAATCTGTAAAATGCTAACTATTAAAAACGAAGGAAAGCTATAAATGAAAATGCAACCTAAAAGAAAAGACTCCTAACTCCACTCAGCAAAAAAATGACAAAAGCTAACTTAGAGAACCACTTCGCGGTTCCCTGGCAACGGTGCCATTTTTTATCGCGGCTTTGTCGATTCGACCTTACGATCGATTTTAGAAACCGGTCAAAAATAATTTATACCAAGGATTGCAGTATAGGATGCAACCTCGGGTCGTCTCACTTAATCGGAACCTAATGAAATGGACCTAAACTAGCCTATATGTCATAAAATACAAGTGAAATCAGTGAGGAAAAGGGGGTTTTGTTTGAAAAAATTAACTACACTAAAAAGCATGTAAAAAGTATTTTTGGATTTTTGAAAATAGAAAAAGAAAATACTAAAACAAGTGATAAAATCCTCTTAAAAATGAGCTTTGGCTATCACAGTTCAAAACTAAGTGTGAATGGTAAACCTTAAAGAACTCACTTTTAGTCCAGGGTCTTAATTAATGGACTCCTGTCACTCTCGACTCCATTTCTCAAGACCCCATTGAGTGCTCTAGAGCCTTAGAACCTTAAAGGACTCTTTAAGTCCAGGATCTTGATCAATGAACTCCATTTCTCAAGATCCCGTTAAGCTCATCTTAGTGTGTGCGGTGGGATTAGAAATCACTAAGTTTGAATGGTAAACCTTAAAGGACTATCTTTAAGTCCAGGGTCTTAATTAATGGACTCCTGTCACTCTCGAATCCATTTCTCAAGACCCCATTGAGTGCTCTTGAGCCTCAGAACCTTAAAGGATTCTTTAATTCCAAGGCTTTAATCAATGAACTCCATTGCTTAAAACCTTGTTAAAAGCATCTTAGTGTGTGCGGTGGATTTGCCAATGCAATAGGTCAAATGA
Source organism: Erythroxylum novogranatense (assembly GCA_029891385.1). Taxonomy (NCBI): domain Eukaryota; kingdom Viridiplantae; phylum Streptophyta; class Magnoliopsida; order Malpighiales; family Erythroxylaceae; genus Erythroxylum; species Erythroxylum novogranatense. The sequence goes on along the minus strand of CM057225.1, from coordinate 57,903,933 downwards.
AATCTAGCATCAACTCAATATCAAACACAACTAGGCAGATAAAAGAGAATCGGCAAGATCACAAGTTGACATATATGAGACTTCATATATTTAAGCACAGAATTCTACATAAACAAACCCACAACACCTTACATTGTTCAACGCTTAATTAAACTCTAATTAAGCACATCTAACTGCAAAGCAATAAACCCCAACTCGGCTGTTCATAACAATGTAGTTAAATTTGTCAATGTAAACTACCAATCCAAACAACGCATTAAATGTCCAACATTTAACTATAATCAAATAGCTTCACTACAAATTACAAACCCTAGACCTAGGCATTTATAAATCATAGCTAAACTATAGATTAAGCTACTCCCCTTGAAAGCTAGGTGAACTCCATCCATCACTGCATCTTCAACAGGAAAGAAATGCCAAGCCATGCATAGCAACCGGAAGCCTCACAACTCGCAACGATTCCAAGATATCCATGGTGGATGGCGACGGTAAAAATAGAATATAAAAACTAATGCAGAAGTTGTCCCCAGGGAACCCCGAAGGGAACCCTGGGTGGTGGACGATGTTGCTTCCTCTTCTTCTCTCTCGCTCGTCGATCTCCTCTTTTCTCCCCAAGCGTCGATTGCCCAGCCAGATGTTGATGCCCGTTCTAACCTAATTCAGCAATATTTAAGGGATGGTTCACGGGCCGGGTCAGTACAGTGAGTGATTTTTCTATTTAAAGTCTGAATACCCGTCTGGACGTCGCGACGTGCGAATTAATATTTGTCGCGACGTATGGAATTGCTTGCTCGTCGCGACGTATAAATTAATATTCGCCGCGATGTGTGGAAATGATTTGCTCGCCGCGACGTGTTGAATTGTTGACGTCGCGACGTACGATCATGTGTTGATGCGCCGCGACATGGGAGTTACATTTCGCCGCGGCATCGCGGCATGCCTTAAGGACTTCATGCCGTGTTGACTCTTTTGATCCTTTTTGACTCATGTTCTCCTACAATATAAAATAACAATTTACAGTATCAATTGTTCTTAGAAAAATTATAATCCAATTAATGTCAGTTTGTACAATTTTACTAGCAAATTGCATAAAACATAAGCTCACCGAAAGAGACTAATTTAAACACAAAAATCATGAATGAAGAGTCAAAAAGTGCATTAACAACCATGAAAGTGTAGCCAATTATATATTAAACTTGGGCTCAATCACCACCGTAAAAATATCTTCCACTACAAATTTCGTAGTTTGGTCTTTTTCTTTTTTCTTTCCTATGTTTACACTCTTCGAACAAAGCTTTTATTTATCATTTCATATTATGGTTGATTTTCTTACAAGGCTCCATAGCATTGTAGATCCTAGTTAAATGCTTCTTCAATATGGTGATTCCTCGCCTTTCAAATTTTTATTATAGTACAAATAAATGGTATTACTTATGATGTTTGTTATCCCAATCGTTAAAAAATTCCTTGATTGATATACTTTCACAACTATAACTCATTTTGTGTGATTACGTAATTCATCCATAAACTTACAACTATAACTCATTTTCTATCATTACATATTTTAAACATAAACTCATAATTGTATCCTATTTTGTATGATTACATAATTCAACCATAAACTCGCAACTATAACCCATTTTATATGATTATATAATTCAACTATAAAGTTATAACTATAACCCATTTTGTCGATTTACATAATTCAACCATAAAGTCATAATTATAACCCATTTTATATAATTACATAATTGAACTACAAACTCTTAACTATAACATATTTTGTATGATTACATAATTCAACTATAAAGTCACAATTATAACTCATCTTGTATGATTATATAATTCAACTATAAACAAATTGTAAATTTTATCAATATTGCTATTTTAATTTTCATTAATATCATTTTCTCTTGTTTTCCTCAATGAGTCATAAAGAATAAACACCCACACACCCACACACACCCACATCAACACCCACACACTCACTCCCATACACACGCATCCACAACAACCCTCTCTCCCCCCCCCTCCTCCCTACCCACCCTCACCCCCTCCTGCCTGTTAGAGTTATCTAACTATAGTGCTCTAGAAAGCAAGTGTATTTACATGTAACTTTATCTTCTTGATTACATTTTGTAATGAAAATATTTATTATTAATAAAACAAAAGAGTTTGGTTTTATTTGTGTGAGCGTTATATATCTGGTCAAAAGGTACCAAGATTCTTTTGTAAGTAATATACATATACATAGAGATGTATAGGAAACATGTATATTATTAGAATCTAAATTAATTGATTCACAGTTGAATAACCAAGTTGGTCACTTGTTTATGGTTTTAGACTGTAGTATTGCGATTTATCTCCATATAAGTAAAGGAGTTTACTTAAAGGAAATGATGAATTTCATATCATGATAGCAGTAGACTATTGATAATGACATTATTAAATGAATCTAGAATCAAGTATGTTTTTAAGAATAAAGTGGGCTATTACTTTAATCTTAAAACATACAACTTAAGCATTCACTTATTATGAATCATAATCTTCATGAGTGATGAACTCATATGTGTTTCATTATAATTCTTGATATGATCATAATGGATTTTTACAGAGTATTAATCCAGTATTTGCATGTTAAAATTATTAATTGAAACATGTATCAAGGAACATTCACTCAAATAAAGAGTTTATAGTGCTATCATCACTTCTAGATGTTTTAAGGAGATTTGGTGATTAAATTGGTGCCAGTAGTTTGATGGACTAGCTACCCATCAAGTCTTGACACCAAGATGAGATCTTGTGTGTTAATCACCATATAATGTAAAACGGGAGATCTAGAAGAAAAAACCAACATAAGGGTAAAACGGTAATTTTACCCTTTGTTGTGCGGATGACTATAATAAGGTTCTAAATAGGGTTTGCAATTGGACATGAAATATGTGTTCTCATAATATTTAATAATTCAAGAGTTCAACTAATTGTCTTTAGTGAAATGACATTTAGTTAATAAGCTAGAATTAATTCTAATGAGATAAAATTAATTCTGGGCTTATTAGATCTTGAACTATCAAAGTCCAATAAGATTCCCCTCTTGGCTTTAAGGAAGGTTATCAAGCTAAGTAAGAAATATAAATGGAGGTTTTAGAAGCCCATAATTGAATATTGAGCTTACTCTAATTAATGGTTAATTAGAAGCCCAAATGTACATTTAAAAATGGGCTAGATTTTGGTTTCATATAATTAATTAGATTAATTATATTAAAACAAAATTTTTAAATAGAGAAGTAGCAATTTTGGTTTTCTTAGGTTGAATGTGCAGCTGCACATTTGACATTAAAATGTTGAAATAAATATGGTCTTTATTATAAGGTTTATCATCATTAAATGGAGTTATGAACTTACCATTAAATGGTTTAATGGTTATTTTTTAATGTTAGCATGTAACGTATTTGCATTCATTAGATTAAACAAGAAAGATGTAACATCCCGTCACCGATGGGAAGGTGATATTGGTAAAATGGGACGGGATAGGATTTTTACCACATATTATTGACTGAGCATTCATTTGGCCTCTAATTTTAGAGGAATGGGTCTTTTGCACATGCACATATAGGTACATGCATTCATGACTTTTTTCCGGCTTTTAATTTTGATACTGATTTGAATTGTGAAATTGTGAGATAATTAGATTTGGTTATGATTTATTGGGATTTTTGGAATGATTAAGTTTGAATATTGAATTGGAAATGTTCTGGAGTAATTGTCAATGGATAGTGACTCTTCGAAATTTTTCTGGAAAATTCGGGAGAAAAAGTTCGGACCGGAAATTTTTCTGGTGACGGCCGGATTGACTGCATGGTGCTAGAATAAATAGTAAATGGAAATGGAAAATTTAGATATATGATTCTAGAGATTAATGTGACGAGCCATTGAAATTTGGAAATGAATTGGGCTGGAAATGAAATTGAAAGGTGAAAGAGATTTAAATGTTTTGCAAAAAGGATAAGAGGCTTGAGTGATTAACCTATAAATGCCTTAGACTTTGATTTTGGTTATAAAAAAAAGTACCTCCTCTATCCTATGGCATTTTTCTTCTTCCTCTCCGATTTTTCCTCCTTCCTCCAACGATTGATCTTCGTTCTTTCCTCCTTCTTGATTGTTGCTTGATGCTTGTCTTCTTTGTGCAAAGCCAGCCTTAAATCCTAGTGAGGATGAAGTTTTGTGTGGATTTGGGAGCTAACCGTGGGTGATAGAGAAAGTGGACGGAGTTAGAGAAATTTCAGAGATTTGAGGATTTGTGGCTCGATTGGTAAGTATATGGTTTTAAATGTTGTTATCTAATGTTGTTTGATGCATTTATGGCATTTATATGGTGATTGGGGTAGTTAGGAGTGAATTAATACTGGTTTTAGAGAGAGAATGGGCCAAAAATTGATCGGAGAAGACGACCTGCGACTCGCACGTCGCGACGTGCGCGAAGCCTTGCCGCGGTGAATCAATATTTAATTCGTCACGGCGAGCGGGAGGAAGACATCGCGGCGAGCTCTAAAATGTTGGACGTCGCGGCGAACTCGAGTTTTCCACACCGCGACGAGTCCTCTCTCATGCGTCGCGGCGAGCGCCTTCAAGACGCCGCGACGAATGATTTGAGGTCACGGCGAGGGAGAATTTTCTGAATTGATTTAATTTGGTTTTTGAGGCATAGCTAATGGTGTAGACCTCTAATTGAGGTAATGTTTAACTCGTTATGATCTAGAGAAAGAGGTCTACAATTGAGGAAAAGGATGAGAGTTTGAATTCCGATTTTAGAGATCTCAATTATAGAAAGAAAGTTAAAAATGTGATTGTATTGCAACCTTCGGAATGTTCTTGATAACTAGAGCATAATGTGAGACTTTGAAAATAAAATCAATGCTACTGGGAATTTTAGGAACTGAGTATAAAGGATGAATTCGATCTAGATAATAGTGATATTGATTTTGAGGTAATACCCTAGCGAGTATGACTTGATAAATTGACTGAATATTAGAAATGGAATTGATGGAGTTCTATAACATATTATTGAATTGGAATTGAGTCATTATTGAGCAATTGAGTGAAAAGTTAGAATTTGACAAAAGAAAGTAGAAAATGGGAGATAGCACCGGGAAAGTCATGAATAGGCATAGTACATCCTTTATTCAAGGCATGTGCATCATCAAATTTTTTTGACTTTGTATTTCGTAACGGAAATTATTTGATTGTTATAGAGGCTCCGATGGATCGATATTCCACGAACATTGCTGGGAGTTCCAGGCTGTAGCTCGAAAGTACAGGTGAGTAACCTAGTTGGTTCCTCAATCTATGTGTTTAATATTATGCATTGATGCCATGTGGAGATAATGGATGGATATGTGTGTTTGATTTTGATTGATTTCGGACCATGGGTGTCTGAAATATTGGGAACTTGATATTGAAGTGCTATTGTGTATAAATGATCATGAATGCATCAATGAAATAAAATTGTAAATGTCTCTGACTGAAATACCGGACCGAAGGTCCGAAGGAATAGGAAATGGCACTGCAACATAAATGACTGTAAATGGAAATTGGAGCATATGCATTCATGCATAAGAGCATGATCAGATAATGACAGTTGTGACCGGAGCAGCCAACGTAAGAGCCATAGGCTCACTGTATTAGGGCTTTAAGCCCACCGAAATACTGTTACTGAATCGAGCCTCGAGCTCGAGGGGAGTTAGTGCATACCCTGAGGGCTCTCCTACTCCCTAGACGCGTTTGATTGCTGATCACTGATAGGCACTCGGTCACAACACTGTAATAAATTGGACAGTGTCACATGTGCATTGCATATTTGGTGTGATTGAATGTGAATTATGTGAAAGGCGAAACGCCTTACATTTGAGAAATGTGATCGTATGTATTTTATGGTAAATCGATTGTTTATGCATGAATTGAGTGAACCATCGATGATTGTTTCTCATTGAGTTCGCAAACTCACCTAACATTGGAAATATTTTTCAAGGATTAAAGAGTACCCCGTTAGACAAACGGGAGTATGATTACTGCAAGAGAGTTAGAGTTTGAAGTCGGGATCAGTTTTACATTTACATTAGAGTCATTCGGTATTACTGTAAATTTGTAACTCTGCAAATTCCGTAAAATAGTACTGTCTTGTTTTAGGGCCCCAATTGGATATTGTTATAATTGTAATGTGATTTCTGAAAGTGTTCAGGTATAGTCTTGGGCCCAATTGGATTACGGATTTTTGTGCATATAATTGATTAAAGACTGTTGACTGTTTTCATACGACTGAATGTGTGTTTCGATTTGAACCGTTTTTAAATTAAATATGGGCTCAAATTGTTTACTGATATCTGCGTACTCTATTGTTTTCAAAATTGAAAATGCAATACCAAATTTTTGAATTGCATTGATTGCTCTAGCATATCACCCTCGTGAGGCACGGGCTCGGATATCACCCACGATATCGGGTTCAGGTCTTGCGGGAGTGGGATGCTACATTTGTGGTATCAAAGCCCAGAAGTACAATCTTACATGGGCATTCTGAAAGATGTGTCAAGTCACATGCATTTAAGTCATGTCACGGCAGACAGTGTCAACTGATCCCCAATCTAGTATATGAGTCACATGTATGAGCATGTATCAGTCATTTAAGCGGTTCAAAATAGTGACGGAAATGATAATGTGTTAGAATGTGATAGAAGGAAGTTGTGGATATCGAGAAATCAGGAAAAGGTGTATGGTTCGATTTGACAGATAAAGATTTAGTGTACTGATATCGACGAATATATTGGGTATATCCTTGAATGTGGGATAGAAATAAAGTTATAGCTGTGGATTGAAAGAGGAAAATGAAAATAGAGTTATGATAATGGCAAGAGCGAAAGTGTATAAACATAGTGGATGAAAATAAAATGTTTTGCGACCTAGAGAAGTTACAATTGGGTTGATTACCATGATGAAAGTTATGAATAAGGTATTATGGTTTAAAGTCAGAATATGCTAGGGGGAAAACGAGAATGAATGGATATCTATGAAATTGATTTAGGTATGATGCAATAATGAAAAGATCAAAGTGTAAAATAATGATAAGGGTAGATGAAATGTGATGATTATGGCTAAGTATGCCAAAATATTAGAGTAAATGAAATTGTTTAAGTGCCCTACAGAGCCTCATTATAAGGGATGTTCTGACCTTGTAAGGCATGGCATGAACTGCTCTTATTGGGATATTATGTATAATTGACATTGATCTCTCGAAGTATTAAGAATGACTAATATATATAGTGATGAAAAATAGTTCATTGATAAGGTTTAGTTCATTTGACGATTTGATTTGAGAGTAATCATTGAAGAGATAAATCTGAAATGAAGTAAAAGTTAATTTTGGAGTCCGAATTCTAGCAAAGACTCAAGTGTAAGAGATAGAATATGCTACTGAAAAAGTGTGTATTACGTTGATGAGATGACTCCGATTATGTAAGAGAATTATTGAATATCAAGGAAATATTAATCGTGAATATGAGAAGAATATAGGTTCGTGTATATTTTGTGTAATTATGTTCTGAAAGTACGAGATTGATATAATGAATGTTTATTTAACCCAGGGAGTGATCTATCGCAAATAAATTTGGTTATGTGAGAAATTAGGGTAAAGGAACATGTGTCAGAATATGTTACGATGAAATAGAGAAAATTATAAGAAAATTGTTCCTCATTGGAGACATTCGATATTTAAAGACTTATATGAAGCAATTATGGGTATAATGAATTCATTGTATTACTGAAGAGTAAAGTGTCTCAATCAAATCGGAAAGTGACTATGATCATCGATGATCGATCAAACGTATTTAAAAAGTGAAGAAGAGAAATTGGCCCCGTTGAGGAACCTTAACATGATCGAATGAATAGTGGATGAATAAGATACGAACCTGGTATAATGGGAGACTTAACGAAGATATAGGTGTTGATAAAATGTGAATTTACAAGGGATATATGTATACGGGATTTGGAGTTAATTAGAACTAACTGAATGCTGGATGCGTCCAGAAATTGTCAAAGATTTTCTGGTTTAGCCTTAATTATAATGTTTGAGGAAAATGTGTGAATGGTATGACTGATGATTGTAAAAGAGACATTTGGAGAAATGTTCAGCTTAAGTATTGATCGTATCGCTTTAAATTGGAGATTTTGCAATATATACTGAAGTGTTCCAGTAAAGGTTATGATGCAATCTGTTGAAATGGTGTAAAGTGATTTTATGTACCTAGGGACAAATATAACTCCATGGGCTGTTTTGTGATTGATGATCTAAAATTTGTTATACTGAGTGTTGTTTTAAAGGTTTGGAGAAATTGTACAGAAACATTTGGAAGATGTTCATGGATCTGCAAATCGATGTCGGTCAAGAGATTTCGAGAATTTGAATGATTTGAAAAGAATTAAGCGATTGATTATTTCAGACTAAGTTAGTGATGAAATTAAATGTATTGAATAGAAACTGTAATGGCAGAAGATCACAATTCGGGCGATAAGCTATATTACTGAGTGCAATATGACAAGCTAGCAACAAAGGGCAAAAAGAGTGTATTATTAGTTATTGGAATTTCAAATCAGTTGTGTACATAAAGGATTGGCAAAGACCAAGGTAAAGTGTTTGAAATTTACGAACCTTATCGAGGAATTAAAAATAACTCCAATTGTTGAGGAAAGTGATATGTATAGTTTGACTAAGAATATGTGTAGTACAGACTAAAGAAACCGTTAGAGAAATCGCGAGGATCGATCAGAGCCTTATGGTTTAGTAAGAGTACATTGAAAGATTTGTTGGATCGCGTACGGTCCGAGTATTCACAATACGCTGCGGAAAAGACCATACAAGAACATCACGTATAATCGAAAACACGAAGGATTAACGAAAATACCTTATTTTCGTGGGTGGATTGCTTCTTTTTCGAATTCCAAGACACTGCAAATTGCTAATACCCTCTACTGGTATCCACACGAGCATGCACGATCCGGGTTGCGGCTGTAGTGTGCTAGCACGATCTTTCTCTTGGATGGCGGCCAGGGTTTCTTGACAATAAAGTCCCTTAACCTAATAAGACCTAAGTTTCTCTATTTATAGAGAAACCCTAATCTCATTTAGGCCCTATTAAGTTTCGGCCCATTATATCATATATAATAAAAGCCCGACAACTTAATTAAATCTAGCCCAATAAATATATCTAAATATATTTATTCAACACCTAATAAATTAGGCCCAAGAGAATAAGCCCAGATTACATCACTCTTTGTGTGCGACCCTGTAGGCTCATTTGATGTTGGCAATGGGCTTGATTACACTTCAAGGCCCATAAGTCATAAGCGGCCTCTAACAAGACATTATGACTACCCAAATTAAATGAGGATCGAAAATCCGATTTAACCTGTAACTATGGTTATAGGCTCAGTCCTTTTGTAACACGATATCAAGATTAATCACAAGGCATGGTATATGTCAACCTTTGATTAATCATAGTTTCTTGATCCCCAAGTTGACTGATTATAACAAATGACATTGATGACTCTTCATCAATTCATTTGAGCACGGCCATGCATTTCTTGATCACACTTGTCAAGAGGCCCAAATGATATCTCTCTCACTTAAGAGAGGTACAAATCCCATCTACGTCATTCACATCCCTCCGCATGATTCATTTGATGTCCAACATAAGACTATTTGTTATTCGGTTAAAAATAACTTAGTCTAATATCAAAACACCGAATTCCTCATGTAGGGAACCATTATGACTTTAGGTCAAAGGACTATAGTCAAACCATATTAAGAATCACTAATGACATGAAACCATGTAGTATTCTTTATGTGGGTCGGTCCAATATATGTTCTCTAACATATATCTATGTTTCTGATTTGATATCTCATATCCATGATCGAGAAAGCGTGATCATCAATCAGAACACATACTAGTCTTAATTCGTTATTGTTCCACTAATAATGATCGACCAGGGACAGTCTAGAATAGTGTTATAACGCTTATGGTTTTACTATCAAGTCACATACTTGATGACATAAGTCTAATACTATTCATGGAATGTAAATCACATTACATAAATGAAATACATGCATATATGAAACGGAATACCTCATAATATATTATTAACAAATCATAATGTTAATACATGAATCACAAATGTTCATTGGCCTAGGGCACACTACTAACAATCTCCCACTTGCACTAGGCCCAATCAGTCAGATATCTAATACCCATAGACCTCGTATGACTCTCATGTTTAGGTTGTGGAAGAGGCTTAGTAAGTGGATCGGCAATGTTGTCATCTGTGCCTACTTTGCATATCTTTACGTCTCCTCTCCCAATGATCTCTCTAATCAAATGGAAACGTCTGAGTAAGTGTTTGGATCTATGATGCGAATTTGGTTCCTTAGCCTGTGCTATAGCCCCATTATTATCACAATAAAGGTCTATAGGACTTACAATGCTAGGAACAATTCCAAGCTCTGTGATGAACTTCCTGATCCATACAGCTTCCTTAACAGCATCCGAGGCAACAATGTACTCAGCTTCAGTTGTAGAATCAGCAACAGTGTCTTGTTTTGAACTTTTCCAGCTCACTGCACCTCCATTCAAACAGAACACAAAACCTGATTGCGATCTGAAATCATCTATGTCGATCGAAAACCAGCATCGGTGTAACCATTTACAACTAGCTCTCCTTCAAGTCCTCCATAGACTAGGAACATATCCTTAGTTTTTCTCAAGTACTTAAGGATGTTCTTAATCGCTATCCATCGATGACTCTCACCATAATTAGATTGGTATCTACTTGTTATGCTCAAAACATATGAGACATCCGGTCGAGTACATAACATGGCATACATGATAGATCCAATTGCGATGCATATGGAATCTTACTCATGCGCTCAAGCTCCTTATCCAAGTAGGACAATCCTTTTAGAAAGCTTGATTCCATGTGACAGTAAGAATCCTCTTTTGAATCTTGCATCTTGAACCTTTTCAAGACCTTATCTATGTATGTACTCGACTTAGACCTATAAGCTTTCTTGATCTATCTCTATAGATCTTAATGCCTAAAACATAGCAGCCTCACCTAAGTCTTTCATTGAGAAACGTTTCCTTAACCAAATCTTGACACTCTGTAAGGTCGGAATATCGCTTCCAATGAGCAATATGTCATCAACATATAAAGCTAAAAGACAACAACACTCCCACTAACCTTTTGTAAACACAAGGTTCATCTTCATTCTTGATGAATCCAAACTCTTTGACAACTTCATCAAAACGAAGATTCCGACTTCTTGATGCTTGCTTCAATCCATAAATGAATCTTTGAAGCTTGCACACCTTTCCGAATTCTTAGGATGGACAAAACCTCAGCTGTATCATATATACATCCTCAAGTAAGTTTCCATTAAGGAAAGCCGTTTTGACATCCATTTTCTCATAATCGTAGTATGCAGCTATGGCAATAAGAATTCAAATGGATTTGATCATGACCACTGGAGAAAATGTCTCATCATAATCAATTCCATGAACTTGTCGATAACCTTTAGCAACAAGTCTTGCTTTATAAGTGTGCACATTTCCATCCATGTCGAAGTTTCTTTTTGAAAACCCATTTGCATCCAATGGTCTTCAAGCCATCGACGGATCAATCAAAGTCCAAACTTGATTGTCATACATGGATTGCATCTCGCTTTCATGGTCTCTAACCATTTAGCGATTCGGACTTTCCATAGCTTCTTGATAGGTTGTGGGCTCATTATGATCGATGAGCATCACATTATCATCATCAATAACGAGAAATCCATATCTCTCGGGTTCATGACAAATCCTATCAGATCTACGTAGGCCTTGTGTTGTTGAAGATCGCTCATCAACGACTTGTGAGCTCGTTTCAATCTCCTTTTCGTGCTCAATGTCATTTTGTGAAACTTGAATTTCTTGAGTTGTACTTTACTCCCACTTGCTTCCTTTGGAAACAAATTCCTTCTAAGAAGAAACCATTTCGAGCAACAAACACTTTGTTCTCTGATGGGATGTAAAAGTAATATCCTTTAGTTTCCTTAGGATATCCCACAAAATAACATTTTTCAGATTTGGGTGCCAACTTGTCAGCAATTGGACGCTTCACATAAGCCTCACAATCCCAAATCTTTAGAAAAGATAAATTGGGATGCTTCCCAGTCCATATCTCATAAGGTGTCTTTTCTACAACCTTTGAAGGAATACGGTTCAATATGAATGCTGCGGTTTCTAAAGCATAGCCCCAGAAGTATTTTGGAAGATCAGTTTGACTCATCATTGATCGAACCATATCTAATTGAGTTCGATTTCTCCTTTCAGAAACACCATTCCATTGAGGAGTTCCTGGAGGAGTCAATTGTGAAACGATTCCACAATCCTTAAGATAATCATCAAACTCTTGGCTTAAATATTCACCTCCTCGATCAGATCGAAGGATTTTAATATTCTTGCCAAGCTGATTTTGTACTTCATTCTTATACTCTTTGAACTTTTCAAAAGATTCAGATATGTACTTCATTAAATAGACATACCCATATCTACTGAAGTCATCTGTAAAAATAATAAAATACAAATAACTTCCTCTCGCTGATATGCTAAAAGGACCGCATACATCGGTATGTATAAGGCCTAATAGCTCATTGGCCCTTTCCCCTTTACCTGTGAAGGGGGCCTTTGTCATCTTACCCAGTAAATAAGAATCACACGTGTCAAAAGATTCAAAAGAATCAATGAATCCATCTTGATGGAGTTTTGAAATGCGTTTTTCATTTACATGGCCTAAGCGACAATGCCAGAGATAGGTTGGGTTCAAATCGTTAGATTTAAACTTCTTGGTATTTATGTTATAGATGGGCTCATTTGTTAGAGACTCGGTGTCTAGAGTATAGATGCCATTTAATTGACGTGCAATACCATATAAAACGTCATTCTTATAAATGGAAATACTTCTATTCTCAATAGAAAATTTAAATCCATCATTCTCTAAACAAGCAAAAGAAATAATGTTCCTACTCATAGTAGGTACATAATAACAATTCTTAAGTTCCAAAATGAGTCTAGTAGGCAAAATAAGATCATAAGTCCCCACGGATAAAGCAGCAACTCTTGCTCCATTTCCCACGCGCAGGTTGATCTGACCAGCCATCAATCTTCTAGTCTTTCTTAAACCCTGCACATTAGTACAAATGTGAGTTGCAGCTCCAGTATCTAATACCCAAGATGCAAAAGGAGTAAAATTGATTTCTATAACAAACATACCTGAAGAAGTAGTCACACTATTCTTCTTCTCTTTCAGCTCTTCCAAATAGAGTTTACAGTTCCTTTTCCAATGACCAGGTTCATTGCAATGGAAGCAAACTCCCTCCTTGGGTGCCTTATTCTTAGCTTTGGGCTTGGGCTTGGACTTAGGTACTTTACCTTTGCCCTTCGTTGTGCCCTTCTTCTTGAAACCCTTTCCCTTTTAAACCACAAGAACTTCATTGGGGGTCTTTACCTTTCCCTTTAAGTTCTTTTCAGCAGTTTTCAGCATCCCATGCAATTCATCAAGGGACTTCTCCATATTATACATGTTGTAGTTAAGAATGAACTGATCATATTCATCAGTCAAGGATGATATAATAAGATCCGTTGCCAATTCTTGACTAACAGGTGCACCTAATTTCTCAAGATGATGAATGTAACTCTTCATCTTAAGAACATGAGCACTCACGGGTGTGCCAGGAGTCATCTTGCATGAATTCAATGCCTTAGTGGTTCTAAACCTCTCTTGGCGTGCTTGCTCTTGAAACATAGCTTTCAGTTGAGCAAGCATGTCATAGGCTTCCATTTCCTCTAAATCATTCTGAAGGTCAGAGATCATGGCGCCTAACATAAGGCATGACACATCCGTGGAGTCATTGATATGCTTCGTGTAAGCATCCTTTTGAGCCTTAGGTGCGTTTGTTGGTGGTTCTTCAGGGATGGGTTCTTCTAAGACATAAAGCTTTCTTTCTTGCTTGAGAACAATTCTCAAGTTCCTATACCAATCTAGGAAATTTGTTCCCCTAAGTTTTTCTTTCTCTAAGATAGATCGCATAGACACGTTTGTGGATGGAGTAGCCATAATCTACAAAATTATGCAATAAGGGTCAACATTCTTATTATTAAGAGGTATTAGCTCCCACTCAAAAAATAACCCTCAATTGAAAAATGGGAGAAACAAGATCCATATTTCACTAAGTCCTAAGAAAGCTTTGGCTTAACACTCAAGACTTAGTTATTTAGGTAGAAAACTCTTTTCAATTACATCACATGTAACTCTTGATGGATTTATATTAAAATACATCTTATGTACTACATGTATGTAAAAACCCAATCTTATGCCCTAAGCCCAAAACCGTTTTGATAGCTTAGTCAAGTTTAACCATACTTTACCTATGAATAGCACCATTATTCAAATGTCTTCCCTAGATGATCCCCACATGCCTTGCTTTGGCAAAAACTCACATAAGGATAAGCTAGAGATAAACATGGGTAAAGTTTTATGGAAGGCATATAAACTTAATATTATCATGAGGGTAATTCTTAGTACATTATGAAGGTTACTAATCCTATTAGTAAAGGTGTTTGTACTATGCTAGTTCTAATCCTATACTACAACATACTTGAGTATATATATATTAGAAGCATAGAATAGTAATTTACACATGAATATAAATATTCAAAAATATAAATAAACACATGTAAAATCACCCAGAATATATGACACGCAACGAACTAACACGCGTAACGAACACGGCGGTCCCGCTAGTCGGTTAGCGGGCGGGAGTCAAGGGGAAGCCGGGACCCTTGCAACCTTAGGAATGTTCTTGATAACTGGAGCATAATGTGAGACTTTGAAAATAAAATCAATGCTACTAGGAATTTTAGGAATTGAGTATAAAGGATGAATTCGATCTAGATAATAGTGATATTGATTTTGAGGTAATACCCTAGCGTGTATGACTTGATAAATTGACTGAATATTAGAAATGGAATTGATGGAGTTCTATAACATATTACTGAATTGGAATTGAGTCATTATTGAGCAATTGAGTGAAAAGTTAGAATTTGACAAAAGAAAGTGGAAAATGGGAGATAGCACCGATAAAGTCATGAATAGGCATAGTACATCCTTTATTCAAGGCATGTGCATCATCAAATTATTTTAACTGTGCATTTCGTAATGGAAATTATTTGAATGTTATAGAGGCTCCGATGGATCGATATTCCACGAACATTGCTGGGACTTCCAGGCTGTAGCTCGGAAGTACAGGTGAGTAACCTAGTTAGTTCCTCAATCTATGTGTGTTTAATATTATTCATTGATGCCATGTGGAGATAATGGATGGATATGTGTGTTTGATTTTGATTGATTTCAGACCATGGGTGTCTGAAATATTGGGAACTTAATATTGAAGTGCTATTGTGTATAAATGATCATGAATGCATCAATGAAATAAAATTGTAAATGTCTCTGACTGAAATACCGGACCGAAGGTCCGAAGGAATGGGAAATGGCACTGCAACGTAAATGACTGTAAATGGAAATTGGAGCATATGCATTCATGCATAAGAGCATGATCAGATAATGACAGTTGTGACCGGAGCAGCCAACGTAAGGGCCATAGGCTCACTGTATTAGGGCTTTAAGCCCACCAAAATACTGTTATTGAACCGAGCCTCGAGCTCGAGGGGAGTTAGTGCATTCCCTGAGGGCTCTCCTACTCCCTAGACGCGTCTGATTGCTGATCACTGATAGGCGCTCGGTCACAACATCGTAATAAATTAGACAGTGTCACATGTGCATTGCATATTTGGTGTGATTGAATGTGAATTGTGTGAAAGGCGAAACGCCTTACATTTGAGAAATATGATCGTATGTATTTTAAGGTAAATCAATTGTTTATGCGTGAATTGAGTGAACCATCGATGATGGTTTCTCATTGAGTTTGCAAACTCACCCAACATTGCAAATATTTTTCAGGGATTAAAAAGTACCCCGTTAGACAAACGGGAGTATGATTACTGCAAGGGAGTTAGAGTTTGAAGTCGGGATCAGTTTCACATCTGCATTAGAGTCATTCGGTATTACTGTAAATTTGTAACTCTACAAATTCCGTAAAATAGTACTGTCTTGTTTTAGGGCCCCAATTGGATATTGTTATAATTTTAATGTGATTTCTGAAAGTGTTCAGGTATAGTCTTGGGCCCAATTGGATTACGGATTTTTGTGCATGTAATTGATTAAAGACTGTTGACTGTTTTCATACGACTGAATGTGTGTTTCGATTGGAACCGTTTTTAAATTAAATATGGGCTCAAATTGTTTACTGATATCTGCGTACTCTATTTTTTTTCAAAAATGGAAATGCATTACTGAATTTTTGAATTGCATTGATTGCTCTAGCATATCACCCTCGTGAGGCACGGGCTCGGATATCACCCACGATATCAGGTTCGGGTCTTGCGGGAGTGGGATGCTACAAAAAATGTGCATTGGATGGATCTTCTTCCTTCTTTCTTCTTACAAAAACCGAAATTGATAATTCAATTTTAGGTTATAGTCTTTTCATATAGCCATTTTAAAGATAAATGAAGAGAGTCTCATTTATTGGATGCTTTATGATTGATTAATGAAAGAAGTGATGCATTGGATGCCTCTCTCTTCTTCTATTCCATGCATAATTGAATTTGATAGTGTAAGAAAGACTTCTTGCATATTTTTTTGACACTTTCTCTCCTTTCATGGAAGGGTGAACCGAAATTACCAAGTGAAAGAGTTTCATTTTTGGTTCATCTTCTTCTAAGAAAATCTCCTCCAAACATTTCTTCTCCTTTCCTACCAAAGGATTTTGTTAGCCTAGATGTCCTTGAAGAATAAGTGGTAAATCAAATTGGTTGAGCATACAAAAACAAGGAGAAGATAGATTGCTAAAGGAAAAGATTCAAAGGCAAAGGATTTGGATACAAGAAGAAGGAGATGATAGCGCAGCGATGATTTAAAGCTGTAGCTAAGGAGTCGGTAATACTATTCATCTTGTTTATGTTTTTATTATCCTTATACCATATCATGTATGGATTAGCATGATGATTTGGATTTGTTGCTTCCACTGGAAATATGATTTCATAAAAGTTTTGAAATTTACCGTTTCTCCAAATATAGCATGCTTTCTTTTTCTTATCCAACACTGCCTCCTTAACAATCCTTAAACTTGAACTATTATACAATAAATGAATCTTTTTAATTAAATTTATTTAGGGAACCTAGTAGATAAATAGGAAATGAAAGTTAAAACATGATGAAAAAAACCACATTTTCTTATATAATTTAGGTATGATTATTGAGAAAATAATCAAAATTCACAAAATTAAAATTTAAATATCAATTTATATCTAAATTTTACAACAACAACAATAACAACACACATTATGAATCCCGCTGATACGCGGGATTTGGAGAGGTCTAATAGTATGCAACCTTACTCTTTACTAGTAGAGAAGTTATTTCCAAATTCTATATCCAAATAATCTTACACGTTAAAGTAGGATGGTTAATTAATGACTATCAATTAACTCAATTTGGAGTTTACTCTTTCACCCAATTAGTTTATTTTTGTTATAGACATGTAGTTGATAAAAAGCCACAAATTTAACAAGCCACCCATGCAGTAATTTACTCTATCAACTTTGAACTACAAGGATCTTTTTCAAAGTATTATATAGAGGACCCATATCTTTAACAAGCATATTTTAAAGAAATATAAATGAAAAGATGGTTTCTGCATCTTTGAATATCACCATCAACTTTGAAATACTTTATGGTAGATACAAAGCAGAAGAGTTTGAAGAAGATGAAGTAACTGACAGGAAAAGAAGCAATGATGGCAACATAGAATAGTGATAACAATGGAGAAGAGACCCAACTACCACAATATTATTAAAGCAGTAGTATGGACAGTGGAGCTAAAACAAGCAATGACAATAGATGAGAAGCAAAGAAAGAGAAAAATGAGGATTGCTTTAAAATCTGATGTGGTTGCGTGATGTTATTTTATTCCTCCAATTTTCATATTTACAAAACTTACCCGATATTTACCAATGTTTTTATTACCAGTTGGTATTGACTTGTTGGGCCCCGAATTTTTTTATTATTTATTATTTATTTATTGATTTATCGATTTACTCGACTTATTCTTTATTTTTCTTTAATTGTTTCAATTATGTGTGTATAGATATATATAGACTACGTTGAGCATTGGTATTAGTTAGTATGATTGGATTAATTAGAAGTGAGCTTAAAGTGTAGAGCCATATGAGACAAATAAAGGTTTGTTAGAAAGAATGAGCTTTAATGTAAAGTGGGCTTGGGAGGAAGGGGAGCCCAAAAGGAAATGCAAGAGAGCTTAAAGGAGTATCAAAACTACATAGTTTTGAGGTAGGCCTTTAAGTTGTGATATAAAAGGAATTAAAGGAAGAGTAGGAAGCAAGTTTTCGTAAAGCCAAGGAGAAGAAGAGAAGAAATCGTGAGCAAGGCAAGCAAGAAGAGCTTTCGGCCAAGAAGGAGAGGGAGAGCCGTAGGAGGCTTGAAGGAAAGAAGAAAGAAGGAGAAAAAGGAAGAGGAAGCTACTTGTGAGAGGTAAGTTCTAGTCTTGCTATGTTAGGTTCAAGTATGAGATGAAATGGAAGTTAGGGTTTGTGTAGAGATTGAAGAAAAGTGGAAGAGAAGGTGAGATCTATGGATTTTTGGGATTTCTAAGCTAAGGTTATGGTTATTCTAACATATATGGTTTATGGGTAGGTTAGGTTTAAAGTTTATTTTATCATTGCTTGATTTCTTGAATGCTATGACTTTCCTTTGGATTGTATTTAGTGAATGGAGTGTGTTTTGATTGAAGGAAATCAAGAGAACCCCACTCAAGACAAGGAGGAAGGGCAATCTTGAATTCGGATTTCTACGATAGGTGGGTAACATTTTTATATTTGTTGTGTAATGGGCAAATGCCCTATGTGTGCTATCTTTGTTAATTGTGAGTATATTGAAAGTGTATTTCCCTTGATTTGAATGAAAAGAACGAAACTATGATGATTTGATACAATGAAAGAAGCATAAAATGCTATTTTTGTGTTGTGATTGGGCAAGAGAGAACCTATATCGTTAGTAACGTGCACGGTGACCCCTAGCCTTCTCCCGGCAGCCCGCTTGTGGCCCACGAGATCCGAAAATGGACTCGTTGTGTTTACGATAAACTTCGGTTTATTATTTGTGTTTAAGGAAATCTCGAGCCAATTGTGTGCATTCCATCCTTTAATTGTGTATATGATGCATAATATGTGCTTGATTGATATAAAGTCTCATGTATTGCCTTATGTGATGATTTTGGATTGTTTGAGTTTTATATGATAAATTGCTACTATTTCGGATTGTTAACGACGTGTTGTATGGCTCATTACCCGATGGCTATAAACATGTTAGCCACTGAGCCGTGTTTCGCTCACCCCATTCTCCCTCCTCAGGTGCAAATTCTAGTTGATTGCGGAACCTTGCAAGGCATCGGGCATAACTCCAAGAATCCTAGAAACTTTTGTATTAAGTTAGTAACTAGCTTTTAGGAATATCTTTGTAAGCATATTGATCATTGAGCATCTCATCTTTTGTATTTTGTACTTGATCTTGATGAATATGCCAATATGTAACCAAAGCTATGCATGAATCTTTGTTATGATTTGAAATGAGAATGAGAGCTCTAATACTCTCTTCATGTGAACTTGTTGATTTGCGTACTGTGTATGGTTTTAAAATGGTGTGTATGAGTATTATTAATTGTTGAAGTTCTGCAAATTTCTGGGTTGTTTTAGGTTGAATAGGATCATTTAGACTTGTTGAAGGTGTTAGACGAGCTGTAGAGCTTGTTTATGAGGTGTAATGAGCTATTTTTGAGGTCTTGATTGCAAAGTGTGAGTTGTTAGAGTCAGATGCAGGTGCTGTCTAAATGGTAGATTTCAGGCTGAAGCTTTGAGTCAACTTTTGACCCTTATAGGGTTGAAGTTTAAGTCCGTGATTTTCATGAAAGTTGTAGATTTTTCTCTTAGCTTTCCAACGAATCAAACCGTGTCTAATTTGGAGTTCTGAGTAGAAAGTTATGCATCTTTTAAGTAGAGACGTTCTAGGGAGAAGTGAGACGCAGTTACTATTTTTGCGTCTCAGTTGACTTTCGCGTCTCAGTTGACTTTTTGCGTCTCAATTGACTTTTTGCGTCTCAGTTGACTTTTGCGTCTCAGTTTTATCGTCTGCTTCTGTTTATCGACCCCTCTTCCTTCTTTGGGCCATAACTTTTCGTGTAGACCTCCGATTGACCCCATTTTTGAAGCGATGGATTTCTAAGACATTTTTCTACATTTCTACACCTGATTTATCCGTTTTTTTTTTAAATTTAAAAAGGTGGTTTGAAACAAAGTGTGATGATCGGTTGTCAAAGTCTGAATATATTTCACTTATTTTGAAATATCCTGAGCTATAGAGCTCCGATTGGGGCGATTCTTGTTTTAAATTAAACTAGAGACCTAAACCTACAAGTTTTATGAAGAAACTGATCAGCAAGCTAGCCTCTATGGTTTTCAAATTTTGACGCGAAGTCAGTAAAGTGTTCAGTTTTGACTATTTTGGTTATAACTTTTTCATTTCTGATCCGAATTGAGCGTTTTCAGTGGCGCTAGAACCGTTAGACCATGAGGAATAAATGTCCTTAGGAAGCCGATCTGGATCTTTTTTTTTCATTTGGAAGTTTTCCCCAAATTTGTGGTCAGTGAGTGGTAGGTTTTGGGCCTGCTATGCTTGTGTGTTCCGAATGTTGGGCCTCAGAGACGGGGTCCAACATGACTAGTACTAGGTGAATTTGCTAGTATTGACTAATACTCATACCTAATATGGTAAAATAATATTTTGTACCATTTTTAACTTTAATATAAATATCAGTTAGTATTAGTCAAAATGTATGAAATTTATATCATTGGTCTCAAGTTCAATATGACCTAAATTATGTAGGAAAATCCAGGGAGGTACATCACATGTACCAGGTGCGGAAAACAAAAATTTTTGTCGCCGGGACCTTCCCGAAGGCCAGGATCTATGTGTCGGTATGAAGACTCAAACCTGAATAGCCAATAGAGACTATCTCTAAAGGTATCCACGCAGAGATCAGAAAACCTAACCGGGACAAACCCCTTTGACCCGGGAATAGCTAGAACAAAATAAAGGTGCTAGACCTACCTCCATCCTATGGAGAGCTTGAATCAATGGAGAAGAAAGCTTGATGAACGATGGTGTGAAGAGAAGAGCTTAGGATTTTCCAAAAATCCTTTCTTCTTACTCTTTCTCAAAACCCACGAACCATCCTCTTATGTCTAACCTTTTCATATGTCTTTTTAACACTTAAAAGACACATTCAAGGCTTATGGTGGAGAGAGTCCCACGTAAGCCACTTTATATATATATATATATATATATATATATATAAAGTTAAATCATGTCCTCTCCTCCTCCATGCCACGTTTTCAACATATATATATATATATTAATTAATTATTTAATTAATTAATCATATATATATATGTATATATATTATCAAGTGGTCCATCACTACTAATTCGGTCTCTTGGCCTACCAGTCTCGGTATGGGATAAACCCCCGAAAACCTTTTTCAGCAATATCGATGTCGCGATCTCATCGGGACATATCTCGATCTCATCGGGATCCATTTAATCTAATGCTCTCCATAATGGAACTCGTCCAATACTATTTTCATGGATTCTCTGAAACACTCTTATCGTGTGACCCTTTAGGTTCCGGTTATGTTGGCCACTTAGATTAACACTTAATCTGAGCAAGTCATGAGCGGCGTCTAGCAACACATCATGACCCCCAATTGACCGGAAAGTAATTGGTTTGATGAATTCATCACGAACCCTTCCATAGACAATTATTGTGCAATTCGTCCTTTCAACATCCTATACCCCACTTGGTTATGAGTATGGTCAAAGTGTCAACTCTTACTAGACTAAGTCTAGCCTAAGTGATATCAGTTCCTGTCTTAGGACTCATTACTTTATATGTCCATGAAGACCCTCTTCATGACATAATTATGCTCTGGCCAGAGACTTAAAGTAATGATCCTGACAAGAGGCCAGGGTATCTCTTCTGCTATCACAGAAGTGATGAATCCTTTATTGGCTACTCAATTACCTTCGAATACCTCAAGCTGTACCCAAGCACCACCCTATGAGTAACCTCTGAAAGGCAACAAGGAATGGAGTCAAAGCACAGAATCAATATCCAAGATATCCTTGAGTACCTCAAGTCTAAGGATACTTGCACCATTGCTATGATGAGATTATCACTGACATTTGAATAGGACATCCATGTGATGATCTCATGGCAGGTCATCCAATGTACTTACTACCGCTAGTAAGCATCCACATGTCAACTCTAAATATCCCATATTTACGTTTCGAGATCCACCGCTGATCCAATCAAGGAGTATAACATATGCTACCGTGGGATTAATGATGTCCATCTCATAATCCTATGACTAGGAGAATTTAGATCTTGACATAATTGCACATGATAGGAATCTCAGTAGTATGATCACATCATAATTTCCTTCATGCTATGTCATATATCATGGACTTCATTAATTTGATTAAAGATCAATATCAATTAATAAAGAACATCAAATAAATGAAACATGTCTTTCTTTATTTCTTCATAAAGTCTGTACATGACTATGAACAAAAAGCGCTAAAGGGGATTGCCTTTAGGGCACTACTCTAACAATCTTACGGTACTGTACACGAATAAGTCGACTTACACGTACCGAACTGGTATAAGTCGACTTACACCTCAATACAAGTCGACTTACACCTGCAAATTATTTATCATACATTTAAGATCCATTAAGTTATGATTATTTGAAGTTGGATTAGTTAAAAAAAATATGGCAATATCACCATGTCACCGTCTATTTACAACCTTTCTCAATTTTCAAACAACTCTCTCAAATAAAGTGTATGAGATGAAAGTTGCTCTAAGACATATGGAGGCTTAAAAATTTAAATCCTATTACTTTCCATTTGCGATTATTAAACTATAAATCCAAAACATCTCCTTTTTCCAACAAAACATAAATAAATATGAAACTAATTCAAGGAAGATGAGGCTAGGGGGAGGAGTGTCAGTATATAAATAATAAAGAAGAAACTAGTAGTTACCCTAGTTTTGTTTACATTTTGTGTATATTAGAATTTTATTGTTGGCCCCTAAAAATTTTTAGCATGATGAGATGAATTTTGGGGTCTTACTAGATTAATTAGCTTGGAAAAGATTAGCTTGTTAATGTGGGTAAGATAATATGGTATAGGTTAAGGGCATTGAACTATTAAAGTAGTGGGAGAGGAAAAGTGAAATAACAAAAAACCAAAGAGAGTAAGAAGAGAGGTTTCGGTGGTTAAGAGGAAAGAAAAGAGTTGAACTAGGTTTCATCTTTTCTAAGCCTTTTAGAGAGATTTTGGTGTTGTTCAAGAAGAGAAAAAGAAAGAGGAGGATTAGATCTTCCATTACAGCCAAGAAAATCATTATTTGGTGAAGATTCAAGGTAAGCTTAGGTTTCATATTTTGGACTCTTAAGAAGATTTTGGTTCATATAGCTTAAGAAATGTATGGGTTTAAGGATTCTATGATCAATTTTAGTGATTATGTCTTATAGGTTTCTCCATTGGAATAACTATTAATTTGGGGATTTTTGTTAATGTTGAGGAAAATCAAGAAGGACAAGGAGAGTAAGAGTAGAGGCATATTTGAACAAGCCATAATCAAGGACTTCAAGGTAGGTTTCACTTTTATAGTTAAGTAATAAACCAATAAAGTTCTCTGTCAAGAAATCACAGTAATGATTTTTCAACTACCTCATTCATGTGCATTTAATGTTTTCTAAATGCTGTAAGATTGTGTTACATGATTATACATGATTTTAGTGATGATTCATGAAAAGTTGTTTTTTTTTTAATGATTCTTTGAAATGATGCATGATTTTGAAACTATACTTTTGGAAATGGTTCAAGATAAAGCAAGTTTTTAAGAGAAGGGCCATTTTGGGCATCAAGTTTACAAGATTACGAAATATGTGTTATGTGGGTTTGTGGTGGTCTCCTAAGTTATGTCGTATGCACGTTGACCAAGTTAAAGGCTTCTCCCGCTTGCCAGCTAGTGATATGGAGCTCCTTCAGGGACTCCCACAAGTTCACGGCTACGCAAGACTATTATGTGGAAATGCGTAGTACGTTTTGTTTTGGATCTACCCGAACTATTTGATGTGTTTATGGGTTTCATGACAAGTTGATTGAAGTAATGCATTCATGATTTGCATACCCATATATTTCTATATGGAAAAAGTTTTTAAAATATTTTTGTTTGTTATAAACTATAAAATTGTTTCCCACGGGCTTTAAGCTCACCCTTATTTTTTTCTCCATAAGCAAGTGATGAGCAAGAGGTTGAGTAGTCAAGGACCAAGGCATCACTCCACTTTTCAAATGTTGTTGCAATTTAGGCAAATCTAGTAAACCAAGGCTTTAGTTGCATTTTAAGCAAATTTATTGTTCATATATCTTTTGTATTTTGTGATATTTTTGAAACGTACATGTATTGGGGACTTGAAATGCCCACTAAAGCTTTGTAAAACTACGATCTTTTGATACTAATGGTTTATGATTTTGATTTCGCTCATGATACTCAGGGTTACATAGGGAAAAAAATTCATGTACTGATTTCAAAGGTATTTCTAGGTTGATGTGAGCTGATTTAAGTGAAATTGTATACTTAGAAGTTGTAGATGATTTTTCCAGCTTTCCAACAATATAAAATTTGTAAGATTTGGAGATTGTAGTGGAAAGTTATGATCATTTGAAGTTGGTGTTGTTTCATAGGGTAAACTTTCGGGACAACTGCATTAATTTTGAAATTTTATAGAGGCAAAAACAGTTTATGAGGTTTTCATAGAAGTTGCAAGTCTAGAAGTCTTCTTTAACAAGGTCTAAGAATGACCTCGATCCAAAACTTGTAGTGAAAGTTATGCACTTTTTATTGTTTCATCTTAGTTTGATCGTCTCAGTTACTGTTCATCGTCTTAGTTACTGTTCATTCATCTCAGTCTTCTTTCGTCTTAGTTTTGGTGCCTAAGATGCCTCTCAGAATGATGTCAACATCGTCTTAGAATGATGTCAGCATCGTCTTAGTCTTCTTTTGTCTTAGTTTTGATACCTAAGACGTTTGGTCTTAGTTTTGCATCTCAGAATGACATCAACATCGCTTTAGAATGGCGTCAACATCGTCTTAGTCTTCTTTTGTCTTAGTTTTGGTACCTAAGATGCTTCGTTTCAATTTTGCATCTCGAAATGACGTCAACATCATCTTAGAATGACGTCAACATCGCCTTAGTTTTTGCATCTCAGAATGATGTTAGCATTGTCTTAGAATGATGTCAGCATCGTTTTAGTCTTCTTTTTTCTTAGTTTTGGTACCTAATATGCTTTGTCTTGGTTTTGCATCTCAGAATGACGTCAACATCGTCTTAGTCTTCTTTCGTCTTAGTTTTGGTACCTAAGATGCTTCATCTTATTTTTGCGTCTCAGAATGATGTCAGCATCGTCTTAAAATGACGTCAGCATCGTCGTAGTCTTCTTTCGTCTTAGTTTTGGTTCCTAAGACACTTCGTCTTAGTTTTGCGTCTCAGAATGACGTCAGCATTGTCTTAGTTTGACTTTTTGCTTCCTTCTTCTATTTTATTGTTGACCCTTTTAAAGGTCAAATCTCACTTTTAGTTCTTGATAAAAGTTGTAGATCTCGAGGCTCTCTTTAAAATGGTTTAAAAACGAAATCAATCCAACATCTGTAGCAAAAGTTAAGGCATTTACGCCAAGACATGTATAATACAAGTAAAGGCATAAACTTGTTAGATTCTTTTGGCCCTAACTTCCTCATCCGACTTCCAAATGAAGTGATTCTTGAAGCAATGGATTTCCAACATCTTTGCCTATCTCTCTAAGAAAAATTGTATCTTTTGAAGTTCAATTAAACAACTTTTTTGGTGAGAAAGTGAGGGGTCGGTTGGGAGAGCATAATTGGGGTATGTACTTGCTTTAGCTTTTTAAATTTACCTTGAGTTATAGGGCTCCGATTGAGGTGATTCTTACTTCAAAACGAACTAGAGATTCATAGCTACAATTTATTTGATGAAGTTAAATTGTAATTTTGGTAGTTGACTAGTTTGGGAACTCCACATTTATAGGATGATTGTTATTTAGGGTTATTGGAAATAACCTTACAGGGTTCTATGCAAGCCCAAAGTTTATGACTCCGAATGTTAGGCTTCGAAAATAGGGTCCATCATTTATGTTTTAGATCAAATTAGGTTTTAAAGCCTGAGTACAGTTCCAATTTAAAATTTGATAAAGTCAAACTAAGTCCATTAACTTGCAGATGAGCCTAATTTTGATTTTTGTATCATCCTTTTAAGAACAAATGTTTGATAGGTTTCAACTTGAACAAATTTTATTATCCTATTATATTTAGTAGGTTAAAAAATGCCATATTTATCTCCATCTAAACTTTTGATTATGTTAAGATATCATTGACTACTTTTGTATAATTAGAATGGAATTGAATGTAGTTTCTTCTGAATATTTGTGCAAACATACAAGTTTTACAATGTCATTTTGAGAAATTTGTTAAAAAAAGGGTTAATTACGAAAAAAAATTTCAAAATTTACTCAATTTGGTAATTCGAGCTAAAAAAGTGGCAGTTAAGTACTCAAACTTTCAATTTTTCAATTCCAACCTAACGTTAGTATTTCTATTAACATTACTAATGTGGCTGGCCACATAAGACGTGAATCCTAAACACTTATAAACATAAGACTTAATTAAGTTTAACTAAACTACGTCATTTTTAGATTAAAATCCTTAAATCAAACTATGTCAAGTTGGTGCAGGATGACAACGACATTCTGTCATGCTAGTGCGAGATGCCAACAACACAGTTTCTAACAATCTAAATGAAATCCCAATTTTTCGCTCTAGGTCCTCTTTGTTTTTATAAGAGAATGAATTGATTTAGGGTTACAACGAGTTTAATTTAACGATTTTCAATCCCAAAATGACTTATTTTAGTAAACTTAGTTAAGTTTGACATGTATAAGTGTTTAGGGTTTCTATCTTACGTGGCAAGCCACGTCAGTAACGTTAACGAAAATACTAACTCTAGAATTGAAAAAATTTAAAAGTTTGAGTATTTAATTTCTATTTTTTAAGTTTGGACTATAATTACAAAATTGAGTAAAGTTTGAGATTCTTTTGTAATTTAACCCAAAAATTTATGAACTATACAAATTATATTAGCTACATCTCAAGTTTAAATCATATCAACAACATTAATCAACTATTCAAATTCATCTTAAATTAGCATAAACCATATTTCAAGTAAACAACTCCTAAAATATGCAATGCTATGTGTTACGTTTAGTTGACGTAGTGCCTTTATATGGTTAATAAAAGGGATAAAATCATAAATAGGACTTGTCTAAAGCTACATTATAGTTTCTTATAGAAATAATCCTCAACGTAATTATCCTAATTTCTTTTTCATTAATGTGAATTTGCAATTGTTGGAATAATTTAATTATATTTTCACAATTAGTCAATTATATTTTTACATTTTTTTAACTTCATTTGTGTTTCAAGTCCAAAATCAATTAGAAAGTTCTTCCTAACCTAGTAATTAGCCAAGTAAGAATGTTATAATTATGAGATGAAAATTGAAAATTATGTAGTAAAACTAGCTAAGTCTTATAGAGAGAAGTACTATTTGCTTTATAATGTTGGGTTTGTCTACATGCTTAGCAATAGCATTTCTTAATATGCTTCTCTAGAAAGTAGAAACTTTACCTCACATAATCTAATGAATAGTTATGTAAGTTATGACAAAGAAGAAAGAAGCTTGTTATGGTTCTTTGAACTTATATTTATGTAACCAAAAGCTTAACTTACGGGTCATTTGGTCCCACATATGTTTTTCTATTATAGTTTTAGTTTTCTTTTACGTTTTCAATTTATTTTTCTTTCAAATAAAAATAAAACTTGTTTGCTTATGAATGCCAATGTAGTTATATTTTTATCGATGATAATAATCACATATTAGATAAAACTTAAGGATAAAATTTTAATTAAATAAATTTGTTTTAATGTATTATATAATACTTATTAATAAAATTATTTTATTTTATTAAAATAAGTAATATAAATTTAATTTTATTTATAAATTAATTTTTATTTTAAATATATTTTAATTATTAAATAAAATTTTATTTGAATTATAGTAGATATTTACATTTAATTATATTTATCAATAATTATTAAATTTAATTAGAAAAATTAAATAAAATTATTAAGTACAATTAAATTATTCATAATTCTTGTTAGTAATTAATTATAATTAATTAAATTGGGTGAGATTGTGTTTTGAAAAAGTTAGTAAGCTAGAATGGGGCAAATATGATAGTTAAGTGACTTTTGAAGTTATATTTGAAAATGGAGACCAATAGGTTAGTTTATAGAAGTAAGCAAAAATACGATAAGTGTACATGTTACACGATTAAACTGAACTATAGTTTTTATGTCTTATTTCAAAATTTTGAAATAAATGCCTACATAAATGCATTTTGTGTAGGCAAAGGGGATGTAACGAATGTGTGAGTGTATCTAGCGATAAGTTTGCAAAACAATCATTGTATTTTAATTGTTTTATATGAATACATTCGTTGCAAAAGAATTAATGACACGTGAGTGTTCTATAAATTAAATTTATGCAAATAGTTTATATTTATGGAGACTAACAAGTTTTAAGTTTTCTTTAAATTGATTTTGTGCAAATGGTTTTTATTTGATCATGAAATGAATATTTATGCTAAGTTTTATGCAACTGATATTTTACAAGTGAATATTGCTAGCATAAGTGTATGCTTTAGCAATAGATGAGTTTTAATTTCAAAGTTAAATTTTATATGTTTGGGAGTTACATTGAAATAATTAAATTATGAATCCTCCCATACTTGATTTAGAAAATCCTCCCATACTTCATTTAGAAAATAAGATGAATCGTAAATATGAGAGTTGCTTTTTCCTATAGCACATCGATAGACTTTACACATGTAATTATACTAGTATACTTATGGTGGTTAACCTATTATGGGTAAGCGATGTAGAACCAAATCTGTGACTTGTTACGGGTAAGCAATGCAAAATCAACTACATAACTACTGGTCTATAGCGGTTAACATATTGCAGGTAAGCGATGTAGAATCAGCTCAATAACTAGTGGTTAACTGATCATGGATAAGCGATACAAAACTAGCTCCGTGACTTATGCGTAGTGTACCATATGGTAAAGGAACTAGTGGTGGGATTTGTTGAGTAAGAAATTAATGATAATAATAATGTTGCCACTATTTATTTTTAAAAGTAATTTGAGAGATAATGTATGGTAACAATTCTAGTGGTTAGCTTCTTTTAAGTATGAAAGTTTTCAAAAAATTTATTACCACCATTGTTTATTGTTTAAGGAAAAGGAAAAGGAAAATATAAAACTTTCTATTATGAGTTCAATTTCAAAAGCATTTTGAATTAGTATTTAAAAAATTGAAATTGTTTTTACAAGATATTATGTTATTACCAAATTTGATGATGCATGAATAAAATGTTATGGAAAATGCTTTACTATAAGCTTTATGATTATATGGAATATTGTAGTTATATTGTTATGAAAATTTCAATTTTTTGTAAACTAATTACACTCACCGAGCTCGTTTAGCTCACCCTTATTTTTATGTTTTTAAACAAACCTCCTCAGGTATGCGTACAGGTGCTGTAATAATTGGCACTCTGCCTTTATTTTTATTTTTATGTTTATGTTATTTTTATATAGGTGACATGTTTTAAATTATTTTGAAAAGGTTTAAAATGTTAAATATTTTTTTCTTAATGAACTATGAGAGCTTTGATCCTCAATGATGTTTTTAAAATATTGAGAATTGTAAGTTTGTGATTACTTGAGATGTGGACCTGAGGTGTCATTCCGGAAGTTGAGATGGTATATGAAATTTTAAAAGTGTTTTAAAATGTGTTATGCAGGTTTTTGAAATTTTGGGAATGTCAAAATACAACCGTTGTGGTGCCAAAATTTTTAGTTAAATGATTAAAAAAAAGGATTTCCCACTATTTTCCACAATTTTAACTTTTAAAGTATAATTTTTTTAACAATTAAATGACTTGGCTTTGCATGAATCCTTCAATTAAGTTAGACTTTGATTAGAGGGTTATCATGGGGTCATTGGGAGGGTTCCACTCAGGTTTCAAAAGGGGAACTCCAGTATGGGTCCTTTCAGATTTGATATTTAATTTAATAATTCTTACAAATTCAAGACATATTTATGCCAATACAAGGAAAAGAAGCAAAGTTTGAGAAGAATTGAAGTGAGATGAAGCAATTTTGGAAGATTTAGAAAAGAACCACACAACATGACATATTACACATTCCTATGTTGAATGTGTTGTATGAAAGTGGATGCTTTTGATTCTCTGACACACTCTACATGCCTTGTGTTACCTTCTCTATGAAGAACATAGTGCCATATATAGACTCATATATATACTTATGTTAGTGATGATAATTCTCAAAGAATTTTATGATGCACACAAATAGCTACATAAACTCATATATAGGACTATAAAAATTTAGGTTTCATATTTTTGTATGAGTGAAGAGGTAGAAAATAAAAGGAAGAGGCTATGGAATAACCTAAGAATCATCTTAGACCTTTTTTGTATCAATCTTGATCAGGGATTCACCATTTTTTAAAGAAAAAGGACTAATTCAAATTTGAGGTTTCAAGACATAGAACATATTTTTTTATCTTGTTTTCTTTATTATCTTTGTTTTAATGTTATGGATAGTTATAAAAGATATTTTACGAACTTCAGATAAGCTGAAGTTTATTAATGTCTCAGATAGATGCTCCTTATACATGAGTAATGAAGAAAGTAGCAATCACTTATTTTTCTTAGTGTTAGTTTGTCTTAAATACACTAGAAGCTTTGCTATAAAAATGCTACATCCAATAGGCTCTAATTGTTGGACCCCGATCTTTGAGTGAAAATTTGAATTATGAAAATGAAATTTAAGGAGAGCTTTGTGTATATCTTGTATAAGAGATGTCTTAAAATTTAAAGAATATTGAGAAGAAAAGAAATGATCTGATTTTGATATCTT
This sequence comes from Erythroxylum novogranatense, assembly GCA_029891385.1. NCBI lineage: Eukaryota > Viridiplantae > Streptophyta > Magnoliopsida > Malpighiales > Erythroxylaceae > Erythroxylum > Erythroxylum novogranatense. Next base: position 57,872,447 of record CM057225.1, on the reverse strand, counting down.
TGGAGTTTTGAGTGAATTGGTATGGTTTATGAAATTAAGTGGATGAGTTGATTGAAATTAAGTTGAAAATCATGAATAAAAAGAGAAAGAGTGAAAATATGAAAAATTGTGAAATAGTTGACTTTTTGGCCTTTGAAATTTGACTTTTGATTTAGGCAAAATTGGATAAAATGGTCTTCTGTAAACTTGTAGATTATGTTAAGAGCTTTCTGTAGACATAAAGTTTGCAATTTTTCGATATCGGGAGTGAAACTTATGATCAGTCAAAGTTTATGTTTGATAGGGTTTGACTTTTATTATGGTTGGAACTTTGACTGAGAAATTAACCTAATTAGAGGTTAAATTGAGCTTTGATGTTCCTCATAAAAGTTGAAGGATTTGTTTTGATCTTTATTTCGATATAAAGTATGCAATTTTTCGATCTCGGAATAATAAGTTATGATTTTTACAAGTTTATATTGTGGTTTTAGCATGATTATTAGAGGATAGTATCTTTGACCGGAAAATGAACTCCCGTAGGAGTCAAATTGATTTTTATATCCTTCGTGGAAGAAGTAGAGCTTCCTTCAAGCTTTCTATAGAGACTAAGTTTGTCAAAATTGGAGTTCGGGATTAAGAGTTATGAATTTTGAAAGTTTTGGATTTTTTATGTAAAAAAAAAGAAAAATGTATCACCCCCGTTGTTAGGGCGACGCGTCACCAGGGTGACGGCGAGCGTTTGGCTCGTGTCACCAGGGCGACGCGTCACTAGGGCGATGGCGTTGGCTCGCGTCACCAGGGCGACGCGTCACCAGGGTGACCTCGCCCTAATACGACGCCGTTTTGCTCCTTTAGTGTTCTTGCTTCCTCCTCCGATTCGACCTTTGTTCACTATTTTGCTCATATCTTTCCGTCCGACATCCGATTGAGTTGATTCTTGCGGCGTTGGATTCTTAAGAGAATTACCTACATCCTCATGGGAAATTTGTGAATATTTGAGATTAAATTAATGGTGATTAATTTAATCAAAGTGAGTCGGGAAATTTTTCGAGCATAGTTCAGTATTTTGTAAAATTCGGGATCTGTAGAGATCCGATTGAAGTGATTCTTGAGGAAAAATAAAGATAAGACAAGGGGATACAAATAATATGAAGACATGAAATGTCAATTTTGCCCCTAAGACTTTTAACTTCTGAATTTAAGTTCGGATTTGTGTGAAATTTTTGGATTAGGAACACCTGAGAGTATTTTAAGCATAACTTTTGATCTGGGAATCGAAATGAGGCGATTCTTATTTTGAATTAAACTAGAGACATAAGGATAAAATTGTTATGAAGACATTGAGTTTCAATTCTGGGATTAAGAATGTGAATTTTTGGACGGAAATAATCGTACATGAAAAATGTGTTAGAATATGGATATACCCGAACTGTTTTACGCATAATTTTTGATGTAGTGATCCGAATTGAGCGCGGTCAGTGGCGTTGGATTCGTATGATTGAGAGGAACATTTCTCAAGAAGGAAGTTTTGACAAATTCCTTCAAATTGATAGTGCGAATCAACCCGCAAGTAAGCATGACTTTAAGCTTTAAATGGAGGGCAAAATGGTCAATTAACCTTCATTTAATGACACACATAAGGTGATGTCGTTTTCAGCCTATTAAAGCCACGAAATTGGCTGGAAAATTAGAAGAAAATGAAAGAAGAAGAAGAAGAAGAAAGAAGAGTGGAGATTCGGTTATGGAGAAAAGAAGAGAGAGAAAACAAAGTTCCAAATTTTCTACTTGTTTCTTAAGGATTTTGGGATGGTTTCAAGAGGGAAAAAGGTAGAGGAGCATAAGAGCTTCCTTCTAAGCCAAAAAAATTCGAATTTGGAGAAGAAAAGAGGTAAGAGAAAAATTTGAGCTTTGAGATTTTGATGAATTTTTTATTAAAAAACATGGAAAAGGGCTTGGGTTTGTGATTTATAAAGTTGATTTTGATATATATGCTTTGGGTTGTGTTTAATTTTGGATGGAAATTTGATTAAGGTTTAGGCTTAATTTTGTGATTAAGAATTTTGTGAAATTTTGGTGTAAAATTATAGATAATGATATGGGTTTGTGAAATATGAAGTTAATTTTGAAGAAATTGTATTTTATGAGATTGAATTTGAGTGTATTGGTTTAGGTCAAATTAGAAATTTGGGGATTTTGTGAATTAATGGTGTAGAATCATCAATACTAGTATGAATTGGTGAAATATGAAATCAATTGTGAAGAAATTGTGATTTATGATATGGAATTTGTATCAATTGATTTAGGCCAATTTTGAAAATTGGGAATTGTCAAAATTGAAGATTTAAATAGCTTGAATTTATATGGAATTGGTGAATTCCTAAGTTAATTTTGAAGATTATGTTATTTATGATGTGAATTTGGATGATTATGGTTTAGGTTTTGTTAAATTGGAAGGGAGAGAGAATCAAAAGTCAATTGAAGCATTGGACAAGATGCTAGCATGGATATGAGGTGGGTAGTATATTTATTTATTGAATTATAAGCTAAATGTGAATTTTTGAAAATTTAAAGAAAGCAAAATTTGATTTTTGATAAATTATTATTGATAAAAATGTTTGAAAAAGGATGTAAATGTTTGAAATTATGATTTCAAAGAAGTAAAATGAGTTTTAGAAAATGCAAGACTTATGAATTTCATGGTATTCAAATTATATGATTTATGATTTAAATGAATTAAAGAAGTAGTGCATATATTGTGATGAATATGTGATTTAAATGATGATGTGAATGTCATTAAATTTTGTTATGTGAATCCATGTGTATATGGTTGTGGCATTTATGACACAATATGATGATGTGATTTGAAAAATGTGAAAGGTAAGATGTTTGAAAAGTGCCTTCGGGCCATTTGAAATGTCGTTTTGCTTATGTGCTATAAGGGTTTGGTAAGGTCTTTTGTGAGTCATTGTCTCTACTTGTTATAGCCTTCTCCATTTGCCCGCTAGTGGCATAGGAGTTCGATCTCGGACTCCCTGCTCACTTGGCCGCATGAACCGCTTATGCGGAATGTGCGAGACGTCTATGTTGGACCAAACCAAACCAAATCATTTGATGTGTTATGTGATTTGTATTGGATGCCATGACATAACCCGAAACACACGCGCGAAGAGATAACTCGCAAACACCTACGGGTGGGGTATGGGGTCCAACACTAAACCACTTGAAGTGTTATGTGATTTTGCTTTGTTTATGTTGTGATGTATTATGACGTGATGCATTCATATCTGAAATTGTACATGAGAAAGGAGAAAGTAAATGTTTATGAATACTTTGAAACAAATGAAGATTTGGAAATTTTAGAAAATGTTGAGGAAGGTTTATGAATGTTTTGAAAGGTTTTAAAATTAATGTTTGGATTAATTTCCGAATGGGAAATGTTTGAAAAGTTTGAAAAATAAAATATTTTTTCGCTTATTGTTCAGTTTATAAATATATTATCCACGAGCTTCCGAGCTCACCCCCCCTTTTCATCCCAATCTCTAGATTTTCGAGCAGGAGATCGGATGAAAGAGCGTCAAGTTTGATTTTGCCACAATTGTAATTTTTGTGTAAATTGAGAATTGATATTGTTTTGGCTTGAATTGCCTTTTGTGTATATAAAGCAGTTATTACGGGATGTTTATGAATTCGAGACTTGGATATTGATTTTAAGATCATAATTGAGTATGATTATGCTTTATGTTTGTAATTGGATATTGAATGAGGATTTTGTATATGGATTTGAGATATTAAATGTGGTTGAGATTGATTAAGATTTTATATGATCGATTGAGGATTTTTGAAGTGTTAGGTTTAGATGTGCGTTTCTGCTGGTGTTTCGGATTTCGGATGGGAGGTCCGATGTTGATTTGTGTTATTAGGTTGAGATATTAGAAGTGCGTTTTTGCCTTTGCAGGAATTTTTGGGCTATCAAAATACAGCTGTTATGCTGCCCGATTTTCGGTAAAAATCGGGTTAAGACAAGAATAAGAATTAAGAAGTTAGTTTGGTAAAGATGAGATTTGCGTGATTAATATAAATGATATGAATTGAGTGTTATATGAGGATAATTTTCTAAAAAGGAAATTGTATGGTTTGAATGTGATTGAGTAAAGAGGAAAAGGAATGAAAAAAAAATTTATACTGGATTTGAAATGTCCAAGGCTTCCAACGCGTCTCGCATAGTTGTTTCATAATTGTGTTTGGATGTCGGATCCGTTGTCGCGATATGTTTCTTTTTCGGAATTTAAATTCCGTGTCCGATACTTGGTTTTCGCGATTAAGTTATTTTGCTTCCGTTTCGTTCCGCTTCGAATTCGTTAAGAAATCCGTCTTTTCAGTTTTCGTTTTTCGATTCGCTGAGATTCGTTCGCTTTGTATTTGATTCGATTCACATTCGATTCCGAATTCGTTTTTGCTATTGGCTTCCGCTATTTGTTTCCGATTCGAAATTTCAATGTGAAATTTCTGTTTCCATTCGATTTCATTTCCTTCGTTCTCGAGTATTCGTTTCGCTCCGATGATGCGATTTGTATTCCGATTAGCGATTTCTCGCTTTTCGATTTTCCATCTTTCTGGTTGGGATCCGGTTCCCGGATCGGGTCCCAACATTTATGGTATCAGAGCCCAGTACTATGATCTTACTTGGGCGTATGAATATGAAAAGGAATTCATAAGAGTTTGTAAAGATAAGAGTGAATTTATGAGAATGTGCTAAGTGATCATTTGATTTTGATGAAGGAAATATGATTATCTTTAGGAATTTGAAATTGATGTGCATGACTTGTCATGACTTATTTGAAGAATTAAAGTGATTGTTTGTTTTGGGTGTTAAGAATATGATTGATTGGAAACTTGTGTTTGTGGAACTTAAGATGTAAATTGCAAAATGAATTGGGAGAAATTGATATAGCTTGTATTTCTGTGACATGAGAGTATGACTTTTGGAAAGATGACGTGATGGTAAAGATTAAATGATGAGTGAACCATATTAGGGTTCCTTAAGAAATGGACCATTGACTTGTGTCCATATATGAAGAAATAATGAGTTATAGATATAGTGCTTTGAGATGATATGGGTGTTATGAGATATAAAAAGTGAAATGTTGTGAAGAGATATGATGAGGAACGTAGATAAGAAAAGTGATTTGATATGATATGAGTGGTATGTAATTTAAGGAAATGAAAATTGTGAAGAGATTGAGAATATGTATGATGAGTAAATTAAAAAAAAATGCTTGATGATCTTTGTTTAGAAGACGGTTTTGCAAGGATGAGGTACTTGAGTTTAATCTAGTATGAATTTCGGGACGAAATTCTTTTAAGAGGGGGAGAAATGTTGGACCCCGATCTTTGAGTGAAAATTTGAATTATGAAAATGAAATTTAAGGAGAGCTTTGTGTATATCTTGTATAAGAGATGTCTTAAAATTTAAAGAATATTGAGAAGAAAAGAAATGATCTGATTTTGATATCTTTGGGGTTTTGAGTGAATTGGTATGGTTTATGAAATTAAGTGGATGAGTTGATTGAAATTAAGTTGAAAATTATGAATAAAAAGAGAAAGAGTGAAAATATGAAAAATTGTGAAATAGTTGACTTTTTGGCCATTGAAAGTTGACTTTCGATTTAGGCAAAATTGGATAAAATGGTCTTCTGCAAACTTGTAGATTACTTTAAGAGCTTTCTGTAGACATAAAGTTTGCAATTTTTCGATATCGGGAGTGAAAGTTATGATCAGTCAAAGTTTATGTTTGATAGGGTTTGACTTTTATTATAGTTGGAACTTTGACCGAGAAATTAACCTAATTAGAGGTTAAATTGAGCTTTGATGTTCCTCATAAAACTTGAAGGATTTGTTTTGATCTTTATTTCGATATAAAGTATGCAATTTTTCGATCTCGGAATAATAAGTTATGATTTTTACAAGTTTATATTGTGGTTTTAGCATGATGATTAGAGGATAGTATCTTTGACCGGAAAATGAACTCCCGTAGGAGTCAAATTCATTTTTATGTCCTTCGTGGAAGATGTAGAGCTTCCTTCAAGCTTTCTATAGAGACTAAGTTTGTCAAAATTGGAGTTCGGGATTAAGAGTTATGAATTTTGAAAGTTTTGGATTTTTTATGAAAAAAAAAAGAAAAATGTATCACCCCCGTTGCTAGGGCGACGCGTCACCAGGGTGACGGCGAGCGTTTGGGTCGTGTCACCAGGGCGACGCGTCACCAGGGCGATGACGTTGGCTCGCGTCACCAGGGTGACCTCGCCCTAATACGACGCCGTTTTGCTCCTTTAGTGTTCTTGCTTCCTCCTCCGATTCGACCTTTGTTCACTATTTTGCTCATATCTTTTCTGTCCGACATCCGATTGAGTTGATTCTTGCGGCGTTGGATTCTTAAGAGAATTACCTACATCCTCATGGGAAATTTGTGAATATTTGAGATTAAATTAATGGTGATTAATTTAATCAAAGTGAGTCGGGAATTTTTTCGAGCATAGTTCAGTATTTTGTAAAATTCGGGATCTGTAGAGATCCGATTGAAGTGATTCTTGAGGCAAAATAAAGATAAGACAAGGGGATACAAATAATATGAAGACATGAAATGTCAATTTTGCCCCTAAGACTTTTAATTTCTGAATTTAAGTTCGGATTTGTGTGAAATTTTTGGATTAGGAACACTTGAGAGTATTTTAAGCATAACTTTTGATCTGGGAATCGAAATGAGGCGATTCGTGTTTTGAATTAAACTAGAGACATAAGGATAAAATTGTTATGAAGACATTGAGTTTCAATTCTGGGATTAAGAATGTGAATTTTTGGACGGAAATAATCGTACATGAAAAATGTGTTAGAATATGGATATACCCGAACTGTTTTACGCATAATTTTTGATGTAGTGATCCGAATTGAGCGCGGTCAGTGGCGTTGGATTCGTATGATTGAGAGGAACATTTCTCAAGAAGGAAGTTTTGACAAATTCCTTCAAATTGATAGTGCGAATCAACCCACAAGTAAGCATGACTTTAAGCTTTAAATGGAGGGCAAAATGGTCAATTAACCTTCATTTAATGACACACATAAGGTGATGTCGTTTTCAGCCTATTAAAGCCACGAAATTGGCTGGAAAATTAGAAGAAAATGAAAGAAGAAGAAGAAGAAGAAAGAAGAGTGGAGATTCGGTTATGGAGAAAAGAAGAGAGAGAAAACAAAGTTCCAAATTTTCTACTTGTTTCTTAAGGATTTTGGGATGGTTTCAAGAGGGAAAAAGGTAGAGGAGCATAAGAGCTTCCTTCTAAGCCAAAAAAATTCGAATTTGGAGAAGAAAAGAGGTAAGAGAAAAATTTGAGCTTTGAGATTTTGATGAATTTTTGATTGAAAAACATGGAAAAGGGCTTGGGTTTGTGATTTATGAAGTTGATTTTGATATATATGCTTTGGGTTGTGTTTAATTTTGGATGGAAATTTGATTAAGGTTTAGGCTTAATTTTGTGATTAAGAATTTTGTGAAATTTTGGTGTAAAATTATAGATAATGATATGGGTTTGTGAAATATGAAGTTAATTTTGAAGAAATTGTATTTTATGAGATTGAATTTGAGTGTATTGGTTTAGGTCAAATTAGAAATTTGGGGATTTTGTGAATTAATGGTGTAGAATCATCAATACTAGTATGAATTGGTGAAATATGAAATCAATTGTGAAGAAATTGTGATTTATGATATGGAATTTGTGTCAATTGATTTAGGCCAATTTTGAAAATTGGGGATTGTCAAAATTGAAGATTTAAATAGCTTGAATTTATATGGAATTGGTGAATTCCTAAGTTAATTTTGAAGATTATGTTATTTATGATGTGAATTTGGATGATTATGGTTTAGGTTTTGTTAAATTGGAAGAGAGAGAGAAGCAAAAGTCAATTGAAGCATTGGACAAGATGCTAGCATGGATATGAGGTGGGTAGTATATTTATTTATTGAATTATAAGCTAAATGTGAATTTTTGAAAATTTAAAGAAAGCAAAATTTGATTTTTGATAAATTATTATTGATAAAAATGTTTGAAAAAGGATGTAAATGTTTGAAATTATGATTTCAAAGAAGTAAAATGAGTTTTAGAAAATGCAAGACTTATGAATTTCATGGTATTCAAATTATATGGTTTATGATTTAAATGAATTAAAGAAGTAGTGCATATATTGTGATGAATATGCGATTTAAATGATGATGTGAATGTCATTAAATTTTGTTATGTGAATCCATGTGTATATGGTTGTGGCATTTATGACACAATATGATGATGTGATTTGAAAAATGTAAAAGGTAAGATGTTTGAAAAGTGCCTTCGGGCCATCTGAAATGCCGTTTTGCTTATGCGCTATATGGGTTTGGTAAGGTCTTTTGTGAGTCAGCGCTGTCTCTACTTGTTATAGCCTTCTCCAGGCTGCCCGCTAGTGACATAGGAGTTCCGATCTCGGACTCCCCTCTGTTCACGGATGCACAGAACCGCTATGCGGGAATGTGCAGTACGTCCTGTTTTGGACCAAACCAAACCAAATCATTTGATGTGTTATGTGATTTGTGTTGGATGCCGCGGTATAACCCGCAAACACACGCCGCAGTATAACCTGCAAACACCTACGGGTGGGGTGTGGGGTCCAACACTAAACCACTTGAAGTGTTATGTGATTTTGCTTTGTTTATGTTGTGATGTATTATGACGTGATGCATTCATATATGAAATTGTACATGAGAAAGGAGAAAGTAAATGTTTATGAATACTTTGAAACAAATGAAGATTTGGAAATTTTAGAAAATGTTGAGGAAGGTTTATGAATGTTTTGAAAGGTTTTAAAATTAATGTTTGGATTAATTTCGAATGGGAAATGTTTGAAAAGTTTGAAAATAAAATATTTTTCGCTTATTGTTCAGCTTTATAAATATATTATCCACGAGCTTCGAGCTCCCCCTTTTCATCCCAATCTCCGTGTTTTCGGCGGAGATCGGATGAAAGAGCGTCAAGTTTGATTTTGCCGAATTGTAATTTTTTGTAAATTGAGAATTGATATTGTTTTGGCTTGAATTGCCTTTTGTGTATATAAAGCGCTTATTACGGATGTTTATGAATTGAGACTTGGATATTGATTTTAAGATCATAATTGAGTATGATTATGCTTTATGTTTGTAATTGGATATTGAATGAGGATTTTGTATATGGATTTGAGATATTAAATGTGGTTGAGATTGATTGAGATTTTATATGATCGATTGAGGATTTTTGAAGTGTTAGGTTTAGATGTGCGTCATTGGTGTTTGAATTTCGGACGGGAGGTCCGATGTTGATTTGTGTTATTGGGTTGAGATATTAGAAGTGTGTTTTTGCCTTTGCAGGAATTTTTGGGCTGTCAAAATATAACTGTTATGCTGCCCGATTTTCGGTAAAAATCGGGTTAAGACAAGAATAAGAATTAAGAAGTTAGTTTGGTAAAGATGAGATTTGCATGATTAAGATAAATGATATGAATTGAGTGTTATATGAGGATAATTTTCTAAAAAGGAAATTGTATGGTTTGAATGTGATTGAGTAAAGAGGAAAAGGAATGAAAAAAAAAATTATACCGGATTTGAAATGTCCAAGGCTTCCAACGCGTCTCGCATAGTTGTTTCATAATTGTGTTCGGATGTCGGATCCGTTGTTGCGTTATGTTTCTGTTTCGGAATTTAAATTCCGTGTCCGATACTTGGTTTTCGCGTGTCGATTATTTTGCTTCCGTTTCGTTCCGCTTCGAGTTCGTTAAGAAATCCGTCTTTTCAGTTTTCGTTTCCCGATTCGCTGAGATTCGTTCGCTTTGTATTTGATTCAATTCACATTCGATTCAATTGTTTTGCTATTGGCTTCATTATTTGTTTCCTATTCGAAATTTCGATGTGAAATTTCTGTTTCCATTCGATTTCATTTCCTTCGTTCTCGAGTATTCGTTTCGCTCCGATGATGCGATTTGTATTCCGATTAGCGATTTCTCGCTTTTCGATTTTCCATCTTTCCGATTGGGATCCGGTTCCCGGATCGGGTCCCAACATTTATGGTATCAGAGCCCAGTACTATGATCTTACTTGGGCGTATGAATATGAAAAGGAATTGATAAGAGTTCATAAAGATAAGAGTGAATTTATGAGAATGTGCTAAATGATCATTTGATTTTGATGAAGGAAATATGATTGTCTTTAGGAATTTGAAATTGATGTGCATGACTTGTCATGACTTATTTGAAGAATTAAAGTGATTGTTTGTTTTGGATGTTAAGAATATGATTGATTGGAAACATGTGTTTGTGGAACTTAAGATGTAAATTGCAAAATGAATTGGGAGAAATTGATATAGCTTGTATTTCTGTGACATGAGAGTATGAATTTTGGAAAGATGACGTGATGGTAAAGATTAAATGATGAGTGAACCATATTAGGGTTCCTTAAGAAATGGACCATTGACTTGTGTCCATATATGAAGAAATAATGAGTTATAGATATAGTGCTTTGAGATGATATGGGTGTTATGAGATATAAAAAGTGAAATGTTGTGAAGAGATATGATGAGGAACGTAGATAAAAAAAGTGATTTGATATGATATGAGTGGTATGTAATTTAAGGAAATGAAAATTGTGAAGAGATTGAGAATATGTATGATGAGTAAATTAAAAAAAAAATGCTTGATGATCATTGTTTAAAAAGACAGTTTTGCAAGGATGAGGTACTTGGAGTTTAATCTAATATGAATTTCGGGGACGAAATTCTTTTAAAAGGGGGAGAAATGTTGGACCCCGATCTTTGAGTGAAATTTTGAATTATGAAATTGAAATTTAAGGAGAGCTTTGTGTATATCTTGTATAAGAGATGTCTTAAAATTTAAAGAATATTGAGAAGAAAAGAAATGATCTGATTTTGATATCTTTGGGGTTTTGAGTGAATTGGTATGGTTTATGAAATTAAGTGGATGAGTTGATTGAAATTAAGTTGAAAATCATGAATAAAAAGAGAAAGAGTGAAAATATGAAAAATTGTGAAATAGTTGACTTTTAGGCCATTGAAAGTTGACTTTTGATTTAGGCAAAATTGGATAAAATGGTCTTCTGTAAACTTGTAGATTATGTTAAGAGCTTTCTGTAGACATAAAGTATGCAATTTTTCGATATCGGGAGTGAAAGTTATGATCAGTCAAAGTTTATGTTTGATAGGGTTTGACTTTTATAATGGTTGGAACTTTGACTGAGAAATTAACCTAATTAGAGGTTAAATTGAGCTTTGATGTTCCTCATAAAAGTTGAAGGATTTGTTTTGATCTTTATTTCGATATAAAGTATGCAATTTTTCGATCTCGGAATAATAAGTTATGATTTTTACAAGTTTATATTGTGATTTTAGCATGATTATTAGAGGATAGTATCTTTGACCGAAAAATGAACTCCCGTAGGAGTCAAATTGATTTTTATGTCCTTCGTGGAAGATGTAGAGCTTCCTTCAAGCTTTCTATAGAGACTAAGTTTGTCAAAATTGGAGTTCAGGATTAAGAGTTATGAATTTTGAAAGTTTTGGATTTTTTATGAAAAAAAAAAGAAAAATGTATCACCCCCGTTGCTAGGGCGACGCGTCGCCAGGGTGACGGCGAGCGTTTGGCTCGTGTCACCAGGGTGACGCATTTCCAGGGCGACACGTCACCAGGGTGACCTCGCCCTAATACGACGTCGTTTTGCTCCTTTAGTGTTCTTGCTTCCTCCTCCGATTCGACCTTTGTTCACTTTTTTGCTCATATCTTTTCCGTCCGACATCCGATTGAGTTGATTCTTACGGCGTTGGATTCCTAAGAGAATTTCCTACATCCTCGTGGGAAATTTGTGAATATTTGAGATGAAATTAATGGTGATTAATTTAATCAAAGTGAGTCAAGAAATATTCCGAGCATAGTTCAGTATTTTGTAAAATTCGGGATCTGTAGAGATCCGATTGAAGTGATATTTAAGGCAAAATAAAGATAAGACAAGGGGCTACAAATAATATGAAGACATGAAATGTCAATTTTGCCCCTAAGACTTTTAATTTTTGAATTTAAGTTCGGATTTGTGTGAAATTTTTGGATTAGGAACACCTGAGAGTATTTTAAGCATAACTTTTGATCTGGGAATCGAAATGAGGCCATTCTTGTTTTGAATTAAACTAGAGACATAAGGATAAAATTGTTATGAAGACATTGAGTTTCAATTCTGGGATTAAGAATGTGAATTTTTGGATGGAAATAATCGTACATGAAAAATTTGTTAGAATATGGATATACCCGAACTGTTTTATGCATAATTTTTGATGTAGTGATCCGAATTGAGCGCGGTCAGTGGCGTTGGATTCGTATGATTGAGAGGAATATTTCTTAATAAGGAAGTTTTGACAAATTCCTTCAAATTGATAGTGCGAATCAACCCGCAAGTAAGCATGACTTTAAGCTTTAAATGGAGGGCAAAATGGTCAATTAACCTTCATTTACTGACACACATAAGGTGATGTCGTTTTCAGCCTATTAAAGCCACGAAAGTGGCTGGAAAATTAGAAGAAAATGAAAGAAGAAGAAGAAGAAGAAAGAAGAGTGGAGATTCGGTTATGGAGAAAAGAAGAGAGAGAAAACAAAGTTCCAAATTTTCTACTTGTTTCTTAAGGATTTTGGGATGGTTTCAAGAGAGAAAAAGGTAGAGGAGCATAAGAGCTTCCTTCTAAGCCAAAAAAATTCGAATTTGGAGAAGAAAAGAGGTAAGAGAAAAATTTGAGCTTTGAGATTTTGATGAATTTTTGATTGAAAAACATGGAAAAGGGCTTGGGTTTGTGATTTATGAAGTTGATTTTGATATATATGCTTTGGGTTGTGTTTAATTTTGGATGGAAATTTGATTAAGGTTTAGGCTTAATTTTGTGATTAAGAATTTTGTGAAATTTTGGTGTAAAATTATAGATAATGATATGGGTTTGTGAAATATGAAGTTAATTTTGAAGAAATTGTATTTTATGAGATTGAATTTGAGTGTATTGGTTTAGGCCAAATTAGAAATTTGGGAATTTTGTGAATTAAAGGTGTAGAATCATCAATACTAGTATGAATTGGTGAAATATGAAATCAATTGTGAAGAAATTGTGATTTATGATATGAAATTTGTGTCAATTGATTTAGGCCAATTTTGAAAATTGGGGATTGTCAAAATTGAATATTTAAATAGCTTGAATTTATATGGAATTGGTGAATTCCTAAGTTAATTTTGAAGATTATGTTATTTATGATGTGAATTTGGATGATTATGGTTTAGGTTTTGTTAAATTGAAGAGAGAGAGAAGCAAAAGTCAATCAAGCATCGACAAGATGCTAGCATGGATATGAGGTGGGTAGTATATTTATTTATTGAATTATAAGCTAAATGTGAATTTTGAAAATTTAAAGAAAGCAAAATTTGATTTTGATAAATTATTATTGATAAAAATGTTTGAAAAGGATGTAAATGTTTGAAATTATGATTTCAAAGAAGTAAAATGAGTTTTAGAAAATGCAAGACTTATGAATTTCATGGTATTCAAATTATATGGTTTATGATTTAAATGAATTAAAGAAGTAGTGCATATATTGTGATGAATATGCGATTTAAATGATGATGTGAATGTCATTAAATTTTGTTATGTGAATCCATGTGTATATGGTTGTGGCATTTATGACACAATATGATGATGTGATTTGAAAAATGTAAAAGGTAAGATGTTTGAAAAGTGCCTTCGCCATCCGAAATGCCGCTTTGCTTATGCGCTATATGGGTTTGGTAAGGTCTTTTGTGAGTCGTATTGCCTCTACTTGTTATAGTCTTCTCCAGTCGCCCGCTAGTGGCATAGGAGTTCGATCTCGGACTCCCTCTGCTCACGGATGCACGAACCGCTATGCGGGGAATGTGCAAGACGTCTCTGTTGGACCAAACCAAACCAAATCATTTGATGTGTTATGTGATTTGTGTTGGATGCCGCGGTATAACCCGCAAACACACGCCGCAGTATAACCTGCAAACACCTACGGGTGGGGTGTGGGGTCCAACACTAAACCACTTGAAGTGTTATGTGATTTTGCTTTGTTTATGTTGTGATGTATTATGACGTGATGCATTCATATATGAAATTGTACATGAGAAAGGAGAAAGTAAATGTTTATGAATACTTTGAAACAAATGAAGATTTGGAAATTTTAGAAAATGTTGAGGAAGGTTTATGAATGTTTTGAAAGGTTTTAAAATTAATGTTTGGATTAATTTCCGAATGGGAAATGTTTGAAAAGTTTGAAAATAAAATATTTTTCGCTTATTGTTCGCTTTATAAATATTTTATCCACGAGCTTCGAAGCTCACCCCTTTTCATCCCAATCTCCGTGTTTTCGAAAGGAGATCGATGAAAAGCGTCAAGTTTGATTTTGCCGCAATTGTAATTTTTTTGTAAATTGAGAATTGATATTGTTTTGGCTTGAATTGCCTTTTGTGTATATAAAGCAGTTATTACGGGATGTTTATGAATTCGAGACTTGTATATTGATTTTAAGATCATAATTGAGTTTGATTATGCTTTATGTTTGTAATTGGATATTGAATGAGGATTTTGTATATGGATTTGAGATATTAAATGTGGTTGAGATTGATTGAGATTTTATATGATCGATTGAGGATTTTTGAAGTGTTAGGTTTAGATGTGCGTTTCTGCTGGTGTTTCGGATTCCGGACGGGAGGTCCGATGTTGATTTGTGTTATTGGGTTGAGATATTAGAAGTGTGTTTTTGCCTTTGCAGGAATTTTTGGGATGTCAAAATATAGCTGTTATGCTGCCCGATTTTCGGTAAAAATCGGGTTAAGACAAGAATAAGAATTAAGAAGTTAGTTTGGTAAAGATGAGATTTGCGTGATTAAGTTTAAATGATATGAATTGAGTGTTATATGAGGATAATTTTCTAAAAAGGAAATTGTATGGTTTGAATGTGATTGAGTAAAGAGAAAAAGGAATGAAAAAAAAATTTATACCGGATTTGAAATGTCCAAGGCTTCCAACGCGTCTCGCATAGTTGTTTCATAATTGTGTTCGGATGTCGGATCCGTTGTTGCGTTATGTTTCTGTTTCGGAATTTAAATTCCGTGTTCGATACTTGGTTTTCGCGTGTCGATTATTTTGCTTCCGTTTCGTTCCGCTTCGAATTCGTTAAGAAATCCGTCTTTTCAGTTTTCGTTTTCCGATTCGCTGAGATTCGTTCGCTTTGTATTTGATTCGATTCACATTCGATTCCGAATTCGTTTTTGCTATTGGCTTCTGCTATTTGTTTCCGATTCGAAATTTTGATGTGAAATTTCCGTTTCCATTCGATTTCATTTTCTTCGTTCTCGAGTATTCGTTTCGCTCCGATGATGCGATTTGTATTCCGATTAGCGATTTCTCGCTTTTCGATTTTCCATCTTTTCGGTTGGGATCCGGTTCCCAGATCGGGTCCCACATTTATGGTATCAGAGCCTAGTACTATGATCTTACTTGGGCGTATGAGTATGAATAAGGAATTGATAAGAGTTTGTAAAGATAAGAGTGAATTTATGAGAATGTGCTAAGTGATCATTTGATTTTGATGAAGGAAATATGATTGTCTTTAGGAATTTGAAATTGATGTGCATGACCTGTCATGACTTATTTGAAAAATTAAAGTGATTGTTTGTTTTGGGTGTTAAGAATATGATTGATTGGAAACATTTGTTTGTGGAACTTAAGATGTGAATTGCAAAATGAATTGGGAGAAATTGATATAGCTTGTATTTCTGTGAGATGAGAGTATGACTTTTAGAAAGATGACGTGATGGTAAAGATTAAATGATGAGTGAACCATATTAGGGTTCCTTAAGAAATGGACCATTGACTTGTGTCCATATATGAAGAAATAATGAGTTATAGATATAGTGCTTTGAGATGATATGGGTGTTAGGAGATATAACAAGTGAAATGTTATGAAGAGATATGATGAGGAACGTAGATAAGAAAAATGATTTGATATGATATGAGTGGTATGTAATTTAAGGAAATGAAAATTGTGAAGAGATTGAGAATATGTATGATGAGTAAATTAAAAAAAAAAGCTTGATGATCTTTGTTTAGAAAGACAGTTTTGCAAGGATGAGGTACTTGGAGTTTAATCTAGTATGAATTTCGGGGACGAAATTCTTTTAAGAGGGGGAGAAATGTTGGACCCCGATCTTTGAGTGAAAATTTGAATTATGAAAATGAAATTTAAGGAGAGCTTTGTGTATATCTTGTATAAGAGATGTCTTAAAATTTAAAGAATATTGAGAAGAAAAGAAATGATCTGATTTTGATATCTTTGGGGTTTTGAGTGAATTGGTATGGTTTATGAAATTAAGTGGTTGAGTTGATTGAAATTAAGTTGAAAATCATGAATAAAAAGAGAAAGAGTGAAAATATGAAAAATTGTGAAATAGTTAACTTTTAGGCCATTGAAAGTTGACTTTCGATTTAGGCAAAATTGGATAAAATGGTCTTCTGCAAACTTGTAGATTATGTTAAGAGCTTTCTGTAGACATAAAGTTTGCAATTTTTCGATATCGGGAGTGAAACTTATGATCAGTCAAAGTTTATGTTTGATAGGGTTTGACTTTTATTATGGTTGGAACTTTGACTGAGAAATTAACCTAATTAGAGGTTAAATTGAGCTTTGATGTTCCTCATAAAAGTTGAAGGATTTGTTTTGATCTTTATTTCGATATAAAGTATGCAATTTTTCGATCTCGGAATAATAAGTTATGATTTTTACAAGTTTATATTGTGGTTTTAGCATGATTATTAGAGGATAGTATCTTTGACCGGAAAATGAACTCCCGTAGGAGTCAAATTGATTTTTATGTCCTTCGTGGAAGATGTAGCGCTTCCTTCAGCTTTCTATAGAGACTAAGTTTGTCAAAATTAGAGTTCGGGATTAAGAGTTATGAATTTTGAAAGTTTTGGATTTTTTATGTGAAAAAAAAAGAAAAAATGTATCACCCCCGTTGCTAGGGCTACGCGTCACCAGGGTGACGGCGAGCGTTTGGCTCGCGTCACCAGGGCGACGCGTCACCAGGGTGACCTCGCCCTAATAAGACGCCGTTTTGCTCCTTTAGTGTTCTTGCTTCCTCCTCCGATTCGACCTTTGTTCACTATTTTGCTCATATCTTTTCCGTCCGACATCCGATTGAGTTGATTCTTACGGCGTTGGATTCCTAAGAGAATTCCCTACATCCTCATGGGAAATTTGTGAATTTTTGAGATTAAATTAATGGTGATTAATTTAATCAAAGTGAGTCGGGAAATTTTTCGAGCATAGTTCAGTATTTTGTAAAATTCGGGATCTGTAGAGATCCGATTGAAGTGATTCTTAAGGCAAAATAAAGATAAGACAAGGGGCTACAAATAATATGAAGACATGAAATGTCAATTTTTCCCCTAAGACTTTTAATTTCTGAATTTAAGTTCGGATTTGTGTGAAATTGTTGGATTAGGAACACCTGAGAGTATTTTAAGCATAACTTTTGATATGGGAATCGAAATGAGGCCATTCTTGTTTTGAATTAAACTAGAGACATAAGGATAAAATTGTTATGAAGACATTGAGTTTCAATTCTGGGATTAAGAATGTGAATTTTTGGACGGAAATAATCGTACATGAAAAATGTGTTAGAATATGGATATACCTGAACTGTTTTACGCATAACTTTTGATGTAGTGATCCGAATTGAGCGCGGTCAGTGGCGTTGGATTCGTATGATTGAGAGGAACATTTCTCAAGAAGGAAGTTTTGACAAATTCCTCTAATTGGCATAAATATTTCTCGCACACATTTGCACGACATATGATACCATTTGTTTCAAAATCTCCACAAAATATTAATGTTGGTCACTTATGAAACTTCACCTATTACAATTATTATAATGTTCATATCCCCCAAAATTATAATCAAAATTAGTACCATAAATCAAAATTCTCACCTTCTACCATATCCTTTGCAATTAGATACATTTGAATATTTGTATCTTTTCCTATTGTTGATAGTAAAGCACCACCTAGGAATGTCTTTAATACATCAAGTCCATTGAAGTTCACAAACCCCTTTAAGAAACCAGCCTTAAAACACTCAAAAATATTTTAAAGATAGGCTTACACTGTTGACCTTCTGCTAATGCTTCAATCCTTAATCTCCCCTTTATTTTTTCATATCAGTTCATCCCCCAAATGACATAATATTGTTAAACCTTATAAGATCTTTAGATTCCTATCATATTCAAACAAGTTTCAACTGTATCTTAATCATATCATTCATATGTTAATATTGGTTTCTAATGAACTTCTCTACTCCTTTACAAGCTTTGTAAGTTTAACTTGAACATACCTTATGTCCGTATTGCAGGAACGATTTGGATGGTAAACCTTTATGAAAGTCTACTTCTTTTCAAGCTTCAAAAAATTATCTAATTACAGGATAAGTTATAAATTGACTCTATATTTTGTTGAGTGGACTTCTTTACCTAATATTTTCTTTTAAAAAAATTCTTTCACTAATATTGTAAGAGTTTAAGATTGAAAATTTTACAATAGTGGCTTGAATTGTGTTAGACTCTCAGTGCTAATTCAAATCTCAAATATGTTATGGTCCAAATTTAGATTATGATATTTCCTTTTATTTTTACTTTAACATAATTACCATAGTCATTAAGATCAATATATGTTATGGAGAAGACCTCTTCATTTGATTTATCATACATACAATAAGGCTTATCATTTTCTCCTCTTACTTATATATTGCTTTATACAACTTATCATAAAGAACCTTTACTATCTCCTTTTTGATATTTTGTGCTCCACATAAATCTTCACTCTTATGCCCTATACTATAATCTAGTCCTTCACTTATACCATCCATTTCAATTATAGCCTTTTTACTACTACTTGATTCCTTAGAAAACATATAATGCATGCTTTTATCATAACTATGACCATAATACATTTATGTTAAATTGATTCTTAATTTTCACATCATCTGATATACTAAGTAAGTTATGATCATATGTCAAACTAAGATATTTTTGGCAATCAAAAGTTTATGTATTAAATTTGAAGTTGAACTTTTATCACTTTGATGTGGTTTTAATTTTAATGAGCTCTTAACAATTCTAGCATTAATAAGTACTTAACCTACCATTCTCCTCCACTTATTTATTGCATGTATCATGTACTTAGCATTGGAATTATAGCCTAATATTTATTCAAGAGAGTTAGACTTTATAGTCTTTTAAATTAATTTAAATTATCTTCTAAAATTTTGACAAGGTAATATAACTAGAATATATGGGTTCGTCAAGTTTAGTGATATATCTATTTAGAATTTTTAGATAAGAGGTAAAAATTCTACAAGCCTATCAAGTTCACCTAGATTTTATCTTCAAAATTTTTCCAAGGCAATGGAACTAAACTATATAAGCTTATCAAATTCACTAAGATAAAATAAAATCTATTTTCTTTATTTTGTGTGATCCTATAGAGATTTCAAGTTTAATTAATTGATTTTCATCAAATGATATGTGCTAGACTATATATACCTATTAATTTGGTTTAAATAGTTATAGCCAATACCATCAGTTTTAAAGAAAGGAGGACTTGGAATATTCTTTTAAAAAAATTACAAAGTTTCTTAACTTCTTAAATGGACTATCTTAAGACATTGTTTAAAGCATTTACATAAACCAATTCTAACTTTATACTTTACATCTATAAAGAAAGTTTGTGCTATAGATCTCCTAATTTAGTCTTCTTTACCCACACAACATCTTTAGTTTGTTATATTTGGATGCCACTTTCTTCTTTTGTAAGTAACTCCTTTTGTACAAAAAAAATCCTATTATTTTCCTTCTAGGATCTACTTAACTTCCTTACCTTGTCATTATTGTCTCATACTGCTTATATGACAATATGATGGTGCATTGAAGGAAGTAGTATGGTCATGGAGAATATTGATAATAAAAAAGTAAAATTTTATGAAATATAAACCTAATCATTTATGGCTATACCTAAACGTACATGGAGAGATGGAAAGATGGGTTCCTCTAAAAGTAAAAGTTGTCATCTTTGGGGTTGGCTAACTCTCCACCTTTACATCATCATTAATTCCATAAACTCATCAAGCTTCATAGTTTAAATTCGATTAGGCTCATCAAAATCATCAATAATGATCAAAGTGGTGAATGAAAGGTCTCAAAACTTCTTTTATATCACCTTTTGTGAAATGTTAATTACAATATTTTTTTAGCATGACCTAGGATCATCTAGCTTACGTTTTTATGATTTTTGTGGGATTTGTTACTTAAATTTGTTGGATAAAAAACAAAAGCATACTATATTTGGCTAAACGGTAGATTTCAAAACTGTTTTCAAAATCAAAACGCAATGGAAGCATAATAACCAAATCAACATGTTTAATCCATACATGATATGGTATTAGAAAAATAAATAGCATAAGAACAAGATTGAAATATTTATTGACTCCTTTGCTACAGTTTTGACTCCTTGTTATGGTATTCTCTCCACACTATTGTATCCTCTTTCCTTTGATGTATCCTCAACCAATCCGATCTACCACTTGTTCTCCCTGGACAACTTGGTTAACAAGATCCTTTAGTAGAAAAGGAGAAAAAATATTGTAGAGGTTTTCCTTAGTTGTAAGAAGCCAAAAATTAAGACACTCTCAATGCTAAGTTTTGCTTATGAAAAGGAGAGAGGAAGACCAAGCCAAAAACACCACTTCTTTTCTTTCATAAAATAAAGGAGAGAGCCATAAATGTGACATTCACATTTGTTTAATATGGCTAGATGAAAATAAAAAATACGAAAAAATGACACTCTTATTTTCGATTGCAAGATGAAAGAAGGGAGAGAGAACAACAAATGCACTTTCTCATTCTTTAATTAAAAAGAATACTAAAAGGTTGATATGTTTTTCTACTTGTCAGCTTTAAATGACAAGCATTAAACCATTTAATGTTAAGATCATTAAACCATTTAATGAGGACACCATTAAACCATTTAATGATCATGAAGCATGATAAAAACTCACCTTATGCAAAACTGAAGACTGCATCATTGTAGTTACAATTTTTCTCTCCTTTTTTGTCTTTATAAAATTGTTTTAATTTAATTAATCTAATTAATTAAATCAAACCAAAACCCAATATTAAATGTTTACTTTGGGCTTCTACTTAACACTTAATTGAGTAAGCTCATCATTTAATCATAGGCTTAAAACCTAATTTAATTAACTCTTAATAAAATTATTCGGTATTATTATTCGAATCTACTTAATTAAATTATTTCGACATTATTATTCGAATCTAATTCGGTCCTTTCGTTTTTATTTTTTTTGGTAACCTTTATTTATGTTTCTTACTTTTTTTGATAACTTTTTCTAGAAGCCAAGTCGGGAATCTAATTGAATTTATATAGAATGAAATTAATTTATTATCATTAGAATTAATCCCAGCTTATTAAGCAAATGTTAGTCCACTAAAGATAATTAGCTGAACTCTTGAGTTACTAAATATTATGAGAACACATGATTCAAATAAGATGTCCAATTGTAAACTCTATTATGAACCATATTATAGCCATCTGCACATTAAAGGGTAAAATTACCGTTTCCCTTAATTGATCTTTCTTTTTTGATCTCCCGCTTTACTCTATATGGTGATTAACACAGAAGATTTGATCTTGGTGTGAAGACTTGATGGGTAGCTAGTCCATTAAATTACTGGCGTCAGTTTAATCACCAATCTCCATAAATCATCTAGAAGTGATGATATCCCTGTAAACTTTTTATTTAAGAGAATGATTCCTAATATATGTTTCAATTAATAATTCCAACATGCAAACACTGGATTGATACTCTGTAAAAATCCATTTCGATCATATCAAGAACTGTAATGAAACACATATGAGTTCACCATTGTGATTCGTAATAAAAGAATGCTAAGGTGTATGTTTTAAGATTAAAGTAATGAACTACTTTATTCTTTAAAAACATACGTGACACTAGATTCATTTAATAGTGTCATTATTGATAGTCAACTACTATCATAATATGAAACTCATAATTCGTTTGAAGTAAATTGCTTTACTTGCACGGAGATAAATCGCAACACTACAGTCTATACCATAATCAAACGACCAACTTGATTATTCAACTACGAATAATCTAATTTAGATTCTAATAAAATAAATGTTTCCTATACATCTCCATTTATATGTCTATTACTTACAAAAGAATTTTCGTACCTTATGACTAGTTATATTATGCTCATACAA
Source organism: Erythroxylum novogranatense (assembly GCA_029891385.1). Lineage (NCBI taxonomy): Eukaryota > Viridiplantae > Streptophyta > Magnoliopsida > Malpighiales > Erythroxylaceae > Erythroxylum > Erythroxylum novogranatense. The sequence goes on along the minus strand of CM057225.1, from coordinate 57,850,008 downwards.
ATAAAACCAAACTTTTTTGTTTCATTAATAATAAATTTTTTCATTACAAAAATAACTAGAAGAAGATTAAGATCTATGAAAATACATTTTCTTTCTAGGGCACTATATTTACATAGCCCCAACAATCTCTCATTTTTCCTAAAGCAAGTTTGACATATCCCTCATTCCCATGGCTTCTAGGTAACCCTCAAAACTCTTTTGAGATAACATCTTCATAAATGGATCAACAAGGTTTTGCATTGTGGAAATCTTTATCACATTCACCTCACTACATTATATTATCTCCCTTATGAGATGATACTTTCTCTCAAACTAGCATTAAGTTCTTTATCCTACGAAGATAATTTAGTATGCATTTAACTGCAGTCTAATTCTCCATTCCTGGATTAGATTAGAATCTACTTACCAGTCCTACTATGTAATAAATATCCAGTCTAGTGCAAAGAATAACATACATTAAACTTCCAACTGTCAAGCATACGAAATGTTATGCATGTGTTCGACCTTCTAATGGGCCTTAGGTGCTCATTCCTTTGAAAATTTGATTCCATGTCTAGTAGGTGTGAAACCCCTCTTAGAATCCTACATGACAAACTTATTGAGCATGTTCTCAATGTAGGTTAATTGAGACAAGGCTATCTGTTTGTTCTTACAATCTCTTATAAGTTTCATCCCTAAAACATAGTTAGTTTCTCCTAAATCATTCATTAAAAGTTGTTCATTTAGCCATCCTTTGATCGTAGATAACATTTCTACATCATTCCCAATGAGTAGAATGTCATTGATGTACAGAATTAGGAAAGTAACCTTGCCTTCTTGTATCCTTTTATAGACGTAAGACTCATCTAGGTTTTGTATGAACTCATAGGTTTTGATAGACTTATCAAACCTAATTTTCAAAGACTTAGATGCTTGCTTAAGTCCATAAATGGACGTTTGCAATTTGCATACCTTATTCTCACTACCTGGCTCAACGAATCCTTCTGGTTAAGCCATATAAATGGTCTCCTCAAGACCTCCATTAACAATAATCTTGACATCTATTTGCCATATTTCATGATCAAAATAGACTGCTATGGTCAAAAGAATTCTAATGGACTTAAGTATGGCAATCGGAGAAAAAGTCTCCTCATAGTATATACCCTCTTTTTAAGTATAACCTTTAGCTACTAATCTAGCTTTAAAAGTCTTTACCTTTCTATTTGATCCTCTTTTACTTTTGAAGATCCATTTACACCCTATGGGTTTGACATCTGGTGGAAGATCTACAAGGATCCAGACTTCATTGGTGCACATGGAATTTATTTCCGATTCCATCTCCTTAAGCTATTTTTCTGCGTCAACATCATTAATAGCCTGTGTATAAGTAATGTGATTCATTTCTTCTTAGCTCGAGATGACAATTTTTCCTTCTCCTAGACCTAGATACCTTTTTGGTTGTCTCACAACCCTCCCACTACGTCTAGGGACTACTTGATGTTCAAGTCGCTCTTCCGATTTAACTCTTGAATCCATTTTGATATCTTGTTCTATTATATCCAAATCAACTCTTGGTTTGGATAAAATAGCTAAAGCCTTTAGTCCTACTTCACATCTTCCTTTATGATTTCTCACAAATTCTTCCTCTAAGAAGATCACATTGATTGACACAAATACCTTCCTATCCTAAGAACTGTAAAAATAATACCCTTATGTACCTGTAGGATATCCTACAAATAAATGTACTTCTGACCTTAGTTCCATCATTGTGAATTCAGGTCTTAGAAGATGGGCTAGACAACCCTAAATCCTTGAGTGCCATAATGAAGACACTTGTCAAGTCCGTAACTCCCTAAGTCCTTAAGTGCCATAATGCAAGTACCGTGCACATTTATATGGACAACATTTGTCCAAAGGCTTTTAATGAGTTTTTCACACTGAACATTGCTCTCTGTCATCTATTGTTTACGAATTGACTTACTCAAAACCAAAAAACAAACTCACTTTCCACTGGTTCTTTATTCTTCTTGTTTCAACGTAAAATGAAGAATGACTATGGATTGCAGTGGCTCGGTGAAAACCGTTTCACTAAACAACCAAGATTTTCTCATGCATATTAAATGAAAATACAATAAAATACGCAAATCAAATCATTTGTCAAGTATGATATAAACGTAAAAATTGGCTCTGATATTAATTGAAGGATCACAATACGCAACAAATATTAAAAATTGCAATCATATGCTATCTATTATGTTTAACAACATACTAATAATAAGAAATAGGTATACAATAAATACCTGAAAATGACGATTACTCGATTCAAAATTTCGAAAAAACGAAGTGTTTTCAACACTTGATATGACTATAGCAAAATTTTGAAAAATACTTTCTTCAAAATTAAATAAAAAATCTATAAAAATATATCTTTTGCAGTAAGTTGTTTTATATATATCTTGTCGCACAAAAAAAAACTCTCCTTTTATATCAATGTACAAAAACGAAAGTATCACTTTTCTTCACTGTTATTCACTTAGTGCACTTTTTCTGGAAAAAATGACGCACACTCCTATTTTGTCAGGTAGTAACGTTATATTTTTCAAACTTGAAAACCATCTTTCCTTTTAAATCCAACCAACGCACCATTTGATTTTGCAAAACCACCAGCGCCAAAAAAAACCATCTGATGCCTTTTTTAATTTATTTATAAACAATAATAAATTATTATTATTATTTATAAAATGAAATATTCATTTATTTTGTATAAGAGAATTTCAAATATTAATTATATTTTTTTTGTGCTAGCAAAAAAAAAGCCATATAAATTATTTAATAAATTATCTCATAATAAATTAAATAATCATAAACGGAAAATATTACATTCGTAAGTGTGTGACCACATAGGTTCATCACTAAACTGGTAGTAATTAATCTAATTAATTACTAATCAAGGTTGGCGTCTAGCAACACTCCTCAACGACCGGATAATGTGAAGTAATAACCTTACAAAAATAGAACCTAGTGAAGGATAATGTATAATTACCTTCCATCATTACAACTCCGGATTATCCTAAGGTATGGTTTAACTGTCAAACCTTATTAGATAACTAACTATGTTACATGTCGATCATTAATTATTGGTGAATGGCTTAGAAAACTCATTTCCTCACTCATTCAATTGCCCTGGCCAAGGTCTTAAAAAAACCATTAAAATCAATAACAACATAGAGTTCAAACTCATTACCTAGAGTCGATGGATCTCATCTTGACTCACTACTAATCAGATATGTACTTAATTATATCCAATAATCATTCAACTAGCATTTTTATACATTAGGTGTCTGACATCAAAACATAATAAGTAACCTATTGATTACTATGATGATCTCAGGTCAAAGGAAAAATATATACTTAAATCCTTATGAGAATATTCCACTTGACAGTTCATAGGTAATATTAACCATTGTGAATTCTCAGTTTGGTCAGTTCTGTAGCATCCCACTCCCGCAAGACCCAAACTCGACATCGTGGATGATATCCGAGCCCGTGTCTCACGAGGGTGGTATGCTAAAGCAGTTAATTTTAGTCCGAAAACTCAATATGTCATTTTTCTTTTGAAAAAACATTGTATGCGCGGAAATCAATAAACGATTTGGGTCCAATTTAACATGAAAATATTTCAATCATACACAGTTTCAGTCATAACAGACACTCAACAATATTTAAACCATCTCAAGCACAAAAATCCAAAATCAAATTGGACTCAATGATTTTCTGAACGTTTTCAAGAATCACATTACAATTACAGTATTAGCCAATTTGGACCCACTGAAATAAAAAGCACTACTCTGCGGAAAATGAAGAGACACAATTTTTACACAATAACATAATGACACTAGTACAGACGTGAACTGATCCCGACCCCAAATCTCTGACTTGCATGCAGTAGGTATACTCCCGTTGTCTAACAAGGTACTCTTCAATTCCTGAAAAATAGTTACAATTTTGGGTGAGTTTGCGAACTCAATGAGAAACCATCATCGATGGTTCACTCAATTCATGCATATACAACCAATTTATAGAATATCGCATAGTATTCTGGTCAGAAATATCACATGGTTTAACATTTCACAAATATAAGGTGTTTCGCCTTTCACTCAGTCCATGTTCAATCATATGTATATGCAATGCACATGTGACACTTCCTATTTTATTACGGTGTTGTGACCGTGCGCCTAAATTATCCCAGTGACGGGTACATTAACGGTGAGCCGGTGGCTCTAAAATACGTTGGGCCTGAATGCCCTGATACGGTGAGCCTGTGGCTCTGAATTATGTTGGGCTTGAAACCCTGTTGCGTTGAGCTTTAAGCTATGAAATACATTGGCTGCTCCGGTCACAACTGTCATTATCTGATCATGCTTTTATGCATGAGATGCATATGTTTCAATTCAGTAACAATCACTTCACAACATGATAATACATGCCCCAATTCCCATTTACACCAAGTAGTACAATTTATACACGTAACACTTCAATAACAAATTACCGATACTTCGGACACCTATGGTCCGAAATCAATCCAAATCAATCACATAAGCCCTCCATTCTTTCGCATGACATAAGCATATAATTTAAACACACAAAGATTGAGGAACCAACTAGGTTACTCACCTGTACTTCCGAGCTACAGCATGGAAGTCCCAGCAATATCCATGAAATGTTTTTCCAACGGTACCTCTAGAACAGTCAAATAATTATTCATTACTGAAAGCATAATAAAAAAAATTCAATGATGCACATGTCGCAATTAACAAAATGTACGATGCATGTTCATGACCTTCCCGGCGCTATATCCCAATTTTCACTTTCTTTTGCCTCAAAACTAACTTTTCATTCCACAAACACTATCCCATTTAGACAATACCCTTATTCTCAAAGAAGACCTCAAAGACAAATTTACTATTCATTCGGTCAAATTCACCCATTATGGACTTCAAAAGCATTTCATTTATTTTCAGAAGTCCCCAAATTATACTCCAATTATCATGAAACGACCCTAAGGTTGAAATAACTAGGGGTGTTCATGGTAGGGTAACCTGACCCGTTCATCAATAGCCTGAACCTGAACCTAAATGTCAGGTTCGGCAATTTCACGAACCTGAACCTGAACCTAAAGAACCTATAGGATTGGTTAACCTATTTTCAGGTTCGGTTCTTAGGGTAACCAGAACCTATTCATATCAATATATATGATAAAAATTATAAAAAATTGGTGAAAAAATACAAATTATTCATAAAAGTATGTATATCAAATCCATCAAAGATTAATCCAATATGTTAAACCAAAGCAAAGTAAAAATAAGCCAAACAATGTCTTATAAAAGATCCATACTTGAAAAAAAGATAAAATATTAAACAATTATTCTTTGAATAGAATGGTAGGATGATTCACTGTTATACATGAAGTCATATCTATAGAAAATAAAAAATAAAAAGAGTTAGACTTTTTATTTCTTTTTAATTGAAAAAAGAATTTTTTATTTATTTGTATGTTAAAACAAGGTAAAGTAAAATAGATTGCCTGATTCAATTTGTTCAAGTTTTTCAATTCTCTCTTCCACGTAAAGAGGAGCCTGTGATTTTCTCAACCAATCTTGTCTACAAACAAGAGTCTCAACCATCTTTGGAGTAAGAGAGCTACGAAATGAATCAAGCACTCGACCTCTTGTACTAAAAAGTCATTTCGAGATGAAATAGTGAGGAACGAATCGCTCTACTAGATCTTATTGATTAAAATAATAATAAAACTATTCTTCTAACATCATTAAATCTTATTTTATCATGTTAAAATAAATAATAATAATAATAAACTAATAAGCACAAAAAGTATCATTCTTCTTATTGCAACTTAGTGTAGAAAATGCAATTAATATCATAGTTAAAACTTCAAATATTATATTATAAAAAGCGCAGACCATATAAAAAATACAATTTCATAGTCTATTACTAAATCAACTCATTTTTCATTCGTTTTAATAAATAAAACTATGTTTTATTTATACAAGACAATATTATTATATTATTATTATTTATTAGCAACTATATTATATATTTTAAGAATCAAGATTACTTGCTAGTTTAATATTTATAATATCTCATGAATATCTAAACTAATATATGTGTCTTAAAAATTAAAATTGTAGGATTTTTAATAAATGTGTTTTACACATTAATTTCTTTAATTAATCTCTAAACGATTATATTATTTTAGTCAATGAATGTTTTTATTAATAGTTTAATACTTGATCAATAACTTTGACACATATTAATTACTATTTAAAGTAGAAGTATTGAATGTTATGCATTAGTTGTTACTTATAATAGCAATGTTTAATATTAACATTTAATAACATAGAAGTAAAGTAGTTTTTTCCTTTTCTTTTTTCACTCAAGAATTAATATAGTAAATACTAGTGAATTTATTATTATTGATATCCTCTTAAATTGTATCTAAATATATGATACTTTTTTATAAATCAGGTTCGGTTCGGTTAACTGCTATAGGTGCGGTTTAGGTTCGGTTAACCTAGAACCGCAAGTTAGAAACCTGAACCATGAACCTGATTTTTCAGGCTCGGTTCGAACCGAACCTAAACTCAGGTTCGGTTAACCTTATTTACAGGTTTGGTTCATGCGGTTCAGGTCCGGTTCACAGGTTCGCGGGTTTTTTTGAACACCCCTAGAAATAACAATCTAAGTCTAACTTTGATTCACAAATTGAGATCTTAAAGACCTGAATTCAAACTCTCTTTCTTTACATCAATCGTAGACCTCTTTCTCTAGTTCATAACGAATTAAGAATCACTTCAATTGGAGGCCTACTTCATTAGTTATAATCCAAAAACTAAACTAAATCGGTTCAGAAAATCAGCCTCATCGTGGCGAAGGAACGCTCGCCGCAACGTTTATACAGTGGCTCGTCGCGACGTCCAGTTCGTCGCGGCGAACCGCTCGTCGCGACAAATAAACAACTGCTCGTCTCGATGAATAAACAACCGCTCGTCGCGACGTTCGGGTTCCTGGTTCGTCTTCTCCGATTCTCTTTTCACACTTCTCTCTCTAACTCAACCATAACTCACTCAACAACCCCAATCTTTCACATTAAACATCATGAATGCATTTCAACAATTAATAAACAACATAAACCAATTTACTTACCAAAACAAGCTTTCAATCTTCAAACTCTTGAAAATCTCTCAACTCCTTTAACACCTACGACTCACTCACAAAACCTCCATAATCTTCATCTTTTCAAGGATTAGAGTTGGTTTAAGCACAAAGGAAAGCAAGCAATCAAGGATCGTGCAGGAAGAAAGAAACGAAACTCAATCGAAGGAGAAGGAGATCGTGCCCTAGGATAGAGGAGAAATGATTTTCTGCCAATTTCAAACCCTAAGGCATTTAAGCGATAAAAGAAAGAAGAACTCATCTTCTTTCTTTTTTGATTACCGTCCTCGTGTATGTGAGAGAACTCTTGGATTTTTTTATCTCCAGTTAAGAAATTTTTCATTCTTCAATTCATTTGAAATTGCTTCAATTGGGATACGCAAGAAATAGGCCAATTCCACAACTTTTTGTTCAATTTCTCGTGGAGTCAAATTAGCAATATAAATCCAATGGATTTAGAATGAATTATTTGATAAATCAATTGCAAAATGCTTTTACTTTCTAGAATGTCTAATATATGTTTTATATCTTCTATGAGAAAATGTTCAAAAAGGCCAAGGAGATACTCATTTATTTAAGGAGATACTCATTTATTTAACACATAATTTTTATTTAATCATATAGCCTACCTCATTTCTTTTTCTTTCAATTATTCTCTTCAAAGGTTACTCATAATGCTAACCAATTCAATTGACTTGTAATTGTAAATGTATACCACAAATTTCATAAGGAAAAGGATAAGAATCATATCCTAATTAACATGCATATTCATCCAAAGATATCTAAAACATAAAATTCCTAAGCTAATATGCGTTTACAGATTAAATGATCATGTTCAAAACTAAACTAATTCCATTAAATTCTTGCTTTGATACATTCACACAAAGCATACATATGCAATAAAATGTTCACACAATTTTAATCCTATTCAAGACTAATATAATATGATATGAAAAATTCACACACATATGACATGTTAACGCATAAACTTCCCCACACTTAGACATCACATTGTTATTTCTTTTTACTTTTATGTATGTTGTGTTCATGAAACCAATCATGGACATCGAGGTGGCGACGATGTTGGTAAAGGAATTTGAACACCTTAAGTAGTAAAGTACTTATAAATCTTCTTAATATTACGTCATTATCGTTGCTATTCTTACTCCATCTCCTTCAGACCAAATTAATTACCTTCTCATAGCCTTCCTCTTCATCATCTTTTGTTTCTTCACTTGTTGAGACCTCTATTTATTGTTGCGCTCGTGCAGAACTAAAACCGGCTTATCTTGTTATATGTTTCACATGAGTTTGGAACATATGATGGACCTCTTAGATCTTTTCTTACATTAATTGAGTGTGATTTAAAAATTTAGGAAAAACAATAGTTTAGTCTTTCGACACTATAGTAAACAACAAGTGTTAGAGTAGTGCCCTAAAGGCAATCCCCTTTAGCGTTTTTTGTTCATAGTCATGTACAGACTTTATGAATAAACAAAGAAAGGCATGTTTCATTTATTTGATGTTCTTTATGAATTGATAGTGATCTTTAATCAAATTAATGAAGTCCATGATATATGACATAGCATGAAGGAAATTATGATGTGATCATACTCCTGAGATTCCTATCATGTGTAATTATGTCGTTATCTAAATTTTCCTAGTCATAGGATTAATGAGCTGGACATCATTAATCCGGACAGACTAACATATGTCATACTCCTTGATTGGATCAAGCGGTGGATCTCGAAGCTGTAAATATGAGATATTTAGAGTTGACATATGGATGCTTACTAGTGGTAGTAAGTTCATTGGATGACTGCCATGAGATCATCACATGGATTTATGTCGGTGATAATCTCATCATAGCAATGGTGCAAGTATCCTTAGACTTGAGGTACTCGAGGATATCTTGAATCTTGATCTGTACTGACTCCATTCCTTGTGGCCTTCAGAGGTTACTCATAGGGTGGTGCTTGGAGTGCAGTTTGAGGTATTGAAGGTAATTGAGTAGCCAATAAAGGATTCATCACTTACGTGAAAGCGAAGAGATACCTGACCTCTTGTCGGGATCATTACTTTAAGTCTCGGCGAGCATGACTATGTCATGAAGAGTGTCTTCATGGACATATAAAGTAATGAGTTCTCGACGAGGCGATTTCACTTGGCTAGACTTAGTCTAGTAAGAGTTGACATATTAGCCATACTCATAACCAAGTGGGGTATAGGATGATGAAAGGACGAATTGCACAAGAATTGTCTATGGAAGGGTTCGTGATCGGTTCGTGATGAATTCATCAAACCAATTACTTTCCGGTCAATTGGGGTCGTGATGTGTTGCTAGATACCGCTCATGACTTGCTCAGATTAATTGTTAATCTAAGTGGCCAACATAACCGGAACCTAAAGGGTCTGCACGCTTAAGAGTGTTTCAGAGAATGTAAAATAGTAATTGGACAGAGTTCCAATTATGGAGAGCATTAGGATTAAATGGATCCCGATGGGATTGGGATATGTCCCGATGAGATCGCGACATCAATATTGCTAAGAAAGGTTTAGGAGTTGTTTGACATCGGGACGGTGGTAGGGTAGTAGACCAACCCAGTTTGACTGGACCTCTTAGTAATTATATATATATATTAATTAATTAAGTAATTAATTAATTATATATATATATATATGTATGTACGTTGGAAAGAGGGGAGAGGATAAAACTTTGACTTTTCAAAGTTTTATTTAAATAATCCATTAATTAGTTAATGGTTTAAATCCTTCCACATGTCATGTTCTTATGCTAAGTCATTTTAAAGGTTAAAATACACATAAGAAGAGATTATGAGTGTGGTTGCCGTCGATGCTAGGGTTCCAAGTGAAGAAGAAAAGCTTAAAGTGTTAAACTTTTGGAAAAGTTTCATTTTCTTCTTCTTTTCAAGGCATCAACGTTTATCTCTTCTTCTCCAGCCAAGTGGTTCCAACGTTATTCTCAAGCTCTCCAGGACAGAGGTAGGGTCTAGCAACTCTTATTCTGTTCTAGCTATTCCCGGGTCAAAAGAGTTTGACTCGGTTAGGTTTTCTGATCTCTGCGTGGATACCTTTAGAGATAGTCTCTATTGGCTATTCAGGTTTGAGTTTTCATACCGACACCGGGATCTTGGGTTTTCGGGAAGGTCTCGGGACCAAAATTTTTTGTTTCTGCTGCTGAAACATGTGATGTTCCTCCCGGGATTTTCCTACAGTGGTATCAGAGAGTCTGGTGTCGTGTATGAAGCTTTAACTGAAGCTAGATCATAAACCCTAATTGCTTGTGATGTTGAAGCATGTTTTCTGTTCAGATTTCGAATTGCTATAGAGATAGGTTTTTCGAAAATTTTCTGCCCAGAAATGTTCATAACATGTTAGAGAATATGTCTATGAATTTTCAGAATTTATCGATTTGATTAGATAAAGTTTTGCTAATTATTTTCCTAACCTTACAGATGCTGTTTTTGAAACGATTCTGTGAACTGGCAGTAGTATAAAATCAAGAATAAATTCTAGAAAAACCCTTTTCTGGATTTTCCTTCACCTACATGTCTCTAATATGTTGGTGAATGTCTGTGAGCATGGAAATTGGATTTCAAGGTGATTGGATATTTATTTTCGATTTTATTCTATGCTGTTGGGAATTGCTGTGTTGATGAACACAGAATTTTAATCGGTTTTGTTATTTTAGTTGACTGAGTTTTTGATGGCCTAAAATCCTGAAAAAATTCAGGTAGCTTGTTCTGAAAATTTAGTAACCTATATAATGTTCTCAGAATTTATTGAAATTGTTTCATTGATCATTTCAAGCAATGTACAGAACTGGACAGTTTTGGTGAAAATTGTTGGGACTGTTTTGCTTGGCTTGATTGAGGTTGCTTTTTCAGTTCCAATGCCTTGAAACATTTTTAATGTGATTAAAAATGTGTTATCTTGATGTGGTATGATTTCCAAAGTGAATTTCTTGAATTTTCTTTTCCAAGAATTTTTGAATGCCGAATTGGTCACATTAGTGTCTCGTTAGTAGATTTCATTTTCTTGCTTGTTTTGGCCGTCACAATTTTTGTGACAAGTGCCGGAGTAGTTTTGAGAGTGTATGCACTAGCTTGAGATGCTTAGGGTGAGAATTTGGGTGTTGCTAAATTATTTGGATATTTATGAGTTTTGACTCATTTCAAGCTTTTCATATAGTTTGACTATTTAAGGCATTCATGGATCAATGAAGTGTTCATTGATACATCAACTAATGAATATTACCTTAGGTATGAGGGTATTGAGAATTGGAATTGCATTGATTGAGGAATTAGCCGATTAGAGATTTTAGCAAAATTCCACGAATAAGTCGACTTGTATATGGAATAAGTCGACTTGTTCGAGATTTTGGATAAGTCGACTTGTGTATAGAATAAGTCGACTTGTTCAAGATTTCAGTATAAGTCGACTTGTAGCTTCTTGTAAGCCCACTTATACATGGGCGAGTGAAATAAGTCGACTTGTGTCAAACAAGTCGACTTGTGTGTGGCAGATGCAATAAGTCGACTTGCATTTGATGAAAGTCGACTTGTGGCATCTTAGGTTGGATGATGGATGATTATAAGGATTGATTCAATGTGATTGATGAAATAACCTAAATCATTCCATATAGTTTTCGTGACTATGATCCTTGACTTGGAGTCTAGAGTTTCCAAATCCTCCTCGGTATATGAAAACTAACGCCTTCCATTAATATGGTAAGAACCGAGTTCTTATAGGGTTGGGTTGTTGAGCAAACTCAAGCTCACTCTATCTGGATATGTTGAACCATGAAAATATGATTTTCGGATTAATGGGTTGGTTTTCACTAGAAGCGTTGGTTTGTTGAGCAAACTCAAGGTCAGCGTGGACAGAGGCGAAATTGGGTAGCATACATCGGATGTATGCGCATCAAAGAGTTGATACCAATGTAAGTGCATACATCAACAAGTTGATAGACTGATTGATAGTTGTGTCTAAGATGTAATTGGTATATCGATACCTCCGAGACATAAGGTGGCTTGTTGGACAAATCCAAGGTCATTCTCAATATCGGTTATCGATGATGCAATTGGTATGACCGATACCTACCGATTGACCTAACTTGTGGCTTGTTGGACAAATCCAAGGTCATTCTTAGTAATATCGGATATCAACCCACTAGGACATAATGTCATTTTGTTTCTTTGGATTCAGTAATGAGGGTTATGGATTCTATGAAACTAGTGGGGCGCTTTTGCATATCATTCAAGTCCTTATGATTATGCAGCTATTCCTATTCTAACATTCTTCCTCTCTATTCGTGTAGGTTGTTTGAAAATGTCGTCAAGTGTGAACCTTCGCCGCTAATGGAGTCAAACAAGCTAACCGGAGCAATTTTATTGATTGGTTAAGGAACACGAGAATCGTTCTCGGATCTGAAGGTGCAGGATATATCCTAGATTTTCCGCTTCGAGATGCACTGTTGTCGATGCTTCGATGATGATCGAAGGCATATAGTAAGCATCTTAAGGACGATGACATGGTGACTTGCATTATGCTTGCGTCGATGTCACCGAAGTACGTAGAAGCGACGAGTCCATGGATGCTCACACAATAGTTTTTCATCTTAGGGAGCTGTTTGACGAGCAAGCCGGTCGAAAGGTTCGAGACCTCAAGGCTTCTCTTCACCACTAAGATGGCTCGAGGGACATCTGGCATGCGACGCATACGAAGATGAATGGCTATATTGAGAGATTGGCCGTCTTAGGTTTTGCAATGGATCATGAATTAAGTATAGACTTAATTTCGTTGGATTGTTCGACGATTATGCACGCATTAGTGCTAAACTATCGGATGAACCAAATATCCACTACAATACACGAGGTGATCAATCTTTCAAGAGCAGTGACGAACTATCAAGAATGATAGTAAGCAAGTGTTGGTAGTAGCTTCTTCTTCTTGAGTTCAAAGAAAAAAGAACCCAAAGAAGAAGAAGGCTAAGAAACCAAAGGAAGCGCCATCAAGAAGAAGACCAAAGAAGCGCCCTAAAAGGAACTTGCTTCCATTGCGGTAAAGATGGCCATTGGAGGTGCAATTGCAAAGTCTATCTGGAGTCATTTGAAGCGAAGAAGGCATCGGATGCCTCGACTACTTGGTTTGTATGTCATTGAAGTTAATATCACATCGATCACAACATCTGGGTATTTGATCTTGGTTGTGGCTCACACATATGTAATGATATGCGGGGCCTCGGGGACGATGGGCAACTCATGAAGGAGAAGTAGACCTACGTGTTGGAAATGGAGCAAGAGTTCTTTGCATTAGTAGTAGGAACCTATGTTTTGTATCTCCCTCTTGGGCTTGTCTTTGGAATTGGATGATTGTTATTTTGTACCGTTTGACAAAGAATATATTATCATTTCTTGTCTAAATAAATTTGGATTCCATATGAATTTTAGTAGCAATGGTTGTTCTATTAATTCTAATGGAATGCTTTATGGAAGCGGTACATTGTGCAATGGTATTTACATATTAGATATGTCTAATCCAATTTTAAATGTCAATGACACCAAACGGCATAAAAGAGATAATCTAAAGTCAACTTACTTATGGCATTGTCGACTTGGCCATATAAATGAGACACGCATCGCTAAGCTCCACAAGAGTGGTAGTTTAGGGTCATTTGATTATGAATCATATGACACATGCGAATCTTGTTTATTAGGCAAGATGACTAAGTTACCCTTCAAGGGAAAGGGTGAACGAGCGATTGGAGTATTAGACCTAATACATTCAGATGTATGCGGTCCGATGTCCATCCATGCTAGAAGTGGTTGTCGTTACTTCATTACCTTTATCGATGATTATTCACGATATGGGTACTTGTATCTGATGAGATACAAATCTGAAGCGTTTGAAAAGTTCAAACAAGTCAGAAATGAAGTAGAAAACCAGCTTTGTAAAAGTATCAAGGCATTACGATCCGATCGTGGTGGAGAATACTTAGACCAACAGTTTCAGGATTATCTCAGAGATAATGGCATTTTATCTCAGTGAACTCCTCCTTACACGCCGCCAAGACAACGGTGTGGCTGAAAGGAGAAATCGAACCTTGTTGGACGTAGTACGATCAATGATGGGTTTATAAAGTTACCAAAATCGTTTTGGGGGTATGCGCTAGAGACAATTGTTTACTTGTTAAGCGAGTTCCCTCTAAGGCAGTTGATGTTACTCCATATCGATGTGGACTAACGAAAACCTTATCTTTCTCATTTGAAAGTATGGGGTTGTCACGCCACGTGAAGCGGATTGATCGAGATAAGCTTGAGCGAAATCGACAAGTGTTTATTTGTAGGATATCCTAAAGAAACCAAAGGATATCAATTCTACCATCTTTGAGGAACAAAAGGTGTTTGTTTCAAGGCATGCTATCTTTAGAGAAAGAGTTTCTTTTACAAGAAGGCGGTGGGAGCAAAGTTGAACTTGAAGAAGTTCAAGATGCTCAAACAAGCCTGAATCAATCGCTGAACACAAGCTGTCACTCATTCGGATGAAGTAACAGTTCAACCTTCCGTGACACACGAAGTTCAGAGGTCAAGTAGGATGCGCCTGTTCCCGAGAGATATGGATTTCGTAAGTGAGCAGAATGACGATTGCTCATAGAAGATGATGAGCACGCTACCTATGAAGAGGTTCGGAAAAGTTGAGTCGAAAAATGGCTTTGTGCCATGAAAGCGAAATGGATTCTATGTACATAAACCAAGTATGGACTTTGGTTGATGCACCTGAAGGGATAAAACCTATAGGGTGCAAATGGGTTTTCAAGAAGAAAACCGACATGGATGGTAATGTGATTACCTACAAAGCAAGGCTCGTGGCCAAAGGATTTCGTCAAAGACAAGGAGTTGACTATGACGAGACCTTCATAGCAATGCTTAAATCCATTCGGATACTCCTAGCCATTGCCGCTCATTATGATTATGAGATATGACAAATAGATGTGAAGACAGCTTTCCTTAACGGAAATCTGGCCGAGGATGTGTACATGACACAACCAGAGGGCTTCATTTCCAGTGATGGCGAAAAGGTATGCAAGCTTCAGAAATCCATTTATGGATTGAAGCAAGCATCCCGGAGTTGGAACATCCGTTTTGATGAGTCAATCAAAGAGTTTGGTTTCTCACAAAATCCGGATGAACACTGTGTGTACAAGAAGGTTAATGGGAATGCAATCGTTTTCCTTGTGCTATATGTGGATGACATATTGTTACTCGGAAACGATGTCTCAATGATGCAATCAGTTAAAATTTGGTTGTCCAAGCAATTTGCGATGAAGGACCTTGGTGAAGCAACTTATATCCTTGGGATAAAGATCTATAGAGATAGATCAAAGAGGTTGCTTGGTCTTTCACAATCATCGTACATAGACAAGATGTTAAAGAGGTTTAGCATGGAGCAATCCAAGAGAGGGTTCCTTCCCATCACTCATGGGATAACACTCTCGAAATCTATGTGTCCTAAGACACAAGATGAGAGGATGCGCATGGATCAGATCCCGTATGCATCTGCAGTAGGATCGATCATGTATGCTATGTTATGTACGAGGCCCGATGTATCGTATGCTCTGAGTGTCACGAGCGGATACCAATCGGATCTGGTGAGGGTCCTTTGGGTGGTGTCAAGAATATCCTCAAGTACTTGCGAAGGACTAAGGATGTTTCTTGATATATGGAGATGGAAATCTCAGTGGCGAGCATACGGATGCGGTTTCAATCGACAATGATGACTCGGATCCCGGTCGGGTTATGTTTTTCGCTAAGCGGCGGAGCGGTCGGTTGGAAGAGTTCCAAACAAGAGACGGCTGCGATTCAACGACCGAGGCGAGTACATTCTTTGCATCGAGGCGGCAAAGGAAGCTATTTGGATCGAAGTTCATTTCGAACTTGGTGTGGTTCCTAATGTGATGGACCCATCTGGTTGTATTGTGATAACAATAGGGCTATTGCTCGAGCAAAAGAACCAAGGTCTCACCAACGATCTAAACACGTACTCCGTAGATATCATCGATTCGAGAGATCATTCTAGAGGTGATGTCGCGATTGAGAGGATTCCAGAGCGAGAACATTCTCGATCCGTTGACGAAACCATTGTCACGGAAGAATTTTGATTCTCATGTACTCGCTTATGGTATTAGATACCAAGGCGATTGGCTTTAGGTCAGTGGGAGATTTGTTAGAGTAGTGCCACAAAGGCAATCCCTTTAGCGCTTTTTTGTTCATAGTCATATACGGACTTTATGAATAAATAAAGAAAGGCATGTTTCATTTATTTGATGTTCTTTATGAATTGATAGTGATCTTTAATCAAATTAATGAAGTCCATGATATATGACATAGCATGAAGGAAATTATGATGTGATCATACTCACGAGATTCCTATCATGTGTAATTATGTCAATATCTAAATTTTCCTAGTCATAGGATTAATGAGGCTGGACATCATTAATCCGGACGGACTAGCATATGTCATACTCCTTGATTGGATCAAGCGGTGGATCTCGAAGCTGTAAATATGAGATATTTAGAGTTGACATATGGATGCTTACTAGTGGTAGTAAGTTCATTGGATGACTGCCATGAGATCATCACATGGATTTATGTCGATGATAATCTCATCATAGAATGGTGCAAGTATCCTTAGACTTGAGGTACTCGAGGATATCTTGAATCTTGATCACGTACTGACTCCATTCCTTGTGGCCTTCCAGAGGTTACTCATAGGGTGGTGCTTGGAGTGCAGTTTGAGGTATTCGAAGGTAATTGAGTAGCCAATAAAGTTCATCACTTACGTGAAAATGAAGAGATACTGACCTCTTGTCGGGATCATTACTTTAAGTCTCTCGGCGAGCATGACTATGTCATGAAGAGTGTCTTCATGGACATATAAAGTAATGAGTCCTCGGCAGAACTGATTTCACTAGGCTAGACTTAGTCTAGTAAGAGTTGACATATTAGCCATACTCATAACCAAGTGGGGTATAGGATGATGAAAGGACGAATTGCACAAGAATTGTCATGGAAGGGTTCGTGATGCGGTTCGTGATGAATTCATCAAACCAATTACTTTCCGGTCAATTGGGGTCATGATGTGTTGCTAGATACCGCTCATGACTTGCTCGATTAATTGTTAATCTAAGTAGCCAACATAACCAGAACCTAAAGGGTCACACGCTTAAGAGTGTTTGGAGAATCGTAAAATAGTAATTAGGCGAGTTCAATTATGGAGAGCATTAGGATTAAATGGATCCCGATGGGATTGGGATATGTCCGATGAGATTGCGACATCAATATTGCTAAGAAAGGTTTAGATTTTTTTGACGCCGGGGTCCGATGGCCGGTAGATGACCCAATTTGGCTGGACCTCTTAGTAATTATATATATATATTAATTAATTAAGTAATTAATTAATATATATATATATATATATGTATGTATGTTGGAAAGAGGGAGAGGATAAAACTTTGACTTTTCAAAGTTTTATTTAAATAATCCATTAATTAGTTAATGGTTTAAATCCTTCCACATGTCATGTTCTTATGCTAAGTCATTTTAAAGGTTAAAATACACATAAGAAGAGATTATGAGTGTGGTTGCCGTCGATGCTAGGGTTCCAAGTGAAGAAGAAAAGCTTAAAGTGTTAAACTTTTGGAAAAGTTTCATTTTCTTCTTCTTTTCAAGGCATCAACGTTTATCTCTTCTTCTCTAAGCAAGTGGTTCCAACGTTATTCTCAAGCTCTCCGGAGACGGAGGTAGGGTCTAGCAGCTCTTATTACATTTCTAGCTATTCCGGGTCAAAGAGTTTGACTCGGTTAGGTTTTTCGATCTCTGCGTGGATACCTTTAGAGATAGTCTCTATTGGCTATTCAGGTTTGAGTTTTCATACCGACACCGGGATCCTGGGTTTTCGGGAAGGTCCCGGGACCAAAAATTTTTGTTTCCGCTGCTGGAACATGTGATGTTCCTCCCGGGATTTTCCTACAACAAGTACCCTCTCTGTAAAAGTTACAGAGTTCTCTCAACCTATTCTGTGGATACCGTTAGAGGCCAGACACTTGTGCGAATACGGTGGTTGAGATGGATCGGTTTCGGAAACAGTTCGAGGGATGCATCAAGACAAAGATCGAGCTTCGGAATAAGGTACGAATTAAATTTTGCTTTATTTTGATTCGTGTTAATCATTTTATAGAATTAAATAGATCTTGATTTTTGGAAAATCAAAAATCATAAAAAAGTTTAGTGATTATTCCGTTGCGGCCGGATCAGATCCGGTCCTGATTTCCCAACAGATACTTGTTCTTAATAGTCACCCTATCGAGTCTTTGATAGTTAATACACATCTACTATATTCCATCTTTCTTTTTAACAATTTAGAATCGGTGCTCCCCATAGAGACGAACTAGGCCTTATGTATCCCTACTCTAATAGTTCTTCCAACTTTTCCTTAAGCTCCTTCAGCTTAGCTGGAGACATTCTATATAGTAGTATAGAAATAAGTACGTGCTGTTGGGCCCGGGTCCCCGACCCCCATTCCCGAGGCGGCCCCTCGGGCTGCGCCGACAACGGGCGCCCCTAAACGTCCGACCCGATCCCAACATCCATACAAATACATAATTCGATTCACACATATACTCATACATGCAATTTCGCATACAGTAAAACATAATTAAACACCCCAAACATTAAGGGGCTTCATGCCATTACAGTCTGAGGGAAATTCAACAAATATTTTCACATAGCATAATACAAAATAAAGTGTCAATCTAAAATACATGAATATGCTCCATGATGATATGCTTGGCGGGCTAACCAAAATACTAACTTAATACAAGGCTCCTAACTAGCTTGAAGTTTCCGATGCCTTGCAAGGTCAACAATCGTCTCGAACTGCACCTGAGGAGGGGAGAGTAATAGGGTGAGCTACGAAGCTCAGTGGCATATACGTTTATAGCCATTGGCAACGAGCCACACAATCAAGCAATATGTATATTCATATAGCAAGTCATCAATCTATCACATTGCAATCATCACAAAATAGTTCATATGAGTGTACAATATAACACTTTAACTTGTGTCATGCTCAACAAATCAAACATGTATGCACAAACAATTGGCTCGAGAGTTCCATAAAACGATCCGGATAAACCAAAGTTAAATCTATAAACTATCCGAGTCTGATTTCTCAAGAATCTCGTTGCCTCAAGCGGGCAGCCGGGAGAAGGCTTTATGTCAACGTGCACGTGACTCCATCCTTAACTCTCTTACCCAAACAAAACACATAACCATTCGTTTCATGCTCAAAGCATTTTATCAAAGCTTTCATAATTTCCATTCTTTTCATTCTTGCAAAATGCCATAAGGCCTATCAAAGCCATGCATAATCATAGTCATAATGCAAGTTCAATATTTCTCATATAATTCAACACAAGCAAGGTCACATAATGCAAGTAAGCATACATAAGGCAATTTTCCCATACACACAATAACCATAAACATATTACCCACCTAATATCGTTCGAGTATCCGACTCACTGGTGTCCTTCCTCTTGCGATTGGGTTAGGTCGGCTTGGTTTCCTATAATAAACCAAGTTCTCATTCAATCAATATTCAAAGGAAAATATTCAAAAGCTTGAAAATCCAAAAGGCAAAGCACTAAAAAAAATCTACATCTGACTTCCATCTAAATTCCCAAACCCTTAAAGGCTGATTCCGAACTTCCTTTCTTCATACAACTTGTAGCCCTTTATTTCTAGATCACAACGAATCCAAAATTACCCCATTTAGACATCTACACCAAAAGATATGCCCAAAAGACTAAATATTTCTCACTGGAAACAGGGGGCTTGCCGCGACGTCGGATCACTCGCCGCGGTGTACTCTCGTCGCGGCGAACAAAATGCCACATGCCGCGATGTGCATGCCTTCGCACGTCGCGACGAGCAAGCTGTCTCACGTCGCGACGTTCATGGCGTTCTCGTTCGTCATAGCGAATAAACATTTATTCGTCGCGACGTTGCTTCCCTTTCTCGCACGCCGCGGCGTGTTCATACGCATGTCGCGACGTGTAGGTCTGGAGAACGACTCCGAAACTCGATTTTCAACATTTTCCAACTTCAATCCTCTCCCTTTTCCAAATACAACACATCTAAACCTTAGATCAAGTCCTACACTACCTTTCTAACCCATTAACAACTTAAAAACCTGCACAGAATCAACAACTCAAAGAAATCTAACCATTTTTTTTCCTTAAAAACCTTAAAACCACTGATTCTACTACATTCCACATCCTCTAAGTTTAATCTAACCAAAACAAGTTTAAACAAAGCGAAACTTACCCAGAAATACTTTGAATCTGTCGGAAATCCTCAAAGATCGAAATCCCTTTTCTCTTCTCTTCTCCCTCTCCCACGACTTTCTCTTCTTTCTTTCTTTTATTTCTTTCTAACTCTTTCTTACTTAAGTCTAAAGACCAACTTACCCCTCTTAGCAAAGCTTAAACCACTCCAACCTAAGTAATCTTCCCATAATGCCCTCAAGTTCTTTTACCCTTTTAATTCTCACTTAACCACAATTTAACCTTAGTTATCCATAAACACATAATTAACACAATTAATGCTTAAAGACATCATAAAAAAAATTCGGGGTCTAACATTTCTCCCCCTCTTAAAAAAATTTCATCCTCGAAATTATTACCTGAATCATCGAAGAGATACGAATACTTCTCCTTCATAGCTTCCAATGGCTCCCAGGTAGCCTCCTCTACCGAATGATTCCTCCACAGGACTTTGACTAGCTGAACCGTCTTGTTCCTGAGGATTTTATCCTTTGTATCCAAAATTTGCACTGGAAGCTCCTCATAGCTCAAATCATCCCGCAACTGAATCTCACTAGTCTGAATGATATGAGAAGGATCCGATCTATACCTCCTCAATATAGACACATGGAAGACATCGTGAATCTGAGACAATTCCGGAGGTAATGCGAACCTGTAGGCGAGTGGTCCAATCCTCTCAAGGATTTCATAAGGACCCACATACCTCGGACTTAACTTACCCTTCTTGCCAAACCTCATCACTCCTTTTCAAGGAGACGTCTTAAGGAAAACTTTCTCACCGACTTCAAACTCCATCTCCTTTTGGTGTGCATCAATGTAACTCTTCATCCTATCCTGGGCTGTCTTAAGACGCTGCTTAACTAGATTGACTTTTTCAACTATAGTCTGAATCAATTCCAGACCTACCAGTTTCCTCTCTCCTTCTTCATCCCAACAAATCGGAGTCCTACACCTCCTGCCATGCAAAGCCTCATATGGGGCCATCTGAATACTCGAATGGTACGAATTGTTGTAAGCAAATTCGACCAAAGGCAAATGTTCATCCCAAGCTCCTTTAAAATCCATCACACAAGTCCGAAGCATCCCATCAAGTGTCCGAATGGTCCTCTCAGATTGACCATCCGTCTGAGGGTGAAACGTTGTACTAAAATTCAGCTTAGTACCCAAAGCTTCCTGCAAACTACCCCAAAATCTCGCAGTAAACCGAGGGTCCCTATCATACACAATCGAATCCGGAATCCCATATAATCTCACTATCTCATCGATGTACTTCTTTGCCAGCACATGCAAAGAATCAGTCTGCTTAATCGCCAAAAAGTGAGCTGAATTGGTCAACCTATCCAATATAACCCAAATGGCATCATGCTTCCTACTGGTCTTAGGCAATCCCATCAGAAAATCCATAGTCACCCTTTGCCACTTCCACTCCGGAATAGACAATGGCCTCAACTTGCCTGAAGGTGTCTGGTGTTTAGCCTTGACTTGCTGACAAACTAGACACTTACTAACAAACTCTGCTACATCCCTCTTCATGCCCTTCCACAAAAAATGCTCTCTCAAATCTCGATACATCCTGGTACTACCTGGATGCATGACATAAGGCGCATTGTGTGCATCATCCATAATCTCATCCTTAACCTCCTGCACATCTGGGATACACAACCTATTCCCCAATGTCATAAGCCCATCATCCCTCACCTCTATTTCAGAAATCTTGCCATTCCGAATTTCATCTCGAAGCTTGCTCCAATCTGCATCTTGAGTCTGCAATTCCCTAACCTTCTCCCTAAGAATCGGTCTCACTCGAAAATTTGCTAGAAGGCAATCTGGTTCCTCCTGCTTCAAGCTTATCTTAAGCTTGACCATCTCTTTCAATAAAGGAAGATAAACTGCCCGAACATGAGCAATCGAAGACTTTCTACTCAAAGCATCCGTCACTACATTGGCCTTGCCCGGATGATACTCGATCAGCAAATCATAATCCTTAAGCAACTCAATCCACCTTCTCTGCCTCAAATTCAATTCCTTCTGGCTCAACAAATACTTAAGACTCTTGTGATCGGTAAAAATCCTCGTCTGAACTCCATACAAATAATGCCTCCAAATCTTCAAAGCAAAGATCACAGTTGCCAACTCCAAATCATGCGTCGGATAGTTCAACTCATAAGGCTTCAACTGTCTCGAAGCATAAGCAATCACTCTATCTCCCTGCATCAGAACACAACCAAGACCCTTCCTCGAAGCATCACTATACACAGTATAACCCTCATCTTCAGAAGGCAACATCAAAATCGGAGCACTCGTCAATCTGTGCTTAATCTCCTCAAAGTTCTTCTGGCACTCGTCGGTCCAGATAAACTTCTGATTCTTCCTTAACAACTTAGTCATCGGAGTGGCTATCATGGAGAATCCCTCCACAAACCTCCTGTAATAGTCTTCCAAACCCAGAAAACTCCTCACCTCTGCTACATTCTTCGGTGTTTCCCAATTCACCACAGCTTCTATCTTCTTTGGATCCACATGCACTCCTTGCCCTGAAATCACATGTCCAAGAAATGAAACTTCTCTCAGCCAAAATTCGCATTTATCAAATTTGACATACAACTCGTTTCTCCTCAAAATCTCCAAAGCAATCCTCAAATGCTCTTCATGCTGCTCATCACTCTTGGAATAAGCCAATATATCATCGATAAAGACAATGATAAATTGGTCCAAGAATGGCTTAAAAACTCGATTCATCAAATCCATAAAAGCTGCAGGTGCATTCGTCAATCCAAAGGGCATAACCAAAAACTCAAAATGCCCATACCGAGTCCTGAAAGTAGACTTTGGCACATCTGACTCCCTAATCCTCAACTGATGGTAACCCGATCTCAAGTCTATCTTAGAGAAGACTTTCGTCCCTTGCAATTGATCAAACAGATCATCAATGCAAGGAAGCAGATATCGGTTCTTCACAGTAACCTGATTCAACTTCCGATAGTTTACACACATCCTCAACGATCCATCTTTCTTCTTTACAAAAAGAACCGGAGCTCCCCAAGGGAAAGAGCTCGGTCGAATATACCCCTTCTCCAACAACTCCTCCAATTGCTCCTTAAGCTCTTTCAATTTCAGCTTGAGCCATCCGATAAAATGTAATTGAAATCGGTACAGACCGAAGCTCAATGGGAAACTCAATTTCCCTAACTGGCAGTAGTCCTGGAAATTCCTCGGGAAAGACATCTGAAAATTCCCTGTCTACTGGAATATCCTCCAACTTTCCTTTATCTACCCTGGAATCTATCACATAGGCCAAAAATGCCTCACACCCTTTCCTCATCATCTTTTCTGCTGTCAAAGCGGAAACAATTCTGGACAGACTCACTTTTTTGTCCCCTACAAACACCACTCTCTTGCCGTTAACCAATTCAAATTCTACTGTCTTCTGCTTACAATCCAAATGGGCATTGTACTTCTCTAACGTATCCGTACCCAAAATCACATCTAATCCTCCCATCTTCAGTGACATTAAATCCACAACCAGAACTTCTCCACCAATACAAATCTCACAACTTCTAAATACTTGACTAACAATAATATACTGGCCGATTGGAGTACTCACCATCAGCGGAGTATTCAAAGGGCTCACATTTCTATCACACACGGGTCTACTCGAGGAAACAAACGAATGAGTAGAACTCGGATCAATATCACACACGGGTCTACTCGAGGAAACAAACGAATGAGTAGAACTCGGATCAATCAAAGCAATCACATCATCAGAAAAGAGTCGACCCATACCAGTCACCACATCAGGAGCGGTCTCTGCATCCTCCCGACTCATCGCAAACACCCTAGTTGGTGCCTTCCCCCTTGGTCTCCCCGGAATACTCACTCTCTTAGCCACATCAAAACTGCCCACTTCTGTTACAGTCCTCTGACCCACAGTCTCTGCTCTCCTAGGAACTTGCATCTGACTCCGCTCTTGTCATGGAGGCTGAGGACACTCTCTGGCAATGTGTCCCTTCTCCCCACAGTTGAAAGAAGCTCCTGTCAATCTGAAACACTCTCCTCTATGGGGTCTCCCGCAATGCTCACACTTCGTGAAGAATGGCCTATCCCCATCTACCCTTCTACTGCCGCCCACCGTTGAGGCTTGGTGAGAAACAGTAGAAATCCTCATCTGCCTAGGTCGGCTCGCACCACTGCTCCTCTCCTCTGACTGAACAGGGAAGCTCCTGGTACTCTTGTCTGGCATAGGAGTACTAATCTCGCCTCCCTCTTGAGCGCTCTCTTCCTTTTTCTTCTTGTTCATCGCACTCTTGATATTCTCAATATTCTCAACCTCGAGGCTGCCTCAACCAAGCTGCTGAAAATCATGAAGTTCTCAGACAATCACTTTTTCTCTGATGGCCAAGTGCAGACCCGACTCAAACCGATGACATCTAGCAGCCTCACTCAGCATCAAATCCGAAGCATACCTCGCCAACTGAGTGAACCGACGCTCATACTCACTCACTGTCATCTCCCTCTGAGTCAAACTGAGGAACTCCCTCTGCTTCTGCTGAATATACACCTCAGAAAAATATTTCTTCCTAAAGGCAGCAAGGAAGTCCTACCATGCCAACTCTACTGGCCTCATCTGGCTCCCTGGCACAGTCTCCCACTAATGAAGAGCATCGCCCTGAAGCAAGCTAGTAGCATAAATGACTCTCGTCTCATCCTCACACTCCATCTGATCTAACACCCTCTCAGTCTTTCTTATCCATGTCTCAGCTTCTTCTGGGTCTGTTGTCCCAAAGAAATCAACTGCCCCATACTTTCTCAACTTATCAAACCGCTTTCCCTTCTTAGTTGGGGCTGAAGCAGAAGGCTGTGGCATCTGACCCATAGCCTGAACAAATGCCTGGGTGAAGGCCTGGAACAACCTCGGGTCAAGTGGAGGCACTGGCCCCTGCGGAACCGGCGACTCCTGAGTCTGCGACGGAACGAGCTCACTACCTAGCCCTACAGAAGCCTCAGCGTTTCTTGAGGCTACAGACTCATCAGTCCTCTCCCCTTCAGTCGGAGATTCAGGTGCAACAGATCCTTGCATAACTCCTCGTGCCCTTCTATGAGGTGACATCGTACTCCTTCAAATGGAAACGCTAAGGATTAGCTACAGGTTAATCTACATGTATGCATGATATGCATGTCACTTAATGCACTCAATCAAATGCAACATATAAGCAAATATCAAACAAGTCCTCCTATATGCATTCTAAGCCGAGGACACTATGAAGTGAATCACAAGTTAATACAACACTTATAAAATGATAATAGAATGCACGAGAAGGGGGGTTGAATTGTGTATTCCCCTTTTTGAATATCTTTTTCAAATTACTTGTTAGAAATAAAAATTCTTCTGAATTCTTATTAATCTGATTGATCAAAACTTTTCAATGCTAAGTATATGAATAGTAAATAAAGATCAACTTTGAAACTAAAAGTGAGATAGAGAGTGAGAGTAGTAGACACGCAGATTTATCCTGGTTCACCCCAAACCGTGGGCTACGTCCAGTCCTCAGAGTTTCTTCTGAGATTTTACTATCTCTTCAAACTTTACAAGTATTCTTTCACGAGCCTCTTCAGGTCTCTACACCAGTATTCTTTCACACTTAGCCTCTGCAGGCTATCTGTACAACTCTTTCTTTTCGAAAAGAATTTGAACATTTTGTTCTGAGAAGATAGCGTTCACTAATTCAGACTTAATCGCTTTTCACTTTGTGTAATTTTTTCTCAAAGCAATTTAACTCTGCGGTCTTGACTTGACTTGTATTTATAGCCTTTATGCATGGCGCTTCTTGATTCTTGAATCTTTAATCTTTAATCTTTAAAGAAACGGTTAATCAGTTGAGTTCTGTAACTAACTCGAACTGACTCTTGCGTCTGTTTCTTTTCTGCGTCTGCGTCTGCTTCGCTTTGCCTCTGCGTCTGCGTCTTCTTCGCTTTGCTTTGCGTCTGCGTCTTCTTTTCTTTCTACGTCTGTATCTACATTTGTGTCTTTGTCTGTTTATTGTCTTGTGTCATCTGCGTCTATGTTAATTTTTTACTTTGACAAACTTCGTCTTTGTTTGACTTATATCAACTTCGCTCAGATGTCGATCGATGTCTTGCAACCGATACATCTCTTTGTTCGCTTATTCAAACTTGTCATCTTTGGACTTAAATCAGATATCGTCTTCTTAAATGCAGGATTGTTTTGTTTTTCTTGTTTTTGATCTCACTATATTTGTTATACATCAAAATCATTTATATGTAAAGTCATTCTGACTTAACAATCTCCCCCTTTTTGAATATAACAAATTACATACAAGAAAAGAAAACAAAACAAAACAAAATTTACAGATGTTGCAAAATAAGACAAAAAAAAAACTTATCTTCTTCCTGTCTTCGTCTATTGTGGTCACACCTTCTTCATCTAAACATCCTCTCCTCTTCTGATTAGTTTCTTCTTTTCCCGCTCTCCCTATTTGTTATAATCAAAATAATTATCGATTCGGTTCTTGGCAGCTCGCTATCATCTTCTTTAGATCATTCACCGCCTCCTTCATGTCATTGAGTTCACCACGTAATCATCGACTTCATCGGCGAAGAGGCTTGATCCGCTTCTCCGATGGAGGAGCGAAAGGAATTGAAGTAGTATAGGCATCAGAAGATGGAGTGTAGTCTTCATTAATCTCAAAAGTAGGTGGACGAATGAATGTTGCAGCTTCAGGAAGATTTAGATCAAAAGGAACTAGCAGCATCAGCAACTGTCTTCCTTGTAGGGATAAAGCTTGTGCTTCTATAGACAGTGTACTAGACAGAGGCGTAATACGAAGAACTGTCTGAACAAGGAACTCAGTAAATGTTCCTGTTCTTATACTTCCCCCTACTGGACAGTCTTCCGCACGATTTGTATGGTTGCAGCTCGCTTGATCTGGATCTTGTGCAAGAATGCATGCTTCATCAATTTTCCTCACTTCTTCTGCAATCTGATCTGCGGACAGATCATCATCAACATTATCTTCAGGAAATAATTTTGACTTTCCCTTTGAAAAATCTTTTGTACGCCTTGACTGAATGTTTGGAACAACCTTTATCTCTGTGTTCTCTGTGATTGGGAACATAGTACACGGTGGGTAGGGACATCTTGAGGGATATGGCAAATGATCAGTAAGCCTCAAGGTATCGTAAAAAGACTTCTCTTTTTCATTTAATAACTGCCACGTGATACCATTAATCAACATAGGTTGCACTAAAGCTACTATTTTCTTCATTGGTTCAACACCGATTATAATAGCATTGCTCAGATTGGTAATAACTTCTACCAATTTGATTTCCAGCCTATATTTCCTCAAGAACTTCTGGTAGTTATATACCTTCAGACTTGGTTCATCATCAGCCAAATCTGGTACTGTAGTTGCTTCTTGTTGTGTTCCCTTAGAAGTTTCCTGAACCGTCCATTCTTCTGCTGGTTCCTCCTTTATAATGCCAGGTGTTTCATGAACCGTGCTTTCATTCACTGGTTCTTCTTGTTGGACCACAGAGTATCTGAGCGTAAAATGCTCGGTTTCATTTCAACTTGAACGATGTCGTAGTCTCTTTTGTAGACTAACATCCTCAGCAGTTGAGATGCTCTTCTTTTGACTAACCTTCTTAGTCTTTTCTCTCATTTCGCTTAGTTTTGCTGATTTCTTCACGTGAAATTTTCCTTTAACGATTGTTGCTTTTCTCTTCCTCTCGTCTCTTTAGATCTTTCGGCTGTATCCTCTTCCGAGTGAGACTAAGGATCTTGTGGCTTTGGCTGCACAAGATTTAGAAGTTTCTTCTTGCCTTTGTTCTCTGGCAATCTTTTCTTCCTGTTGCCTCAGAGTCCTGATTCTTGGAGATCGCTTGGCTTTCTTCACAACTTCACTCAAGAGACTTTCTCCTTGTCTCTTTGGTGCAGTTTGCTTTGCCCTCTGAGATTGATTTTCTTCGAAAAGAGGACTCGCCATTTTCATAAGAGGTCTCCCTAGGACTCTCCTTAATTCGGTAGTAGGCGATTTGATACTTACAGGCGATTGAGAACTTGAGATAGGAGTCTTCTTCAATACACGCTCCCCCTCAGTTCTTGGTTTCTTTGAAGAACCGGCGTGATCTTTGTC
Source organism: Erythroxylum novogranatense (assembly GCA_029891385.1). Classification (NCBI taxonomy): domain Eukaryota; kingdom Viridiplantae; phylum Streptophyta; class Magnoliopsida; order Malpighiales; family Erythroxylaceae; genus Erythroxylum; species Erythroxylum novogranatense. The sequence goes on along the minus strand of CM057225.1, from coordinate 57,821,241 downwards.
TCTCGTGCTAAGACCCATTCGCGAATCGTCGTGTGCATCGATTTTGCTCTTCACAGAGCAGTTTGTGCGATGCCGTAGTGCGCATTTAATATTGGATTCTATAAAAATCCTTGTCAAAATCATACCATAAGGATAACTGGAAGTTTCCTTTAACCCCTTAACCATATAGTGAAAGATTAAGAAGGGTAGATCTATAGGATTTCGATTGAGAAGAAAGAATGACATTGTTCGCCTAGGGTGGTCACCAAATGCCTCGAACCAACTCTGGGAAGAATGCGGTTGAACAGATTGCATGAAGAACTCGGCCTTGAATCGATTTGATGTCTTCTCTCTCTGGAATCATTTGTGCCATAGGCGCCTCTTGACATCTTCTTCTTTCATTCCAAGCGAGGACATCCATCCGCCTTGGTAGACAGTTTCTCTCCAACCGATGGGCAACCGATTACCTTCCTTATCAACTCCTTTGCGATAATAAGCGATATTCTATCCACAGAGGATACAATAGTGTCTTCTATCGACGGCGTTCTTCCGAACTCATAAACCTCGCTCAGACAGGCGATTCTCGAATCAAAGAAGTTCTTCCAACCAGCTCTTGTGATCTACGGTTCTACATCCATGCCGTCTCTCCTCGGTGACTCAAAATCCACAAGTCTTCCATAAACCATGGCTGCTTCCATTGTATAGAGTGAAAGATTATCTTCTAAAAGGTTTTGAGGAGAAGATTTTGAGAGAATTGGTAAAGTAGAAATGAACAGTCGAGATGATGAAAGATCGCTATAAACTCATCTCGATCTACTTATAGGTTATAGGCGATGGGTTCTCGAATCATTAAGAACCTCGAGTTTATCGATATTTCCTCCAAAATCTTCCTTGTGAGAGAAGTTACCATTGTAACTCATGTGTATAACGCCGTTAGTTTCTCACGTTATTTTAGCCTAACTACTCATTTAGCATCACCATATTGAGATTGCGTCATATCTTAAAACGTTCTTCACTCGGTGGTTTAGTGAAGATGTCCGCCCATCAAGCTCGTTCAACGAACTTTAGAAGCACCACCTTTCTCTCGAACGTAGTCTCTCGTGAAATGATGTCGACTTCTATATGCTTTACTCGAATGTGAATTGGATTCTTTGATGATTTATTGACTTGGTGTTGTCGCAATAAATTGGAATCTCCTCTTCATTAATGAATAGTCTTGGTCGATACTTGATCCTGACGTCGTGAACAACAACTTCATGCGGATATATATTACCTTGGCGGTTGATAGAGCAATTGAGCTTTGTCTCTTGCTTGACCAGAGACTAGATTTCCTCCAAGAAAGTGACATCCTCCACTTGTGCTCTTTCTTTCGATTCTATCTCCGGCATAGTCCGCATCACAAGATCCGATTAACTGAAATCTTTACCTTTCTCAAACATTAAGCAAAGATCGTAGTACTGCGAGATATCTCAAAATTCTTTTAACAACGGTAGAAATGAGACTCTCTAGGATCACTTGAAATCTTGCACACAAGCATACACCGAACATAATATCGTGTCTACTTGTCAGAAGATACAATAAAGAACCGATCATCCCTTTATATGGGTTTGATCCACCTTCTTACCAAGTTCGTCTTCGACAAAAGGTTTGAAGGATGCATCGGAGTTGCCATTGGCTTCACATTATTCATGTCAAACTTATTCAACAACTCTTTCACATACTTCTGTTGATGAATGAAGATCTTTTCTTTGGTCTGCTTAACTTGCAACCCAAGAAAGAACTTTAATTCACCCATCATACTCATTTCAAATTCTCTTTTCATTAGACTCTCAAACTTCAAGCATAACCCTTTTGAAGTAGCACCAAATATGATATCATCAACGTAAATCATCTAAGATAAAATCATTACGAGAACTTTTCCGAAGAGCGTCTTATCAACTTGACCTCTGCTGAAACCATTTTCTATTAAGAAAGTACTCGAGACGATCATACCAAGTTCTGGGAGCTTGCTTCAGGCCGTATAAGGCTTTGTGAAGTCTATAGACATAATCAGGTTTTTTAACATCTTCAAAGCCAGGAGGTTGTTTCACATAGACTTCTTCGCCTATAAAGCCATTCGTAAATGCACTCTTAACATCCATCTGAAACAACTTTATATCGTGATGATTGCATATGCCAACAAAATCCTTATAGCTTCAAGTCTCGCCATGGAGCATATGTTTCGTTGTAGTCTATTCCTTCTTGCGATTGTAGCCTTGTGCTACTAATCGCCTTATTACGACTCACTCTTCCCGATTAAGTCTAGCTTATTCTTGAAAACCCATCTGGTTCCAATAATGGATTTCTTAGGAGGTTTTGGAACTAAGGACCGACGTTATTCCTTATGAATTGGTTCACTCTTCTTGCATGGCTAACACCCAAGCTTCGTCTTGAAGAGCTTCCTTAACCTTCTTAGGTTCTACTTCGGAGATAAAAGCTACATTAGCTTCGTCGAATCTGGACCTTGTCCTAACTCCTTCTGAGGTCTCACCGATAATTAACTCTTCTGGATGAGAACTTTTATACTTCCAATCTCGTCTTAGTTCTATAGTTTCTGGAATATCTTCAATCTTATCCTCATGAGTGTCTGACGAGGGAGTTTCTGAGGCATCATCTAGGTTCTTTGAAGGACCTTCAATCTCCATGTCATCTTCCTTATGGGATTGAGAACTATCATCAAACTTGACATGAATTGTCTCTTGACGATCTTTGAAATCAAGTTGTAAACTCGAAAAGCCTTAGATGATGATGAGTAGCCTAGAAAGATTCCTGGATAGGTCTTCGAGTCGAATTTATCCAACAGCTCTTTCGTATTCAGAATGGAACATTTGCACCCAAATGGATGAAAGTAGGATATGCTTGGTCTTCTTCCATTCCATAACTCGTAAGGAGTTTTCTTCAACATAGGTCGCAACAAGATCCTCATTACGAATATAGCATCTTTGTGTTCTGACTTCGCTTGAAATACTTAAGAAGATTCGTCTCACATAGCATGGTCCTTGCCATCTCTTGAACCGTCCTATTCTTTCTTTCAACAACTCCATTCTGTTGTGGAGTTCTAGGGGCCGAGAAGTTGTGGGAAATTCCATTCTCTTCACAGAAAACTCTAAACTTCTCATTTTCAAACTCTCCACCATGATCACTCCTGATACTAGCAATGGACATTCCTTTTTCATTCTGTAACTTTCTGGATAGAGTTCTAAAGCACTTAAAGGACTCATCTTTGTGTGATAAAAATAATATCCAACAAAATCGAGTAAAGTCATCAACAATGACAAATCCATATTTCTTTCTGCCAAGACTTAATGTCCTTGTAGGACTAAATAAATCCATATGTAATAGTTCTAAAGGTCTTGAAGACGTTACAAAACTTTTAGAAGAGAAAGAGTTTTCAACTTGTTTTACCTTTAAACAATTTTCATAGAAAAGTTCTTTATCAAAACTTATTTTTGGCAAACCTCTTACTAAATCATGTTTTACCAATTTTGAAATATGTTTCAAAGAGACATGACCTAGCTTTTTATGCCAGATTAGTCTTTCTTCTTCGAAGATAGAAAACATGAAATATTTTGATTTTAAAATCTTCTAAATTGATTTTGTAAAGGTTGTTTCTTCTCTTGGAGAGAAAAGTATAGACCCATCTTTGTTTCTGACTTCACAAAGATTTTGATTGAATGTAACTGTGAAACCAGAATCACACAACTGACTTACACTAATCAAGTTATGCTTTAGACCATCAACAAGTAGTACATTATTTATGCATGCAAAGGAATCTTTACCTATTTTCCCGATTCCAATGATTTTGCCCTACTGGTTGTCTCCGAAAGTTACTGATCCTCCCTTCTTATACTGAAGGTCTAGGAACATAGACCTTCTTCCCGTCATGTGTCGCGAGCATCCACTATCTAAATACCAATGGTGCTTGTCGTATCTTCCAAGGAAGGATATCTGCAGGAGAAACTATTTTATTTCTTGGTACCCAAATTTTCTTGGGTCCTTTATGGTTAGTAGTATGCACATGATGTAATCTATAATGCATATTACTCGGACGTTGATTAAAATGTGTTATCCTATTTCTTCCTTTTGAGAGACAAATTTATTACGAGACCGAGTATTGTTTCGAAGAAACCCTAAACCGATCTTATCACTAGGATGTCTACATTTTCCTAGCATATCATTCATTTTGTTTGTACTCTCGGTGAAAGTAGCTAGATCGGTGATAGATTCTTGATCCTTAGCTTAAGTGATTAATCTCATCGATCATCTCACAAGTTTCCTTTTAACTTCTAACTCTTTTTTAAGCAAATATTTTCTCTCTATTTTCTCAGTATGTTTAATATTCTCTGCATACTTTTTCTTCAACAACTTGTACTGTTTCAGAATAGCATGAGAATCTTCTAACAATTCTGAATATGCATCATGCAAGTTATCATAATCGGATTTTACCTCCTCATCACTATCTTCTTCAGCCATTAGGCAAATGTTTGCATGTTCTGATGACTCGGAGCCTGTATCTGATTCAGATGAATCTAGTTCCTCCCATGTTGCCATCATGTTTTTCTTGCCTTCTTTACTCTTCTTAGGTTTCTTCTTGAGAGTAGGGCATTCTGACTTGTAGTGTCCAGGCTGATTGCACTCGTAGCAAATGATACAAGACTTTTCTGGCTTGGCTTCATCTTTTCCATTCTTTACGAATGTCCGGTTATACGGCTTCTTTTTCCACATACGTCTTATCTTTCTGGAAATGAAAGATAATTCGTCATCTTCATCACTTGGCTCTGATTCAGATTGGCTTGAGTTATCATCCTGTGATTCTTTAATCTTCAATGCCTTCGATGACTTCCTCCTTCTTTGAGTCTTATGATTCTTCTGTCCGGCCTTCAGTGCTATTGACTTGTCTCGCTTGGGCTTGTCTTCAGCATTGAGTTCTACTTAATGAATCTTCAGGATCCCAAAGAACTCATCTAGCTTCAAAGACGCTCAAGTCTTTTGCTTTCAGACCGCAGCTTACTTTAGGTCTCCATCTCTTAGGAAGGCTTCTTAGAATCTTTCGAACATGATCTTGGTTATTGTAAGTCCTTCCAAGAGCTTTTAATCCGTTGACAATTGTTTGAAATCTTCCAAACATTTGATCAATAGATTCTTCATCTTCCATCTTGAAAAGTTCATATTGATGTACAAGAATACTTATCTTGGATTCTTTAACTTGACTTGTGCCTTCATGAGCAATGGACAATGTGTCCCACATCTCTTTTGCAGTGTCGCAACCATGCACTTTGTCGTATTCGCTTCTGCTTAGGGCACATGTTAAGAAGAATTTCACCTTTGAATTCAGTTGTATTCTTGCTTTCTGATCAGCCGTCCATCTGCTTCGTAGAATAGAACTACCTTCTTCATCTACAGGTATATAGGGTCCGTTCTCTATTATGTCCCAAAGGTCTACATGTGTAGATTCGATGAATAACCGCATTCTATCTTTCCAGTAATGGTAGTCTTCTCCATTGAATCTTTGGAGGTCTAGTATCGAGGCTCCTTCAGCAATGTATACATGTGACTCCGCCATTATCTTTAATCCACACTTCGCCAAAGTGATTATTGGATACCAAGCTCTGATACCAATTGAAGTGAATCACAAGTTAATACAACACTTATAAAATGATAATAGAATGCACGAGAAGGGGGGTTGAATGTGTATTCCCTTTTGAATATCTTTTCAAATTACTTGTTAGAAATAAAATTCTTTCGTAATTCTTATTAATCTGATTGATCAAAACTTTTCAATGCTAAGTATATGAATAGTAAATAAAGATCAACTTTGAAACTAAAAGTGAGATAGAGAGTGAGAGTAGTAGACACGCAGATTTATCTGGTTCACCCCAAACCGTGGGCTACGTCCGATCCTCGAGTTTCTTCCGAGATTTCACTATCTCTTCAAACTTTACAAGTATTCTTTCATGAGCCTCTTGGTCTCTACACCAAGATTCTTTCACACTTAGCCTCAGAGGCTATCTGCAACTCTTTCTTTTCGAAAAGAATTTGAACACTTTGTTACTGAGAAGATAGCGTTCAGCTAATTCGCACTTAATCGCTTTTTCACTTTGTGTAATTTTTTCTCAAAGCAGTTTAACTCTGCGGTCTTGACTTGACTTGTATTTATAGCCTTAAATGAATGCGCTTCTTGATTCTTGAATCTTGAATCTTTAATCTTTAAAAAGCGGATAATCAGTTGAGTTACAGAACTAACTCGAATCGACTTGCGTCTGTTTCTTTTTCTGCGTCTGCGTCTGCTTCGCTTTGCGTCTGCGTCTGCTTCGCTTTGCGTCTGCGTCTGCTTTTCTTTCTGCGTCTGTATCTACATTTGTGTCTTTGTCTGTTTATTGTCTTGTGTCATCTGCGTCTGTGTTGACTTTTTACTTTGACAAACTTCGTCTGTGTTTGACTTGTATCAACTTCGCCTCAGATGTCGATCGATGTCTTGCAACTTCGCCTCATCTCTTTGTCTGCTTATTCAAACTTGTCATCTTGGACTTCGATCAGATACGTCTTCTTCGTCATCTCCGAATTAAATGCAGGATCTGTTTTGTTTTTCTTGTTTTTGATCTCACTATATTTGTTATACATCAAAATCATTTATATGTAAAGTCATTCTGACTTAGCACACTAAACCTAGGCGCTCTGATACCAAACATGTTGGGCCCAGGTCCCGAATTCCCATTCCCGAGGCGGCCCCTCGGGCTGCGCCGACAACGGGCGCCCCTAAACATCCAACCTGATCCCAACATCCATACAAATACATAATTCGATTGACTCATATACTCATACATGTAATTTCGCACATAGTAAAACATAATTAAACACCCCAAACATTAAGGGGCTTCATGTCATTACAGTCTGAGGGAAATTCAACAAATATTTTCACATAGCATAATACAAAATAAAGTGTCAATCCAAAATATATGAATATGCTCCATGATGATATGCTTGGCGGGCTAACCAAAATACTAACTTAATACAAGGCTCCTAACTAGCTTGAAGTTTCTGATGCCTTGCAAGGTCAACAATCGTCTCGAACTGCACCTGAGGAGGGGAGAGTAATGGGGTGAGTTGCGAAGCTCAGTGGCATATACGCTTATAGCCATTAGCAACGAACCACACAATCAAGCAATATGTATATTCATATAGCAAGTCATCAATCTATCACATTGCAATCGTCACAAAATAGTTCATATGAGTGTACAATATAACACTTTAACTTGTGTCATGCTCAACAAGTCAAACATGTATGCACAAACAATTGGCTCGAGAGTTCCGTAAAACGATCCGGATAAACCGAAGTTAAATCTGTAAACTATCCGAGTCTGATTTTTCAAGGATCTCGTTGTCGCAAGCGGGCAGCCGGGAGAAGGCTTTATGTCAACGTGCACGTGACTCCATCCGTAACTCTCTTACCCAAACAAAACACATAACCATTCGTTTCATGCTCAAAGCATTTTATCAAAGCTTTCATAATTTCCATTCTTTTCATTCTTGCAAAATGCCATAAGGCCTATCAAAGCCGTGCATAATCATAGTCATAATGCAAGTTCAATATTTCTCATATAATTCAACACAAGCAAGGTCACATAATGCAAGTAAGCATACATAAGGCAATTTGCCCATATACACAATAACCATAAACATATTACCCACCTAATATCGCTCTAGTATCCGACTCACTGGTGTCCTTCCTCTTGCGATTGGGTCAGGTCGGTTTGGTTTCCTATAATAAGCCAAGTTCTCATTCAATCAATATTCAAAGGAAAATATTCAAAAGCATGAAAATCCAAAAGGCAAAGCACTAAAAAAAATCTACATCCGACTTCCATCTAAATTCCCGAACCCTTAAAGAATGATTCCGAACTTCCTTTCTTCATACAACTTGTAGCCCTTTATTTCTAGATCACAACAAATCCAAAATCACCCCATTTGGACATCTACACCAAAAGATATACCCAAAAGACTAAACATTTCTCGCTAGAAACAGGGGACTCGCCGCTGCGTCGGATCACTCGCCGCGGCATACTATCGTCGCGGCGAACAAAATGCCACACGCCGCGACGTGCATACCTTTGCACATCGCGATGAGCAAGGTGTCACACGTCGCGACGTTCACGGCGTTCTCGCACGTCGCGGCGAATAAACATTTATTCGTCGCGACGTTGCTTCCCTTTCTCGCACGCCGCGGCGTGTTCATACGCACGTCGCGACGTGCGGGTCTGGAGAACAACTCCAAAACCCGATTTCCAATATTTTCCAACTTCAATCCTCTCCCTTTTTCAAATACAACACATCTAAACCTTAGATCAAGTCCTACACTACCTTTCTAACCCATTAACAACTTAAAAACAAGCACAGAATCAACAACCCAAAGAAATCTAACCATTTTTTTCCTTAAAAACCTTAAAACCACCGATTCTACTACATTCCACATCCTCTAAGTTTAATCTAACCAAAACAAGTTTAAACAAAGCGAAACTTACTCAGAAATACTTCGAATCTGTCGGAAATCCTCAAAGATCGAAATTCCTCTTCTCTTCTCTTCTCCCTCTCCCACGACTCTTCTCCTTCTTCTTTTCTCTTCTTTCTTTCTTCTATTTCTTTCTAACTCTTTCTTACTTAAGTCTAAAGACCAACTTACCCCTCTTAGCAAAGCTTAAACCACTCCAACCTAAGTAATCTTCCCATAATGCCCTCATGTTCTTTTACCCTTTTAATTCTCACTTAACCACAATTTAACCTTAGTTATCCATAAACACATAATTAACACAATTAATGCTTAAAGACATCATAAAAAAAATTTGGGGTCTAACACGTGCATTACTTGGAATCAGGTCAATGGAAAACTCAATTTCTCTCACCAGTGGTAAACTAAGTAAATCTTCTGGAAACATGTCTAGAAAGCTTATCACAACCGGAACATCTTTTAGCTTCCCTGTACTCACCTCTATGTCCACAACATGTGCTAAAATGGCTTCACACCCCTTTTCTCATCATCTTGTCAACTAACAAATCTGAAATAATTTCTGGTGATAGTTTTGTCATGTCTCCTCTAAAAATCACCTTCTCACCCTAGCCAAGATCAAATTCCACCTCTTTAAGGCTACAATATAACTTTGCATGTTATTTCTCCATATTATCCATCCCAAGTATAGCATCCAACTATTAAGTCAAAATGACTTTAGGATTAGTTTTGATGAAACACAAATAATGAGACGGAAGCAAAGCAAAGTGAGATGGAAACGAAAATAAGATGAAAACAAAAGCAAAGTGAGATGGAGGCAAAATGAGACGAAAGCAAAAGTAAAATGAGACGGAAGCGAAAAGCAGAAATGAGACGAAAGCAAAAATAAAATGAGACGGAAGTGAAAATCGGAAATGAGACGGAAGCAAAAGTAAAATGAGACAGAAGTGAAAAGAAGAAATGAGAAGGAAGCAAAATAAAAGTGAGACGGAAGAATAATGAGACGAAGCGAAGTCGAAAACAAGACGAAGAAGCAAATCAGTTTGAGTTAGTTACAGAACTCGACTGAATAACCGGTTCTTTAAAGATCAATAATCAAGAAGAAAGAAGCAGTTATCAAGAAGCAATTGAAGATGAAGACTATAAATATGAGTCAAATTCGAAGACTGAACAAGTTAGCAAATTTGTGTTAAGTGATTTTTGTTAGTGATATTCAAAAGCAAAATACTATATTGTGTGAAAACACGAGAGCTATAATTTCTGTAACAAAGCTCGAAATATCTTTCTGTAAGAAAGGGGAATAGTTGAGAGCCTGAAGAGGTTAAGTGAGAAAAAGAATACTTACTGTACTAGAACTGAAGAGGCTCAGTGAAAAGAATACTTGTACTATTGTGAAGTATAGTGAAATCTCAGAAAGAATTCTGAGGACTAGACGTAGGACACGGTTTGGGGTGAACCAGTATAAAATTGTTGTGTCGACTCTCACTCTTATATCTTAACTCTTATTTCTATTACTGACATAAATATATTTTAATACTGTTTGTCTATTGTTTTGAGAAAGCAATTTTTTTAGAAGAGGGAAATGGATAAAAATCCAAATACACAATTCAACCCCCCTTCTTGTGCACTTTGTAAATCGTATACTAACGTGTGATTCACTTTAATTGGTATCAGAGCTCAGTGTCCAAGAATCACCATAACACAGTGTGGATAAAGATCCATGGTAAAATCACATGTATATATAGCTAAAGGTGCCTCGGTAACTAGACCTCCGACATTCAATGGAGAAGACTATCATTACTGGAAAGACAGGATGCGACTCTTTATTAAATCTACTCTTATTGATCTTTGGGAGATAATAGAAAATGGACCTTACACACCGGTAGATGAAGAGGGAAATGTCATTCCACGAATCAGATGGTCGACAGAACATAAAGCAAGATTCCAGCTGAATTCGAAGGCCAAGTTCTTCTTGAGTTGTGCCCTAAACAAAAGTGAGTATGATAAAGTTCACGGATGCGATACCACGAAGGAGATGTGAGATACGCTATCCATCGCACATGAAGTCATAAATCAAGTAAAGGAGTCCAAGATAAGCATTCTTGTACACCAGTATGAGCTGTTCAAAATGAAAGATGAAGAGTCTATCGATAAGATTTTTGGAAGATTTCAAACTATCATCAATGGACTTAAAGCTCTTGGTAGAACGTACGATAATCAAGATCATGTTAGAAAAATCTTAAGAAGCCTACCAAAGAGATGGAGGCCAAAAGTTACAGCTGTATAAGAAGCCAAATATTTAAGCATATTGAAGCTTGATGAACTACTAGGATCTTTAAAGATACATGAAGTTGAACTCGACGCTGAAGATAAGCCCAGATGGGACAAATCCATAACATTGAAGGATGGATAGAAGAATCAGAAGAAACAAAGGAAGAAAAGCTCATCGTCAAAAGAACTTAAGATTGAGATAGTCAAGGATGATGACTCTAATAATTCAGATCATACTTCAAGCGAGGAAGATGATGAACTATCCTTTATTTAAAAAAAGATCAGACGCATGTGGAAGAAAAAGGCTGAAGGAAATAAAGAATCCTACTTCAAAAAGAATAGCAAAGAAGAAGGGAAGACCGAACAAACATCCATTACATGCTATGAATGTAATAAACTGGGACATTACAAGTCTGAGTGTCCATTGTTAAAGAAAAAGCCAAAGAAGAGTAAAGAAGGCAAGAAAAGTATGATGGAAACCTGGGAAGATCTAGATTAGTCTGAATTAGATATGGACTCAGAAACATTGGTGCAAGCAAATATTTGCTTGGTAGCTGAGGAAGAAAGTGAAGAGGAGGTAACCTTGAAATTTAATGAATTACAAGATGCATACTCAGAATTATTAGAAGATTCTCATGATATTCTAAAGCAGTATAAGTTGCTTAAGAAAAAGCATGTAGAAAACTTGACAAACACGCAAGCATTAGAAGAAGAAAATGTTTGTTTAAAGAAACAAGTAGATGAGTTGAAGAAAAAGGCTGTGGTAGATAGATCTGAAGAAATCAATAAGCTGAAGCAAAGAATAAATAGTATTTCAGCTGATCTATCAACATTTACGGAGAGTACGAAGAAAATGAATGATATGCTAGGAAATTACAGACATCCTAATGATAAAACGAGATTAGGTTTTAGTAAAAACCACTCTCAACATAAAAGGGTTTCTGTTCCTTTTAGGAAAAAATTTCATCAACCAAATTATTATCAAAGATATCATCAATTGCATCATCATATTATGAATTATGCATAGATTAACCCTAAAGGATCCAAGAGTATCTGGGTACCTAAGAGATAGATAATACCACTTGCAAATATCCTTCCTTGGAAAAAGCAGTTAGCACCATTGGTACTTGGACAATGGATGCTTGCGACACATGACGAGAAGAAGGTCTATGTTCCTAGATCTACAGTATAAGAAGGGAGGATCGGTAACTTTTGGAGACAACCAGCAGGGCAAGATAATTGGAATCGGTAAAATAGGTAAAGATTCCTTTGCATGCATTGATAATGTGCTGCTAGTTGTTGGTTTAAAACACAATCTGATTAGTGTTAGTCAATTATGTGATTTTGGTTTTGAAGTGTCCTTCAATCAAAATTCTTGTAAAGTCAAGAACAAGGATGGATCCATATTCTTTTATTCCAAGAGACAAAACAATCTTTACAAAATCAATTTGGAAGATTTTCAAAATCAAAATATTTCTTGTTTTATATCTATTGATCAAGAAAGATTGATTTGACAAAAAAAACTAGGTCATATCAGTTTTGAACATATTTCCAAGTTGATTAAACATGATTTGGTAAGAGGTTTACCAAAAATATGTTTTAATAAGGATTTCTTTTGTGAAAGTTTTCATAAAGGAAAATAGGTTAAATCAACGTTTTCTTAAAAAAATGTTGTAACTTCTTCTAGACCTCTTGAGTTGTTACATATGAATTTATTTGGTCCAATTAGAACATTGAGTCTTGGCGAGAAGAGGTATGGTCTTGTTATTGTTGATAATTTCACTAGATTTTGTTGGATATTGTTTTTATCACATAAAGATGAGTCTTTTAAGTGTTTTAAGGTCCTATCCAAAAAGTTACAGGTTGAAAAAGGAGTGTCTATAACAAGTATTAGGAGTGATCATGGTTATGAGTTTGAAAATGGGAAGTTTATAATGTACTGTGAAGAGAACGGAATTCTCCAGAATTTCTCTAGCCCTAGAACCCCACAACAGAATGGAGTTGTTGAAAGGAAGAATAGGACGATTTAGGAGATGGCTAGGACTATGCTGTGTGAGATTAATCTTTCTAAATACTTTTTGGGCAGAAGCTGTGAATACAACATGTTATATTCAAAATAGAATACTTCTGCGACCCTTGTTGAAGAAAACTCCATATGAGTTATTTAATGGGAGGAAACCTAATATATCCTACTTCCATCCATTTGGTTGCAAGTGCTCTATATTGAATACGAAGGAAAGTCTGGATAAATTCGACTCTAAGAGTTATTCTGGAAATTTTCTAGGTTACTCACTATCATCAAAAACCTATAGGGTTTATAACCTTACCTCTAAAACTGTTGAGGAAACCATTCATGTCAAGTTTGATGATAGTTTTCAACCAAGTAGGAGAGATGATCCTGATATTGAAACCCTTTCAGCACCTTTGGTTGATAATGAAGAAGTATCACCATCAGAAACTTCCTTAGACAAAGTTGAAGATATTTCCGAGACTCTTAATTTGAAGAGAGATTGGAAATATAAGAGTTCTCATCCAGAAGAGTTGATTATAGGGGAAACTTCAGAAGGTGTGTGGACTAGATCCAAATTTAGAAGAGAAGCAAATAGTGCATTTATTTCTAAAATAGAGCCTAAGAAAATTAATGAAGCTCTTCAAGATGAAGCTTGGATTTTAGCCATGCAAGAGGAGCTGAATCAGTTTACTAGGAATAAAGTTTGGTTCTTAGTTCCCAGACCACCGAAAAAGTCCATCATAGGAACTAGATGGGTTTTTAAGAATAAGCTAGACGAATCAGGTAGAGTGAGTCGTAACAAAGCAAGATTAGTAGCACAAGGCTATAATCAGCAGGAAGGAATAGACTACAATGAGACCTATGCTCCTGTAGCAAGATTAGAAGCTATTAGGATATTGATTGCACATGTTGTTTTTCATGATATAAAACCATTTCAAATGGATGTAAAGAGTGCCTTTTTAAATGGTTTTATAGATGAAGAAGTTTATGTGAAGCAACCTCCAGGTTTCGAAGATGTCAAGAAACCAAATCATGTCTATAGACTTTATAAGGCTTTATATGGCTTAAAACAAGCTCCTCGTGCTAGGTATGATAGTCTGAGTTTTTTCTTATTGCGAATAAGTTCACTAGAGGTCAGGTGGATAAATCCTTATTTAGAAAATCCATAAAGAATGATTATATTATTGTCTAAATTTATGTTGATGACATTATTTTTGGTGTTATTTCCGAAGTGTTATGTGCTAGTTTTGAAATTTTGATGAAAAATGAATTTGAGATGAGCGTGATGGGTGAATTAAAAATTTTTCTTAGGTTGCAAGTTAAACAAACCGAAGAAAAGCTTTTTATTCATCAACATAAATATGTGAAGGAACTATTGATAAAGTATGATATGGGAAAAGTAAAACCAATGTCAACTCCGTTGCATCCTTCAAACCATTTGTCCAAGGATGAAAATGGTAAGAAGGTTGATCAAACTCTGTATAGAGGGATCATTGGTTCCTTATTTTACCTTACAATAAGCAGACATGACATTTTGTTTAGTGTTTTCTTGTGTGTAAGATTTCAGGTAGATTCTAGAGAATCTCATTATATTGCTGTCAAAAGAATTTTGAGATATCTATCAGGTACTACTGATCTTTGCTTAATGTATGAAAAAAGGTAAAGATTTCAGGTTAATTGGCTACTGTGATGCAGACTATGCCGGTGATAGGATTGATAGAAAAAGTACGAGTGGAGGATGTCACTTTCTTGAAAATAATCTAGTTTCGTGGTCAAATAAGAGGCAAAGTTCAATTGCTCTATCAACAACTGAAGCCGAGTATATGTCAGCCGCAAGTTGTTATTCACAGACGTTGTGGATTAAGTACCAGCTAGAAGACTATGCAGTACAAGAAGAAGAAATCCTGATCTACTGTGACAACACAAGTGCCATCAATCTGTCGAAGAATCCCATTCAACATTCAAGAGTTAAACATATTGAAGTCAGACATCATTTTCTACGAGACTACGTTCAGAGGAAGATCGTGAGTCTTCAGTTTGTTGAGACGAATCATCAGTGGTTGGACATCTTCACTAATCCATTAAGTGAAGAAAGATTAAGAGAAATCAGACGAAACCTTAACATGGTAATGTTAAGTAATCAACCATCTGACACGTCATGACCCAGATGAAAAGGTTGAAAGAGTTAACGGTAACCGTAACCATGAGTTATAGCTGATAACGTCCGTTAGAAGAAAGTTTTGGAGGGAAGGTTTCTCACAGCCTTGAGAATACCACCTATTCTAGAACACTCATCATATACTGTAACAATCAACCTTTGGAGAACCCTCAACAAAAATCTTTCATTACTCTATTTGGATCTCAACTTTCCTTGCTCACACTCTCAACACCTGTTCTTAGCCATGTCAAGCAGAAGACTTGTTAACTTTGAATCCCTAAAGCAGGACAACATGGATATTGAACCAGAGATTATAACAGCCGGATGGATGAATTTCTTTGACATTCGAGAAACAGTCTACATGAATGAAGTTTATGATTTCTAGAAGAACATGGAATTGATAGCTGATACTCTTGTATCCTTGGTGGATAACATGTCGATTATTGTGATCGTGAAGATGATTGAGAAGGTAACGGAGTGTCCACTTGAAGGAGAGAAGCTTACAAGCAAAGCTAGATGGATGAACCAAGTCAGCATGAAGGAAACCCAGATGAATCTGCAGTTATATGGAGGCAATGATCCAAAGGAAAAAAAGGCATCTAATCTTACTTCAAAGGCTAGGGTATTACACTCACTTTTTTTTCATTGTGTACTATCAAGAATAGGGTCAAGGCATTTGGTAACAATGTTAGATGAAGAATGACTATTTCATCTGTTAAATCATTAGCCTATCAACCTACCATTCCTTATCTTCCATTATATGGTAAAGTCTACGAAAGACTCAACTACTTTACTATACGGAATGATACCAACAAGGATATTCAGAGATTCTGGAGTACGTCTGGAAAGGAGAAACAAGATGATGATGAATATCAAAAGTTTCATCAATTCTACAACAATTGGTAAAATGGGCTTGAAGAATCTGGAGAAAATAGAAGCTGATTCTAAGAAGAAAGCCAGGATTGAGGGGGAGGGTGCTAGAAAAAAAGCTCCCTCAACAAAATCAAAATCTCGATCTATTGAGAGGATACCTATAGAAGGAGAAAAGGAATCGTCTGGACAACAAGTGGGAAGGACGATATCTCTTAAAGAAGGAAGCCAAATGCAACAAAAGGAGTTAGTAACCCTGAAAAAAAAGGGATATGTTACTTTCAGAGAAGTCGAAGCAAACAAAAAGGTCGCCTAGAGTTCGAACCTTGCATCAACAAGAAGAAAAAAGGAAAGAGTTGATTCATGGTGAAAACTTTGAGACGACAACATCTCAGACAACCAGGTCCTTAGTTTCAATTTTGAGAGAAGAATCACCAAAATTTACTAAAGTGACTGAAATCAGGAAAAAATTGGAGTTTGAGAAAGTAAAATCTCAACCTCAGCAGACTTCTAGACTGATTAAGGAGAATAAAAAGGATAAAATCAGTACTAAGAAGAGCATTTCTATTGTTGTTCCGAAAAAGAAGAACACTCCTACTACTGTTCAAAAGAAGAGGAAGACAGTAGAATGCAGTCCAACACATGTCAATACTTCTCAACTGATAAGTAAAGAAGACTTGAGAGTCAAGGTCTTTGAAGAAATTCAACCTATTAGGAGTAACAATTCAATCATAATCAAAGAAATCCTAAAAAGCTCAGTCAAGGTACAATTTCAACCTATATTGGTAAATAGTAGTACCATGCATCTGTTGAGTGAAGACGAGAAAAGTATGTATAATTGTCTAAACGATGAAGGAACCAGACCATACCATACATAGATGACAAAGCAGAGATACACTATTTTTCCAATCATAGGGAAAACTGTGATGAAGGTTGTGCCTGATATTCAAACTCGACCTTTCATTGTTCGCAATGAGGACAAAGGGAAGAAGAAGATGTATCCTGAAAAGATAAATGATTTGACAGATGAACAGATTGAAGCTGAAGTGAGAAATATTGATGAAGCATGTCATGCCGTTCAGCAGACTAGAACGTATGTTTCTCACTTCATTTCAAAAGCATCAGGAAGCAATAGCGGTCAGCAAATCACTAAAGATTCTTTTCAAGTAGGTGGAAGACTTTCTGAAGGGCCGTATAGATCTATTCAGGTTGGAGATTGAAGTTACTCAACAGAGTTCTTTTTGCATCTCATTATGCACATTAGACCGCTATCAACTATGTCTTCATTTGGTGATGTTTCACACCTATTGGGAAGACAAGTTCTACGTCTAAATGGCCCTGATGATCTTGATCTTCCAGAACATAACCTATCTGTTCAACCTCCTACCATTAAAATACTTGAACTAGATGTTACATCCTGAGATGCATATACTACGGCTATTGGTATTGATGTCGTACAACAGAAGCCAGATGAAGATATTGAAGAGAAAGTTGATTATCTGTGTGCTTTTATGGGTGATTTGCATAAAGAAGTAGCAGATATTCGAGAAGATATCAAATCACTTCGCATTGAGTTGAGAACAATTTTTTCTGAAGTTATGAAGCATCTGCGGTCATAATTATTTTTGTTTAATAACAAATAGGGGGAGAAGGACGAAGAAGAATTGATAAAGATAGGGGAGAGGAAGAAAAGAAAAGGAGAACCTATAGAAGATAGATGGAGGATAAAAATCTATTTTTTTCTATGATTATTTGTTATCATCAAAAAGGGACAGACAGTTAAGTCAAATGACTTTACGATTAGTTTTGATGAAACAAAAATAATGAGACGGAAGCAAAACAAAGTGAGACAGAAGCAGAAATAAGACGGAAGCAAAAGCAAAGTGAAACGAAAGCAAAATGAGATGAAAGCAAAAGTAAAATGAGACAGAAGCGAAAAGCAAAAATGAGACGAAAGCAAAAGAGAAATGTGATGGAAGCAAAAAGCAGAAATGAGACAGAAGCGAAAAGCAGAAATGAGATGGAAGCAAAAGCAAAGTGAAAAGGAAGAATAATGAGAGGAAGCAAAATCGAAAACAAGACGAAGAAGCAAATCAGTTTAAGTTAGTTACAGAACTTAACTGAATAACCGTTTCTTTAAAGATCAAGAATTAAGAATAAAGAAGCAGTTATCAAGAAGCAGTTGAAGATGAAGACTATAAATATGAGTCGAAGTCGAAGACTGAACGAGTTAACAAATTTGTGTTAAGTGATTTTTGTTAGTGATATTCAAAAGCAAAATATTGTATTATGTGAAAACACGAGAGCTATACTTTCTGTAACAAAGCTCGAAATATCTTTCTGTAAGAAAGAGGAATAGCTGAGAGCTTGAAGAGTCTAAGTGAGAAAAAGAATACTTGCTGCACGAGACCTGAAGAGGCTCGGTGAAAAGAATACTTGTACTATTGTGAAGTATAGTGAAATCTCAAAAGGGATTTCGAGGACTGGACGTAGCCCACGGTTTAGGGTGAACCAGTATAAAATGGCTGTGTCGACTCTCACTCTTATCTCTTAACTCTTGTTTCTATTACTGACATAAATATCTTTTAATACTGTTTGTCTATTGTTTTGAGAAAGCAATTTTTTTAGAAGAGGGAATTGGATAAAAATCTGAATACACAATTCAACCCCCCTTCTTAAGCACTTTGTAAATCGTATACTAACGTTTGATTCACTTCACCAGCCCCTTTAGGTCTAGAGGTAATAAATCCACTACAAGTTTAGTTCCATCAATAAGGAGTTCACAACTTCTATCATATTCCTCCTTAGAGGATTAATAACAATTAAAGGACTATCCAATGGCACCAAATTCACACCGTGTAATGTCATGCTTGTAGAAACAAAAGAATGCGTGGAACCAAAATGAATCGATAAATACACTTCGAAATTAAGTAACTAAGTCATACCTGTAATAACTGCAAGTGCGGCTATAACTTCCTCCCTGGTCATAGCAAATACCCTTGCCTGTGCCTAACCCGTTGACCGTCCTAGAGGAATAACCTTCCTTAATGTTCCAAAACTGCCCACCCTGGTGACTGGCCTAGTTCTAACTATTTAAGCTCTCCTAAGGGTTGCAATTGTGACCCATCTTGCCTCAGTACTTGGAGGCAGTCCTTGATCACGTGCCCATTCTCCCCATATTGGAAACATGCTATAAGCAACTTAAAGCACTCTCCTCTCTAAAATTTCCCATAATGCTTACATTTGGTGTTCATGTACATGCTCCCCTCCATCATTATGTTGCCTTCTACAGTTGAGGTTTGCACTGAAACTGCCTTGACTTGCTTGCTCTTACCGGAGCCACTGCTTCCCACGTCACTCTGTGTGTGGAAACTCCTCATATTCCTCTCATACTCCTTATATCAATATAGTGTATGCATGTTAGAATTATTAATTGAAACATATATCAGGGAACATTTACTCAAATAAAGAGTTTATAGTAATATCATCACTACTAGATGTTTTCCGAAGATTGGTGATTAAACTGGTGCCGGTAGTTTGTTGGACTAGCTATCTATCAAGTCTCAACACCAAGACCAAATCTTGTGTGTTAATCACCATATAGAGTAAAACGGTAGATCTAGAAGGAAAATCAACATAAGGGCAAAATTGTAATTTTACCTTTTATTGTGCAGATGGCTATAATATAGTTCATAATAAAGTTTGCAATTGGACATCTTATTTGAAACATGTGTTCTCATAATATTTGGTAATTAAATAGTTCAACTAATTATTTTTAGTTGAATAACATTTGATTAATAAGTTGGAATTCATTCTAATGAGATTAAATTAATTGTAGGCTTATTAGAGCTTGAATTATATAAGTCCAATTAGATTCCCCACTTGGCTTTTAAGAATGTTATCAAAAAAAGTAAGAAATATAAATAGAGGATTTAAAGCCTATGTTTGAATGCTGGGCTTACGTTAATTAATTGTTAATTAGAAGCCCAAATGAAAATTTAATAGTGGGCTAGAGTTTGGTTTGATTTGATGAATTAGATTAATTAAATTGAAACAAAGTTATTTAAGATAAAAGGAGGGCAAATTTTGATTTTATAACTAAATGTGCAACTGCACATTTAGCATTGAATTGCTAAATTAAATATGGTTTTTATCATGCTTCATCATCATTAAATAGAGTAATGATCTTATCATTAAATGGTTTAGTGGTTGTTTTCTAATGATGGCATGTAACCTTTTAGCATTCATTTGATTAAAGAAAGGAAGAGGTGTATTTGATGTACTATCTCTCTCTCTTCTTTTATCTTATAATCGAAAATGAGAGGGTTTCATTTAGGTTATTGGTCTTTTCATATAGCCATCTTAAACAAATGAGACAAGTCTCATTTATTGGCTACTTTATGATTGATTAAAAAATTAAGTGATTCATTAGATGCACTTCACTTCTTTATTTCATGTTAACTGAAATTGAGAAGGAGAGAAGAAGTGTTCTTACATTTTTGACCCACTCTCTCCTCTCTTGCATGAGTTAGCTAAAACTTAATTGAGTAGAGTCTCATTTTTTACTTCTTTCAACTAAGGAGAATCTCTTCCATATTTCTTCTCCTTTCCCACCAAAGGATCTTATTAACCAAATTGTCTAAGATGAACAAGTGGTAGATCGGATTGGTTAAGAATACACTAACGAGGAGAGGTACATTAACAAAGAGTTAAAGCTGTAGCAAGAAGTCAGTACAATTTCTATCATCTTTTATGTTATTTATTTTTCAATACTACATCATGTATGGATTAAACATATTGATTTGTTTATAAAGCTTCTGCTGCATTTTGATTTCAGAAAAACTTTTTCAAATCTGCCACTTTAGCCAAATCTAGTATGCTTATGTTTTCGATCCAACATTTGCTATTAGAGGCATTTTATTATGCATGATTTTGGTTACTGCATGTGATGCATGGGTTGGCAATTAAATTTTGTATGTTGCATATTTTTATATGATAGAAATTTATATAGTGTATGTTTTTCTCTTTGGGTTGTACATAGAATATAGTTTTACTTTGTAAGTTTTTGGTTTGTAGAAAGGAGGGTGGCCTATCATCGTCATGTTTCCTCCTTGGATTTATTTTTCTATTTTCTTTGATTTTATAATGTAAAAATTTTTGTAATATTGAAGATGGAGAAATCGAAGAGAAGAATAGGTAATGGTTTTAGTGTATCCTTTGGTGTATTAGCAATGTTTCTATGAAAACCAAAGTGCTGGAATTTGTTTTAACAAATTTTTGATATAACAAATTTTCGATTTTGTGGAAACCAAAGTGCTAGAATTTTTGTTTTAACAAAGTTTCAATTTTATGAAACAAAAGTGTTGGAATTTTTGAGTGTCGAATTTACCAAAACTAAGTGTTGAAATTTTTATTTTCAAAGTGACAAATTTCAATTTTTTGAAAATGCCATTACACACGTTTTTGAATGGGCCAGGTCGTATAAGCGAAGAGTTCAAAGTAGAAGATTCAAGTCCAAGATGCTTTATTATAGGCCTAAGAGCCTTTTAATTCTGTTTATGTTCTAGGATGAACAATCAAAATTGGTGTTATTATTCATGAGATGAATTGATGGATGGATGGATGCTTATAAAATATGATACTATGCCATTTAGAATAATTACCAACCTTAGGCATTGCCATGCATTCATTATGTATGAGATATATAATGAAACAATATAGGAATATTAATAAATGGCATCTAGACAAGATGGTATTTATTAAACTTAAAGTCCAAAAAGATTGAGTAGGAGAGGATGCTCATATTAGAGTCCATGGTCTCCATTTGATGACCTATTTGTATATGGTGAAGTGTTACTTCCCACAGGAGGACATGAACACTAGATCTTGCATGGCTTGGGTCTCTTAAAGGATAAGCCAACTCATTGGTAGTAAATTTGACCTCCCATCAAAGCATGGTTTGCAAGTACCTTTAGTGGATGAATCAAATGGTTATACACTCAACATAGTTTATCAATAACCTACCCACCGTAGATCTGTTGGTAAATGTATGGACCAAATTAAGGCATTTCTCAAAGGTTAGGCATGAATATTCTTGGTAGTTTTTTTAGTGGGAAGGTCCCAGTTTTTTTAATGGAAAAGATGGCCCACTGTTACACGTCTTTGATGTTTGGCATCTAGTGCTAGATTATTTGCTAATGCCAACATCATTTGTTTCAAGCAGACCAGGTTTATGCCCCCTTATCTATACTTTTCACTTTTATTATTAATAAAATAGGGTATTCATCCCCCCAAGGGGCCCCTAGTTGGACTTAAAATAAAACTTAAGGATGGGATAACTACAATTGCCAATGAAAGACTTAATATGGTTTTGAAAAATGCTATGTTTAAATTATATTTCAATGTGTTGAAACTTATTGTGTTTTGAATAAATGGTTTGTAATAACTATAATACAAGATGGATTTGTATGTAAGGCATGTATATGAGGAGTACAATATGTTGGGCTTCAAATTTATTATTATTATTATTATTATTTATTTTATTTTATTTAATCGTTTTATTACTTTTGGAGTTGAGTCTTTAAATTATCAAGTATGAATGGGGTATTGAATGTAGAAATTAAAAATTAAAAATAAAGAGTTAGAATTAAGTTAGCTTAAAGGAGTAGAGCCATAAAAGACAAAAGAAGGGCAAAATTGGGAGAACAAGACTAAGGAGGGGCATAATTGGAAGAAAAGGAGTTAAAAATTTTATTTGAATTAGAAGGAGAAGGAGAAGTGTCATAGGAACAAAAGGAAAGGAGAAAAAAACCTGAAAAAAGAAGAAGAGAAGAAGAAGAATCATAGGAAACTTGGAAGGAAGAAGAAAGAAGAAGAAAAGAAGGGAAATCCACTTGTTGGAGGTAAGTTTTCATCTTTCTTATGCTAGATTAAAAAAGGGGATTAAATAGAGGCTAACGTTTGTGTTGGAAATGAAGGAAGAAAGAAGAGAAAGATGAAACCAAATTGATTTTGGGATTTCTAAGTTAGGGTTTTGGTTTTCTAGCCTATATGGGCTATGGGTAGGTGAGGTTTAAATTCAATTTTATCATTTTTTTGATTCCTGAATTTTATGAGCTTTCTTTTGAATATATGGATTAAGTAGAAATTGGTTTAATTGAAGGGAATCAAGAAAACCTTATTCAAGAGAGAGAGGAAGGGCAATTTTGAGCTTGGATTTTTAGCATATTAGGTGGGTAATATTTTTTATAGTTGTTGTGTGATGGGCAAAAGCCCTATGTGTGTGTGATTTTTTTTGATTAAATTACATAAATGTTAAATTGTGGTGAATATTTGAAAATGCATGAGGAAATATGACATGTTTTCTTGAAATGAATGAAGAGCATGAAAATATGAGAATTTGATAAAATGAAAGAAGCATGAGAATGCAAATTTGCGATTGACTAATTTGAGCATAGATTTGTTTGTGATTGGGCAAGGGAGAAACCCATTTTGTTAGTCACGTGCACGTTGACCTATAGCCTTTTTTCGGCTACCCACTTGAGGCCACGAGATCCTGAGAAATCAGACTTGTTTTGTTCACTGTGTAAATCGTTTTGTTTCACGAAACTCTCGAGCCATTTGTTGTGCATTTCATTATGACTGTGGAGTATGATGCATAATAAAGTGTTCTTGAGATGCTTATGTGATAATCTTTTGTTAATTATGAATTGTGTGATGAATTTGTGAATGAAATGAATTATTTGATACATGTATATATATGCTTGATTGTGTGGCTCATGACCGATGACTATAAACATATTAACCACTGAGTCGTGTTGCTCACCCCACTTTCCCTCCTCAGGTGCAAAACAAGACGAGCGTTCATCTTGCAAGGCATTGGAAACTCCAAAGCATTAGATACTTTTTGTCTAAGTTAGTAACTAGACTTTTGGATAGCTTTATAAGCATATCAAACATTGAGCATCTCATGTATTTTGTATCTTGTGCTAAATTAGTGATGAACATGTTGATATGTAATTAAAGCTATGTATGAATATTCATTTTGATTTAAAACGAGAATGAGAATTTAAGGATTTCCTTTTAGGTATGATTGTGTCACTTTATAGGTTGTGTATGAAAATTGTGGAAGAGGAATTTATGTATGTGCATATTGTTCCTTGTTGTATTTGTGAATGGTTATTTGTTTAGAATGGCATGTTAGAGCTTGGAAATGTGTATGGAATGAGTTGCTAGAAATGATGCTTAAAAGTAACCAAAAAGGTACTTGGTAGTGAATGAATATGGAGGGATATTATCTTTAGCAAGCCTTCTTAGGTTGTAGTTTATCTTTTTAACTTTCCAATGGTATATAGTATGCAATTTTTGGACATTAGAGTTGAAAGTTATGACCACTAGAGGTTGTGATCTTGTTTAGGATGAAACTTTTGGGATAGTCACATTGATGTGAAATTTTGACCCTTATAGGGGTAGAATTTGCTTTTGAGTCTACAACTTTTATGAAGACAACTTTGGTTAATTCTCTCTAGATCGATACAGTTTTCCCATTGAATTTCTGCCCATCATCTCTACACCTAAGAAGGCTTGCTAAACATAATATCACTCCATATTCATTCATTACCAAGTACCTTTTTGGTTAGTTTTGAGCATCATTTCCAGCAACTCATTCCATACATATTTCCAAGCTCTAACATGCCATTCTAAACAAATAACCATTAACAAATACAACAAGGAAGAAGATGCACATACATATATTCCTCTTCCACAATTTTCATACACAACCGATAAAATGACACAATCATACCCAAAAGGAAAATACTTAAATTCTCATTCTCATTTCAAATCAAAATGAATATTCATACATATCAACATGTTCATCCAATGGTATATAGTATGCAATTTTTGGACATTGGAGTTGAAAGTTATGACCATTAGAAGTTGTGATGTTGTTTAGGATGAAACTTTCAGGACAATCACATTGATGTGAAATTTTGACCCTTATAAGGGTATAATTTGCTTTTGAGTTATTCATAAAAGTTGTATATCTTTCTTTTAGCTTTCCATTGATACCTAATTTGTAAAATTTGGAGTTCTGGGTCAAAAGTTATAGAGTTTAGAAGTTAGGTAGTCGGAGGGCGACCTAACCTCTCTCCACTCTTTTGGCCATAACTTTTTCGTCCAACCTCCGATTGACCTGAGTTTTGAAGAGTTGGGTTTATAAGACATTCCTCTACCTCTCCATAAAAATTTGTAGGTTTTTATATTAATTTGAAAATAATTGATTAAATCAAAGTGAGAGGATCGGTTAAAAGAGTATGTGTTGGATATTTTTTTGAATATGCTTCAGTATTTTGGTGATATCTCGATCTGTAAAGAGCTAATTGATTTTATTATTATTTGAAAATAAAATAGAGACATGGATCTAAAAATTTTCTGAAGGAATTGAATTTCAATTCAGCCCCTAAGATTTTCAATTTTTGAAGTGAAGTTGGGTAACAACCCAGTTTATTATTTAAAACACACTTGATTCCAGATTCATTTAATAGTTCCATTATCAATAGTCAACTAATATCATGATATAAAACTCATCATTCCGTTGAAGTAAACTCTTTTACTTGCACAGAGATAAATTGCAACACTATAGTCTAAACCATAATCGAGTGACCAACTTGATTATTCGATTATGAATCCATTATTTTATATTCTTATAGTATACATGTTTCCCATACATCTCTATGTATATGTATATTAC
Source organism: Erythroxylum novogranatense (assembly GCA_029891385.1). Lineage (NCBI taxonomy): Eukaryota > Viridiplantae > Streptophyta > Magnoliopsida > Malpighiales > Erythroxylaceae > Erythroxylum > Erythroxylum novogranatense. Next base: position 57,795,662 of record CM057225.1, on the reverse strand, counting down.
TCACAAAAGAATCTTAGTACCATATGATTAGATATATAATTCTCATAAAAACCAAACTCTTTTGTTTTATTAATAATAAATATTTTCATTATGAAAGTAAATGGAAGAAAATTAAGTTATAAGTAAATACACTTGCTTTCAAGGGCACTAAATTTACATAACTCCAACAATCTCCCACTTTCCCTAAAACAAGTTTGGCATATCCCTCATTCCCATCCCTGTTAGATGACCCCTCAAAACTCTTAAAACAGTGTCTTCGTAGATGGATCAATAAGGTTTTGCTCTGTGGGAATCTTTACCACATTCACTTCACCACGTTGTATTATCTCCCTTATGAGATGATATTTTCTCTCAATGTGTTTGGCAACTTTATAGTTTCGAGGTTCTTTAGAATTAGACATTGCCTCACAATTATCACAAGAAAATGTAATGGCCTTTTTTGCCTTAGGAACCACCTCAAATCATTTAGGAACTTAAGGAGACAGACTACTTCTTTTGTTTCTTTACAAGTAATGACATACGCAACCTCCATTGTCTAATTGGCAACATAAGATTGTAGGAAAATCCCGGGGTGTCCATCACATGGACACAATGCGGAAAACAAATTTTTTTTATTCCGGGAAGTTCCCGAAAGCCAGGATCCAAGTGTATGTATAAATAGTCAAACCATAACGACCAAAGGAGACCGTCTCTAACGGTATCCACGCAGAGGTCAGAAACCTAACCGGGACAAACCCTTTGACCCGGGAATAGCTAGACTAAGGAAAAGACTGCTAGATCTTACCTTAGCCTTGGATAGCAAGTGATCAAACCTTGAGGAACAAGCTTGGAGATGAGAGAGAGATGAAGAGGAACCTTGAAAATCAAATTTTCCAAACCCTAAACCATGAAGTTTCGGTTCTTCCTCTCCAAAAGCCACGGCCTTCTATTGCTTATCCTTATTTTCCATGTCTTATAATGAATTAAAGACCATCAAAAGGCTTGGATGGGAGGAGTTCACGTGGATGGCTATTAACCCATTAATAAATGAAGTTAATCATCATTTTTGACTTAGTCAAAAGTGACTTAGTCATATTTATCTTCTCCCATAAGCAATCCAACGAATTCCTTCAATCTTAAGGCTTCTCATATGTTCCTTTAACTCATTAAAGGGCATATAAAAGGCTTGAATGGGAGAGCCCCACGTAAGTGGGTGATAAAGCCATTAAAGAAATGGTTTAATGATGAAGTTTGACTTTTCAAACTTCATCTCCTCCCATTAGGTAATGACACATGTCCATATATATATATTAATTAATCTAATTAATTAATTGATATATATAGTTGCTGAAGCGGTCCAGTCACACTGGGGTCGGTCCTACCGGCCTGGCGGGCCCCGGTACCGAAAAATCGGCGGAGACCCTTTTCAGCAATGTCGATGTCACGATCACATCGGGACATATCCCAATCTCATCGGGATCCATTTAATCCTATTGCTCTCTAGATATTGGATCACTATCCAAAACTATTTTCTGATTTCGAGTCACTCTTATCGTGTGACCCATTAGGTTCCGGTTATGTTGGCCACTTAGATTAACACTTAATCTAAGCAAGTCATAATGGCGTCTAGCAACACATCATGACCCCAATTGACCGGAAAGTAATTGGTTTGACTAATGAACTCGAGCTCATCAGGAACCAGATCACGAACCTTTCCATAGACAATTACCGTGCAATTCGTCCTTTCACCATCCTATACCCCACTTGGTTATGAGTATGGTCAAAGTGTCAACTCTCACTAGGCGAGTCTAGCCCAGTGATATCGGGTCTCGTCCGGACTCATTACTTTGTATGTCCATGAAGACCCTCTTCATGACAGGTGTGCTCGCGCGGCAGAGACTTCCAAGTAATGATCCTGACAAGAAGCTATGGGTATCTATTCTGCTATTCCAGAAGTGGTGAATCCTTTATTGGCTACTCAATTACCTTCGAATACCTCAAACTGTACCCAAGTACCACCCTATGAGCGACCTCGGAAGGCAACAAGGAATGGAGTCAAAGCACGGAATCAGTATCCAAGATATCCTTGAGTACCTCAAGTCTAAGGATACTTGCACCATTGCTATGATGAGATTATCACTTACATTATAATAGAATACCCATGTGATGATCTCATGGCAGGTCATCCAATGTACTTACTACCACTAGTAAGCATCCACATGTCAAATCTAAATATCTCAATATTTACGTTTCGAGATCCTTTGCTTGATCCAATCAGGAATATGACATGTGCTAGTCTATCCGGATTAACAATGTCGATCTCGTTAATCCTATGACTAGGATAATTTGAATCTTGACATAATTGCACATGATAGGAATCTCGGTAGTATGATCACATCATAATTTCCTTCATGCTATGTCATATATCATGGACTTCATTAATTTGATTAAAGATCAACATCAATTCATAACAAAATGAACATCAAATAAATGAAATATGCCTTGCTTTATTTATTCATAAAGTCTATACATGACTATGAACAAAATGTGCTAAAGGGGATTGCCTTTAGGGCACTACTCTAACAATCTTATGGTACTGGACATACATAAGTCGACTTACACTGGTGAACAAGGCGACTTATCAGTACCGAGCAAGCATAAGTCGACTTACAGATGGTACAAGTCGACTTACACCTACAAAGATTTCTTGATACTCCACCAGACTATGGCTTCACCTCCTAAAAAATATAGAACTAGAAATTAATTTCTTTGTATCAACATCTAATTAAAAATCAGTCTTTGTACATCTTGTCAGAATAAGGTTACTTCTAAAGTAAATAATAATTAAGTTCTTCGTCCTATGAAGAGACTTTAGTATGCACTTCATTGCTATCCAATGCTCCAATCCTGGATTGGACTGGAATCTATTTACTAGTTCCACTACGTAACAAATATCTAGTCTAGTGAAAAACAAAGCATTTATTAAACTTCCAACTGCCAAAACATATGGAATTTTATGCATGCGTTCCACCTCCTCTTGGGTCTTAGGTGCTTACTCCTTTGAAAGTTTAATTCCATGCCTAGCAAGAGTGAAGCTGCTCTTAGAATCTTGGACAACAAACTTATTAAACATGTTCTCAATATAGGTTATTTGAGACAAGGCTATCAGTTTGTTCTTACGATCCCTTATAAGTTTGATCCCTAGAACATAGCTAGCCTCTCCTAAATCCTTCATTGAGAACTATTCGTTCAGCCATCCCTTAGTCGTACATAACATTCCTACATCATTCCCAATAAACGTAATGTCATCTACATATAGGATTAGGAAAACAACTTTGCCTTCTTCTATCCTTTTATAGAAACAAGGTTGATCTTGGTTTTGTATGAACTCATAAATTTTCATAGACTTATGAAACCTAACGTTCCAAGACCTAGATGCTTACTTAAGTCCATAAATGGACCTCTGTAATTTACATACCTTATGCTCTTTACCTGGCTCAATGAATCCTTCTGGTTGGACCATATAAATGGTATCCTCAAGATCCTCATTAAGAAATGCAATCTTGACTTTCACTTGTCATATTTCATAATCAAAATAGGTTGCTATGGATAAAAGAATTCTGATAGACTTAAGCATGGCAACTGGAGAAAATGTCTCCTCATAGTCTATACCCTCCTTTTAAGTATAGCCTTTAGCTACCAATCTAGTTTTAAAGGTCTCCACCTTTCCATTTGATCCTCTTTTCCTTTTGTAAATCCATGTACTCCCTATGGCTTTTATATCTGGTGGTAAATCTACAAGGGTCTAATCTTGATTTGTTGGGCCCGGGCCCCGGATCCCCGAACCGCGGACCCGATCCCAACATTTCGGCACAATCGATCAATTAATACATACATACATTGCCAAAACATACACAACCATACATTAAAGACCCTATAACTGTAGGGATTTCATACTATTGCAAATTAAGAAAAGTCAACAAGTATCCTCAATTATAACAAAATACAAAATGAAATCTAAATCCAAAAATACATGAGTATGCTCAATGTTAACATGCTCGGAGGGCCAACAAAATACTAAGTTAATACAAAGCTCCTAATTTGTGCGAAGTTTCGATGTCATGAAAGTCAACGATCGTCCCGACCGCACTCGAGGAGGGAAAGTAATGGGTTGAGCTACACAGCTTAATGGCTAATATAGTTATAGCCATCGGTAATTAGCACAAATCCCAGCATATGAATGTATATATATTATATCTATATACACACATCAGGTATCCACACGCCAATCACTAATGTATGCATTCATTAAAATTAATGCAAGTTATAAATATGTCACAAAGCCTCCACAAGGAACAATTCACATATGCAATGCGCATCACAATGGCTCGAGGGTTCCATGGAAACAAAAGGAAGAAACCGAAGTTTACATCCTGAACGAAATGAGTCCATTCGGAGCTCATAGGCTACAAGCGGGCAGCCGGGAGAAGGCTCTTGTCGACGTGCACGTGACGAACGAAATGGTTCCACTCTCGCCCAAACAAAAGCATAGATTCATGCTCAAAATCATTTTATCAATGACATGCTTTCATGTTTGTCATTTATTCAAAATGCCGTGACCGAAGTCGAGGCATGACATGTTCAAAAATCATGATCTCATGCTTCTCATATGAAATCAAAAGTCATTTATTTATCACAATTAAACATGCATAACATATAACATATATTCATACATAGGCAAGAAATTGCCTAATCACACAATAACTATAAATATATTACCCACCTCTAATCGCTCGAGAATCCAATTCACGGATGTCCTTCTTCTTGCGATAAAATCGGGTCAGCTTGGTTTCCTAAATCAACCAAGTTGCCATTCAATTAATATCCATAGCAATATCCAAAGATTAGAAAGCCGAAATAAAACATTAAAATCCATAATCGATCTTCTCCTAAAATTTTGAACCCTTCAAGGCTAATTCCGAACTTCCCTTGTCATACTTCTTATAGTCTTTATTCTCTAGATCACAACGACTCCAAAATCCCCTCAATCAGACATCTATGCCAAAAGATATCCTAAAAAATGAACAATTCTCATTTTCGGAAAAAGGGGCTCGCTGCGACGAAGAGACGCTCGTCGCGACGAACGACCCTATTCGTCGCGGCGCTAGCCGCGGCGAAGGCTCACCGCGGCGAACAACTATCACACGTCGCGACGACTCCTGTGCTCAACACGTCGCGACGAATAATCGTAAAATTATTTACACGTCACGACGTGGCTCCCTTCCACACATGTCGCGGCGCTATTCATACGCACGTCGCGACGTGAGGGTCTGGAGCTCGACTCCGAAATCCAGATTTCTGCATAACCCAAGTTCGATTCTGTCCCAAACTCAAATGCAACATATGTAAGGCATAGATCAAGCTCTCTACCACAGTTCTAACCCATTCTAAGCTTCCAATCCATCCTAAAATCATTAACCCAACGATTTCTCCAAATTTTCCCACTCAAAACCCTAAACCGTCGATTATACTTAATCCACACGATCCTAAGGTTTAATCCAACTATAAACAAGATAGAAAGGACTTAAAATTACCGATTGAAGCCTTAAAATCGTCGAAACCACTGAAATCGCAAACTCTTTCTTCTTCTCTTCTTCCTCCTCTCGACGGCGCTTCCTCCTTCTTTTCCTCTTCTTTTTCTTTCTTCCTTTCCCTCTTCTTCGTTTCTCTCCTCTTAACCTAAGGCATGGGAAAAGACCAACTTACCCCTCTTAGATAAGCCCAAATCTATGCTAACATAAGTAACTTCCCAAAATACCTTTAATTAACTCAAATTAAAGCATAATCACATAATTACCACAAATCATGCTTAATGACATCATAAAAAAAATTCGGGGCCTAACATTTCTCCCCCTCTTAAAAGAAATTTTGTCCTCGAAATTTACCTGAATTATCGAAGAGATGCGGATACTTCTCCCGCATAGCCTCCAATGGCTCCCAAGTAGCTTCCTCTACTGAATGATTCCTCCACAGAACTTTGACTAACTGAACCGTCTTATTCCTGAGAACCTTTTCCTTAGAATCCAAAATCATCTTTGGAAGCTCCTCATAGCTCAAATCATCTATAGCTGAACCTCACTAGCCTTGAATAACATGTGACGGATCCGATCTATACCTCCTCAACATCGACACATGAAAAACATCGTGAATCTGTGATAACTCCGGAGGTAATGCCAATCTGTAGGCGAGTGGTCCAATCCTCTCAAGGATCTCATAAGGACCCACATACCTCGGACTCAACTTCCCTTTCTTGCCGAATCTCAATACTCCATTCCAAGGAGATGTCTTAAGGAACACCTTCTCACCGACCTCATACTCCATCTCCTTTCGGTGAGCATCAACATAACTCTTCATCCTATCCTGTGCTGCCTTAAGCCTCTGCTTAACCAAATTGACTTTATGGACCGTCGTCTGAATCAATTCTGGTCCTTCCAATTGTCTCTCTCCTTCTTCATCCCAACAAATCGGAGTCCTACACCTCCGCCCATACAATGCCTCATACGGAGCCATCTGAATGCTCGAATGGTACGAATTGTTATAAGCAAATTTGACCAACGACAAATGCTCATCCCATGCTCCTCAAAAATCCATCACACAAGCTCGAAGCATCCCCTCAAGAGTCCGAATGGTCCTCTCAGATTGACCACCCGTCTGAGGGTGAAACTAAAATGCAATTTGGTACCCAAAGCATCCTGCAAACTGCCCCAAAATCTCGAAGTAAACCAAGGATCCCTGTCAGACACGATCGAATCCGGAATCCCATGCAGTCTCACTATCTCATCAATATACTTCTTTACTAACACATGCAAAGAATCAGTCTGTCGAATCGCCAAAAAGTGGGCTGACTTGGTCAACCTATCCACAATCACCCAAATGGCATCATGCCTCCTGCTGGTCTGGGCAAACCCATCAAAGTCCATCGTCACTGCCGCCACTTCCACTCCGGAATGAGCAGCGATCTCACTTGCCGAAGGTGCACGGTGTTGACCTTGACTTGCTGACACACTAGACACTTACTGACGAACTCTGCTATATCCCTCTTCATACCTTTCCACCAAAAGTGCTCTCTCAAATCCCAATACATCCTGGTGCTACCTGGATGCATGGCATAAGGCGCATTGTGTGCCTCATCCATAATCTCATCCTTGATCTCCCGCACATCCGGAATACACAACCTACTCCCAACTGTCATCAGTCCATCGTCCCTCACCTCTATATCAGAAATCTTACCATTCTGAATCTCATCCCAAAGCTTGCTCAAGTCCGTATCCTGAGCCTGCAAATCCCTAACCTTTTCCTTCAGCATCGGTCTAACTCGAAAATTAGCCAGAAGACAATCCGGCTCTTCCTGCGTCAAGCTTATCCTAAGCTTAGCCATCTCTTCCAATAAAGGAAGATTAACCGATCGAACATGAGCAATCGACGACTTCCTGCTCAAGGCATCCGCCACAACATTGGCCTTGCCTGGATGATACTCAATCAGCAAATCATAATCCTTTAGTAGCTCCAACCACCTCCGCTGCCTCAAATTCAATTCCTTCTGACTCAACAAATACTTCAGACTCTTATGATCAGTAAAGATCCGAGTCTGAACTCCATACAAATAATGCCTCCAAATCTTCAAGGCAAATATCACCGCTGCTAACTCTAAATCGTGCGTCGGATAATTCAGCTCATAAGGCTTCAACTGCCTCGAAGCATATGCAATTACCCGATCTCCCTGCATCAAAATACACCCAAGACCCTTCCTGGAAGCATCACTGTACACCGAATAGCCCTCATCTCCAGATGGCAAAACCAGAATCGGAGCACTCGTCAATCTGCGTTTAAGCTCCTCGAAGCTCCTATGACACTCCTCACTCCAGACAAACTTCTGATTCTTTCTTAACAACTTCATCATCGGAGCGGATATCATCGAAAATCCCTCCACAAACCGTCTGTAGTAGCCTGCCAAACCCAGAAAACTCCTCACCTCTGCTACATTCTTCGGCGCCTCCCAATTCACTATAGCCTCTATCTTCTTCGGATCCACATGCACTCCCTGCTCGGAGATCACATGCCCAAGAAAGGAAACTTCTCTCAGCCAAAATTCGCATTTCTCGAATTTGGCATACAACTCATTACTCCTCAAAATCTCCAAAGAAATCCTCAAATGCTCCTCATGCTCCCGATCACTCTTGGAATACACCAATATATCATCAATGAAGACAATGATAAATTGGTCCAAGAATGGCTTGAACACCCAATTCATCAAATCCATAAAAGCTGCCGGAGCATTTGTCAATCCGAAAGGCATCACCAAAAACTCAAAGTGCCCATAACGAGTCCCGAAAACAGACTTCGGCACATCCGACTCCTTAATCCTCAACTGATGATAACCCGATCTCAAGTCTATCTTAGAGAAGACTCTCACTCCTTGCAATTGATCAAACAAGTCATCAATGCGAGGAAGCGGATATCGATTTTTCACCGTAATCTGATTCAACTTCCTGTAGTCTACACACATCCTCAAAGATCCATCCTTCTTCTTCACAAAAAGAACCGGAGCTCCCCAAGGTGAGGAACTCGGGCGAATATACCCCTTCTCTAACAACTCCTCTAACTGCTCCTTCAACACTTTCAATTCACCAAGCCATCCTATAAGGCGGAATCGAAATCGAATTTGAACTCGACAAAAGCTCGATCGAACTTCGATCTCGAGTGGCGGTAGTCGAGTAATTCCTCGGGAAAGACATCGAGAAATCCACGACTCTGGAATATCCTCTAACTTCCCTCATGCGCTCTGGAATCCATCACATAAGCCAAAAACGCCTCACATCCTGACCTCAACATCTTCTCTGCAGTCAAAGCCGAAACAAATCTAAGCGGACTTGCCTTTCTATCCCCAGAAAACATTACTCTGCTGCCATCATCTAATTCAAACTCTCATCTTACGCTACAATCCAATCGGGCATTGTACCTTTCTAAGGTATCCATACCCAAAATCACATCCAAGCCTCCCATCTTCAGTGGAATCAAATCTACCACTAGAAGTGCTCCACCAATACAAATCTCACAATATCTGAACACCTGACTAACCACAATATACTGACCGATCGGAGTACTCACCAACAGCGGAGTATCCAACGGACTCACGATCTATCACACATAGGTCTACTCGCTGAAACAAACGAGTGAGTAGACCCTGGGTCAATCAACACAAGCACATCATCAGAAAACAATCGAGCCATACCAGTAACAACATCTGGCGCGGCCTCTGCATCCTCCCGCGTCATAGCAAACACCCTAGCTGGTGCCTGCCCTCTCGGTCTTCCCGGAAGACTCACCCTCTTGGCGATCAGGCGCCCACCTCTGTCAAGTCCTCGACCTCGGTCTCTGTCCTCCTAGGAGCACATCGAGATCCCTCTCTCCTGGACAGCTGAGGACACTCTCTAGCCCTGTGTCCTTTCTGTCTCAGTTGAAGCATGCACCCGTCAATCGGTAACACTCTCCACCATGAAACTGACCACAGTGCTCACACTTAGGAACTGATGACCTGTCCCCATCTCCCTCCTCTGCCGCCCCATCAGAAGCTTGGTGAGAAGCAACAAGAAGTCCTCATCGGCCTCGGGCATTGGCTCTGCTCCTCTCCTCGGTGGAAGGGAAGCTCCTAGCACTCCTGTCTGGCATAGGAGTACTAGTGCTACCTCCTCTCCGGAACTGCTCTCTGCCCTTCCTCTTCTTATTCACAACACTCTTGATATTCTCTATGTTCTCCACCCGAAGAGCTGCCTCAACTAAGCTGCTGAAAGTCTTTGAAATTTCGCACAATCACCTTCTCTCGATGGCCAAATGTAGTCCCGACTCAAATCGATGACATCTGGCGGCCTCGCTCGACATCAAATCTGCAGCATGGGACATTTGCGTGAGCCGGCTTCATACTCAAGAATCTGTCATATCCTCTCAGGTGAGACTCAAAAATCCCTCTGCTTCTGCTGGACATAAACCTCTGACAGATATTTCTTCTTGAACGCAGCCACAAAATCCTGCCATGCCAACCCTACTGGCCTCATCTGACTGCCCGGCACGGTCTCCCACCAGTGCAGAGCATCTCCCTGCAACAAGCTGGCAGCATATACAACTCTCTCGCCCTCCTCACAATCCATCTGATCCATCACCCGTTTTGTCCTCCGCATCCATGTCTCAGCTTCCTCAGGATTAGCTGTCCCAAAAAAGTCCACTGCTCCATACTTTCTCAACTTGTCGAATTGTTTTCCCCTCTTAACTGGGGCTGGAGCAGAAGGCTGTGACATCTGGCCCATAGCCTGAACAAACACCTGAGTAAAGGCCTGAAACATCCTCGGATCAAACTGGGGCACTTGCCCAGGCGGAATCGGCGATTCCTGAGTCGACGAACGCATGGGCTCACTCTCTAGCCCCACAGAAGCCTCAACATGCATTGGGGCTACAGACTCATCGGTCCTCTCCTCCCTAGCCGGAGAGTCAGGTGCAGCAGACCCTTGCATAGCTCCTCGTGTCCTTCTACGAGGTGGCATCGTACTCCTTCAAATGGAAACACTAAGAATTAGCTATATGACAATCTACATGTATGCATGATATGCATGTCACGTAACAATGCAACAAGTAATCATATATCACACAATCCTATTATGCATTCTAAGCCAAGGACACCTAAACCTAGGCGCTCTGATACCAAACATGTTGGGCCCGGGCCCCGGATCCCCGAATCCCGAGGGCGGCCCCTCGGGTTGCGCCCGCGTCGAGCGCCCCAAACCGCGGACCCGATCCCAACATTTCGGCACAATCGATCAATTAATACATACATACATTGCCAGAACATACACAACCATACATTAAAGACCCTATAACCGTAGGGATTTCATACTATTGCAAATTAAGAAAAGTCAACTAGTATCCTCAATTATAACAAAATACAAAATGAAATCTAAATCCAAAAATACATGAGTATGCTCAATGTTAACATGCTCGGAGGGCCAACAAAATACTAACTTAATACAAAGCTCCTAATTTGTCTGAAGTTTCCGATGCCGCGCAAAGTCAACGATCGTCTGACCGCACTTTTGAGGAGGGAAAGTAATGGGTTGAGCTACACACATTTCGATGGCTAATATAGTTATAGCCATCGGCAATTAGCACAAATCCCAGCATATGAATGTATATATATTATATCTATATACACATCGGTATCCACACGCCAATCACTAATATACGCATTCATTAAAATTAATGCAAGTTATAAATATGTCACAAAGCCTCCACAAGGAACAATTCACATATGCAATGCGCATCACAATGGCTCGAGGTTCCATGGAAACAAAAGGAAGAAACCGAAGTTTACATCTCGAGCGAAATGAGTCCATTCGGAGACTCATAGGCCCAAGCGGGCAGCGGAAGAAGGCTCTTGTCGGCGTGCACGCGATTTAACGAAATGGTTCCACTCGCCCAAACAAAAGCATAGATTCATGCTCAAAATCATTTTATCAATGACATGCTTTCATGTTTCTCATTTATTCAAAATGCCGTGACCGAAGTCGAGGCATGACATGTTCAAAAATCATGATCTCATGCCTCTCATATGAAATCAAAAGTCATTTATTGATCACAATTAAACATACATAACATATAACATATATTCATACATAGGCAAGAAATTGCCTAATCACACAATAACTATAAATATATTACCCACCTCTAATCGCTCGAGAATCCAATTCACGGATGTCCTTCTTCTTGCGATAAAATCGGGTCAGCTTGGTTTCCTAAATCAACCAAGTTGCCATTCAATTAATATCCATAGCAATATCCAAAGATTAGAAAGCCGAAATAAAACATTAAAATCCATAATCGATCTTCTCCTAAAATTTTGAACCCTTCAAGACTAATTCCGAACTTCCCTTGTCATACTTCTTATAGTCTTTATTCTCTAGATCACAACGACTCCAAAATCCCCTCAATCAGACATCTATGCCAAAAGATATCCTAAAAAATGAACAATTCTAATTTTCGGAAAAAGGGTTTCGCCGCGACGAAGAGACGCTCGTCGCGGCGAACGACTAGCGCCGCAGCGAAGGCTCACCGCGGCGAACAACTATCACACGTCGCGACGACTCCTGTGCTCAACACGTCGCGACGAATAATCGTAAAATTATTTACACGTCGCGACGTGGCTCCCTTCCACACACGTCGCGGCGCTATTCATACGCACGTCGCGACGTGCGGGTCTGGAGCTCGACTCCGAAACCCAGATTTCTGCATAACCCAAGTTCGATTCTGTCCCAAACTCAAATGCAACATATGTAAGGCATAGATCAAGCTCTCTACCACAGTTCTAACCCATTCTAAGCTTCCAATCCATCCTAAAATCATTAACCCAACGATTTCCCCAAATTTTCCCACTCAAAACCCTAAACCGTCGATTCTACTTAATCCACACGATCCTAAGGTTTAATCCAACTATAAACAAGATAGAAAGGACTTAAACTTATCGATTGAAGCCTTAAAATCGTCGAAACCACTGAAATCGCAAACTCTTTCTTCTTCTCTTCTTCCTCCTCTCGACGACGCTTCCTCCTTCTTTTCCTCTTCTTTTTCTTTCTTTCTTTCCCTCTTCTTCGTTTCTCTCCTCTTAACCTAAGGCATGGGAAAAGACCAACTTACCCCTCTTAGATAAGCCCAAATCTATGCTAACATAAGTAACTTCCCAAAATACCCTCAATTAACTCAAATTAAAGCATAATCACATAATTACCACAAATCATGCTGAATGACATCATAAAAAAAATTTGGGGCCTAACATGATTAGTCTACATGGAATCTATTTTTAATTTTATCGCCTTGGGCCATTTTTCTGCGTCAACATCATTAATAGCCTGTGTATAGGTAATGGGATTTGTTTCTTCTTAGTCTAAGATGACTATAATGCCTTATTTTAGACCTAGATACCTATCTGGTTGTCTTACAACCCTCCCACTACATCTAGGCAGTACTTGATGTTTAGGTTACTCTTCTGATTCAACTCTTGAATCCATTTCAACATCTTGTTCTGTTATATCCAAATCAACTCTTAGTTTGGATGAAATAGCAAACTCTTTGAGTACTACTTCACTTCTTCCTTTATTATTTCTCACAAACACTTCCTCTAGAAAGGTTTCTTTTGTCGATACAAATACCTTCCTATCTTAAGGACTATAAAAATAGTACCCTTGAGTACCTATAGAATATCTTACAAACAAACATACTTCTGACCTTAGTTCCATCTTTGTGGATTCAGGCCTTAAAATGTGGGCTGGGCATCCCCAAGTCCTTAAGTGTTGTAATGAAGGAATTAGGCCAGTCCACAACTCCCTAGGTGTTAATCATATATAGAGTAAAACGGGAGATCCAGAAAGAAAAACTAACATAAGGGCAAAATGATAAATTTACCCTTAATTATTCAGATGGCTATAATATGGTTCATATTAGAGTTTGCAATTGGACATCTTATTTGAAACATGTGTTCTCATAATATTTAGCAATTCAAGAGTTTAACTAATTGTCTTTAGTGGAATGATATTTAGTTAATAAGATGGAATTAATTTTAATGAGATTAAATTAATTTCGGCCTTATTAGAGCTGGAATTATATAAGTCCAACTAGATTCCCCATTTGGGTTCTGGGAAGGTTATCAAGCAATGTAAGAGTTATAAATAGAGGTTTTAAAGTCTATGATTGCATGTTGGGCTTAGGCTAATTAATTGTTAATTAAAAGCCCAAATGAAAATTTAGAAATAGGCTATACTTTGGTTTAATTTGATTAATTAAATTAATCAAATTAAAATAAAGTTATTAAAGATAAATGAAGTAGGAATTTCAGTTTTATTGGACAAAATGTGTATCTACAAATTTAACATTAGTTTGTTATATTTAAGATGGTATTTAACCTGCTTTATCATCATTAAATGGAGTAATGATCTTTTCATTAAATGGTTTAATAGTGGTTTTTAATGATAGCATGTAGCCTATTAACATTCATTAGATTAAAAAAGAAAGAGGTGCATTTGATGGTTCATCACTAAAAACTTAAATTGATATGTCTTATTTAGATTAATAGTCTTTTCATATAGCCATCTTAAAGAAAAATGAGAAGAGTTTTATTTATTGGCTTCTTTATGACTATTAAAGAAGGAAGTGATGCATTGGATGCATATCTCTTCTTTCTTTTGATGTTAATTGAAGTTAGGGAGAAGTGAGCAGGTGTTCTTCCATTTTTGACTCTCTCTCTCTCTCTCTCTCCTATCTTGCATGGTATGGTCGAAAATTACATCAGAGGTGTCTCATCTTTGGCTTCACTCTTTTAAGGAAAAATCTCTTGAAGTGTTTCTTCTCCTTTCCCACCAAAGGATCTTGTTAACCAAGTTGCCCAAGAACAACAAATGGTAGATTAGATTGGTCAAGGATACAATATCGAGAAGAGAAAACAATAATAAGAAGATACATCACTAAGGAGAGGATATATTGCTGAGGATAGGATAACACAACGAGGAGTTAAAGCCGTAACGAAGGATTTGGTAAAAATTTCTATCTTGTTAGTATGCAAATGTTTATCTTTATACCGTATCATGTATGACTATACATGATGATTGGTTATATTGCTTCCACTGCAATTTTGATTTCTAAAATGTTTTGAAATCTACCATTTTATCTAAATCATGCATGCTTTATTTTTCCAATCCAACACATACCTTCAGGCCAACTGATCCAGTGTATTATTTTCTCTCATAGGTAAGAAATGAGCTGATTTTGTCAATCTATCAAAAATAGCCCTTATGGTATCATGTTACCTTAGAGTCCTCAATAAACCCATAATGAAATCCATAGTAATCCTTTCCTATTTCCATTTTAAAATAAGCAATGATTGTAACTTCCCAACCGAAGTTGATGCACTGCCTTAATCTGTTGACAAATCAAACACTTAGTAATATAATCCACCACTTGCTTCTTAATCCTTGGCCACCAAAAATGTTGTTTTAAAGTATTGTACATCTTGGTAGTACGAAGATGCATAGCATAAACTGCTAAGTGAGCTTACTCTAAAATTTCTTTTCTCATATCATCAACATCAGGTACACATAATCTATGCTTTAACCACAATACATTGTCTCTCAATTCAAACTCAAAAATCAGATTTTGTTTCAACTTCTCAATAACCTTCATAAATTATGAATCCTTGCTTTTAGTTTTTCTAATTCTTTCATGCAATACCAGTCCAATATTCAATGTAACTATTATTGCTTCATACTATCCTAAATTCATCTCAACATTTAATGCTCTCAATTACACTAGGTTTGGTAACCTCGATGTCTAAATCTATACCACATTTGATGGAGTTATGTAATGTAAAATTTTCTGTAATGTTGAAGATGAAGTAGCCATGGATCGAAAAAAAGAAGGTAATGGTTTCAATTTATCCTTTAGTGTATTGGCAAAGTTTCAGTTTTATGAAAACCAAAGTGTCGAAATTTTTATTTTAATAAACTTTCGATTTTATGAAACACAAGTGTTGGAAGTTTTGAGTTTCGCATTTAACAAAACAAGTTTTATAAAAAAAATTCATATTGCAAAAGATTCAAGTTTTTGTGAGAAAAAAGTGCTAGAATTTTTGTTTTGATATTGAAAAAATTCAATTTTATGCAAAAACAATAGATTTTGTAAAATAAATTTCAATACACACTTTTTATTGAATGGGTCGGGTCATACAAGTGAAGAGTTCGAAGTAGAAGATCCAAGTCTAAGAAATGTTTTATGGCCCAAGGAGCCTTGTAATTTGTTTTTATATTTTAGGATGGACAATTAAAAGTAGTGTTATTATTCGTGAGATGAATGGATGGATGGATGCTAATAATATGCAATATTATGTTAAAGTATTCCATTTGGAAAAATGCCAACCTTAGGCTTTGCCATGCATTCATTATTTATGAGATATATAACGAAACAATATAGGATAATTAATAAATTGCATTTAGACAAGAAGGTGTTTATTAAAACTTTTGAGTGGGAGAGAAGGCTCAAGTGAGAGTCAATGGCTCCATATGATGGCCCATTTGCATATGGTGAAGTGTTGCTCCCCTCTGGAGGACATGAATCCTAGATCTTGCATGATTTGAGTCTCCTAAAGGATAAGTCAACTCAGTGGTAGTAAATGTGGCCTCCTACTGAGACATGGTTTGCAAGTACCTTTAGCGGATGAATCAAATGGTTACACACTCAACATAATTTATCGATAACCTACCCACCATAGCTCTATTGATAAGTGTATGGAACAAATTATGGTTGATTGAACCCAACTTTTCTATATTCTTTAGTGATATTTTCACGAATTTTGTTACACTTTTTGGCTCTTTTTGTTAGATATTATGCTTAATTTAGCTTAAGAGTGCTTGTTTTGAATTAATGTAGTTTGAGGGTAAAATTGTCCTAATTAGTTAGTAATTGCACTCACTTGGTTTCTAGGACAATTGATATTGCAAGCTATTGCTTTTCATTGCAGGACACTCAATAAGTAGAGCCAAGAGTGAAGATCAAGAAATTGCAAGTCACAAGATCAAGCAAGAAGACCTCTTGGGAAAAGTTCATTGTGGTGAAGTCATTCCTTTGCCACAATGAAACCTTCGAATCAGCAGCCCAAATTTGAACCATTTTTTAAAATTTCACTTACCCATTTGTGCAAAACATCCCGAATATTAATTTAAAAACCCTATTTTGGGATAAGTGACAGATGGACTCAAGAGGGGATAACCTGCATCGATCCTCTATCATCTCTCTTTAATCTAACTCTAATTTCCTCCATTTTTCACTATCAATCCTCCACTATGGGAGACTCGGATTCATTTCCAATTGTAAAGCTTCTAAGTGCAATGCATGGCTAGGCATCTCTTTTCCTCTTGAAGGAGTAACAATGGCTGGAGTTCAATGAGCTTGAAAGGGGAGTAGTTTAATCTATGGTTCAGCTATGAATTTATAAATTCCTAGGTCTAGGATTTGTAATTTATAGTTGAGATAATTGATTATAGTTTTAATCAAATGTTGGATATTCATTATGTGTAGTTTGGATTGGTTTATGTAGAACCTTTGAGCTTCAATATATGACGTTTCATATATGTCTATTTGTAATATTCTTGATTCTCTCTTATCTTTTATGGTTATGTTTAATATTGGGTTCATTCTAGATTTCATTTGACGTATTACATTAGATGATCCTATTCCACATATTAAGAGCACTTAACAGGATCTTAAGAAATTGAGTCCCATTGATTAAGATCCTGGACTTAAACAGCACTTTAAGGTTTACCATTTTGAAGCTTAATGATTTCTACTCCCACTAAAATCAATTTCGACTATGATAGCTAGAGCTCATTTTTAAGAGGATTCTATCACTGTTTAATCTCCTGCTTTCATCTTTCCATTTTTATGTCCCTAAAATCTAAAAAAATACATTTTACAATTCAATTTAGTTCAATTAATGATTTCAAAAATCAAAACCCCCCCTTTTTCCCAATTAGCTTAAATAGTATAGCATATAGGTTAACTTAGGTCCATTCATTTTAGGTTCCAATTAACTGAACAACCCGGGGTTGCACCCTATAGTGCAATCCTTGGACTACTTTGATTTAACCTCCAAGTGCTTTACTACTAGGTTCGAATCAATGGCGCTTCTTAAAAGGTTAGGCATGAAGATGCTTGGTAGTTTTTTTAGTGGTAGGGTCTCTTTTGTTTTAATGGATAGTCCACCGTCACTTAATCTATTATAGATGAGAAAAATAACGGTCGTATAAAATTTATTTTTTTAATTTTTGTTAAATCTATCATCATGCATACATGCATCACAATTTTATACAAAGTTTTAGTATTGTTGACTAGTATGCTCATTCATTAATAATTTATTTTTCAGACATAATTACCACAATATGAATCCACTCACTTTGCTCCTGACTAATAACAAATTGGAAAATGGAGACAATTTTATTGAATGAAGATATAACCTTGACATTGTTCTTCAATATGAACAAAATTTATGGGTATTAACAGACAACGAGCCTACACCTCTGGATGGCAATTCTACTTCTGAGCAAATCCAACAATATGAGCGATGGTAGAATGTTGCTAAGACTACTAAGTGCTATATTCTAGCTTTTGTCAACGGAATGTTTAGTGTGAGGACCTACATGAGATGTTTGGTGTGAGGACCAGGTCTGTAAGGATGAAAACTATCCAAACCTTTCACAATCTCAGACAAAATCATAGAGAACCGGTGTAGGATTACATACTCAAGATAATCTCTACCGTTACTAAGGCTAGGATGGTTGGGGCAAACATGGATGTGGAAACGCAAATGATTATGATCATCAATAGCTTAAACTCTTCTTTTCAGCATTTAAGTTGGACTATGAGCTCAACAACAAGGATTAAACCTTGAGTAAGTTGATGAATACCCTCTAGAGCATGAAGGAGAGATTAAATCTTAAGGCTAATAGGCCCGAGGTTAATATAGCATCTTCTTCTAAGCCCAAAGTAAGGGCAAACAAAAGAAGAAGGGTCCAATGAAAAAGAAGTCCCAAACAGGATTCAAGGTCCAACCCATGAAAAAGAAGGCCAAAAAGGACACCAAGGGAAAGTGTTTGCACTGTGGTGAGAAGGGCTATTGGAAAAGAAACTGTGCAGTCTACCTTGAGTCCCTCAAAAGCAAACAAGGTATAGGTATCCTAAGTTTGTTAGGAATTAGAAATGTGGCAGATTCATCTGATTCTTGGATATTAGATTTAGCACCCACTAACCATATTTATAATACTTTGCAGGGTTTCTAGCAAAGGAAAAGACTACATAAAGGCCAGTTTCAAGTCAAATTAGCATATGGATCCACGTTGGGCCTGGTACACAATGATGTGTGTGGGCCCATGAATGTACAAGACAGAAGAGGCTATGAATACTTCATAACCTTTATAGATGATTACTCTAGACATGGCTATTTGTATTAAAAAAGAGTGATTCCTTTGAAAGGTTCAAAGAATTCAAAGCTAAAGCTGAGAAGCAGCTAGGCAAGTCATTAAAACAACTTCGATCGGATCGAGGTGGTGAGTACTTATCTGGATAGTTCCAATAATTTCTAATTGGCAATGGAATTGTTTCCAACTTGTTAGCTCCTCTAACATCTCAATGTAATAGTGGAGTAGAGAGGAGGAAGAGGACTCTATTGGAATTGGCAAGATCAATGATGTCCTAAGCTGGCCTTCCATAATCAATTTAGGGATATGCCATACAAACGACAACTTATCTTCTTAACTTTGCTCCATCCAAATCAATGCCTAAAACACCTAAGGAGTTATGGACTGGCTGAGTGCCTTCATTATGACATTTAAGGACTTGGGGTTACCTAGCCCATATTCTAAGGCCTGAATCCACAAAGATGGAACCAAGGTCAAAAATATGTTTGTTTGTAGGATATCTTACAAGTACACGAGGGTACTATTTTTGTAGTCCTTAGGATAAGAAGGTATTTATGTTGACAAATGTGAATTTTTTGGAGGAAGAAATTGTGAGAAATCACAAAGGAAGAGGTGAAGTAGCACTAAAGGAGTTAGCTATTTTATCCATACCAATAGTTGATTTGGATATAGTAGAAACAAGATGTCAAAATGGGTTTAAGAGTTGAATCGGACGAGCAGCCTGAACATCAAGTACTGTCTAGACGTATTGGGAGGGTTGTGAGACACTCAGGTAGGTATCTAGGTCTAGGAGAAGGCATAATTGCCATCTCAGACCAAGAAGAAATGGATCCCATTACTTATACATAGGTTATTAATGATGTTGATGTAGAAAAATGGCTCAAGGAGATGGAATCGAAAATAGTTCCATGTGCACCAATGAAGTCTAGATCCTTGTAGATCTATCACCAGATGTAAAAGCATAGGGTGTAAATGGATCTACAAAAGGAAATGAGGATCAAATGGAAAGGTTGGTTGTAACATCCCATCACCGATGGGAAGGATAATTTGGTCAATTGGGACGGGTTAGGAATGTTTAAATATATCTCGGCATGGACATGAACCATATAGCCTCTATATAAATATGAATGGTAATTTTTGCACATGCACATGATTGTACATGCATTCATGACATTTATTGGCATATGTGTCTAAATGAAACTTTTTGTGAATTATGTGATATTTGTGTTTGAAAAATTGAATTGAAGTGCTCTAGGTGTGTTTTACATTTTTAGGGAATTTCAAGAATTTTTCTGGAAATTTTCAGGGAGAATTTCAGGACCGAAAAAATCGCCAAGTGGCGAACTGGTTGGTTTTCGGTATCGAAAATTTTTATCCAATGGCAATGGAATATTGGATACATGATTTTGGGATTGTAATTTGGGCCATTGGAATTGGATGGGTCAAAGATTTCATTTTATTAGGGTTTCTTATGAAGTGATATTAAATGAATTTTTGTCTTTTTTCTTATTTGTCTTTTTCTTAAATATGACAAGTGTCCTAAACCATTTAATGCTTGTCATTCATTTTCGGCAACTCTAAATAGGAAGAATGAAAAGATGATTTTTACTTGCTTTTGTTCCATCATCCGAAGCTTTCATACTTTCTTCTTCTCCATTGAATTTTCTTCAAGTATTCTAGCTACAATTGCTTATCTCCTTCTCCTTCCACTTTGCTCTCTCTTCTATTAACTCACCTAAAAAGGCTTAGCATAAACTTGCTTCCTTGGGATGATGATGTCGTGGGTGTTAAGTGAGAGTTAGGAAGTTGTGATTAGTTGGAAGATTGGAAAGATTGAAAGCTTGACTAGGTAAGTGTATGTTTTAAGCTTTGATCATTCATTTAATGCATGAATTGGTAGTTAGATGCATTAATGGTGATTTATTGTACATTAATTTCATGAAACTTTTGGTTTGATTGTTTGGGTATGAGATTATGTTTGTGTGAGGATGAATGATGAATGTAAGTGTAATAGGTGTTGTATGAAAATTAGGATGGATTGAAGTGGATTTTGTGATGTTAGATGAGTGGAAATGAAGTAAGGAAATTGTGTATGTTGTTGCTGCCAAATTGTGATGGATTATTTAAGTAATTGTTTTGATGAACTTATGGCTGAATTAGAGGTCCAAATGGATGCATATTGATGTAGGTAAAGTGATGAAATGAAAAGAGTTGAGGTAGGGAGGAAATCTGGAAAATGTGACTTTGTGTAGGTTTCATATTTTGGCTCATAAATTTTGATATGGTTGTCCAATTGAGCTGAGGTTTGTTTTAAATTAAACTTAAGAAGTATGGCTAGATTTCATATACAGGAAGTTTTGTCCAATTCTGACCTTAAGGATTTTAATTTTAGTATGCAAAGTGAATTGTTAGGTGCTGTGTGAACAGTATCTGAACCTTGTGACCTGAAACTTTGATGATCTTTTTAGGATTGAATTGGATTGAATTTGCTACTTTGGTCTTCATGAAAGTTGAAGATTTTTGTGTTAGCTTTCTAACACCACTAAGTATGAATTAATTTGATGTGTATATTGAAAGTTATGGTATGTTAATATTCAAATGGTAATTCAGTCCAAATTGTGTTTTGGTGTGCAATGCTCTAAGTGAACAGGTTTTGTGCTATTTATGTTATGGTATTTATTTGGGACTATTGGTGGTGAAATTGGATTTAGTGACCTTCTAGAAAGTTGTATAAGATTTTTGTAGCTTTCTAATGAGGTATTTTTTGTGAATTTTGGATGTAATTATTGCTAGATATAAATTTGTAAAGTTTTGTTATGGCTTGGGTTAAATGCTGATTTCTTAAACCCTAACAGGACAGCCAGATTAGTGAGAGGATTTGAACTAGTTTGAATGGGAATTTGCTTTGAAGTCCTTCTTGAGAATTGTATTAAATTGTCTGAGCTTTTTATTGCTATATGGTATGTAATTTTTTGACAATGGTTTGAAAAGTTATGAATGTTGGAAGATTCTGTTACTGTGAGAATAAGACTTATATAGGCATAAGCTTTGCTTGAGAATTTGAGTTGTTTAGATGTTGATTTTGCTTCCAAGTTATTCATGAAACTTGTAGAAATTTTTTTTATCTTTCTTTTTACATATATCTAGGAATTTTTGGCAAAAGGAATGAAAAGATAGGATTTTTTTTGTAGAGTGTAGTTACTGTTCATATGGTAGTTTTACTGTTTCATTGGGCAGAACCTTTGTTTGTGTTTTTGACCATCTTATAGATTGAATTGGATTGGGGGGTCTTCTTGAAGATTTTAGAAAATTTTTAGATCTTTCTAATGGTGTATAATGTACCTTATTTGGAGTTATGAGGATTGGAAGAACACAGTTACTGCTCATATGGTCATTTATGGGCAGTAAATTTGAAGTAGTTTTTGGCACCCTTAGAGGTGGGATTGGTTTGTGAGCCCTTCATGGAACTTGTAGGGTTTCTTATTACCTTTCCAATGAGACCTTGTTTGTAAATTTTGGATAAGTTTGTAAAGAGTTATGCATGTTAGAAATTCAGATGGTGAAGTGTTACCCCCAGAATTTTTTTTTCATGATAAATCAAGCATGATTAGATTAATGGGGTGAATTAATATAGTATTTAATAAAGTTAGCATGGATTAGCATATGACATTAAATGAGTTAGGTGTTAAGAATTAATGTTAGTAAATGTATTAGTTGGCATGAATTAAATGAGTTGGGTAATAAATAAATGTGATTAAATGAGTTAGATAGCAAGTATTAAATGTGATAGTTGGTTTAAATAAATTAGAGGTAATTTAATGTGTTAATTGGGCTTTGGGTCCAAATGAAATAAAAGAAAGAAGAGAATAAGAATAAGATGGGCTTGAGAAATTAATGGGCTTAAATGAAGAAGTAGGCTTGAGTAGTTAAAGAGGTAGTAGGGAAGTAAAAGAATAAGAAGGAAGGGAAATGAGTGGGCTTAGGGCCTTATGGGCTTAAGTGGAATGGAAGAAGTATAAAGGAGGATTTTAAGTGAGGTTGTAGGAGGAAGGAAGAAGAAAAAACGAAAATTGAGAGAGGGAGAAGAGGATTTCGGTGAAGAGGAGAAGAAGAGGAGAAAAAGAAGAGAAGTGGCTAGGGTTTGAGATTTAGAGAGTTTTTGAAGAAAGTGCAAGAAGAAAAGTGAAGAGGAGAAGCTAAGCTACCTTTTAAGCTAAGAAACCCTTTGGGTTAGTCAAGAATCAAGGTAAGTTATGTTTTCAAAGTTAAGCTTTTGCTTGGGTTATGGTTTGGAAAGCTTAGAAATGAAGTGGGTTTAGTGATTCTAGGTTAATTTCATGACTTAGGTTCATTAGGTTTTCAATTTTAAAACCCTAAGTGATTATGGGTTTCGGTTTTAATGAAGGAAAGAAGAAAGAGGAGAAGAACAAGAAGAGGAACTTCCTTAGGCAAGTTTAAGCAAGGATACAAGGTGGGTTTCATATTTATCTTTATGTATATAAGCTATAAATGTAAATTAATGCATGACATTAATGAGTTTTGATTACTTGATGATTGTATTAAATGCTTGTGATAGTAGTGGTTAGATGTCATTAATCATGAGTTATGTGTAAATGAAAATGATACATGTTGATGATTTGATGATGGTTGAACTAGTATTGAATAAAATAGCCTAAATGAGTATTAAATTATGATGCTTATAGATGTACATTGTATGATGGCGAATGAAGTTGTTTTGGAGAAACTTGTTAAATGAATATGATGAAAAGCATGAATGATGTATGAAAAAGATGATTTCTAAAGGAATGGAAAATTGGACAAGAACAGTCCAATTTTCTTGTATGATGCATGATTGTTGTGTTATGTGGGTAAGGCATAGTCCCAAGAACCGTCACGTGCACGTCGACCATGAAAGCCTTCGCCCGGCTTCCCGATTGTGGCATAGGACGATCCATTATTTTGGACTCCTCAAGATTTGCCCATATAACCTCATTAAATGAGACTATATGGTTGCCAAGAATATGGACTTACCGAGCCATTTGATGTGTTTCATACGTGATAACATGAAAGTGCAAGAATTATGAATGATTGAATTGTGAGAAATTATGTTTATGTATTGATGAAAATTGCATGATGTATCTATCATGACTTCATTGAAAGATTGCTAAAAGTATGAATGATTAAATGGACATGCTTGTTATATAAATATAAATGTGTTACCCACGGAGCGAAAGCTCACCCCCCCTCAAATTCCCCAGGAAATGAGCAGGATCCCGAGGAGCAAGCTTGAAGGCATTTACTCCAAGAGTTTTCTTTTGGTTTTGTGATTGAAATGATTTTTTTTGACATCAATGCTTTAGGTGCATTTTAGGAAAATGTAGTAGTTTGGATATTTTTTTGTAAATGGGCTTGAAATGCCTATTAAAGCATTGTAACACATTGGTTTTCATGAAAATAAAATGCATGTATGTTTATATCAATGGGAGCTTTTACATTGTTGATTTCATGTATCTTACGGAATTATAGGTATTGCAAGATGCCATGTAATACATGAGTTGAAGTTTGAGAAACTAATGAGTTGATATAAGTGTTAAATCTTTAAGGAGTGTTTTGGCATGGAATGGATAAGTTGGTAAGATTAGAAGTGTTCATGGTGTTTGGGATTGATTAGGAGAGTGTAGAGGCAAGTCAGATGTAAGAATAAGTCGACTTGTGAAGCATAAGTCGACTTGTTTGTATGTATAAGTCAAGTTGTATGTTAGTGTAAGTCGACTTGTGAAGCATAACTCGAGTTATTTGTCTCGATAAGTCGACTTGTTAGTGATAAGTCGACTTATTTGTCTCGACAAGTCGAGTTGTCAGCAATAACTCGAGTTATGAGTGATCATCCAGCATAAGTTGAGTTGTTAGTAAAGTGTTTTGGGCATAGTTAGAGACCGAATCTCGTTTTGTAGTCTTCCTGAGAGTTGTAGATCTAGATGTCTGCCTTCAAATGATGAAAGAACGAACACAATCCGACCTCTAGATTAAAAGTTATGAGAATTGCGCCAAAAGAGTTTCATTTGGGTTTTAGAAGTGAGCATGGTCTGCTCTTTTGGGCATAATTCCCTCATCCGGCCTTCAATTGAGGTGAGGTTCGAACCATTGGATTTATAAGACATGTACCATTCTTTCTACAAAAATTATTATAAATTGGAGTGAAATTGAGGAAGTTTGCATTAAAGCAAGTGAGAGGTCAGTTAAGAGAGCAGGTTTCGGATATGAACTCCTTTAGATTTATGGAGTGTATCTTGAGTTATATAACTCCGATCAAGGTGATTCTTGCCTCTATACTAGCGTGAGGCTTCAAGATATATTTGATATGAACAATTCAATATGTATTTGTGATTTTTAAGTAGTGTGCACTCGCCTCGAAGGTGGAGTTACAGTTAAGATTTCTGCAAGGTTATAAGCATAAGGTTTCAGGACTACGAAAGTTGGGCTTCGGGGGCGGGGTCCGACATCTGTGGTATCAGAGCAAATGTGATAAGTGTAAGTTCCATGTAATTGGGTCTTGGATCCAACAGTTGGGGTCTGGTCTCCGGGTCGGGTTCCGACATCTGTGGTATCAGAGCGCCGGAATTGAGATCTTGCATGGGCGTGGGTGTATAAGTTACACACATAAGTAACTGTTAAGGGTTTAGGCCGATTGAATTAGTGCGCAAGGTGATATTGTTTCATGATATTAGAAAATGCAAAGCTATGGATACATTGAAATGAGAAATAGTACATGGTCAAAGATGATAGGTAATGATTCAATGTATTTCAGTGGGGATGCGTGTGTGGCATTATGATGGTATACCTTCGAATGTGATTTCGATGAAAATGTATGATCATGGATTGTTTGGGGAAATCGAGGATGTGAGTGGAAATGTTGAGCTTGAAGTGAACAAGTAAAGTGTTTTGAAAACAGAGATGCATATGGTCTTCCGAAGATGAAACCGGAACCTAAGTGGGTTTTCATGTTTATAATTTAAGTAATGAGCCCTTAATGTATTTTCAAGAAAATTAAGAAAATAAGCATGTTTATAATTTATTGTTTTCCAAATGATTTATGAATTGTCAAGTTCATGGTTTTCGAATGATCTAAGAAATCTTTTCAATTATTCTGGACGATTCTTTATGAATAATTTAAATTGCATCATGATTGTTGCATAAATTGTGCCTTGAATGCATTGAGAAGTTGCTACATGTTTGATATGTGAATTGTGTGATGATTTTCATCTATAAGTTCGAACAAATGGTTAATATCAATATATGTAAAATGTAATGGGAAGAAATGGGAAGATGTGATGAATGATAGTAATGTTCGCAAGTCCGGGACGGTTAAATTGATAGCCATTGTGAGTAGTTATATGATGATCTATCATCATACACAAGTGAGTATAGGATAGATATATAAAACCCTATGACTCATTAAATATTTGTTAGTCATAGTTCCCATAGTTTAGAGCCTAAGGAAACTGGGTGACACATGAAAGTGTTCACAATGATCAGCAAGATTGATGGAAAATTGTTGACGATCGCAATGAGAAATAAAGTCAAAGGATCAAGAAAAGAATATTTTCTAGGATTAATGAAGATCAAAATATCAATCATGTAAGAGACAAGTTAGGGAATTGGTGGAGATAAGCAAGTGAACAAAATGAGTTGAATTTGATGATGCCCCCCAAGCATATGCGACAACAAGTATGTTCTTTTACTCCATTGAGTTTTGAGTGACTTGAACCTTATGACCTTATGAGGATGATAGAAACGGGTCTTCTCAAGGTATTAAGGATAGTTGGTAAGGAGGATAATAGGTTTTGATCAAGATTGCATAAATAGCATAGATAATGGTAGCAAGAAACCCCCCTTTCATCAGAATTTTATTAAGTTAGAATAAGCAGATTAGATAGGCTTATATTAAGAGTGATCGATGAAAGAACTGATTGGGAAGGAAATATAATGATTCGAAAGTATGTATCGAGGTTGATGTAAAGGATCACATAAGTGGATTTCTGAATTTAAGAAGACATGGATTGCTAGTATGAGGAATATATAAGCACATGTTATGTGAAAATATGTTTGGGAGGAACTAATCTGACTTGAGGAATGTATTAAAATCACCAAAGTTAAATTTGCAAATAGATTGCAATGGGTGGAGAAATTGGTATGGATGAGCAAACATGATAGTGAGTCCAAGTGAGGATTGATGAAATGCAAGAAATAGAGAAAATCATTTGCGGAAGGAAGTTAATAGGGGGAAATGGAAAAGAAAGTGAGACAATGTACCTCATTGAGGAAGCAGTTGTTTAAGGAAATCACGAGGGCTAATCAAGAGAGATTTGATGATGTATTAAGGGTATTCAAGGAATGGAGAAAAATCGTTTGAATACATGAAGAAAAATGTGTAAAGCGTATTAGTAATGTAAGTAAAGAGAATTTTGAAAGAATTATGCTGATGTGGACTATATCATATATTACATATAGATTTGAAGATTTTATGAAATGCACTGATGTTGTGTAAGACATTTGGCTAAAATCCAATGCAGTGTAGCAAAGTGATTTCATATGTATGGAGACAACTGAAGTCTTACGAATTGATATGATTGTTTTGAAAGTTTTGGAGACAGTATATGCACAGAGACATCTTAGATATACATATGCAAGTACAGATCGAACAAGTATGAGACAATCACTGAATTGGGAGAATTAAATATAAGACCCAGGAGATTGACATAATTACCAAAAGACTATAATTGTACAAGTGAGATTTTCCAAGTAAGGCTAAGTGTTATATTCAGATATGTTAAGTGTAACTTTGATTTTATGATCACCAAAACTAGAGTGAAAGAAAGCTTAACATGTGGGGCCAAGTATAGCCCAAATTGAGGATTATGAGATTTTGAACCTTATTAAGAGATTGAAAGTAGATCTGAATTTCGAGTTCGAATGAGAAGAATGATACATCGTGAATGAAATAAGGAGCGTGTGAAATCAATAAAGATGAAGAGATTGCAAGCAAAGAAAAAAATTTGTGGCATAAGTTTCGTATCCTAGTAGGGATACATTGAAAGACCTTTTTAGTGACTAAAAATGTCAAAGTAAGCAAGTGAAGTTTTGAATTGATAGTCGTAATTAGCAAGAATATGTTTAAAACATATCGTTTGAGGTTCTTAGGAACATAAGATCCAAGTATAGTCTTTTTGACCCTAGCACAAAAGTCACCGTCCTAGGGAGTTTAGGTGAACACTGTATGAGAACTTAGATAATAGAATGAGTCATTGTTTTTGTCTTATGGTTGAGTAAGGCTTGCAAGTCGTTGAAGGCTAGAATTAGAGATGTCTTAAACAGGTGAAATGGACGAATAATAAGAATTAAGTGAAATGAGAAAGATGAATGAATTAGGAGGATCGATGTCAAGGGCATGAAACTTGGGTAAAAATAGGCATGAGAATTAAGTGTGTTGGCATACAGTCACTTGGCACTACCCTGTTGTGAGTCATTAAGCATAAGACAAATTTCCTTTGTGATACTCTCAGAGCTATACGTTTATACTCATATGAGTACATGTTTATGAATACCACCATGCCAAGGTGTGCCCAAGCTCGAGTAAGGGTATGTTAAGAAGATTGATAGGTTGTTGAAGTGAGAAATAAAATTTTGACTAATTTGAAGAATATGGAAGAAATAGATAAGATGTTGTAGCATTTAAAAAGGGATTGTTTAAATTCGTTATCCAAGGTCATTTGAAAGAAAGCTTAGGAATGATGGAGTAAAATGGCGACACAAAGAGTGCAAGAGGAAGCAAGTGGGGTAAGGTAAGAATTTCGAGGACGAAATTTCTTATGGGGGGGAGAAATGTTACCCCCAGAATTTTTTTTTAATGATAAATCAAGCATGATTAGATTAATGGGGTGAATTAATATAGTATTTAATAAAGTTAGCATGGATTAGCATATGACATTAAATGAGTTAGGTGTTAAGAATTAATGTTAGTAAATGTATTAGTTGGCATGAATTAAATGAGTTGGGTAATAAATAAATGTGATTAAATGAGTTAGATAGCAAGTATTAAATGTGATAGTTGGTTTAAATAAATTAGAGGTAATTTAATGTGTTAATTGGGCTTTGGGTCCAAATGAAATAAAAGAAAGAAGAGAATAAGAATAAGATGGGCTTGAGAAATTAATGGGCTTAAATGAAGAAGTAGGCTTGAGTAGTTAAAGAGGTAGTAGGAAGTAAAAGAATAAGAAGGAAGGAAATGAGTGGGCTTAGGGCCTTATGGGCTTAAGTGGAATGGAAGAAGTATAAAGGAGGATTTTAAGTGAGGTTGTAAGAGGAAGGAAGAAGAAAAACGAAAATTGAGAGAGGAGAAGAGGATTTCGGTGAAGAGGAGAAGAAGAGGAGAAAAGAAGAGAAGTGGTTAGGGTTTGAGATTTAGAGTTTTGAAGAAAGTGCAAGAAGAAAAGTGAAGAGGAGAAGCTAAGCTACCTTTTAAGCTAAGAAACCCTTTGGGTTAGTCAAGAATCAAGGTAAGTTATGTTTTCAAGGTTAAGCTTTTGCTTGGGTTATGGTTTGGAAAGCTTAGAAATGAAGTGGGTTTAGTGATTCTAGGGTTAATTTCATGACTTAGGTTCATTAGGTTTTTCAATTTTAAAACCCTAAGTGATTATGGGTTTTCGGTTTTAATGAAGGGAAAGAAGAAAGAGGAGAAGAACAAGAAGAGGAACTTCCTTAGGCAAGTTTAAGCAAGGATACAAGGTGGGTTTCATATTTATCTTTATGTATATAAGCTATAAATGTAAATTAATGCATGACATTAATGAGTTTTGATTACTTGATGATTGTATTAAATGCTTGTGATAGTAGTGGTTAGATGTCATTAATCATGAGTTATGTGTAAATGAAAATGATACATGTTGATGATTTGATGATGGTTGAACTAGTATTGAATAAAATAGCCTAAATGAGTATGAAATTATGATGCTTATAGATGTACATTGTATGATGGCGAATGAAGTTGTTTTGGAGAAACTTGTTAAATGAATATGATGAAAAGCATGAATGATGTATGACAAAGATTATTTCTAAAGGAATGGAAAATTGGACAAGAACAGTCCAATTTTCTTGTATGATGCATGATTGTTGTGTTATGTGGGTAAGGTATAGTCCCAAGAACCATCACGTGCACGTCGACCATGAAAGCCTTCGCCCGGCTGCCCGATTGTGGCATAGGATGATCCATTATTTTGGACTCCTCAAGATTTGCCCATATAACCTCATTAAATGAGACTATATGGTTGCCAAGAATATGGACTTACCGAGCCATTTGATGTGTTTCATACGTGATAACATGAAAGTGCAAGAATTATGAATGATTGAATTGTGAGAAATTATGTTTATGTATTGACGAAAATTGCATGATGTATCTATCATGACTTCATTGAAAGATTGTTAAAAGTATGAATGATTAAATGGACATGCTTGTTATATAAATATAAATTTGTTACCCACGAGTTTAAAGCTCACCCCTCAAATTCCCCAGGAAATGAGCAGGATCCCGAGGAGCAAGCTTGAAGGCATTTACTCCAAGAGTTTTCTTTTGGTTTTATGATTGAAATGATTTTTTTTGGACATCAATGCTTTAGGTGCATTTTAGGAAAATGTAGTAGTTTGGATATTTTTTTGTAAATGGGCTTGAAATGCCTATTAAAGCATTGTAACACATTGGTTTTCATGTAAATAAAATGCATGTATGTTTATGTCAATGGGAGCTTTTACATTGTTAATTTCATGTATCTTATGGAATTATAGGTATTGCAAGATGCCATGTAATACATGAGTTGAAGTTTGAGAAACTAATGAGTTGATATAAGTGTTAAATCTTTAAGGATTGTTTTGTCATGGAATGGATAAGTTGGTAAGATTAGAAGTGTTCATGGTGTTTGGGATTGATTAGGAGAGTGTAGAGGCAAGTCAGATGTAAGAATAAGTCGACTTGTGAAGCATAAGTCGACTTGTTTGTATGTATAATTCAAGTTGTATGTTAGTGTAAGTCGACTTGTGAAGCATAACTCGAGTTATTTGTCTCGATAAGTCGACTTGTTAGTGATAAGTCGACTTATTTGTCTCGACAAGTCGAGTTGTCAGCAATAACTCGAGTTATGAGTGATCATCCAGCATAAGTCGAGTTGTTAGTCAAGTGTTTTGGGCATAGTTAGAGACCGAATATCGTTTTGTAGTCTTAATGAGAGTTGTAGATCTAGATGTCTACTTTCAAATGATGAAAGAACGAACACAATCCGACCTCTAGATTAAAAGTTATGAGAATTGCGCCAAAAGAGTTTCATTTGGGTTTTAGAAGTGAGCATGGTCTGCTCTTTTGGGCATAATTCCCTCATCCGGCCTTCAATTGAGGTGAGGTTTGAACCATTGGATTTATAAGACATGTACCATTAGTTCTACAAACATTAGTATAAATTGGAGTGAAATTGAGGAAGTTTACATTAAAGCAAGTGAGAGGTCAGTTAAGAGAGCAGGTTTCGGATATGAACTCCTTTCGATTTATGGAGTGTATCTTGAGTTATATAACTCCGATCAAGGTGATTCTTGCCTCTATACGAGCGTGAGGCTTCAAGCTATATTTGATATGAACAAGTCAATATGTATTTGTGATGTTTAAGTAGTTTTCACTCGCCTCGAAGGTGGAGTTACAGTTAAGATTTCTGCAAGGTTATAAGCATAAGGTTTCAGGACTACGAAAGTTGGGCTCCGGGGGCGGGGTCCGACATCTGTGGTATCAGAGCAAATGTGATAAGTGTAAGTTCCATGTAGTTGGGTCTTGGATTCAACAGTTGGGGTCCGGTCTCCGGGTCGGGCTCCGACATGAAGAGAGGAAAATAAGTGCAAACTCTCTTATTTTTTGTTTTATCCTAAAGCTTCTTTTGCTTATATCTTCGTCATCCGACCTTCGATTGACCTGGTTCTAGAGGCGTCGAATCCATAAGACAATGATCTACCTCTCTATGTGGAATTGTGGAATTTGTGGGATTTAATTGAGATTTAGGGATTAAATCCAAGTGAAAGAATTGAGTAAAGTTTGGCAATATCCGGACCTATAGAGGTCCAAATTGAGTAATTCTGGTGTCTATAGGTTCCTAAGACATAGGGGAATCTTTTGTGATGTGAATTATGAGAAATTCCGGGAATGTCACGAACATGCATTGTACACATCTAAATTGCTGCATGTGCATTATTTAATATTTCTAATTGTGCATTTGGTGACATGTGAATATTGTGATTATTATAGAGGCACAGTTGGAATGTCATCCCACGGACGTTGCCGAGACTTCCCGGCATTAGCTCGGAAGCTATTTGGTGAGTAACCTAGATAGTTTCTAGATTATTAATTGTTTATATTTTGCACTTATAACACTATGGAGAATAATGATGGGCTTTGTGTTTGTTTATGCTGGTTCCGGACCGAAGGTGTCCGAGATATTGGAAGAATATGACATAGAAGTGCTATATGTGATTTGGAATGTGATTAATTGTGAATTACTTGTGTGAATGTGGTAATTTGAGACCGAATATGATGTGGGATTTGCTTTATATTGCCATGTGCATTCCATACATAACGCATGATCAGTAATTGGCAGTTGTGACTAGAGCAGCCATCGAGAGCTTAAAGCTCAATGTATTTAGGTCTCGAGCCCACAGTGCTTCAGAGCCTTAAGCTCAACGAATAATGCGCCCTTATTGGGACAGTTTAGGCGCTCGGTCACAACAACGTAATAATTGACAAAAGGGTCACATACGCATTACATATACATTTGACTGACTATCTGTGATTTGAATGAAAACCCAAAGGCTTTGTGTTCATGTAAGTAATCAAGTGGTACATATGAATGAGTTATTATGCTATATTGTGATTTGTTTGACTATGCATGAATTGGGTGAACCATCGGTGATGGTTCCTCACTGAGTTTGCAAACTCACCCAAAATTGTAAATTATTTTTCAGGATCAAGAGAGTAGAATCCTAGCTCCAGAGAGAGAGACTTTTCCTGCCGTGTAGATCGTGTTGGCAAGAGAAGTCATGACACACAGGTCGATCAGCTGGGATCTTTTGGGGATGACCTAGTTAGGCGTTTTGTACTAAATTTCTTTTGGATTATTGTACAGACAGTGAAAAATAGACAGATGTGTAAATTACTATTTTTGATGATATGAAATGAGAAAAAAAATATGCTTTCAAAAATTAGTGATTTTTAGTATTGATGCTTTATGATTTGATGTCATGTGAAGTGTTAACGATAGTTCGTAGCGCACCCTTATCATAGGGTGTGTATCGGAATGACCTACGGGCGTCCCGATATATATCCTATAGTAAGGGGGTGCTACATTGTTGGATCAAAAAAAGAAAACATGACATATTTAGAGAAGCCGTAGATTTCAAAACTTTTTAGAAATCTAAATTGCAGTGGAAACAATATATCCAAATCATCATACCAATATAAACATGATATGGTATAAGGATAATAATAAACATAAACAAGATAGAGATTATTACCGACTCCTTGACTACGCCTTTAACTCTTCGCTGTGATATCCTCTCCTTCTTCTTGTATCCAACCCTAATTTTATCCCTGCTTTTGAATCCTTTCCTTTGTCAATCTATCCTCTTCTTGTTGTTATATACTTAACCAATTTGATATACTACTTGTTCTTTTTAGACAACTTGGTTAACATGATCCTTTGGTGGGAAAGGAGAAAAAATATTTGGAGGAGATTTTTCTTAGAAGAAAAAAGGAAACAATGAGACTCTTCTCATTAAAGGTTTGGCCATACATAAGTGAGAGGAGAGACTTAGTCAAAATTTCTTACAAACCTTAATTTCGGTTATGCATGAAAAGAAAGAAAAGGGAGAGCATCTAATGCATCATACCTTTCTGTAATCAAACATAAAGAAGCCATTAAATGAAACACTTCTATTTTGTTTTAAGATGGCTATATGAAAAGACCAATCACCTAATATGACATGTCAATTTTGGTTTTTTAGTGATGAAAGATGGAAGATTTTCCATCCAATACACACCTTTCATCTTTAATCAAATGAATGATAAACGGGTTACATTACATGCTATTATTAAAAGATAACCATTAAACCATTTAATGGTAAGATCATAACTCTATTTAATGATGATAAATACCATCTTTGATGGGAGACCCAATAGGAACTTGTCCTATAGAACATTCAACAAGATGGAACTATGCCCGGGGAGTAGATAAAATTAAGCAAACACACGAAATCACAAGAAACAAATTGAAAAGATAGAAATAGAACATAAATAGAAAATGGGCAGTTAGAAGAATGTTAGTTGATGAAAAGAACCTTAAGAGAACTTGTCTCTTAGAACCCTAGCAAGAATGTTGGTCAATGGAAAGAACCCTAAGAGAACTTATCTCTTATAACTCTAACCTTAGGACGCCACAAAGGAAGACCACTCCTTTGATAAGTCAAGTATTTTCAAAGCATACAAAGAAAGCAAGAAAGCTCTCAATATTATTTCTAAATGAAAGATCCCCTTTCAAAGTGTCAAGGTTTTGGTCATATTGCTTCTCAATGCGCTAATAAAAGGACTATGATTTTACTTGAGAATGGTGATGTTGCTAGTGAAAGTAGTGACAGTGATGATTATGATGATGTGGCTCCATTGACAGATGCTTCTAATGTTGATTGTGATGCTGAGGTTGGTGAAGCCCTTGTGGCTAGGTGTGATCTTAATATCCAACCAAAAGAAGATCTTGAATAAGAGCAACGTGAGCACATATTTCATACAAGGTGTCTCATTAATGGTAAAGTTTGTAGCATGGTCATAGATGGTGGAAGTTGTACCAATGTTGCTAGCACTTTACTTGTTGACACCATTCAAACTTTAAATCTGATCCAATTTCAGTTCCTAAGCCTCCTTTTGCAAGCTTATGTCCATGCAAGTCACGTCCTAGGCTTCCTTGAGGAGAATCACACCATGGATGCATTTCTTCTTGTCTTTTACATGCCTGTGGTTCTCCATCAATCTTTATTTAGCAATTCAATGCAAAATGTGCAACTGAACATTCAATCATTAAAAAACAAAAATACACTTCATTTCTCTAAGAATTTTGTTTTAATCTAATTAATTAAGTTAAACCAAAGTGTAGACCATTTCTAAATGTTCATTTGGGCTTCTAATTAACCATTAATTAGTGTAAGCTCAACATTCAATCATGAGCTTTAAAACCTCTGAGCTTTAAAACCTCCATTTTTATTTCTCACTTAGCTTCTTAGCTTGACAACCTTCCTTGAAGCCAAGTAGGGAATCTTATTAAACTTAGATAATTGAAGCTCTAATAAGTCCATAATTAATTTAATCTCATTAGAATTAATTCTAGCTTATGACCTAAATGTAATTCCACTAAAGACAATTAGTTGAAGTCTTGAATAATTAAATATTATGAGAACACATATTTCAAATAAGATGTCCAATTGTAAATCCTATTATAAACCTTATTATAACCATCCGCATAACAAAGGGTAAAATTACTATTTTACCTTTATGTTGGTTTTCCTTCTAGATCTGCTGTTTTATTATATATGGTGATTAACACACAAGATCTCATCTTGGTGTTAAGACTTTATGGGTTACTAGTCTATTAAACTACTAGCACTAGTTTAATCACCAATCTCTATAAAACATTTAAAGCGATGATATCACTATAAACTCTTTATTTGACTGCATGTTCCTTAATACATGTTTCAATTAATAAGTCCAACATGCAGACAGTAGATTAATACTCTATAAAAATCTATTCTGATCGTATCAAGAATTATAACGAAACACATATGAGTTCACCACTCATCAAGATTGTGGTCCATAATAAACAAATGATAAAATGTATGTTTTAAGAATAAAGTAACGGCCTACTTTGTTCTTGAAACATACTTGATTCCAAATTCATTTAATGGTGTAATTATTGATAGTCGACTACTATCATGATATAAAACTCATCATTCCCTTGAAGTAATCTCCTTTACTTACATGGAAATAAATCATAACACTACAGTCTAAACCATAATCAAGTGACCAACTTGATTAGTCAACTGTGAATCAATTAATTTAGATTCAAATAATATACATGTTTCCTATACATCTCCATGATTAAATATATTATTTACAAAAGAATCTTGGTACCTTTTGACTAGTTATATAATGCTCATACATATAAAACCAAGCTCTTTTGTTTCATTAGTAATAAATATTTTCATTATAAAACTGTAACTGAAAGAAAATTAAGGTACATGTAAATACATTTGCTTTCCAAGGCACTATATTTACATAACTCCAACAATCTCCCACTTTGCATAAAGCAAGTATGACATATCCCTCATTCTTATCCCTTCTAAGTGACTCTCAAAGCTCTTTTGAGACAATGTCTTTATGAACAGATCAACAAGGTTTTGCTTTGTAGGAATCTTTACCACTTTCACCTCTCTATGTTGTATTATCTCCCTTATGAGATGATACTTTCACTCAACGAGTTTGGTAGCTTTGAGATTTCGAGGTTCTTTAGAATTAGCCACTGTCCCATTATTATCACAATAAAGTGTAATGGATTT
The DNA here is from genome assembly GCA_029891385.1 of Erythroxylum novogranatense. Classification (NCBI taxonomy): domain Eukaryota; kingdom Viridiplantae; phylum Streptophyta; class Magnoliopsida; order Malpighiales; family Erythroxylaceae; genus Erythroxylum; species Erythroxylum novogranatense. The sequence continues at coordinate 57,758,943 of CM057225.1, read as the reverse complement.
TTCTACCTCAAGAACCACCTTCAAATCATTTAAGAATTTGCAGAGCCAAACTACTTATTTTGCTACTTCACAAGCAGCAACATACTCAGCCTCCATAGTCAAATTAGCAACACAAAATTGTTTGATACTCTTCCAGACTATGGCTCCACCTCCTAAAACAAATATAGAACTAAAAGTTGATTTCCTTCAATCAACATCTGATTAGAAATTGGAATCAGTATTTCCCATCGAAATAAGATTACTTTCAGAGTAAACAAGCATTAAGTTCTTCGTCCTACGAAGATAATTCAGTATACACTTAATCGTAGTCCAATGCTCCATTCCTGGATTGGATTGAAATCTATTTATCAGTCCCACTACATAACAGATATCTACTCTAGTGCAAAACATTGCATATATTAAACATCTAGCTGTCGAAGCATATAGAATGTTACCCATGTGTTCAACCTCCTCTTGGGTTTTAGGTTCTTTTCCTTTCAAAGTTTGATTCCAGTCTTGTAGGCATCACATGGCAAACTTATTGAGCATATTCTTAATGTTGGTTAATTGAGACAAGGCTATATGTTTGTTCTTATGATCCCTTATAAGTTTGATCCCTAAAACATAGTTAGCCCCTCTCAAATCCTTCATTGAAAACTATTCATTTAGCCATCCTTTAACTGTAGATAACATTCCCACATCATTCCCATTGAGCAAAATGTCATCAACATATAGGATTAGAAAATAACCTTTCCATCTTGTATCCGTTTATAGACACAAGGCTCATCTAGGTTTTGTATGAACCCATAGATTTTGATAGACTTATCAAACCTAATGTTCTAAGACCTAGATGCGTACTTAAGCCCATAAATGGACCTTTAAAATTTGCATACCTTATGCTCATTTCCTAGCCCAATGAATCCTTCTGGTTGATCCATATAAATGGTTTCCTCAAGATCTCCAATAAGAAATGTAGTCTTAATATCCATTTTCCATATTTCATAATCGAAATAGGATGCTATAGGCAAAAGAATCCTGATGGATGTAAGCATGGCAATCGGAGAAAAAGTCTCCTCATAGTCTGAACCCTCTTTTTGAGTATAGCCCTTAGCTACCAATCTAGGTCTCTACCTTTCCATATGATCCTCTTTTCCTTTTTTATATCCATTTACACCCTATGTATTTTACATCTGGGGGTAAATCTACAAGGATCTAGACTTCATTGGCACACATGGAATCTATTTTTGATTCCCTAGCCTTGAGCCATTTTTCTGCATCAACATCATTAATAGCCTATATGTTGGGACCCGATCAGGGAACCGGATCCCAACCGAAAAATAGAGCACGAAAAATAGAATTCCGAAACAAAAACATAAAGCAACAACGGATCTGACATCCGAACACAATTATGAAACAACTATGTGAGACGCGTTGGAAACCTTGGACATTCCAAAACTGGTATAATTTTTTTTTTCTTTTTCTTTTTTTTCTCATCTTATTTATCTTAAAACCATTCTCATACTCATCAAAACCATATCGATTTCCCTTTCTAGGAAACTAATCCTCATGCAATTCTCAATTTGCTTGATTCTTATTAATCATCTTCTTATAAATCCATATCAATTGTCAAACTCACTTTTTTAAACCCTTTTTACTAAAATTTCGGTAGCATAACGGCTGTATTTTGACAGCCCAAAAATTTGCAAAGAGTCAAAAACACTTCTAAAATGTCCAAACATAATGCAGAATCATCGGACCTCCCGTCCGGAATCGAAACACCAGCAGAAATGCAATCCTATGTCTAATACTTCATAAATTCTCAATTGATCGTACAAAATCTCAATCAATCCCATTCATATCCAAATCCATACGCAAATGCAATTTGGTAAATAAATCCATAATCATACACATATTCAATTCCACAACCTAACTCAAATACATACATTCAGAATTCATAACACATTCTCTACATTCGGACTAAATACACTTTTTCTGGTTTTCTAACCATCCATAAAATCCAATACGAATGTTGGACCCCAAATTTGTTTTTCTTGAAGTTATTAAGTATGAATTAAATTGATTTATGATTTATGGTATAGTTTGAGTTTCATTGAAAGTATTAGTGGAAATTTGGATTTAATTGAATTTTATAGGGAATAAATGTTTATGGAAGAGTAAAAATGTTTAAGGGCAAAATGGTCAAGGCACTTGAGTTATAATGGTTTAGGCTCAGCATGGAGGGGCATTTTAGTCATTTCCCTATCTTGTAGGTTTAAGGACTTAAAGAAAAGAAAGAAAGGAAAAATAGAAGAGAAAGAAGAAGAAGATTGGCGGTGAGAGGAGAAGAAGAAAAAAAGGCAAGCTCGGTTTGTCGATTTTCAGAGGATCGAAGCATTCTTCAGGTTTGTTTAACTCTTCTACTCTTGTTTAGGTTGAATCTAACCTTAGTTTTGCTTGGAATGAGTAGAAATCGTTGGTTTAGGGTTTATGGTGAACTTTGGTAGATTTGCTTGGGCTGTTGTTTTGTTGATGATTTTGATGTTAGAAATGAAGTATTAGAGGTGTTTTAATGTTTAGATGTGTTTATAATTGAAAGATGGGAGGATTATGGTTGAGAAAAGTGAAAAAAATTAGTTTCGGGAGGTTTACGCCGTTGCACGTCGCGACCTGCAAATGTGTTCGTCGCGGCGCGCGAGCTCGTCGCGACGTGCTCCAGTTTCGCGTCGCGGCGAACGGTCAATTTCCTGCTGCGACAAGCTGTGGTATTTTGGGCATAACGTTTGATGTAGATGTCCAAATGAGGTGATTCTTTTTTCTTTGTAAACTAGAGACATAGGGCTACAACTTTCATGAAGAAATTAAGTTCTGAATCAGTCTCTTTGAATCTTCAATTTTTTATGGAAGTTGATAATGAAATTTTTGTTGCAGTTTTGGTTGTAGTTTGAATGGTTAAGGTTTGATTTTCCGATTTCTACACCAAATTAATTTGATTTTGGCTATTTGGTTAAGGAAATCAAGTGACGCAAGAGGAAAGGCATTCATAAGCAAGTTTTAAGCAAGGAATTCAGGTGGGTTCATGTTTATAATAGAGTAATTAAGTACTCATTGTTTAGTTCAAACCAAGCAAGATCTCATGCATTTACATTACATCATCCACGATCGCATTGCATACTACCATGAATGATTATATTATGCATTGTAATTTGCATTCATGATTATTATCAAGATTTTCACAAAGGAGTGTTCTCCTTTCACGAATACAAGTACATGAATTCAAGTTTTACGAAATACAAGACAAGCAAGATTACAAGCAAGTTTACAAGCAAGTGCCAGTTTAGCAAACAAGTTTATAAGAACATGAATTATGCATACTTATGTGGGTTTTTGGTGTCCCTCACGATAGTCAAGTGCACATTGACTCATGAAAAGGCTTCTCCCTTTGCCTGTTGTGGCATGGGGTTTCTTCTGATTCCCTCACGAAACTACGTCTACACATCAACATTTCGATGACATGTATAGTACGTCATGAACCCGGGACACCCAAACTATCATGTTATGTGTTATGATTTGTTATGTGCCATGCATCATGATTTGTTCAAGAATCAAGCATTTTTCAAGACAAAGACATATACATGATCAATGACTATGATTTCAGCAAGTATCACGGCAATGAGATATTTTGAATACTTTTGCTTATTGCTATATTATAAATATGTTTCCACGAGCTTTATAGCTCACCCCCTCTAATCTCCCCCATACAGGTGACGAGCTAGAGATCGAGTGAGTCACGAGTTTCGACAGCACTCCCGTTTTCATTTCATTATGTTTGTTTATTTTCAATGTTATATTTTGGAAAACAAGACTTTAGTTACATTTCAAGTATCATTGGTTCAAGAGTGTTTTAGATTTTTGGCTCTTGAATTCAAAGTTGTAAATTGTTTTGAGATATTACCTTTTGGAACATGAATTACGGATTTGGATATGTTTTAGAGCATGAAAGTAAGTTTTGATTTTATTCATGATGGGTCCATTGAACTTCCGATGGTCTCCTTTCTAAACTGTTACATTTGCATGTTTCGCTTTGTTTATTTAAAGCAGGCCCATTAATCTTCCGCGGGTCTTTTCCTTAAAAGTATAAGTAGCATGTATTACGCCACGCTCTCATGTCCTATGTTGGGCTTTGACAGCGGGGTCTAACATGTTTGGTATCAGAGCGCCTAGGTGTTTGATCTAGGGCTGCATGACATCACTTTCAAGAAATAACTTGCATTGTTTTTAATGATTGGAACTGTTTTTGCATATTTTGAAAATTGTTTTACTTGAACTAAAGTTTTCAATGGTTTTCTATTCAAGGAGTGAACATGCCACCTTGAAGGAGAACTCGGGGAGCTACGACTCGGTCTCATTCTCGTCAGGGGAGTACGGATGAATCCCATGTTCCTCAGGATGCCGGGACACATTCTGCTCCGATTTCAGAGGCACCTAGTTTGCCACAAGAAGTGCCTCCTCCGCCTCCTCCTATGCCTCAGGGAACTCCCATGGACCCGAGTTTCTTTCAAGCCTTTGCTCAGGCTTTCACGTATGCCATAGGACAGGGATCTGAGATGCCGATGCAAGCTCCGGTAGACAGGAGTGGACATTATGACAAGCTCCAGAAGTTTGGGGCTGTGGATTTTAGTGGGACTACGAATCCAGAAGAAGCAGAAGCCTGGTTGAAGAGGACCGAGAGGGTTCTAGTTCAGATGAGATGCTCAGATGAGGACAAGCTGGATTTTGCAGTCAGTTTGTTGCAGGGTGACGCACTGAATTGGTGGGAGTCTGTGCCTCACAGTCAGTTTGTTCCTTCGGTGCTGACATGGAGGGACTTTGTAGAAGTGTTCAGAAAGAAGTACCTCTCCAGGGTGTATGTTCAAGAAAAGGCCAGAGAATTTCTGAATCTTATGTAGAGGGACATGAGTGTGAGCGAGTATGAGTTGAAGTTCACACAGCTTTCACGATATGCAACAAACATTGTGGCAATAGAGGAAGACAAGTGCCGCAAGTTTGAAGGAGGTCTTCACTTGGGGATCAGGGAGAAAGTCCTGATCCATAATTTCTGTGACTACCGGCGATTGGTGGATCTTGCTCTCAGTGAGCCGGAGAATATCAGAATGAAGCAAACAAGAAGAGGAAGAACGAGGAGCAGATTTTGGGAAGGTACGGTGCTCCATTGCACGAGAGGAGCACGAGTACTCTGATCGAGTGAAGTGGGTAGCAGTGGGGCTACCAGGAACAAGCAGGTGAGAGCTGTTTCAGGGCAAGCCTCTAATGTGGGTGGCACAGGTAGAGCTGGAAGGAGCGGGTTCACTTATCCCTTATGTGACCAGTGTGGGAAGCATCACCAGGGAGAGTGCCTCAGATCACTTGGAGTTTGTTTCAGATGTGGAGAGAAGGGTCATATAGCTAAGCATTGTCCACAGGCACCGAGACCAGAGGGATCACAGTTTCAGGCTCCAAGGCATGCAGAGACAGTGAGAACCAGGCCAGTTATTGAGGTAGGCAGCTCTGGGACTGCAAGGCAGGCTATTCCTCCAGGAAGGCCAATGGGTCAGGCGCCGACAAGAGTGTTTTCCATGACCAGGGAGGAAGCTGCAGCCGCACCTAAGGTTGTCACAGGTATGGCTCAGTTATTTGATTCAACAGTATTTGTGTTGATTGATTCTGGTTCCACGCACTCTTTTGTTTCTGCGAGCATAGCATTGCATGGTGTGAGTTCTATGCCTTTGGATAGGCCTTTGCTTGTTAGTACTCCTCTAGGGAGGAATGTGGTGATCAGTCAGGTGTATGAGCAGTGTGAGCTTTTTATTGATGGTGCTAGGTTGGTAGTGGATTTACTACCGCTAGACCTTAGAGGATTAGATGTTATTCTGGGGATGGATACTATGGAGAAGTATCTGGCCAATCTAGATTGTGATCGGAAAGAGGTAGAGTTTGACCTGGGCAATGGTGAGAAGGTGATCTTCAAAGGAGATAGGAAGACACCCTCGCCAAGACTGATTTCAGCTATGTTAGCTGAAAGGATGATGGGCCAGGGGTGTGAAGCTTTCTTGGCACATGTTGTAGATGCCGATGTGCATGAAGGGAAGTTAGAGGATTTCCCGATCGTGAGGGAGTTTCCAGATGTTTTCCCAGATGAGTTACCAGGTTTACCGCCGGTGAGGGAAATCGAGTTTGCCATTGACTTGATTCTCGGAACCGCGCCTATTTCTATCCGCCTACGGGATGGCTCGGTGAGTTGAGAGAGCTTAAGGGCAGTTGGAGGCTGTTAGAGAAGGGATATGTCGAACCTAGTTAGTCTCCTTGGGAGCACCGATTACATTTGTTAAGAAGAATGATGGATCATGGCGGATGTGCATTGACTATCGGAGACTTAACAAGGTGACAATTAAGAACAAGTATCCTCTGCCACGGATAGATGATCTGTTTGACCAGCTGCAGGAAGTTAGAGTTTTTACGAAGATTGATCTCGAGTCGCTATCATCATTTCGAGAATCAAGGAGTGCGATGTAAGCAAGACGACATTGAGGACTCGTTATGGGCACTATGAGTTTTGGTTATGCCTTTCGGCGAACAATGCTCCAGCTGCTTTCATGGATCTTATGAACAGGGTCTTCAGGGAGTTTCTGGATCAATTTGTCATAGTGTTTATAGATGACATTCTGGTGTATTCTAAGAGTGAAAAAGAGCATGAGGAGCATCTCAGGATTGTATTGCAGACTCTTGGGAGAGAGAGCTTTATGCCAAGTTCATGAAGTGTGAGTTTGGCTTCGTGAGGTGATTTTCCTTGGACATGTGATTTCGCAGGATGGTGTACATGTTGATCAGGAAAGTTGAAGCGATAGTGAATTGGCATGCACTCAAGGCGATGGAGAGGTAAGGAGTTTTACGGGTGCAGCGGGGTTACTCTGAGGAGGTTTGTAGAAGGATTCTCCATGATAGCTGCTCCGATGACCAAGCTATTGAGGAAGAATCAGAAGTTCATCTGGATTGATGAGTGCCAGAAGAGCTTTGAGGAGCTCAAGCAAAGGTTGACAAGTGCTCCAGTGCTGATTTTGCCTTCTGGTGATGAGGGCTATACAGTATATAGTGATGCCTCGAGGAAGGGTCTAGGTTGTGTGTTGATGCAAGGAGACAGGGTGATAGCATATGCTTCCAGGCAACTGAAGCAGTATGAGTTGAATTATCCGAAACATGACTTGGAGTTGGCAGTAGTGATCTTTGCCTTAAAGATTTGGAGGCATTATCTTTATGGAGTTCAAACAAGGATCTTTACAGATCATAAGAGCCTCAAGTACTTACTGAGCTAGAAGGAGTTGAATTTGAGACAGAGAAGGTGGATTGAGTTGCTCAAGGATTATAATTTGTTGATTGAGTACCATCCAGGTAAAGTGAATGTAGTGGCTGACGCTTTGAGCAGGAAGTCTTCCATTGCCCATATTCAGACAGTTTATCTTCCTTTATTGGAAGAGATGGCCAAGCTTAAGATAAGCTTGAAGCAGGAGGAACCAAATTGCCTCCTAGCTAATTTCAGAGTGAGGCCTATACTCCGGGAGAAGGTTAGGGAGTTGCAGGTACAGGATGCAGATTTGAGCAAGCTTAGGGAGGAAATTCAGAGTGGTAAGGCTTCGGAGGTAGTAGTGAGAGATGATGGACTCATGACAGTGGGGAACAGACTTTGCATTCCAGATAGCAAGGAGGTTAAGGATGAGATTTTGGATGAGGCACACAATGCGCCTTATGCCATGCACCAGTGTAGTACCGGGATGTCTGAGAGATTTGAGAGAGCATTTCTGGTGGAAGGGCATGAAGAGGGATGTAGCAGAGCATGTTAGTAAGTGTCTCGTGTGTCAGCAAGTCAAGGCTGAACACCAGGCGCCTTCAGGAAAGTTAAGGCCATTGTCTATTCCTGAGTGGAAGTGGCAAAGAGTAACCATGGATTTTCTGATGGGTTTGCCTAAGACTAGTAGGAAGCATGATGCCATATGGGTTATAGTGGATCGGTTGACGAAGTCAGCCCATTTTCTGGCAATCAAGCAGACTGATTCGTTGCATGTGCTAGCCAGGAAATACATTGATGAGGTAGTGAGATTGCATGGGATTCCAGATTCTATAGTGTCTGACAGGGATCCTCGGTTCACATCGAGATTTTGGAGAAGCTTGCAGGAAGTTTTAGGTACTAAGCTGCATTTTAGTACGGCATTTCACCCTCAGACGGATGGCCAATCTGAGAGGACCATTCGGACACTTGAGGGAATGCTCAGGGCATGTGTTATGGATTTCAAGGGAGCTTGGGATGAGCATTTGCCGTTGGTCGAGTTTGCTTACAATAACTTGTACCATTCGAGCATTCAGATGGCTCCATATGAGGCATTGTATGGAAGGAGGTGCAGGACTCCGATATGCTGGGATGAAGAGGGAGAGAGGAAGCTAGTCGGACCAGAGTTGATTTAGATGACAGTGGATAAGGTCAATCTGGTTAAGCAGCGGCTTAAGGCAGCCCAGGATAGGATGAAGAGTTACACGGATTCTCATCAGAAGGAGATGGAGTATGAAGTTGGTGAGAAAGTGTTTCTCAAGACGTCTCCTTGGAAGGGAGTATTGAGGTTTGGCAAGAAAGGCAAGTTGAGTCCAAGATATGTAGGTCCCTATGAGATTGTTGAGAGGATCGGACCTCTAGCTTACAGGTTGGCGTTGCCGCAAGAGTTGTCTCAGATTCATGACGTCTTTCATGTTTCCATGCTAAGGAGGTACAGATCAGATCCTTCTCATGTCATTCAGGTTTCAGACATTCAGTTGAGAGACGACTTAAGTTATGAGGAAATTCCAGTAGAGATCTTCGACATCAAGAAAAAGGTCCTTAGAAACAAGACAGTTCAGCTAGTTAAGGTTCTGTGGAGGAACCATTCAGTGGAAGAAGCCACGTGGGAGCCCTTGGATGCTATGAAAGAGAAGTATCCAGGTCTCTTCGATGGTTCAGGTAAATTTTGAGGACGAAATTTCTTTTAAGAGGGGGAGAAATGTTGGGCCCCAAATTTGTTTTTCTTGAAGTTATTAAGTATGAATTAAATTGATTTATGATTTATGGTATAGTTTGAGTTTCATTGAAAGTATTAGCGGAAATTTGGATTTAATTGAATTTAGTAGGGAATAAATGTTTATGGAAGAGTAAAAATGTTTAAGGGCAAAATGGTCAAGGCACTTGAGTTATAATGGTTTAGGCTAAGCATGGAGGGGCATTTTAGTCATTGCCCTATCTTGTAGGTTTAAGGACTTAAAGAAAAGAAAGAAAGGAAAATAGAAGAGAAAGAAGAAGAAGAGATTGGCGGTGAGAGGAGAAGAAGAAGAGAAAAAGGGCAAGCTCGGTTTGTCGATTTTTAGAGGATCGAAGCATTCTTCAGGTTTGTTTAACTCTTCTACTCTTGTTTAGGTTGAATCTAACCTTAGTTTTGCTTGGAATGAGTAGAAATCGTTGGTTTAGGGTTTATGGTGAACTTTGGTAGATTTGCTTGGGTTGTTGTTTTGTTGATGATTTTGATGTTAGAAATGAAGTATTAGAGGTGTTTTAATGTTTAGATGTGTTTATAATTGAAAGATGGGAGGATTATGGTTGAGAAAAGTGAAAAAAATGAGTTTCGGGAGGTTTACGCCGTTGCACGTCGCGACCTGCAGATGTGTTAAATCATGGCTCATGAGCTCGTCATGACGTGCTCGATTTCGCGTCGCGATGACGGCCAATTTCCTGCTGCGACATACTTTGGTATTTTGGGCATAACTTTTGATGTGGATGTCCAAATGTGGTGATTCTTTTTGCGTTGTAAACTAGAGACATAGGGATACAAGTTTCATGAAGAAATGAAGTTCTGAATCAGTCTCTAAAAATCTTCAATTTTTGATGGAATTTGAGAATGAAATTCTTGTTGTAGTTTTGGTTGTAGTTTGAATGGTTAAGGTTTGATTTTCCGATTTCTACACCAAATTGATTTGGATTTTGGCTATTTGGTTAAGGAAATCAAGTGAGGCAAGAGGAAAGGAATTCCTAAGCAAGTTTTAAGTAAGGAATTCAGGTGGGTTCATGTTTATAATAGAGTAATTAAGTACTCATTGTTTAGTTCAAACTAAGCAAGATCTCATGCATTTACATTACATCATCCACGATCGCATTGCATACTACCATGAATGATTATATTCTGCATTGTAATTTGCATTCATGATTATTATCAATACTTTCACAAAGGAGTGTTCTCCTTTCACGAATGCAAGTACATGAATTCAAGTTTTACGAAATACAAGACAAGCAAGATTACAAGCAAGTTTACAAGCAAGTGCCAGTTTGGCAAACAAGTTTATAAGAACATGAATTATGCATACTTATGTGGGTTTGTGGTGTCCCTCACGATAGTCAAGTGCACATTGACTCATGAAAAGGCTTCTCCCGCCTGCCCAACTGTGGCACAGGGTTTCTCACAAGGATTCCCTCACGAAACTACGTCTACACATCAACATTTCGATGGCATGTGTGATACGTCCGAACCAGGACACCCAAACCATCATGTTATGTGTTATGATTTGTTATGTGCCATGCATCATGATTTGTTCAAGAATCAAGCATTTTTCAAGACAAAGACATATACATGATCAATGACTATGATTTCAGCAAGTATCACGGCAATGAGATATTTTGAATACTTTTGCTTATTGCTATATTATAAATATGTTCTCACGAGCTTTATAGCTCACCCCCTCTAATCTCCCCCATACAGGTGACGAGCATGAGATCGAGTGAGTCACGAGTTTCGGTAGCACTCCCGTTTTCATTTCATTATGTTTGTTTATTTTTAATGTTATATTTTGGAAAACAAGACTTTAGTTACATTTCAAGTATCATTGGTTCAAGAGTGTTTTAGATTTTTGGCTCTTGAATTCAAAGTTGTAAATTGTTTTGAGATATTACCTTTTGGAACATGAATTATGGATTTGGATATGTTTTAGAGCATGAAAGTAAGTTTTGAGTTTATTCACGATGGGTCCATTGAACTTAGATGGTCTCCTTTCTAAGCTGTTACATTTGCATGTTTCGCCTTGTTTATTTAAAGCAGCCCATTAATCTTCATGGTCTTTTCCTTAAAAGTATAAGTAGCATGTATTACGCCACGCTCTCATGTCCTATGTTGGGCTCCGACAGCGGGGTCCAACAACGAACATCGAACTTTACACATAAATACAAACATTACTCGTCTTTCATCCGTTCTCCTGCTTAAAAACCTAGAGATTGGGGATGAAAGGGGGGGTGAGTACTAAGCTCGTGGATAACATATTTATAAATTGAACAATAAGCGAAAAGTGTCCTTTAAAACTTTTCAAACATTTCCCATTCGGAAATTTATCCAAACATTCATTTTAAAACCTTTCAAAACATTCATAAACCTTCATCAACATTTTCTAAAATTTCCAAATCTTCATTTGTTTCAAAATAATCATAAACATTTACTTTCTCATTTCTCATGTACAATTTCAAATATGAATGCATCACGTCATAATACATCACAACACAAACAAAGCAAAATCACATAACCGTCAAGTGGTTTCGTGTTGGACCCACACCCCACCCGTAGGTGTTTACGAGTTATCTTTGCGGCGTGTGTTTGCGGGTTATACCATGACATCAACACAAATCACATAACACATCAAGTGGTTTGGTTTGGTTCGGTCCAAAATAGGACGTATTGCACATTCCCGCATAGAGGTTACATGCGGTAGTGAGCAGAGGAGTCGAGATCGAAACTCTATGCCACTAACAGGCGTAGAGAGAAGGCTATAACAAGTAGAGCAATGACTGACTCACAAAGGACCTTACCAAACCCATATAGCACATAAGCAAACCATAATTTCAGATGGCCCGAAGGCACTTTTCAAACATCTTGCTTTTCACATTTTTCATCTCATAACATCAAATTGTGTCATAAATGACACAAGCATATATTACATGAATTCACATAATCAATCTAATGCAATGCACATCACCAAATTAATCACATAATAATCACATTCATGACCAAACATGCACTAATTTCTTTAAATCATTTAAATCATAAATCGAATAATTTGAAACTCATGAATTTCATAAATCTTGTATTTTCTCAAAATCATTTTCATAAAATCATTTATCAAAACTTTGCTTCTTAATTTTTTTTCAAATTAGCATTCTTAGCTTACAATTCAATAAATAAATATACTACCCACCTGAATTTCCTTGCTAGCATCTTGGATTGGTCCAATTGCTTTTCCTACTTCAATGGCTTCTCGATGCCTTAATCAAAGCATAAAAGTCCCAATTAATAAAAGATCAAATGCTGAAAATTTTCTAAGCATATAAAAACTTGACTTTAAGCTAACCTAATCTTTCCTACACCTTTCCTAAGCTATACCAACCATAACTTCTCTCAAATTAATCTATTATTTTCAAAAATCCTAAACCCGAGGGCCATCCGCACATGCTGAAATTTTCCCAAATTTCCATTACTCATCTTCTTTCCTTTCTTTTCTACACAAGTCACTCTCCAACACCCATAACTCTTTGCACACAATTCAGAAAACTATAAACCACATCTCATTGGAAAGATCAAGACAAGCTCTACAAGTTTCATTTAGACCATTCAAAGTAATTCCACCCCCAAGGGTGTCAAAGACCCCATGAAAGCTACTGCTCACTCAAAGTCACTCAACACAGTACAGTATCTTGTAAATTCAGTAACTTTCATTCTCTTCAGTCAAAACTTACATAATAAATATTCTCATCAAGATCACAATGTTATCTAAAACTTTGATGAATAACCAAAATCCCAATTCATTTACTAACTAGGTCAAATAATTCACCGAAGCATCTGTCTACTAAACTGTCCCAATCTGAGCAGTAAATTTCCAACCAGTATATCTCCTAGCACAAATGTCAAAAAAATCACTACTTTATATCCCTGAAAATATAAGATCTCAAACTTCAATTTTCATGAAGAACCCAAATTCAATTCAACCTCTAACAATTTCAAATCTGCCAAACAATGTCTTGATCGAGGCGGTGAGAAACCTAATGTAGGTTCAGTTTTTTGCAAATTCATTACTCCCAAATCTGACCTTCAAAAATTACTTGCCATATATCCTTTTCAAGATAATTTCTTCCTCTACAACTTTTCAGAAGATCACCAAAGTCAATTCAAGTCACAAAAATTGCTAAAATTGCTTCCAATCAGAAAGCTCACAAAATCGACAATTAGGCTAGGTTTCCACAAATGACAGAAAATCATTCAACATTCCACAATGCATAACTCCCAATATACAGATCGAAAAATAGAAAAATCAGTGGGAATGGAAAGCTAATTTAATATGCTTCAACTTTCATGAAGACTATTTTCCCAAATTCTGTAAGTGTAAGTCGACTTGTACCATGTGTAAGGTGACTTGTGCTTGCTCGGTACTGATAAGTCGACTTGTCCACTCGTGTAAGTCGACTTATATGTGTACAGTACCATAAGATTGTTAGATTAGTGCCCTAAAGGCAATCCCCTTTAGCTCGTTTTGTTCATAGTCATGTACAAACTTTATGAATAAATAAAGCAAGGCATATTTCATTTATTTGATGTTCATTTTATTATGAATTGATTGTGATCTTTAATCAAATTTATGAAGTCCATGATATATGACATAACATGAAGGAAATTATGATGCGATCATACTACTGAGATTCCTATCATGTGCAATTATGTCAGTATCTAAATTAACCCTAGTCATAGGATTAATGAGACTGGACATCGTTAATCCGGATAGACTAGCACATGTCAAACTCCTTGATTGGATCAAGCGGTGGATCTCGAAAGCGTAAATATTGAGATATTTAGATTTGACATGTGGATGCTTACTAGTGGTAGTAAGTACATTGGATGACCTGCCATGAGATCATCACATGGATGTCCTATACAAATGTCGGTGATAATCTCATCATAGAAATGGTGCAGTATCCTTAGACTTGAGGTACTCGAGGATATCTTGAGTCTTGATTACGTGCTTTGACTCCATTCCTTGTTGCCTTTCGAGAGGTCGCTCATAGGGTGGTGATTGGGTGCAGTTTGAGGTATTGAAGGTAATTGAGTAGCCAATAGAGGATTCACCACTTACGTGATAGCGAAGAGATACCCATGGCCTCTTATCGGGATCATTACTTGGAAGTCTCTGGCCGGAGACACACATGTGTCATGAAGAGGGTCTTCATGGACATATCAAGTAATGAGTCCTAGGGCGAGGCGATTACACTTTGACTAGTTTTGATCGATCGGTCTAGTAAGAGTTGACACATTGCCCATACTCAAACCAAGTGGGGTATAGCATGGTGAAAGGACGAATTGCACAGTAATTGTCTATGGAAGGGTTCGTGATATGGTTTCATTAGTCAAACCAATTACTTTCCGGTCAATTGGGGGTCATGATGTGTTGCTAGATACCGCTCATGACTTGCTCAGATTAAGTGTTAATCTAAGTGGCCAACATAACCGGGAACCTAATGGGTCATACGCATAAGAGTGACTCGGAGAATCTGTAAAATAGTTTCGGACAGAGATCCGATATCTGGAGAGCAATAGAATTAAATGGATCCCGATGAGATTGGGATATGTCCCGATGAGATCGCGACATTGACATTGCTGAAAACCGTTTCTGGCGATCTTTCGCCGACGGGGCCCGGTAGGCCGGTAGGACCGACCCCAGTTTGACTGGACCTCTTCAGCAAATATATATATATAATTAATTAATTTTGTAGATTTCGGTGGAAGCCTTAAGGAGATGACTAAGTCACATTTGACCAAGTCAAAATAATCATTAAGTTGATTTGTTTATTGCTTTCTTCCTCATCAACGTGGATGAGACTCCACCAAGCTTTTTCTAATGTCTTTTAAGAGTGTTAAGAGACATATAAAAGCTAAGAATTGATGAGTTAGTCGTGATTGAGGTTGGAAGCACCGAAATCTTAAGTGTTAAGATATAGAAAATTGGATTTTCTATTCCTCTTCCAACAAGTTCACGCAAGCTTCTCTTCTGCAAGGTTTTCTCCTAGTCATTTCACTTGCTCTCCAAGATCAAGGTTAGTGCTAACACACTCTTTACCTTGTTCTAGCTATTCCCGGGTCAAAGGGGTTTATCCCGGTTAGGTTTTCGACCTCTGCGTGGATCTGAGTTAGAGGCGGTCTCCTTTGGTCGTTATGGTTTGATTGTTTGTACATACACTTGGATCCTGGCTTTGGGAATGTCCGGGACTCAAAATTTTAAATTCCGCACTGTGTTCATGTGATGAACACCCGGGATTCCTACAGTGGTATCAGAGCCACTTGTGTTGTATAAACAGTCGAAATGATAACTAGGTCGGAGTTCCTTTGTGAATTGAGCTGTGTAGCATGCTGACTGTGTGCAATTTCGAACCAGTGTAGAATTAGGGTTTTCGAAATTTTCTTGCATAGACCTGCTCATAAGATGTTGCTGAATGTGTCTATAAAAGGAAAACATTTATCGATGTCGTTTGATATGTTTTTTCTATTTAATTCCCTCAAGTTTCGGATGCTGTCTTGTTGAACGTTTCTGAAACAGGTATGCTTGTAAATTCGAGAATAAATTCTAGAAAAAACAATTTTCGGATTGGTTTTCACCGACATGTACCTAAGATGTTTTTGAATGTCTCTGTGGATGGAAAAATGTTTTCAAGGTGATTTACTATTTATTTCCGAATTTCTTGTATGCTGATGAGAATGTCTGTGTTGAAAAACACAGATTCTGGTTCAACTAGATTGCTGAGGTTCAATAAGGTTTTGTGGGAAATAAATCCTGGAAAAATTCATGCAGCATTTTACGAACATTTTTTAACCTCTGTAATTTTCTCAGAATTTATTGAAATTGTTTCAATGATCATTTTGAGAAAAAGGCAGAGCTTGGCAGTTTTGAGAAACATGCTGGGGCTGTTTTGTTTGAAATGATTGCTTGTGTTATTTTTGGTTCCAATGCCTTGAATCATTTTTATAGTGATTAAAAATGTGTTATATTGATGTGGAATGCATCCCAAAATGAGATTCTTGAAATTGGGTTTCCAATAATTTTCGGATGGTGAATAGGTTACTTTAGCGTCTTATTAGCTTATTTCATTATCTTGCTTATTTTGGCCGTCGCAATTTTTGTGACTAGTGCGGAGTAATCTTGATAATGTGTAGACTATCTAGAGCTATTTAGTATGATTATTTGGTGTCCTTGAATTATGTGGAAATCTAGTGATTAATGGTGGATTAATCGGTTTCAAGGTTTTCATATATAGTTTGACTATATGGCATGCATGTTTCAATGAAAATGTTTCATTAGCACATTAATATAAAGGATAATATACTTGGTATATGGTATTGTGAATTGGAAATGCTGGATTGAGAATTAGCCGACTAGATAGCAAATTTCCTTGTGTAAGGCGACTTATGCAGGTTGATAAGTCGACTTACATGTGCTGAAAGTCGTATAAGTCGACTTGTACCTTTGGTATAAAGGCGACTTATGCGTGCCTAACAACATAAATCGACTTGTATCAAAATAAAGTCGACTTGTATCAGCTGAGTGGGATGATGGATGATTTTCGGTATGAATTCAATATGATTGATATAATGCCTAAATCAGTCCATATAGTCAAGTGACTATGATCCTATAGCTTGGATGAGATCAGAAAGATGAGACCTAAAATCCCTCACTTAAAATATGAAAACTAACGCCTTCCATTAATATGGTAGAACGAGTTCTTATAGGGTTGGGTTGTTGAGCTAACCTCAAGCTCACTCTATACGAATATGTTCAAACCATGAAAATGTGATTTTCGGATTAATGGGTCGGTTTTCCTAGAAGCGTTGATTTGCTGAGCTAACCTCAAGGTTGTAGGAAAATCCCGGGAGGAATATCACATGTTCTAGCAGCGGAAACAAAACTTTTTATTCCCGGGACCTTCCCGAAACCTAGGATCCCGGTGTCGGTATGAAAACTCAAACCTGAATAGCTAATAGAGACTATCTCTAAAGGTATCCACGCAGAGATCGAAAACCTAACGGATCAAACACCTTTGACCGGGAATAGCTAAACAGAATAAAGCCTGCTAGAGCCTACCTCATCCTCTGGAGAGCTTAAGGAGGCGTTGAACACTTGTTGGAGAAGAGAGAATCCGATGATTGCCTTAGGAAGAAGAAGAATGTGAAAAAACCTTTTTCAAAGCTTTTTCCTTAACCCTTAAGAAACTTAGCTCTTCATTTCGTTATGGCTGCCGTCGATTGCACTCCTCCAAGCCCTAATACATGTGTTTTTAACTAATTAAAAAGCAACCATGAGATTAGGACAAGTGGAGGTTTTAAGGCCATTCATTCTTTAATGAATTAATTAATTAACTTTGAAAAGTCAACTAATCTAATCCCTTTCTCTCATTCCAACGGCACATTCTCAATATATATAATAAATAATTAATTAATTTACTTAATTAATTAATTAGAATATAAATGCTAAGGTCCATCCAGCTGGGTTGGTCTACGGCTCACCGGGCCAAATCTTTCAAACGACTCAGGAAACCTTTCTTAGCAATATTGATGTCGCGATCTCATGGGACATATCCCAATCCATTGGGATCCATTTAATCTAATGCTCTCCATAATTGGAACTCTGTCCAATTACTATTTTCTGATTCTCTGAGTCACTCTTATCGTGTGACCCTTTAGGTTCCGGTTATGTTGGCCACTTAGATTAACAATTAATCTGAGCAAGTCATGAGCGGTATCTAGCAACACATCATGACCCCCAATTGACCGGAAAGTAATCGGTTTGATGAATTCATCACGAACAAGATTACGAACCCTTCCATAGACAATTACTGTGCAATTCGTCCTTTCATCATCCTATACCCTACTTGGTTATGAGTATGGCTAATATGTCAACTCTTACTAGACTAAGTCTAGCCCAAGTGAAATCAGTTCCTGTCTGAGGACTCATTACTTTATATGTCCATGAAGACACTCTTCATGACATAGTCATGCTCTGGCCAGAGACTTAAAGTAATGATCCTGATAAGAGGCCAGGGTATCTCTTCTGTTCTCACAGAAGTGATGAATCCTTTATTGGCTACTCAATTACCTTCGAATACCTCAAGCTGTACCCAAGCACCATCCTATGAGTAACCTCTAGAAGGCCACAAGGAATGGAGTCAAAATGCAGGATCGGTATCAAGATATCCTTGAGTGCGTCAAGTCTAAGGATACTTGCACCATTCTATGAGGAGATTATCGCGACATTAAATCCATGTGATGATCTCATGACAGTCATCAATGAACTTACTACCACTAGTAAGCATCCATATGTCAACTCTAAATATCTCATATTTACGGTTTACGAGATCCTTTGCTTGATCCAATCAAGGAGTATGACATATCTAGTCTGTGGGATTAATGATGTCGGTCTCATTAATCCTATGACTAGGAAAATTTGAATCTTGACATAATTGCACATGATAGGAATCTCGAGTTATGATCACATCATAATTTCCTTCATGCTATGTCATATATCATGGACTTCATTAATTTGATTAAAGATCAATATCAATTCATAAAGAACATCAAATAAATGAAACATGCCTTTCGTTATTTATTCATAAAGTTTGTACATGACTATGAACAAAAAGCACCAAAGGGGATTGCCTTTAGGGCACTACTCTAACAATCTCCCACTTGACCTAAAGCCAATCGCCTTGGTATCTAATACCATAAGCGAGTACATGAGAATGAAAATTCTTTTGTGACAATGGCTTCGTCAACGGATCATCAATGTTCTGCTTTGTGGGAATCCTCTCGATCGCGACATCACCTATAGCAATGATCTCGAATCGGATGATATACGTGGATGCGATGTTTAGATCGTTGGTGAGACCTCGGTTCTTTGCTGAGCAATAGCCCCATTATTGTCACAATACAAGCTGTATGGGTCCATCACGACTAGGAACCACACCAAGTTGAAATGAACTTCTTGATCAAACAACTTCCTTTATAGCCTCGATGCGCAATGTACTACTGCCTCGATCGTCGAATCGTGATCGTCTCTTGTTTGGAACTCTTCCAATGACCGCTCCGCCGTTTAGCGTGAAAACATAACTTTGGCGGGATGCAGGTCATCCTTGTCGATTGGAAGGCCCGCATCCGTATGCCCGCTCACTTGGAGATTTCCATCTCCATATATCGAAAACATCCTTAGTCCCATGAGTACTTGAGGATATTCTTGACACCACCGATGACACTCACGAGGATCCGATTGGTATCGCCGTGACACTCGAGCATACGATACATCGGGACCTCGTACATAACATAGCATACATGATCGATCCTCTGCAGACGCATCACGGGATCGATCCATGCGCATCCTCTCATCTTGTGTCTTAGGACACATAGATTTCGAGTGTTATCCCATGAGACATGGGAAGAAACCCTCTCTTGGATTGCTCCATGCTAAACCTCTTTAGCATCTTGTCTATCTGCGATGATTGTGAAAGACCAAGCAACCTATTTGATCTATCTCTATAGATTCTTATCGAGGATATAAGTTGCTTCACCAAGGTCTTTCATCGCATGAATGCTTGGACAACCAAATTTTAACTGATTGCATCAATGAGACATCGTTTACGAGTAACGATATGTCATCTACATACAACACAAGGAAAGCGATTGCATTCCCATTAACCTTCTTGTACACACGGTGTTCATCCGGATTTTGTGAGAAACCAAACTCTTTGATTGACTCATCAAAGCGGATGTTCCAACTCTGGATGCTTGCTTGATCCATAGATGGATTTACGAAGCTTGCATACCTTTTCGCCATCATTGGAAGTGAAGCCCTCTGGTTGTGTCATGTACACATCCTCGGCCGATTTCATTAAGGAAAGCGTCTTCATATCCATTTACCATATCTCATAATCATAATGGCGATGGCTAGGAGTATCCGAATGGATTTAAGCATTCTTCTGAAATTTGAAGGTCTCGTCATAGTCAACTCCTTGTCTTTGGCGAAATCCTTTGGCCCAAGCCTTGCTTTAAGTAATCATATTACCATCCATGTCGGTTTTCTTCTTGAAAACCCATTTGCACCTATAGGCTTGATTCCTTGGTGCATTCACCAAAATCCATACTTGGTTTTCGTACATGGAATCCATTTGGCTTTCATGGCACAAGCCATTTTCGGACTCTGAACTTTTGAGAACCTCTTCATAGGTAGCAGGCTCATCATCTTCTATGAGCGTCGTCATTCTGTTCACTTACGAGAAATCCATATCTCTCGGGGCAGTCGCATCCTCTTGACCTCACGAACTTCGTGTGTCACGAAGGTTGAATGTTACTTCATCTGAATGAGTGGCAGTCTCGAGTTGAGCGGTTGATACGTATGCATTTGAGCATCTTGAACTTCTTCAAGTTCGACTTTGCTCCCTTGTCCTCTTCGGAAGAAACTTTCTCTAAGAAGGCGGCATGCTTTGAAACAAACACCTTTTGTTCCTTAGCAAGGTAGAATTGATATCCCATGGTCTCTTTAGGATATCCTACAAACAAACGCATCGGACTTTGCTTCAAGCTTATCATTGAATCCGCTTCACGTGGCGGGACAACCCCATACTTTCGGATGAGAAAGATAAGGTTTTCTGTTAGTCCACATCTCGTATGGAGTAACATCAACTGTCTTAGAGGAACTCTGTTTAACAAGTAAGCAATTTGTCTCTAGCGCATACCCCAACGATTTTGGTAACTGCGAAACCCATCATTGATCGTACCATGTCCAACAAGGTTCGATTTCTCCTTTCAACCACACCATTGTCTTTGCGGCGTGTAAGGAGGTCCGAGATAATATCCCATTATCTACGAGATAATCTGGCTGTTGGTCTAAGTATTCTCCACCACGATCGGATCGTAATGCCTTGATACTTTTACCAAGCTGGTTTTCTACTTCATTTACGAATTGTTTGAACCTTTCAAGCGCTTGATTTGTATCTCATTAGATACAAGTACCCATATCGAGAATAATCATCGATAAAGGTAATGAAGTAACGACAACCACTTCGGCATGGATGGACATCGGACCGCATACATCTGAATGTATTAGGTCTAATACTCAATCGCTTCGTTCACCCTTTCCTTGAAGGGTAACTTAGTCATCTTGCCTAATAAACAAGATTCGCATATGTCATATGATTCATAATCAAATGACCTAAAGCGCCACTCTTATGGAGTTTAGCGATGCGTGTTTCATTTATATGGCCAAGTCGACAATGCCATAAGTAAGTTGACTTTAGATTATCTCTTTTATACCGTTTGGTGTCATTGACATTTAAAATTGGATTAGACATATCTAACATGTAAATACCATTGCACAATGTACCAGTTCCATAAAGCATTCCATTAAATTGATAGAACAACCATTGCTATTAAACTT
The DNA here is from genome assembly GCA_029891385.1 of Erythroxylum novogranatense. Lineage (NCBI taxonomy): Eukaryota > Viridiplantae > Streptophyta > Magnoliopsida > Malpighiales > Erythroxylaceae > Erythroxylum > Erythroxylum novogranatense. The sequence continues at coordinate 57,737,421 of CM057225.1, read as the reverse complement.
CATATGGAATCCGGCTCTATTCGAACGAAAGCAGACAATATATTCTTTGTCAAAGCGAATTACAAAATAACAATCATCCAATTCTAGTACAAGCCCGGAGGGAGAGACAAAACATAGGTTCCTACGGCTAATCTGACAACTCTTGCTCCATTTCCAACACGTGGGTCTACTTCTCCCTTCATGAGTTGCCTACTATCCACGAGGCCACGCATATCATTACATATGTGTGAGCCTGACCAGTATCAAATACCCAAATGTTGTGATCGATAGCAGTATTAACTTCAATGACATACAAACACGAAGTAGTCGAGGCATCGATGCCTTCTTACGCTTCGGCGACTCGAATAGACTTTGCAATTCGCCTCCAATGGCCATCTTTACATGATGGAAGCAAGTTCCTTTGGGGGGACTTCTTTGGTCTTCTTCTTGATGGCGCTTCCATTTGGTTTCTTGGCCTTCTTCTTCTTTGGGTTCCTTTTCTTCTTTGAACTGAAGAAGAAGCGACCACCACCAAAGACTTGCTTACTATCACTCTTGATAGTGCGCTTTCATTTGTCTTGGCAGATTGATCGGCTCGGTATTGTAGTGGATATTTGGTTCATCCAGATAGTTTAACACGAACCGTGAATAACTCTCGGACAATCCAACCAAATTAAGTCTATACTTAACTCATAATCCATTACAAAACCTAAGGCGGCCAATCTCTCAATATAGTCATTCATCTTGGGGCATCTTGCATGAGATGTCCTGGATCCATCTTTAATGGTGAAGAGAAGCCTTGAGGTCTCGAACCTTCGAACCGAGCTTGCCCATCAAGCGGCTCCCTCGGATGAAAAACTATAGTGTGAGCATCCATGGACTCATCTTTCTTACGCATCTCTGGTGACATCGAGGCAAGCATGATGCAAGTAGCCATATCATCCTTTAGATGCTTACTATATGCCTTCGATCATCATCGAAGCATCGACGACGAGTGCATCCAGGCGGAAAATCTAGGATATATCCGGACCTTCAAATCGAGAACTATTCTCGATTCCTTAACGATCGAAAATTCGGTCCGATTAACTTGTTGGAATCCATAAGCGGCGAAGATTCACATGAGCGACATTTTCAAATAACCTACGGATAGAGAGGAAGAATGTTATAATAGGAATAGCTGCATAATCATAAGGACTTGAATGATATGCAAAAGCTCCCACTAGTTTCATAGAATCCATAACCCTCATTCTGAATCCAAAGAAACAAAGTGACATAATGTCTAGTGGGTTGATATCGATATTGCTAAGAATGACCTTGGGTTTACCCGATAAGCCCTGACTTAGGTCAATCGGTGGGTATCGAACATACCAATTGCATCATCGATAACCGACATTGAGAATGACCTTGGGTTTACCAACAAGCCACCTTATGTCTCGGGAGGTATCGGATATACCAATTACATCTTAGACCTGACTATCGATCGATCTTATCAACTTGTTGATGTATGCACTTACATTAGGTATCAACTCTTTGATGCGCATACATCCGATGTATGCTACCCAATTTCACCTCATCACGTTGACCTTGAGTTTACTCAACAAACCAACGCTTCGGTGAAAACCAACCCATTAATCGAAAATCATATTTTCATGGTTCGAACATATCCGTATAGAGTGAGCTTGGGTTTACCTGACAACCCATCCTATAAGAACTCTGGTTCTTACCATATTAATGGAAGGCGTTAGTTTTCATAAACCGAGGAGGATTTAGAAACTCTAGACTCAAGCGAAGGATCATAGTCCTTTAGGACTATATGGCATGATTTAGGCTTCATCGATCAAATTGAATCAATCCTTATAATCATCCATCATCCAACTGAGCATATCACTAGTGGACTTTCATCGAATGCAAGTCACCTTATGCTTCTGCCCATACACAAGTCGACTTGTATGAAACAAGTAAGCCTTATGGCACTTTGCGTGTATGTACAAATCGCCTTGTAATGTGCTTCTGAGTGGACTTATACTAAGACCTTGAACAAGTCGACTTATTCCATACACAAGTCGCCTTATCCAAGGAAATTTGCTAAAATCTCTAATCGGCTAATTCCTCAATCCATGCAATTCCAATTCACAATACCATCATACCTAGGGTAATATCTGTAAATTGATGCCTCAATGAACACTTCATTGAATCATGAATGCCTTATATGGATAAACCATACATGAAAAGCTTAAAATGAGTCAAAACTCAGAAATATCCAAACAATTTAAGAACACCCAAATTCTGACCCTAAGCATCTCTAGCTAGTCTATACTTTCTCAAAATTACTTCGGCACAAGCCACAAAATTTATGACGGCCAAAACAAACAAGATAATGATATATACTAACGAGACGCTAATGTGATCTATTAGGCATCCGAAAATTCTTGGAAAACCAACTTCAAGCAATTCAGTTTGGCAATCATACTACATCAAGATAACACATTTTTAATCACATTAAAAATGGTGCAAGGCATTGGAACTGAAAAAGCACACTCAATCAAGCCAAGCAAAACAGTCTCAACAATTTCCACAAAACTGTCCAGTTCTGTACATTGCTCGAAATGATCAATGAAACAAGTTCAATAAATTCTGAGAAAATTACATAGGTTACTACATGTTCAGAAAATGCTACCTGAATGTTTTTAGGATTTTAGGCCATCAAAAACTCAGTCAACCAAAATAACAAAACTGATTCAAAAACTGTGTTCATCAGCACAGCAATTCCCAACAGCATAGAATAAATTCGTGAATAAATATCCAATCACTTTGAAATCCAATTTCCATGCTCATAGACATTCACCAACATCTTAGAGACATGTAGGTGAAGGCAAATCCAAAAAACGAGTTTTCTAGAATTAATTCTCGATTTTATACTCATACCTGTCCACAGAGTGTTTCACAAAACAGCATATGGAACCTTAGGGAATTAATTAGCAAAACTATACCAAATTCAAATCGATAAATTCTGAAAATTCATAGACATATTCTATAACATGTTATGAACAATCCTGGGCAGCAAAATTTCGAAAACCCTATCTCTATAGGAATACGAAATCTGGACAGAATACATGCATCAACATCAAATTCACATAGGGCTTCCGATCTAGCTTCAGTTAAAGCTTCATACACGACACCGGGCGCTCGATACCACTGTAGGAAAATCCGGGAGGAACATCACATGTTCCAACAGCGGAAACAAAACTTTTATTCCGGGACCTTCCGAAACCAGGGATCTGGTGTCGGTATGAAAACTCAAACTGAATAGCCAATAGAGACTATCTCTAAAGGTATCCGCGAGAGATCGAGAAAACCTAACGGATCAAACACCTTTGACCGGAATAGATAGAACAGAATAAAGCCTGCTAGAGCCTACCTCTGTCCTCTGGAGAGCTTAAGGAGACGTTGAACACTTGTTGGAGAAGAGAGAATCCGATGATTGCCTTAGGAAGAAGAAGAATGTGAAAAAACCTTTTTCAAAGCTTATTCCTTAACCCTTAAGAAACTTAGCTCTTCATTTCGTTATGGCTGCCGTCGATTGCACTCCTCCAAGCCCTAACACATGTGTTTTTAACTAATTAAAAAGCAACCATGAGATTAGGACAAGTGGAGGTTTTAAGGCCATTCATTCTTTAATGAATTAATTAATTAACTTTGAAAAGTCAACTAATCTAATCCCTTTCTCTCATTCCAACGGCACATGCTCAATATATATAATAAATAATAAATTAATTTACTTAATTAATTAATTAGAATATAAATGCTAAGGTCCAGTCCAAGCTGGGTGGTCCTACCTACTACCAGGCCCAATCTTTGAAACAACTCCGGAAGCCTTTCTTAGCAATATTGATGTCGCGATCTCATCGGGACATATCCCAATCCCATTGGGATCCATTTAATCATAATGCTCTCCATAATTGGAACTCTTTCCAATTACTATTTTACAGATTCTCTGAGTCACTCTTATGCGTGTGACCCTTTAGGTTCCCGGTTATGTTGGCCACTTAGATTAACAATTAATCTGAGCAAGTCATGAGCGGTATCTAGCAACACATCATGACCCCAATTGACCGGAAAGTAATCGGTTTGATGAATTCATCACGAACCAGATTACGAACCCTTCCATAGACAATTACTATGCAATTCATCCTTTCATCATCCTATACCCCGCTTGGTTATGAGTATGGCTAATATGTCAACTCTTACTAGACTAAGTCTAGGCCAAATGAAATCAGTTCCTGTCTGAGGACTCATTACTTTATATGTCCATGAAGACACTCTTCATGACATAGTCATGCTCTGGCCAGAGACTTAAAGTAATGATCCTGACAAGAGGCCAGGGTATCTCTTCTGTTCTCACAGAAGTGATGAATCCTTTATTGGCTACTCAATTACCTTCGAATACCAAAAGTTGTGCCCAAGCACCATCCTATAAGTAACCTCTGGAAGGCCACAAGGAATGGAGTCAAAGTACAGGATCAGTATCCAAGATATCCTTGAGTACCTCAAGTCTAAGGATACTTGCACCATTGCTATGATGAGATTATCACTGACATTAAATCCATGTGATGATCTCATGGCGGTCATCAATGAACTTACTACCACTAGTAAGCATCCATATGTCAACTCTAAATATCTCATATTTACTGGTTTACGAGATCCTTGCTTGATCCAATCAAGGGTATGGCATATCTTAATCAATGGGATTAATGATGTCGGTCTCATTAATCCTATGACTAGGGAAAATTTGAATCTTGACATAATTGCACATGATAGGAATCTCGGGATTATGATCACATCATAATTTCCTTCATGCTATGTCATATATCATGGACTTCATTAATTTGATTAAAGATCAATATCAATTCATAAAGAACATCAAATAAATGAAACATGCCTTTCTTTATTTATTCATAAAGTCTGTACATGACTATGAACAAAAAGCGCCAAAGGGGATTGCCTTTAGGGCACTACTCTAACAAAGGTCAACGTGGACAGAGGCGACATTGGGTAGTGTACATAAGATGTACACGCATCAAGTGTTGATAACCTAATGTATGTGCATACATCATGTTGTTGATAGCATCGGCGATAGTTGCATTCGTGATGCAATTGGTATGACCGATACCTACCGATTGACCTAAGGTGGCTTGTTGGGCTAACCCCAAGGTCATTCTTAGCAATGTCGGATATCGACCCACTAGGTCATTGTGCCATTTTGTTTCTTGGATTCATGATGAGGGTTATGGATTCTATTGAAACTAGTGGGAGCCATATGTATGTCATTTAAGTCCTTATGATCATACATTTAATTCTATTCTAACTTTCTTTCTCTCTATGTTTAGGTTGGTTGAAGATGTCAGCAGTGTGAATCTTCGGCATACTAATGGACTCAAACAAATTAATTGGACCAAATTTTCTTGATTGGGCTGCGAAATCGAGAATTGTTCTCGGATCGAGGATCTAGGATATATCCTTGATTTTTAAACCACGGATCCACTTCTTGAAGGAGCTTACGATGATGATCGGAAGGCATATAAATAAGCATCTAAAAACGATGACATAGCCACTGCATTATGCTTGCATCGATGTCACTGAGGCTGCGAAGCGACGCGAGTCTATGGATGCTCACTGCGATAGTGTTTCATCTAGAGTTGTTTGATGAGCAAGCTCGGTCCGAGCAGTTCGAGACCTCAAGGTTGCTCTTTACAAAGAAAATGACTCTGGTTCATCTGCGATGCAATATGCATTGAAGATGAATGGTTATAATGAGAGGTTGGCTGTCTTAGGTTTTGTGATGGATTGTGAGTTAAGTATAGACTTGATTCTTGTTGGCTTGTCGGATAGTTATTCACGGTTTGTGTTGAACTATCGGATGAACCAAATATCCACCACAATTCTGGTGATCAATCTGCTCAAGGCAATGAAACAATTTGTCAAGCAAGATATGGCGTTCTTTATTGGTGGATTCTTCTTCCTCTGGTTCCAGAAATAGAAAGCGAGAAGAAGAAGAAGGGTAAAAACAAGGAAAATCAAAAGGAAGCCTGACCAAAGGCAAGAAGAAGACCAAAGAGATTGTACCAAAAGGTACTGCTTCCATTCTTGGTAAGGCGGTCATTGGGCGAAGCGCAAAGTCTATCTGGAAGAAGCTGAAGCGAAGAAGGCATCGGATGCCTCGACTTCTTGGTATGTTTGTCATTGAGGTTATCTTGTTTCGATCATAACATATGGGTATTAGATACGGTTGTGGCTCACACATATGTAATGATATCGCGAGGCCTCGAGGACGATGGCGACTCGTAAAGGGAGAAATGGACTGCGTATTGGTAATGGAGCAAGAGTTGTTGCATTAGCCGTAGGGACTTATGTTTTGACACTCCCGGTGGGCTTGTACTTAACTTGGATGATTGTTATTTTGTACCGTGTTAACAAAGAACATATTATGCATTTCTTGTTTAAATAGAGATGGTTTTCATTTGTCTTTTGGTAACAATGGTTGTTCTATTAGCTCAAATGGAATGCTTTATGGTCTTGGTACATTATACAGCGGTATTTACATATTAGATATGTCACATCCGGTTATGAATGTCAATGGCGCAAAAAGACATAAAAGAGATAATTTAAAATCAACTTACTTATGGCATTGTCGCCTTGGCCATATAAATGAGAGCGCGATCGCTAAGCTCCATGAGAATGGAAGTTTAGGGTCATTCGATTATGAATCTTATGACACATGTGAATCTTGTTTATTAGGCAAGATGACTAAGTTACCTTTAAGGAAAGGGTGAATGGCGATTGGATTATTAGGTCTAATACATTAGGATGTATGTGGTCCGATGTCCATCCATGCGAAATGGTTGTTGTTACTTCATTACCTTTATCGATGATTATTCTCGATATGGGTATCGTATCTAATGAGATACAAATCTGAAGCGTTTGAAAAGTTCAAACAATTGAAATGAAGTAGAAAAGAACTTGGTAAAAGTATCAAAACATTACGATCCGATCGTGGTGGTGAATACTTAGACCAAGAGTTTTGGATTATCTCGAGAGATAATGGGATTTTATCTCGATGGACTCCTCCTTACACACCTGACATAATGGTGTGGCGAAAGGAGAAATCGAACCTTGTTGGACATGGTACGATCTATGATGGGCTTTGCACAGTTACCAAAATCCTTTTGGGGGTATGCACTTAAGACAGCAATTTACTTGTTAAATAGAGTTCCATCAAAGACAGTTGATGTTACTCCATATGAGATGTGGACTAACAAGAAACCTTATCTTTCTTATTTGAAAGTATGGGGTTGTCCTACTTATGTGAAGCGGACTAAGTCAGATAAGCTTGAAGCAAAATCTGACAAGTTTTTGTTCGTAGGATATCCTAAAGAAACAAGAGGATATCAATTCTACCTTCTTTGAGGAACAAAAGGTGTTTGTTTCAACGCATCTTTGTCTTTTTAGAAAGAGTTTCTTTTAAAAGAGGACGATGGGAGCAAAGTTGAACTTGAAGAAGTTCAAGATGCTCGGACAAGCAGATCAATTGCTGAACCTAAAGCGTAACTCATACGAGATGAGGTAACATTCAACCTTCTACTTCACACGAAATTGTAGGTCAAGTAGGATACGCTCTGTTCTAGAGATATGGATTTCGTAAGTGAGCAGAATGACGTATTGCTCATAGTGGATGATGAGCCTACGACCTATGAAGAGGTTACGAAGAGTTGAGTCGAAAAATGGCTTCGCCATGAAATCGAAATGGATTCCATGTATGAAAACCAGGTATGGACTTTGGTTGATGCACTGAAGGATAAAATCTATAGGGTGCAAATGGGTTTCAAGAAGAAAGCGGCATGGATGGTAATGTGATTACCTATAAAGTGAGGCTTGTGGCTAAAGGCTTTCAAAGACAAGGAGTTGACTATGGCGAGACCTTGATCCGATAGCAATGCTTAAATCCATTAGGATACTCCTAGCCATTGCCGCTCATTATGATTATGAGATATGGCAAATGGATGTGAAAACGACTTTCTGAATGGAAATCGGCGAGGATGTGTACATGACACAACCTGAGGGCTTCATTTCCGCTGATGGCGAAAAGGTATGCAAGCTTCAGAAATCCATTTATGGATTGAAGCAAGCATCCAGGAGTTGGAATATCCGTTTTGATGAGACAATCAAAGAGTTTGGTTTCTCACAAAATCCGGATGAACACTGTGTGTACAAGAAGGTTAATGGAACTGCAATCGTATTCCTTGTGTTATATGTAGATGACATATTGTTACTAGGAAACGATGTCTCTATGCTGCAGTCTGTAAAAATTTGGTTGTCCAAACAATTTGCCATGAAAGACCTTGGAGAAGCAACTTATATCCTTGGGATAAAGATTTATAGAGATAGATCGAAGAGGTTGCTTGGTCTTTCACAGTCAACGTACATAGACAAGGTGCTAAAGAGGTTTAGCATGGAGCAATCCAAGAGAGGGTTTCTTCCCATTGCTCATGGGATAACACTCTGGAAGTCTATGTGTCCTCGGACACAGGACGAGAGGATGCGTATGAATATGATCCGTATCGTCTGCAGTAGGATCTATTATATACGTAATGCTATGTACGAGACCCGATGTATCATATGCTCTAAGTATTCTACGCGATACCAATCGGATCTGGTGAAGGTCCTTTGGGTGGTATCGAGAATATCTAAAGTACTTGCGAAGAACTAAGGATGTTTTCTTGATATATGGAAATGGAAATTTCAAGTGGCGGGCATCTGGATGCCGATTTTCAATCGATAAGGGCGATTCCAAGTCCCAATCAGGTTATGTTTTCCTGAGCGAAGCGGAGCGGTCGGTTGGAAGAGTTCCAAACAGAGGCGGCTGGCGATTCAACGATCGAGGCGAGTACATTGCCGCATCAGACGCAGCAAAAGAAGCCGTTTGGATCAAGAAGTTCATTACTGAACTTGGTGTGGTTCCTAGCTGTGATGGACCCATACTGGTTGTATTGTGACAACAATGGAACTAATCTGTGAGCAAAGGAACCAAGGTCTCATCAGCGATCCAAACACGTACTCCGCCGATACCATTTGATTCGAGAGATCATTTCTCGAGGTGATGTCCTGATAGAGAGAATTCCCACAGAGCAGAATATTGCTGATCCGTTGACAAAGCCATTGTCATAGAAGAATTTTGATTCTCATGTACTCGCTTATGGTATTAGATACCAAGGCGATTGGCTTTAAGTCAAGTGGGAGATTTGTAAGTGTAAGTCGACTTGTACCATGTGTAAGGCGACTTGTGCTTGCTCGGTACTGATAAGTCGACTTGTCCACTCGTGTAAGTCGACTTATATGTGTACAGTACCATAAGATTGTTAGAGTAGTGCCCTAAAGGCAATCCCCTTTAGCGCGTTTTGTTCATAGTCATGTATAGACTTTATGAATAAATAAAGCAAGGCATATTTCATTTATTTGATGTTCATTTTATTATGAATTGATTGTGATCTTTAATCAAATTTATGAAGTCCATGATATATGACATAGCATGAAGGAAATTATGATGCGATCATACTACTGAGATTCCTATCATGTGTAATTATGTCAAGATATCTAAATTATCCTAGTCATAGGATTAATGAGACTGGACATCGTTAATCCGGATAGACTAGCACATGTCAAACTCCTTGATTGGATCAAGCAGTGGATCTCAGAAAACTGTAAATATTGAGATATTTAGATTTGACATGTGGATGCTTACTAGTGGTAGTAAGTACATTGGATGATTCTGCCATGAGATCATCACATGGATTTAATGTCGTTGATAATCTCATCATAGCAATGGTGCAAGTATCCTTAGACTTGAGGTACTCGAGGATATCTTTGATCTTGATTACGTGCTTTGACTCCATTCCTTGTTGCCTTCGAGGTCGCCATAGGGTGGTGATTGGAGTGCGATTTGAGGTATTGAAGGCAATTGAGTAGCCAATAGAGGATTCACCACTTCGTGATAGCGAAGAGATACCCATGGTCTCTTATCGGGATCATTACTTGGAAGTCTCGCGCCGGAGCACACATGTGTCATGAAGAGGGTCTTCGTGGACATATCAAGTAATGAGTCCTAGGGCGAGAGCGATTACACTTGGACTAGATTTGATCGATCGGTCTAGTAAGAGTTGACACATTGCCCATACTCAAACCAAGTGGGGTATAGCATGGTGAAAGGACTAATTGCACAAGAATTGTCTATGGAAGGGTTTGTGATATGGTTTCATTAGTCGAACCAATTACTTTTCGGTCAATTGGGGTCATGATGTGTTGCTAGATACCGCTCATGACTTGCTCAGATTAAGTGTTAATCTAAGTGGCCAACATAAGGAACCTAATGGGTCACACGATAAGAGTGACTCGGAGAATCGTAAAATAGTTTGAGACGTAGATCCGATATCCGGAAGCAATAGGATTAAATGGATCCTGATGAGATTGGGATATGTCGATGAGATCGCGACATTGACATTCTTGAAAACCGTTTCGGCGATCTTTTCGCCGGTGGGGCTGATAGGCGGTAGGACCCACCCAGCTTGATCGACCTCTTCACAAATATATATATATTAATTAATTAATTAAAATTAATTAATTATATTATATATATATATGTAGATTTCGGTGGAAGCCTTAAGGAGATGACTAAGTCACATTTGACCAAGTCAAAACAATCATTAAGTTGATTTGTTTATTGCTTTATTCCTCATCAACGTGGATGAGACTCCACCAAGCATTTTCTAATGTCTTTTAAGAGTGTTAAGAGACATATAAAAGCTAAGAATTGATGAGTTAGTCGTGATTGAGGTTGGAAGCACCGAAATCTTAAGTGTTAAGATATAGAAAATTAGATTTTCTATTCCTCTTCCAACAAGTTCACGCAAGCTTCTCTTCTCCAAGGTTTTCTCCTAGTCATTTCACTTGCTCTCCAAGATCAAGGTTAGTTCTAGCACACTCTTTACCTTGTTCTAGCTATTCCCGGGTCAAAGGGGTTTGTCCCGGTTAGGTTTTCCGACCTCTGCGTGGATACCGTTAGAGACGGTCTCCTTTGGTCGTTATGGTTTGATTGTTTGTACATACACTTGGATCCTGGCTTTCGGGAATGTCCCGGGACTCAAAATTTTAAATTCCGTACTGTGTTCATGTGATGAACACGCCGGGATTTTCCTACAAATTCCATATCAATTAATTTTGAAAAATCAGCAAAACACTAGGTTATGGTTTCAGGTACTATTCATTCCAGTCAATAGCAGTAACTTTCCAAGCGAAATTGCAACCTATTCAAGCTAAACTTGGACAGTGCCTATTTCACACCAAAATGTAGCTAACATCCCAAAGTTTAAGTGGCCACAAACCTCACCTCATTTGCATTCCTATACAATGAGTTATGATCAAAACAGTACAATCAATTAAAACCCTAAATTTTCAGATTTGGTCCAATCTTAGTTTCTATCATTTCCAATGCCTTTAACACATCATTAAAAATCCAAAGGAACACAAATCAGTTCTTATACCATTCTTTTAAAGCAAGAAAGACAACAAATCCTAACTAGAAAACCTTCAAATTTCGAAATCTCTTACCTTCTTAACACCCACGAAAAATTTTGTTTTGTTTCATCATCTCTTCCTCTTCCTCTTTCTTCTTCAAGAAACTCTAGAACCACTTCTCCCAAGCAAGAGAACCAAAACACCCAACTCTTTTCTTCTTTTTCTTCTTCCTCTTTGCCGATGACTCTTCTACAAGACTTAAGGAAGAAAGAAAAACGTGAAAACCTACCTCTCTTCTTTGATGGCCGAATCTCCCTCTCCTTCTCTCTTCATCGTTTTCTTCCCTTTTCTTCTTTCGTTCTGGAATTTTCGTGAATTCTACTGGTTTCTGGAAGCAAAAACGACATCCCTTATGTGTGTTCTGCCATGTCATAAAAAATGGTGCCAAAATGACCAAGTTACCCTCACTTATTTGCCTATTTCCAAAATTGCCACTGCAGGAACTTGAAAAACTGACTACTTGCGTCCTGTTTTCAATCATCTAACCGAAATAATTTGGATAAAATTTCTTCTTGAAAATTGTTTCTCTAGATCATTCGAATCCAACGCCATCAACCGCGCTCAATTCGGATCAGAAACGAAGAAGTTATAGCCGAAATACTATCGGACCTGCGAAAAATCCGAGACTGAACATTAACATAACTTCAGTCCAGAAATGGACAATCTTAGGGATGAAATTAAATTTCGATCCCTTCATAAGAGTTTTATCCCTATATCTTAAATTTATTTTCCCTTAAGAATCAACTCAATCGGAGTTATACAGCTCTCGAAAATCGCAAAATACTGAACCATGTTCAGAAAATTATCTAACTTATAATCTATAACTCATCTCTTACTTTGGTTCAATCAATCTCTTTTCATTTAATCTCCTAAAAATCATAATTCTTTATAAAAATGAACGTAATTGTCTTAGAAATCCAACGCTTTGAGAATCGAGTCAATCGGATGTCGGATGAAGGAATTATGCACAAAAGATTACAAAAGGGTTGGATTGAAAACCCAAGAACAAAACGGGTTTTCCAAAAATCATAACTCCTAGCCCCGATATCGAAAAATTACAAACTTTATGGCGTCGGAAAGATCGACATACAAGCTACAACTTTCAGTAATACCACTTACTCCAATTCAGACTAAATCCATACGACGAGTAGCCTCGAAGCATAGAATACACAAATCTATACTTAATAACATTTTCAAAACAAAGCATATCTTCTGAAAATCATATCTCCCAATCCCGACATCGAAAAATAGCAAACTTTATGTCCACGAAAAGCTCTCGACAGAGGCTACAAGTTTCATGTTCATCATTTTCTCGAATTTTGCCTCAATTAAAAAGTCAACTTTTCCCTCAAAGTCAAACTTTAAACGAACTTTGACTGATCATAACTCTCACTCCCGATATCGAAAAATATCAAACTTTATGTCTACGAAAAGCTCTTAACATAAACTACAAGTTTTCAGAAGATTGTTTTCTCAAATTTTGACTCAACCAAAAAGTCAACTCTTAAGTCAACCATTTAATCACTATTCATCCCCAAAGTCAAACTTTCTAAATTCTTCAAATTTTCAATCAACTCATCCACTTTCTTCTCATAATCCATACAAGTTCACTCAAATTTCAAAGTCCTCAAAATTAAACAATTCTTTTCTCATAAATTATTTCTTAATTTCATCAAATTTCCTTAAATTCATAATTTTCTAACCAATTTTTTTCTCATTTAAATTCATTTTAATATTTCTATTTTTCATCAAAAGTTCGGGGTCTAACACTATATACACGTGATGGGATCTATTTTTTCTTGGTTTGGCATGGCAATAAATCCTTCTCTTAGACCTAGACACTTATCTGGCTATCTCACAATCCTCGCACTATGTCTAGGAACTATTTAATGTCTAGGTTGCACTTCTGACTCAACTCTTGAATCCACTTTGACATCTTATTCTATTATATCCATACCAACTCTTGAATTGGAAGAAATAGATATCTCCATTAGTACTACTTCACTTCTTCCTTTGTGATTTCTCACAAACTCTTCCTCTAGGAATGACGCATTTGTTGACACAAATACCTTCTTGTCTTGAAGATTATAAAAATAGTACCATCGAGTTCCCTTATGATATCCTACAAATAAACATAATTCTAACCTTGGTTCCATCTTTATGGATTCAGGCCTTAGAACATAGGCTGGGCCGTCTTAAAACCTCAAGTGTCGTAATGAAGGAACTCGAGTAGTCCACAACTCCCTAGGTGTTTTAGGAACCGATTTGGATGGAACAAAGTTAAGAAGATATGTTTCCACTTGTATGGCATATCCCCAAAACATTTCCAATAAAGTCCAATTTCTCCTTTTTGCTAGACCATTCTGTTGAGGTGTTTGAGAAGCTAACAAGTTGGAAATTGTCAATTAAATATTGCTAGAACTCTCCAAATAAGTACTCATAACCTCGATCCGATCGAAGTTGTTTCAATGGCTTGCCTAGTTGCTTCTCAGCTTCAGCTTTGAATTTTTTGAAAATTTCAAAATATTCACTCTTTTTATCCATCAAATATAAATAGCTAGGTCTTGATTAATCATCTATAAAGGTTATGAAGTATTCATAAACTCCTCTAGTTTGTACGTTTGTAGGCCCACACACATCAGTATGTACCAGGTCCAACGTGATTTCAGATTTGTTTCCTTTAGAAGGAAATGAGGCCTTGGTCAATTTTCCTTCAATATAAGATTTGTAGGTGGGTAGTGAATCTTTATTCAAGCCCATAAGGATCCCATCCTTTACTAACCTACCAAATCTTTTTTGATTGATATGACCTAATCTTAAGTGCTATAGATATCTAGAATTAATGCTAAAGTCATTGGAATATCTTGGTTTTATCAACTCTATGGTGTTTAATGCGCCTATCTTAAGTTTTATAAAGAACAATCCCTGCTTAATTATTGCATCACAAATAAAATACTTACTCTCATATACTGAAACATCATTTTCAAAATATAAGGAATAACTAGATTTTATTAAACAGAATATAAAATTGTGTTCCTTACAATCATTGGCTTGTAATAAACATCCTCCAAATATAACTTATGAACATTAGGAAAGTCCAAGATAACTACTCCCACTAATTTTGCTAAAATATAGGATCCATCTACTATCATGAATTGAAATTGGCCTTTAGGTAGTCTTTTCCTTTGCTAGAATCCCCATAAAGAATTGCAAAATGGTTAGTGGTTCCTGAATCTAATATCCAAGAATCAGATAAATCTGCCATATTTCTAGTTTCTAACAAACTTAGGAAACCTATACCTTGTTTACTTTTGAGGGACTCAAGGTAGATTGGGTAGTTTCTTTTCCAGTGTCCCATCTCATCATAATGGAAACATTTTTTGTTGGTGTTCTCTTTGGCCTTGTTTTTCATGGGTTAGGCCTTGACCCCTGTTTTGGTCTTCTTTTTCATTAGACCCTTCTTCTTTTGCTTGCCCTTACCTTTGGGCTTAGAAGAAGATGCTACATTAGCTTCTGGATCATAAGCCTTGATATTCAATATCTCCTCTATAATCTGGAGGGTATTCATCAACTCACTCAAGGTGTAATCCTTATTGTTGAGCTCATAGTCCAACTTAAACTACCAAAAATAAGAGTTTAAGCTATCAATGATCATAATCATCTGCATGTCCACATTCATATCCGCCCTAAGCATCTATGTTGGACCCCGATTGAGGAGTCCAACATTCGGAGTCATAAAGCGTGAGCATATTATCCTATAGGTTTATTTCAAGGAACCCTCATTAGTCCTCATCCTACAAGGGTGGCGCCCATATGAGTCAACATCCAAAACAAACTCATTTCTCCTATTTGATAACAGAATTTTAGGAAAACTCAAATTGGAATTACAATTTGACTTCTTTGGAACATTTGTTCCCCATTGTCTTAAGTTTCTAATGATTCCAAAATCATTCAAATTAGATTTGAAATCTAAGAGTTAAGGCCCATACCTTTTCAAACTGTTATTAAACTAAGATAGTACACTATACCCAACTTCCTTCGAGAGATTGTAAGTCCTAGGGACTGAGTTAAAATTCTATTCCTTTAGATCATTTATAGCTCTATGTCAGTTATGGCTGAAAGAATCAAACTAGGTTTTTTCCTCAATCATATTGAACTTACTTCGGGACAATTGACATAACTTATCAAATTAAGTCCATTTTAGGATGGTTTCGAAGAGGACTTTGAGATCTAAAACTTTTGTGAAGATCTTGAAGGTAGATTTTATCATCTAGAGGGTCAAACCTGGACTAGAAGATGTAAGATGAACAGTACCTAGAAGAAGTTTATGAACAGTACACAGAAGATGTTTTACAATTGCCATAACTTTTTCTAAAGATATCATATCAATGTCATTCTTAGATGGTTTGAAAGAAGAATTCAAGATCTACAATTTTGTGAAGACATAAAAGCAAGATTTTGTCATCTAAAGGGTTAGGATTGAACTAGACAATAGAAGATGAACAGTACCTAAAAGGAGTTCATGAACAGTACACAGAAGATGTTTTACAGTTGGCATAACTTTCTATAAAGATATTTGATCAAGGTCATTCTTAGATGGTTTGAAAGAAGAATTCAAGAGCTACAACTTTCATGCAGATATGATAGCAAGATTTTGTCATTTAAAGGGTCAAAAATGGACCAGACGATACAAGATGAATAGTAATTAGAAGGAGTTTTAATCAAAGACCTGTTTGGAATAATTAGCATAACTTTCTCTAGGTATATCGAATCAAGGTCATTATTAGAGAGTTTGAAAGAAGACTTAAAGATTTACAACTTTTATGAAGGCTTGAAGATATATTCTATCATTCACATAGTCAAAATTGGACAAGAATGTGTAAGATGAACAGTACATAGAAGATACACATCATCACAGAAGATACACATCATCACAGAAGATACACGTCATCACTAGAAGATACAGGTCATCACCAAAAGATACAAATCATCACCAGAAGATATTATCTATACTCCTGAGCATCTCCACTTATAAGGATCATAACTTTCAACTCTAATGTCCAAAAATTTCAAACTATATACCGTTGGAAAACTTTGTATAATTTAGCCTAGATCAATCCAGTTTTCCTATTAAAGTAAGAACACAAAATTTACCCCTATGGAAGGCTTGAAATTTACACTGTGCAAACTTGGAATATCCTTAGCATAACCATTCAGCTACCAAATTGACTTCATTAAACTCTCAAACCTCATCTCTTAACTAAACCTCGATGGTCTGAATGATGTGAGAGGGATCTAATCTATATCTCCTCCACATGGAAACCGGAAAGACATCATGAATCTGTGATAATTCTGGTGGCAGCGCTAATCTATAGGCTAGTGGTCCAATCCTCTCAAGAATCTCGTAAGGACCCATATATCTTGGACTTAACTTGCCTTTTTTCCAAATCTCATAATTCCTTTCCTAGGAGATGTCTTAAGGAAGATTTTCTCACCGACTTTATACTCCATTTCCTTTTGGTGTGCATTAGTATAGCTCTCATTCTATCTGGAGCCGCTTTAAGTTGTTTCTTAACTAAGTTGACCTTACCCACTATCATCTAAAGTAACTCTGGCCCTAATAGTTTCCTTTCTCCTTCTTCATCCCAACATATTGAAATTCTATAACTCCCTCCACACAGTGCTTCATAAGGAGCCATCTAAATACTTGAGTGGTACGAATTGTTGTAAGCAAATTGACCAGTGGCAAATGCTCATCCCAAGCTCCTTTAAAATCCATCAGATATGCCTTGAACATTCCCTCAGGGCCCGAATGGTTCTCTTAGATTGACCATCTTTTTGGGGATGAAAAGCCATACTAAAATTCAAATTAGTCTCCAGAACCTCTTGTAAGCTTCCCCAGAATCTCGAAGTGAATCGAGGATCCATGTCAGAAATTATAGAATTTAGAATCCCATATTGTTGGAGCCGAGCTGCGAACCTAGGCCTAGCCCAATGAATTACCACCCGCGATCCAGGTACCGGGTGGAGGACCCATCAACTTCAGTACCCCATTAATCAGTATTGTCCGCTTTGGTTGCGATTCGACCTCGCAACCAAAGCGAACAATACGGATTAATGGGGTACTGAAGTTGGTGGGTCTTCCACCCAGTACCTAGATCGCGGGTGGTAGTTCACTGGGCTGGGTCCAGGTTCGCAACTCGGGTCCAACATTAAAAGACGAACATGTTGGGCCCGGATCCCGAATTCCCTATCCCGAGGTGGCCCCTCAGGTTGCGCCGCGATGAAGGACTGGTTCGTCACGACGAGCTCCCAGAATTTGGACCCGTCCCCAACATCTATGCGAAATCATACAGCACACATACATTCTTATACATGCCATTACATACACAAGCCTTCTAGCTATGAGATAATCACCCCAATTACAAAAGACATCATGTCATTTAAATCCGAAGAAATTAAACAAGCATTCTCAATATGACACAATACATATTAAAGTGTAAATCCAAAATACAATACATGAGAATGCCCAATGATGATATGCTTGATGGGCTAACCAAAAATACTAACTTAATGCAATGATATTTAACTATTGCGGAGTTCTTCGATGCTTGGCAAGGATCAACTGATGTCTTGAGTTACACCTGAGGAGTGAAAAGTAATGAGTTGAGCTACACAGCTCAGTGCCTAATATAATTATATCCATCGGTAACTAGCACAAATTCAGGTATATGTATGTATATATATATATACATGCAACAATTCTAGCACTCACATGCTAACCAAGAAATTTACGCATTCAGCATAATTAATTCAACTCACAAAACATGTCACAAGTATGCTTCATAGTGAACAGATCAAGTATGCAACGAACATCACACGGCTCGAGGGTTCCACAGAAACAAAAGGGAGAAACTGAAGTTTACACCCTGAATAAAAAGAGTCCATTCGGAGCTCATATGCCACAAGCGGGCAGCCGGGAGAAAGCCCTTGTCAACGTACACGTGACGAACGAAATAGTTCCACTCTCACCCAAACAAAAGCACATAATCATGCTCAGAATCATTTTATCAGATGATATGCTTTCAAGTTTTCCTTTATTCAAAATGCCGCGACCGAATTCGAGGCATAACATGCTCAGAAACAAGATTTACTTCTATCAATTCTCATGTGTCTTACATGTCATTCAAATCTTATAACAAATCATGTTTAAACAATTAACCACATATTCGATCAAAATGTCATGCATCTCATCATACATAACACATAACATATATTCACACATAGGCAAGAATTTGTCTAATCACACAATAACTATAATTACATTACCCACCTATTATCGCTTGAGAATCCAAACTCATTGTTGTCCTTCCTCTTGTGATTGGATTAGGTCAGCCTGGTTTCCTATAAAAAACCAAGTTCCCAATCAAGCAATATTCAAAGGAAATATACAAAAAGCTTGAAAATCAAAAGTAAAAGCACTAAAAGTCTACATCCAACTTCCAACCCAATTTTTGAATCTTAGAGGCAAATTCTAAACGTCTTTTCTTCATACAACTTGTAGCCCTATGGCTCTAGTCCACAACGAATCTGAAATCACCTCATTTGAACATCCACAGCAAAAGATATGCCCAAAATACCAAAATTTACCTATGCTGGAAACTGGGGGCTCGCCGCGACGAAGACCGCGCTCGTAGCGACGAACGGCCTGCTACTCGTCGTGACGAAGAACACGTTCGTCGTGACGAACGGCCTGCTGCTTTCCGCAACATGCACAAATTTGCACGTCGCGACGTGCATACCTTCCTCGCACGTTGCGGCGTGTTCATGAGCACATCGCGATGTGCGGGTCTGGAGAACGTCTCCGAACCCGATCTTTCCAGCATTTTCCCACTTCAATCCTTCCATTTTGCAAATGCAACACTTCTAATCCCTAATTCAAGTCCAATACTACATTTCTAACTCATTATAACCTCAAAATCAGTTACAAAATCATCAACCCAAGGATTTCACCTAGGTTTTTCGAAAATCCCTAAACAATCGATTCTAACACATGCAAATCGATTCTAGGGTTTAATCTAACCACAACACAATGGAATAAAGCTAAACTTACCAGGAAAATGTCCCGAATCTGTCAAAAATCCCTTAGGAACGAAACCCTTATTTTCTCTTCTCTTCTTCCTCACCCACGACAACTCTCTCCCTCTTCTTCTCCTCACTTTTCTTCTTTTCCTTTCTTTCTTATTTCCTTCTCTTAAATCAAAAGGGAAGACAAAGACCGTCATACCCCTCTTAGCAAAGCTTTAACCTTTCCAACTTAAGTGCTCTTCCTATTTTGCCCTCAAACATTTTTACCCTTTCATTCTCACTTAAACACAATAAACTCAACTTATTCTAAATCTTCCCTTAATACATCAAATTTAATCCAATTAAACCATACATCACACAATGAACACAATTCATGCTTAATAACATCAATTAGAAAAAAATTTTGGGGCCCAACATTTCTCCCCCTCTTAAAAAAATTCCGTCCTCGAAATTATTACCTGAATCATCGAAGAGATGCGGGTAGTTCTCCTTCATGGCTTCCAAAGGCTCCCAAGTAGCCTCCTCCACCGAATGATTCCTCCACAGAACTTTGACTAGCTGAACTGTCATGTTCTTGAGAATCTTGTCTTTTGTATCCAAAATCTGCACTGGAAGCTTCTTATAGCTCAAATCATCACTCAGCTGAACCTCACTAGTCTGAATAATATGAGAAGGATCCGATCTATACCTCCTCAACATGGAAACATGAAAGACATCATGAATCTGAGACAATTCCGGAGGTAACGAGTGGTCCAATCCTCTCAAGAATTTCATAAGAACCCACATACTTCGGACTCAACTTGCCCTTCTTGCCAAACCTCATTACTCCTTTCCAAGGAGACTTCTTAAAGAACACTTTCTCACTGAATTCAAACTCCATCTCCTTTTGGTGTGCATCATTGAAGCTCTTCATCCTATCCTGTGCTGCCTTAAGTCGCTGTTTAACCAGATTCACTTTATCAACTGTCGTCTGAATCAATTCTGGTCCTACCAATTTCCTCTCTCCTTCTTCATCCCAACAGATCGAAGTTCTACATCTCTTCTCATACAATGCCTCAAATGGAGCCATCTGAATGCTCGAATGGTACAAATTATTATAAGCAAATTCTACCAATGGCAAATGCTCATCCCAAGCTCCTCTAAAGTCCATCACACAAGCCCTGAGCATTCCCTCAAGAGTCCGAATGGTCCTCTCAGATTGACCATCGGTCTAAGGATGGAAAGCTGTGCTAAAATTCAACTTAGTACCCAAAGCTTCCTGCAAACTTCCCCAAAACCTCGAAGTAAACCGAAGGTCCCTATCAGACACAATCAAATCCGGTATCCCATGCAATCTCACTATCTCATCAATGTACTTCTTTGCTAGCACATGCAAAGAATCAGTCTGCTTAATCACTAGAAAGTGAGCTGACTTCGTCAACCGATCCACAATAAGCCAAATGGCATCATGCCTCCTACTAGTTTTGGGCAAACCCATCAAAAAATCCATAGTCACCCTCAGCCACTTCCATTCTGGAATAGGCAACGACCTCAACTTGCCTGAAGGTGCCTGGTGTTCAGCTTTAACTTACTGAAAAACTAGACACTTACTTACAAACTCTGCTACATCCCTCTTTATGCCTTTTCACGAAAAATACTCTCTCAAATTCCTGTACATTCTGGTGCTACCTGGGTGCATGGCATAAGGCGCATTGTGTGCCTCATCCAAAATCTCATCCTTTAACTCCTACACATCTGGAATACAAAGCCTGTTCTCCACTGTCATAAGTCCATCATCGCTCACTATTACCTCAGAAATCTTACCATTCTGAATTTCCTCTCGGAGTTTGCTCAAATCTGCATCTTGAGCCTACAACTCCCTAACCTTTTCCCTGAGTATCGATCTTACTCGAAAATTAGCTAGAAGACAATATGGCTCCTCCTGCTTCAAGCTTATCTTAAGCTTGGCAATCTCTTCCAATAGAGGAAGATAAATTTTCTGAACATGAGCAATCGAAGACTTTCTACTCAAAGCATCTGCCACAACGTTTGCCTTGCCTGGATGATACTCAATCAGCAAGTCATAATCTTTAAGCAATTCAATCCACCTTCTTTGTCTCAAATTCAGTTCCTTTTGGCTCTGCAAGTACTTGAGACTCTTATGATCGGTAAAGATCCTCGTCTGAACTCCATATAGATAATGCCTCCAGATTTTCAAAGCAAAGATCACAGCTGCCAACTCCAAATCATGCGTCGGATAGTTCAACTCATATGGCTTCAATTGCCTTGAAGCAAAAGCTATCACCCTGTCTCCCTGCATCAATACACAACCAAGACCCTTCCTTGAAGCATCACTATACACGTTATAGCCCTTATCTCCAGAAGGCAGAATCAGAATCAGAGCACTCGTCAATCTATGCTTGAGCTTCTCAAAGCTTTTCTGGCATTCATCACTCCAGATAAACTTCTGACCCTTCCTCAATAACTTAGTCATCAGAGCGGCTATCATGGAGAATCCCTCCATAAATCTCCTGTAGTAACTTGCCAAATCCAGAAAACTCCTCACCTCTGCTACGTTCTTCGGTGCTTCCCAATTCACTACAGCTTCTATTTTCTTTGGATCCATATGCACTCCTTGTTCTGAGATCACATGTCCAAGAAATGCAACTTCCCTCAACCAAAATTCGCATTTATCGAATTTGGCATACAACTCGTTTTCCCTCAATGTCTCCAAAAAAATCCTCAAATGCTCTTCATGCTCCTTATCACTCTTGGAATAAACCAATATATCATCAATAAAGACAATAATAAATTGGTCTAAGAAAGACTTAAAGACTCGATTCATCAAATCCATAAAGGCTGCAAGTGCATTCGTCAATGCAAAGGGCATAACTAAAAACTCAAAATACCCATACCGTGTCCTAAAAGCAGTCTTTGGCACAGCCGACTCCTTTATCCTCAACTGATGATAACCCGATCTCAAGTCTATCTTAGAGAAGACTTTTTCCCCTTGCAATTGATTAAATAGATCATCTATGCGGGGGAGCGGATACCTGTTCTTCACAGTAACCTGATTAAGCTTCTGGTAGTCTACACACATCCTCAACGATCCATCTTTCTTCTTCAAAAAAGGACCGGAGCTCCCCAAGGTGAAGAGCTCGTCCTTATGTACCCTTTCTCCAACAAATCCTCCAACTGCTCTTTAAGCTCCTTCAATTCCGCCGGAGCCATCCGGTAAGGCAGAATTGAAATCGACGCAATACTTGAAAGAAGCTCAATGGGAAACTCAATTTTCCTAGGCGGCGGTAGTCTTGGCAATTCCTTGAGAAAGATATCCGATAATTCCCTGAATATTGGGATATCCTCTAGCTTCCCTCTGTCTGCCCTTGTGTCTACCACATAGGCCAAAAATGCCTCACATCCCTTCCTCATCATCTTCTCTGCTGCTAGAGCTGAAACAATTCTGGGCGGGCTTGTTTTTCTATCCCCTGCAAACACCACTCTTCTGCCGTCATCCAATTCAAAATCCACTGTCTTTTGCTTACAATCCAGCTGGGCATTGTACTTCTCTAAGGTGTCCATACCCAAAATCACATCCAATCCTTCCATCATCAGTGGCATTAAGTCTACCACTAGAAGTTCACCACCAATACATATCTTACACTCTCTATACACTTGACTGATAATAATATATTGGCCAATTGGAGTTCTCACCATTAGTGTTGGGTCCGAGATTTGGTATCGGGATTTGGTACCGAGGCAAACAGGCCCACCAATGGGCTCAAATAGCTACCACACACAGTTCTACTCGAAGAAACAAACGAATGAGTAGAACCCGGATCAATCAAAGCAATCACATCATCAGAAAAGAGTCTAACCATACCAGTGACAACATCTGGAGTAGTCTCTGCATCCTCGCAAATCATTGCAAACACCCTAGCTGGTGCCTGCCCCTGGGTCTCCCCGGAATGTTCACCCTCTTGGCTGCATCAGAACTGCCCACTTCTGTTGAAGTCTTATGTCCCACAGTCTCTGTTCTCCTAAAAGTTTGCATCTGTGATCCCTCTCTTCTGGACGGCTTGGGACACTCTCTAGCCATGTGTCCTTTCTGTCCAAAATTGAAGCATGCTCCTGTTAAGCTGTAACATTCTCCTCCATGAAAACTGCCACAATGCTCACACTTAGGGACGGATGACTTGTCCCTTCTCCCTTTCTGTTGCCTCCCGCCGTAGAGGCCTGATGAGAATAAGTAGGAGTCCTCATCTGTCTAGGCCTACTTGCACCACTGCTCCTCTCCTCTGACTGAATAGGGAAGCTCCTAGCACTCCTGTCTGGCATAGGGGTACTAGTACTACCTCCCTTCTTGAACTGCTCTCACCTTTTTCTCTTTTTCTTCACAGCACTCTTGATATTCTCTATGTTTTCAACCCTCAGTGCCGCTTCGACCAACTGCTGAAAATCACAAAAATTCTGCACCACTACCTTCTCTCTAATGGCAAGATGCAAACCTGATTCAAACCTACAACACTTAGCCGCCTCACTCAACATCATCTCAGCTGCATACCGGGATAGCTGTGTAAACTGGCGCTTATACTCGCTCACTGACATCTCCCTCTGGGTGAGGCTAAGGAACTCCCTCTGCTTCTGCTGAATGTACACCTCTGATAGATACTTCTTCTTATAGGCAGCTAAGAAGTCCTTCCATGCTAACCCTACTAGTCTCATCTAACTCCCTGGCACAGTTTCCCACCAATGCAGAGCATCTCCCTAAAACAAGCTTGCAGCATACACAACTCTCTCATCATCCTCACACTCCATCTGATCTAGCACTCTTTCAGTCTTTCTTAACCAAGTCTCAGCTTCTTCTGGATTTGTTGTCCAGTAGAAGTCCACTGCTCCATACTTCCTTAATTTGTCGAACCGTCTTCCCTTCTTAGCTGGGGATGAAGTAGAAGGCTATGGCATCTGACCCATAGCCTGAACAAATGCATGAGTAAACGCCTGGAAAAATCTCGAATCCAGTGGAAGCACTGCTCCTGCAAAACCGGCGACTCCTGAGTCTGCGATGGAATGGGCTCACTACCTAGCCCTACAGAAGCCTCAGCATTTCCTGGGGCTACCGACTCATTAGTCCTCTCTTCTCTAGTCAGAGATTCAAGTGCAACAGATCCTTGCGGAACTCCTCGTGTCCTTCTACGAGGTGGCATCGTACTCCTACAAATACAAACACTAAGGATTAGCTACATGTCAATCTTAATTCCTACATGTATGCATGATATGCATGTCACTTAATGCAATCAACCAATGCAACAAACAATCATATACCAAACAATTCATCCTATTATGCATTCTAAGTCGAGGACACATAACCTAAAGCTCTGATACCAAACATGTTGAGCCCGGGTCCCGAATTCCTTATCCCGAGGTGGCCCCTCGGGTTGCGCCGCGGGGAAGGACTGGCTCGCCACAGCGAGCTCCCCGAATTTGGACCCGTCCCCAACATCTATGCGAAATCATACAACACACATACATTCTTATACATGCCATTACATACACAAGCCTTCTAGCTATGAGATAATCACCCCAAGTACAAAAGACATCATGTCATTTCAATCCGAAGAAATTAAACAAGCATTCTCAATATGCTTGGTGGGCTAACAAAAAATACTAACTTAATTCAATGATCTTTAACTATTGCGAAGTTCTTCGATGCCTGGCAAGGATCAACTGATGTCTTGACTTGCACCTGAGGAGTGAAAAGTAATGGGTTGAGCTACACAGCTCAGTGGCTAATATAATTATAGCCATCGGTAACTAGCACAAATTCAGGCATATGTATGTATATACAAGCAACAATTCTAGCACTCGCATGCTAACCAAGCAATTTACGCATTCAGCATAACTAATTCAACTCACAAAACATGTCACAATTATGCTTCATAGTGAACAGATAAAGTATGCAATGCACATCACACGGCTCGAGGGTTCCATGGAAGCAAAAGGGAGAAATCGACGTTTACACCCTGAACAAAATGAGTCCATTCGGAGCTCATATGCCACAAGCGGGTAGAATGGAGAAGGCTCTTGTCAACGTGCACGTGACGAACGAAATGGTTCCACTCTCGCCCAAACAAAAGCACATAATCATGCTCAGAATCATTTTATCAGATGATATGCTTTCAAGCTTTCCTTTATTCAAAATGTCGCGACTGAAGTCGAGGCATAACATGCTCATAATCAAGATTTACTTCTATCAATTCTCATGCATCTTACAAGTCATTCAAATCTTATAGCAAATCATGTTTAAACAATTAACCACATATTCAATCAAAATGTCATGCATCTCATCATACATAACACATAACATATATTCACACATAGGCAAGAATTTGCCTAATCACACAATAACTATAATTACATTACCCACCTAATATCGCTTGAGAATCCAAACTCACTGTTTTCCTTCCTCTTTCGATTGGATTAGGTCGGCCTAGTTTCCTATAACAAACCAAGTTCTCAATTAAGCAACATTCAAAGGAAATATTCAAAAAGCTTGAAAATCAAAAGTAAAAGCACTAAAAGTCTACATCCGACTTTCAACCCAATTTTTGAATCTTAGAGGAAAATTCCAAACGTCCTTTCTTCATACAACTTGTATCCCTATGGCTCTAGTCCACAACGAATCTGAAATCACCTCATTTGGATATCCACAGCAAAAGATATGCCCAAAATACCAAAATTCACCTATGTTGAAAACTGGGGGCTCACCGCGACGAAGGTCGCGCTCGTCGTGAGGAACGACCCGCTGCTCGTCACGACGAAGACCATGCTCGTCGTGACGAACGGCCTGCTGCTCGCCACGACATGCACAAATGTGCACGTCACGACTTGCATACCTTCCTCACACGTCGGGGTGTGTTCATGAGCACGTCGCAACGTGCGGGTCTAAAGAACGTCTCCGAACCTGATCTTTCTAGCATTTTCCCACTTCAATCCTTCCATTTTGCAAATGCAACACTTCTAATCCCTAATTCAAGTCCAATACTACATTTCTAACTCATTATAACCTCAAAATCAGTCACAAAATCATCAACCCAAGGATTTCACCTAGGTTTTTCGAAAATCCCTAAACAATCGATTCTAACACATGCAAATCGATTCTAGGGTTTAATCTAACCACAACACAATGGAATAAAGCTAAACTTACCAGGAAAATGTCCCGAATCTGTCAAAAATCCCTTAGGAACGAAAACCCTATTTTCTCTTCTCTTCTTCCTCACCCACGGCAACTCTCTCCCTCTTCTTCTCTTCACTTTTCTTCTTTTCCTTTCTTTCTTATTTCCTTTTCTTAAATCAAAAGGGAAGACAAAGATCATCATACCCCTCTTAGCAAAGCTTTAACCTTTCCAACTTAGGTGCTCTTCCTATTTTGCCCTCAAACATTTTTACCCTTTCATTCTCACTTAAACACAATAAACTCAACTTAATCTAAATTTTCCCTTAATACATCGAATTTAATCCAATTAAACCATACATCACACAATGAACACAATTCATGCTTAATAACATCAATTAGAAAAAAAATTTTGGGGCCCAACACTTATAATCTTACTATCTCATCATTATACTTCTTTGCTAGCACATGCAGAGAATCAATCTATTTTATTGCAAGAAAATGGGATGACTTTGTCAAATGATTAACAATAACCCATATGGCATCATGTTTCCTACTGGTTTTGGGCAAACTCATCAAAAAATCCATGGTTACTCTTTGCCACTTCCATTTAGGAATGAACAATGGCCTTAACTTGCCTCAAGGTGCCTGGTGTTCAGACTTGACTTTCTAACACACTTGCATATTCTGCTATATCCCTCTTCATGTGTTGGGCCCCATTTCCAGAACCCAACCTCGGAACACAATACCATCATACTTACCTGTACTCCGATGACATTTCCTTAACGTTCATCGATTCATCTCCTTGCTTTGATACCACAAATGTTGGATCCTGTCGAAACCCGACCCGGAGACCGGATCCCGATTGCTTATAACTTAACACTCTTGCTCTGGCTTAATTTCCACATCCATTGGACCCATTTCCAAAGCCCAATTTCCGGAGTCCTAAAGCCTTGTGCTTATTTCCTTACAGGGTCCTAAGCTGTAACTCCGCTTTCGTGGCGAGCGCAAACTATTTAAAAAATCAAAATCATAAGTTGACTTCTTCATATAAATTATAGCTCTATGCCTCAAGATCATTTCTCAATAAGAATCACCTCAAACTGAGTTATATAACTCAAGATACACACCAAAAACCAAAACGATTTCATACCCGAAGCATGCTCTCTTAACTGACCTCTCACTTGCTTTAATGAAAACCTCCTCAATTAACTCCAAATGATACCAAATTTTATGTATTGAAAGATATATGTCTTATAAATCCAATGGTTCAAACCTCACCTCAATTGGAGGTCGTATGAGTGATTTATGCCTAAAAGAATAGACTATGCTCACTCCCAAAATCAAATTGATCATCATTTGGCGCAAATGCTATAACTTTCACTATAGATGTCGGAATGACTTCGTTCTTGGACGGTTAGAAAATAGACATCTTGGGTTACAACTTTCGTGAAGAACAAAATTCGAAATTCTGTCATTATTGGGTTACATGGACCGTGAGAAAATCACACAGTCTGTATGAAAATTCACACAGGCTGTGCAACTTTCTGCTACTGCGTCTCCCTGCACCATGGATTTACACAGTCTGTGTGAAAATTCACACAGGCTGTGTAACCCACTGTCACTGCCGTCTCCCTGCACCATGGATTTACGATGCGTGTGAAAATTCACACGGCTGTGTAACCTCATCGCTACTCTAGTCTCCACCACTGAAATTCACACAGGCTGTGTAACTTTCTGCCAACAACAACAATTTTCTCTCTAAACCTTCTTCAATCCAAGTACCTACATAAAAACCTAAATCCTCCATATCCCACAAATCATGACAACCTAATTATCCCAATGGATTTTCAATGGCAACAACACACTCCTAGCATTCTAATCAAACCCAAACCATAATGATCTTGTACAATCGCTCATGCAAAACTTATTAACTATAACCCAATCGCATTCTTATTTCTACATAACACTCATCAATCAAAACTCTATATACATCTTCACTTGAACTAAACATGTATTTCTTCCCACATGGATTTCCAAGCCATTCGACACAACTTTGAAATCTACACTTGACATGATATTAATTTGTCTTGAGATACCATGATAAAACTGTTAGAGTAGTGCCCTAAAGGCAATCCCCTTTAGCGCTTTTTGTTCATAGTCATGTACAGACTTTATGAATAAATAAAGAAAGGTATGTTTCATTTATTTGATGTTCTTTATAAATTGATATTGATCTTTAATCAAATTAATGAAGTTCAAGATATATGACATAGCATGAAGGAAATTATGATGTGATCATAATCCTGAGATTCCTATCATGTGCAATTATGTCGATATCTAAATTTTCCTAGTCATAGGATTAATGAGGCTGGACATCATTAATCCAGACGGACTAGCATATGTCATACTCCTTGATTGGATCAGCGGTGGATCTCGAAGCGTAAATATGAGATATTTAGAGTTGACATATGGATGCTTACTAGTGGTAGTAAGTTCATTGGATGACTGCCATGAGATCATCACATGGATTTAATGTCGGTGATAATCTCATCATAGCAATGGTGCAAGTATCCTTAGACTTGAGGTACTCGAGGATATCTTGAATCTTGATCTGCATTTTGACTCCATTCCTTGTGGCCTTCGGAGGTTACTCATAGGATGGTGCTTGGAGTGCAGTTTGAGGTATTCGAAGGTAATTGAGTAGCCAATAAAGTTCATCACTTACGTGAGAGCGAAGAGATACCACAACCTCTTCGTCGGGATCATTACTTTAAGTCTCGGCGAGCATGATTATGTCATGAAGAGTGTCTTCATGGACATATAAAGTAATGAGTCCTCCGACGAAGGCTGATTTCACTTAGGCTAGACTTAGTCTAGTAAGAGTTGACATATTAGCCATACTCATAACCAAGTGGGGTATAGGATGATGAAAGGACGAATTGCACAAGAATTGTATCATGGAAGGGTTCGTGATCGGTTTGTGATGAATTCATCAAACCGATTACTTTCCGGTCAATTGGGGTCATGATGTGTTGCTAGATACCGCTCATGACTTGCTTAGATTAATTATTAATTTAAGTGGCCAACATAGCCGGAACCTAAAGGGTCACACGATAAGAGTGTTTCAGAGAATTAAGTAAAATAGTTTTGGCCGAGTTCCAATATATGGAAACAAGCTGGATTAAATGGATCCCGATGAGATCGAGATATGTCCCGATGAGATCGCGACATCGATATTCTTGAAAAAAGGTTTTGGGTTTATCCCATATCGGGACCCGTAGGGCGGTGAGACCGACCCAGTGTGGTGGACCACTTGACATTAATATATATATATATATATTATTAATTAATTAAAAATTAATTAATTAATATATATATATGTGAAACGTGGATGATGGAGAGGAAGCTTTATCATCTTTAACTTTATATATATATATATATAAGGCTAAAACGTGGATGGCTTAGATGTTTCCTTTTTATGCCTTGTCAAAAGTCTTTTAAAAGTAAAAGACAAATGGCAAAGGGTGAGAGGAAGCTTGATGTTCGTGGGTTTTAAAAGGAGTAGATGAAAAATGAAATTTGAGAATGCTTTCAGAAGCATACAAACATCATCTTCAAGCTCTCCATTTTTCTCCTCTTCTCTAAGCTTTCCAACGTTGATTCAAGCTCTCCAAGGACAGAGGTAGGCTCTAGCAGGCTTTATTCTGTTCTAGCTATTCCCGGGTCAAAAGTGTTTGATCCGGTTAGGTTTTCTGATCTCTGCGTGGATACCTTTAGAGATAGTCTCTATTGGCTATTCAGGTTTGAGGTTTTCATACCGACAGGGATCTCGGCTTTGGGAATGTCCCGATAACAAAATTTTGTTTTTCCTTTGCTGGAACATGTGATGTTCCTCCGGGATTTTCCTACAGTGGTATTAGGCGTGCGGTGTAGTGTATGAAGCTTTAATGAAGCTAGATCATAAACCTTAATTGCTTGTGATGTTGTAGCATGCATTACATTGATTTGAATTGCTATAGAGATAGGGTTTTGAAATTTTTTGCCAAACATTGTTCATAACATGTTATAGAATATGTCTATGAATTGGTGAATGTCTGTGAGCATGGAAATTGGATTTCAAGGTGATTGGATATTTATTCACAAATTTATTCTATCTTGTTGGGAATTCTTGTCTTGATGAACCTGATTTTGAATCGGTTTTGTTATTTTGGTTGACTGAGTTTTGATGGTCTAAAATCCTGAACAAATTCAGGTAGCATGTTCAGAACATGTAATAACCTATGTAATTTTCTCAGAATTTATTGAAATTGTTTCATTGATCATTTGAGCAATGTCTGTAAGCTGGACGATTTTGGTGAAAATTGTTGGGACTGCTTTTGCTTGGCTTGATTGAGTGTGCTTTTCAGTTCAATTCCTTGCACCATTTTTAATGTGATTAAAATGTGTTATCTTGATAATGGTATGATCGCCAAAGTGCATTGCTTGAATTTGCTTTTCCAAGAATTTTGAATGCGAATTGGTCACATTTGTGTCTCGTTAGTATATTTCATTTTCTTGCTTGTTTTGGCCGTCACAATTTTTGTGACAAGTCTTGGAGTAGTTTTGAGAGTGTATACACTAGCTTGAGATGCTTAGGGTGATAATTTGGGTGTTCCTAAATTATTTGGAAATCTTAGAGTTATGACTCATTTCAAGCTTGTCATATAGTTTGACTATTTAAGGCATTCATGAATCAACGAAGTGTTCATTGAGGCATCTATTCTGATTATTACCCTAGGTATGATGGTATTGTGAATTGGAATTGCATGGATTGAGGAATTAGCCGATTAGAGATTTTAGCAAATTTCCTGGATAAGGCGACTTGTGTATGGAATAAGTCGACTTGTTGAGGTCTAAAGTATAAGTCGACTTGTAGCACATTACAAGGCGACTTGTACATCGGGCGAGTGCCATAAGGCGACTTGTTTCATACAAGTCGACTTGTGTGTAAGCGAAGCATAAGGTGACTTGCATTCGATGAAAGTCGACTTGTGACATGCTCAGTTGGATGATGGATGATTATAAGGATTGATTCAATTTGATTGATGAAACCTAAATCATGCCATATAGTCTAGTGACTATGATCCTTGACTTGAGTCTAGAGTTTCTAAATCCTCCTCGGTATATGAAAACTAACGCCTTCCATTAATATGGTAAGAACCGAGTTCTTATAGGGATGGGTTGTTAGGTAAACCCAAGCTCACTCTATACGGATATGTTGAACCATGAAAATATGATTTTACGATTAATGGGTTGGTTTTCACCGAGGCGTTAGTTTGTTGAGTAAACTCAAGGTCAACGTGGACAGAGGTGAAATTGGGTAGCATACATCGGATGTATGCGCATCAAAGAGTTGATACCCAATGTAAGTGCATACATCAACAAGTTGATAGCACTGATCGATAGTTGTGTCTAAGATGTAATTGGTATATCTGATACCTCTCGAGACATAAGGTGGCTTGTTGGGTAAACCCAAGGTCATTCTCAATGTCGGTTATCGATGATGCAATAGGTATGTTCGATACCTACCGATTGACCTAAGTTGTGGCTTGTTAGGTAAACCCAAGGTCATTCTTAGCAATATCGGATATCAACCCACTAGGACATTATGTCACTTTGTTTCTTTGGATTCGTAATGAGGGTTATGGATTCTATGAAACTAGTGGGAGCTCTTTTTGCATATCATTCAAGTCCTTATGATTATGCAGCTATTCCTATTCTAACATTCTTCCTCTCTATCCGTGTAGGTTATTTGAAAATGTCGTCAAGTGTGAATCTTCGCTTACTTATGGATTCCAACAAGTTAACTGGACCGAATTTTCTTGACTGGTTAAGGAATCTGAGAATAGTTCTCAGATCTGAAGGTCTGGGATATATCCTAGATTTTCCGCTTCGGATGCACTTCTTGTCGATGCTTCGATGATGATCGGAAGGCATATAGTATGCATCTAAGGCGATGACATGGCTACTTGCATCATGCTTGCCTCGATGTCACCAGAGCTGCGAAGCGACGAGTCTATGGATGCTCACACTATAGTTTTCATCTTGGGAGCTGTTTGACGAGCAAGCCCGGTCCGAAAGGTTCGAGACCTCGAGGCTTCTCTTCACCATTAAAGATGGCTCGAGGGACATCTGGCATGCGATATGCCACGAAGATGAATGGCTATATTGAGAGATTGGCCGTCTTAGGTTTTGCAATGGATCATGAGTTAAGTATAGACTTAATTCGGTTGGATTGTCCGACGGTTATGCGCGATTCGTGTTAAACTATCGGATGAACCAAATATCCACTACAATACTCGGTGATCAATCTGCTCAAGACAGTGAAGGACTATCAAGAGTGATAGTAAGCAAGTGTTGGTCGTAGCTTCTTCTTCTTGAGTTCCAAGAAGAAAAGAACCCAAAGAAGAAGAAGGCAAAGAAACCAAAGGAAGCGCCATCAAGAAGAAGACCAAAGAAGCTGCCCGAAAGGAACTTGCTTCCATTGCGGTAAAGATGGCCATTGAGGCGCAATTGCAAAGTCTATCTCGAGTGTTGAAGCGAAAAAGGCATCGGATGCCTCGACTACTTCAGTTTGTATGTCATTGAAGTTAATCTTATTCTTGATCACAACTTTTGGGTATTTGATCTGGTTGTGGCTCACATATGTAATGATATGCGGGCCTCGAGGACGAGAGGCAACTCATGAAGGGAGAAGTAGACCTACATGTTGGAAATGGAGCAAGAGTTCTTTGCATTAGCAGTAGGAACCTATGTTTTGTATCTCCCTCTTGGGCTTGTCTTTGGAATTGGATGATTGTTATTTTGTACCCGTTTTGACAAAGAATATATTATGCATTTCTTATGCGAATAGATTTGGATTCCATATGAATTTTAATAGCAATGGTTGTTCTATCAATTCTAATGGAATGCTTTATGGAACCAGTACATTGTGCAATGGTATTTACATATTAGATATGTCTAATCCAATTTTAAATGTCAATGACACCAAGCGGTATAAAGAGATAATCTAAAGTCAACTTATTTATGGCATTGTCGGCTTGGCCATATAAATGAGACACGATCGCTAAGCTCCACAAGAGTGGCGGTTTAGGGTCATTTGATTATGAATCATATGACACATGCGAATCTTGTTTATTAGGCAAGATGACTAAGTTACCCTTGAGGAAAGGGTGAGCGGCGATTGGAATATTAGACCTAATACATTCGGATGTATGCGGTCCGATGTCCATCCATGCCAGAAGTCGTTGTTGTTACTTCATTACCTTTATCGATGATTATTCTCGATATGGGTACTTGTATCTGATGAGATACAAATCTGAAGCGTTTGAAAAGTTCAAACAATTGAAATGAAGTAGAAAACCAGCTTGGTAAAAGTATCAAGGCATTACGATCCGATCGTGGTGAAGAATACTTAGACCAGCAGTTTGAGATTATCTCGGAGATAATGGGATATTATCTCGATGGACTCCTCCTTACACCGCATGAGACAATGGTGTGGTGAAAGGAGAAATCGAACCTTGTTGGACGTGGTACGATCAATGATAGGTTTCGCAAAGTTACCAAAATCGTTTTGGGGTATCGCTAGAGAAAGTCGTTTACTTATTAAGCGAGTTCACTCTAAGGCGATTGATGTTACTCCATATGAGATGTGGACTAACGAAAACCTTATCTTTCTCATCACGAAAGTATGGGGTTGTCACCTTACGTGAAGCGATTCGATCGAATAAGCTTGAAGAAAAGTCGACAAGTGTTTGTTTGTAGGATATCCTAAAGAGACCATGGGATATCAATTCTACCTTCTTTGAGGAACAAAAGGTGTTTGTTTCAAGCATCGCTGTCTTTAGAAAAGAGTTTCTTCTGCAAGAAGAAAGTGGGAACAAAGTCGAACTTGAAGAAGTTCAAGATGCTCAACAGAATACGAGATCAAGCTGCTGAACTGAGGCATCACTCATTCGGATGAAATGTGATTCAACCTTACGTGACACACGAAGTTCGTGGGTCAAGTAGGATGCGCCTTGTTCGAGAGATATGGATTTCGTAAGTGAGCAGAATGACGTATTGCTCATAGAAGATGATGAGCTGCTACTATGAAGAGGTTACGAAAAGTTGAGTCCGAAAAATGGATTTGTGCCATGAAAGCGAAATGGATTCCATGTACATAAACCAAGTATGGACTTTGGTTGATGCACCTGAAGGGATAAAACCTATAGGGTGCAAATGGGTTTTCAAGAAGAAAACCGACATGGATGGTAATGTGATTACCTACAAAGCAAGGCTTGTGGCCAAAGGATTTCGTCAAAGACAAGGAGTTGACTATGACGAGACCTTCAGCCCCGTAGCAATGCTTAAATCCATTCGGATACTCCTAGCCATTGCCGCTCATTATGATTATGAGATATGGCAAATGGATGTGAAGACAACTTTTCTTAGCGAAATCTGGCGAGGATGTACATGACACAACCAGAGGGCTTCACTTCGATGATGGCGAAAAGGTATGCAAGCTTCAGAAATCCATCTATGGATTGAAGTAAGCATCCAGGAGTTGGAACATCCGTTTTGATGAGTCAATCAAAGAGTTTGGTTTCTCACAAAATCCGGATGAGCATTGTGTGTACAAAAAGGTTAATGGGAATGCAATCATTTTCCTTGTGTTGTATGTAGATGACATACTGTTACTCGAAAACGATGTCTCATTGATGCAATCAGTTAAAATTTGGTTGTCCAAGCAATTTGCGATGAAAGACCTTGGTGAAGCAACTTATATCTTTGGGATAAAGATCTATAGAGATAGATCAAAGAGGTTGCTTGATCTTTCACAATCATCGTACATAGACAAGATGCTAAAGAGGTTTAGCATGGAGCAATCCAAGAGAGGGTTTATTCCCATTACTCATGGGATAACACTCTCGAAATCTATGTGTCCTAAGACACAAGATGAGAGGATTCGCATGGATCGGATCCGTATGCATCTGCGATAGGATCGATCATGTATGCTATGTTATGTCTGAGCCCGATGTATCGTATGCTCGAGTGTTACGGCGGATACCAATCGGATCTGGTGAGGGTCCTTTGGGTGGTGTCAAGAATATCCTCAAGTACTTGCGAAGGACTAAGGATGTTTTCTTGATATATGGAGATGGAAATCTCAAGTGGCGAGCATCTGGATGCGGTTTCCAATCGACAAGGATGACTCAGATCCGGTCGAGTTATGTTTTCACGCTAAGCGGCGGAGCGGTCGGTTGGAAGAGTTCCAAACAAGAGACGGCTGCTGATTCGACGATCGAGGCGAGTACATTCTTTGCATCGAGGCGGCA
Source organism: Erythroxylum novogranatense (assembly GCA_029891385.1). Taxonomy (NCBI): domain Eukaryota; kingdom Viridiplantae; phylum Streptophyta; class Magnoliopsida; order Malpighiales; family Erythroxylaceae; genus Erythroxylum; species Erythroxylum novogranatense. The sequence continues at coordinate 57,701,217 of CM057225.1, read as the reverse complement.
AAGGAAGTCGTTTGGATCGAAGTTCATTTCGAACTTGGTGTGGTTCCTAGTGTGATGGACCCATACGGTTGTATTGTGACAACAATGGGGCTATTGCTCGAGCAAAAGAACCGAGGTCTCAACGATCTAAACCGCACTCCGCAGATATCATCGATTCGAGAGATCATTGCTCGAGGTGATGTCGCGATCGAGAGGATTCCACGGTTGAGAACATTCTTGATCCGTTGACGAAGCCATTGTCACAGAAGAATTTTGATTCTCATGTACTCGCTTATGGTATTAGATACCAAGGCGATTGGCTTTAGGTCAAGTGGGAGATTGTTAGAGTAGTGCCCTAAAGGCAATCCCCTTTAGCGCTTTTTGTTCATAGTCATGTACAGACTTTATGAATAAATAAAGAAAGGCATGTTTCATTTATTTGATGTTCTTTATAAATTGATATTGATCTTTAATCAAATTAATGAAGTTCATGATATATGACATAGCGTGAAGGAAATTATGATGTGATCATAATCACGAGATTCCTATCATGTGCAATTATGTCGATATCTAAATTTTCCTAGTCATAGGATTAATGAGGCTGGACATCATTAATCCGCATGACTAGCATATGTCATACTCCTTGATTGGATCAAGCGGTGGATCTCGAAGCTGTAAATATGAGATATTTAGCGTTGACATATGGATGCTTACTAGTGGTAGTAAGTTCATTGGATGACTGCCATGAGATCATCACATGGATTTAATGTCGATGATAATCTCATCATAGAATGGTGCAAGTATCCTTAGACTTGAGGTACTCGAGGATATCTTGAATCTTGATCTGCATTTTGACTCCATTCCTTGTGGCCTTCGAGAGGTTACTCATAGGATGGTGCTTGGAGTACAGATTTGAGGTATTGAAGGTAATTGAGTAGCCAATAAAGGATTCATCACTTACGTGAGAGCAGAAGAGATACCTGCCTCTTGTCGGGATCATTACTTTAAGTCTCGGCGAGCATGATTATGTCATGAAGAGTGTCTTCATGGACATATAAAGTAATGAGTCCTCGGGCAGAGGCGATTTCACTTGGCTAGACTTAGTCTAGTAAGAGTTGACATATTAGCCATACTCATAACCAAGTGGGGTATAGGATGATGAAAGGACGAATTGCAAGAATTATCATGGAAGGGTTCGTGATCGGTTTGTGATGAATTCATCAAACCGATTACTTTCCGGTCAATTGGGGTCATGATGTGTTGCTAGATACCGCTCATGACTTGCTCAGATTAATTATTAATCTAAGTGGCCAACATAAGGGAACCTAAAGGGTCACACGATAAGAGTGTTTGGAGAATTAAGTAAAATAGTTTTGGATGAGTTCCAATATATGGAAACAATGGATTAAATGGATCCCGATGAGATCGAGATATGTCCCGATGAGATCGCGACATCGATATTGCTGAAAAAGGTTTTCGGAGGTTTATCCCATATCGGGACCCGGTAGGCCGGTGGGACCGACCCCAGTGTGACTGGACCACTTCAGCATTAATATATATATATATATTATTAATTAATTAAAGAATTAATTAATTAATATATATATATATGTGAAACGTGGATGATGGAGAGGAAGCTTTATCATCTTTAACTTTATATATATATATATATATAAGGCTAAAACGTGGATGGCTTAGATGTTTCCTTTTTATGCCTTGTCAAAAGTCTTTTAAAAGTAAAAGACAAATGGCAAAGGGTGAGAGGAAGCTTGATGTTCGTGGGTTTTAAAAGGAGTAGATGAAAAATGAAATTTGAGAATGCTTTCAGAAGCATACGAACATCATCTTTAAGCTCTACATTTTTCTCTTCTTCTCTAAGCTTTCCAACGTTGATTCATGCTCTCCAAGGACAGAGGTAGGCTCTAGCAGGCTTTATTCTGTTCTAGCTATTCCCGGGTCAAAAGTGTTTGATCCGGTTAGGTTTTCTGATCTCTGCGTGGATACCTTTAGAGATAGTCTCTATTGGCTATTCAGGTTTGAGGTTTTCATACCGACACCGGGACCCTGGCCTTCGGGAATGTCCCGGTAACAAAATTTTTGTTTTTCCGCTGCTGGAACATGTGATGTTCCTCCTGGGATTTTCCTACAAAAACAACATTCAAGCATTATACATCAAGGTTTAAAATTCACTTTTGAATCATAACTCATTCATTCCATCTTCATCAAATCATGTCATATTTCATATAATGCTTTAGTGGGCATTTTAAGCCCAATTACATGAAACTTCAAAATACAATATCATTCTCAAAATGCAACTAAAGCATTGTTTTACAAAAATCATTTCAAATCACAAAATCAAAAGAAAACTCTTGGAGTAAATGCCTTTAAGCTTGCTCCTCAGGATCCTGCTCGTTTCCTGGAGAATTGAGGGGGGGTGAGCTTTCGCTCCGTAGGTAACACATTTATATTTATATATCAAGCATGTCCATTTAATTATTCATACTTTTAGCAATCTTTCAATAAAATCATAATACATGCATCATGCAATTTTCATCAATACACAAACATAATTTCTCACAATTCAACATTCATAATTCTTGCATTTTCATGTAATCACATAGGAAACACATCAAATGGCTCGGTAAGTCCTTATTCTTGGTGACCATATAATCTCATTTAATGAGCTTATATGGTCAAATCTTTAGGAGTCCAAAATGTCGGATCATCCTATGCCACAATCGGGCAGCCGGGCGAAGGCTTTCATGGTCGACGTGCACGTGACATTTCTTGGGGACTATACCTTACCCACATAACATATACTTCATGCATTCAAAACATCATGTTGCCTAATTGGCATAGTCTTGAAATCTCATTTTCATGCACATGTCATAATTCTCAATTCATCAATCTCATTTTCAAATCAATCATCAAAACCATGCTCATTCATCTCAAGTCAACTCAATCATTATAACAATTCCATAACAATTAGCATTCATGGCTAAACTTCTTACATGAGTATAATCATAAAACAATTCACAAGCATTTATAGCATCATTAAGACTCACTCAAAAGTAGTTGGAAAACAATTAATTACATTGGTTATATAGCATTTAATACAATCATCAATGACTTATAACAACCACATCCAACATTCAATCACACACATTTAATACAACTACCAAGTGATCAAAACTCATTAATGTCATGCATTAACTTACATTTATAGCTTATATACATAACGATAAATATGAAACCCACCTTATACTTGCTAAATGAAGCTCCTCCTCTTGCTCCTCTCCTCTCTCTTGCTCTAATTCAAGAGAAATAAAACCCACTTCAACAATAGCTTCAATTGAAAATCCACATAACTACTTTCATGCAATTGACTTAAGAATCACTAAACCCATTCCATTCTTAGTCTTCCTAACTCAAAACCCAAGTAAAAACTAAACTTTAAACTCATGGCTTACCTTGAATTTCTACTTAACCAAGTGATTTCTTGGTTCAAAGTGAAGCTTAGACTCTCCTCCACACTTTTCCTTCTTGAACTTTCTTCAAAAACCTCTTGGAATCTCAAACCCTAGCCAAGCTTCTTCTTTTTCTCCTCTTCTCTCCTCCATGATCGAAAATTCCCTCTCTCCCTCTCTAATTTCGTTTTTCCTCTTCTTTCCTACTACAACTCACTTATTTCATTCCCTTTTTATACTTCTTACTTAATAACTTAAGCCCATCAAGCCCTAAGGCCCATTTGCCTAACTCCTTTCTTCTTCTTCTTACTTTACAACCCAACTTACTTAAGTCCACTTCATTTCCTCTTTATTTTCTCATTTCCTTTTAGGCCCAAAGCCCATTTGACCATTAATACACTTAACCTAACTAACCAACTAACATATTGAATGTTATTAACTCTTAACTTATTACTTAATGTTATCTAACTAAATAAATTAATGCTACCATATTTAATCATTATCATCTCAAATAATGCTAACTCAATTACTTAATTAGTCTAATCATGCTTAATTAAATTAAAAAAAAATTGGGGCTAACATTTCTCCCCCTCTTAAAAGAATTTCGTCCTCGAAATTCATACTTAAGCAAACGTTAAGCAATACAAGTTCTTTACCCATGTCTTCCAAGTAATTCTAGTCATTCTCATATTCAGCTTTCTCACCACACATATTCATAGAATTTTTTTTTCTTTTTTTTTGTCGATAACACCATAATTTTATCACCTCAATATTTCCTTAACATGCTCACATATATCATACTTTGAATTCATTTGTCAGTAGCGTCAACTCATAATACGTTCATACGAACTAATTCATAGCGGCTTAGCGAATTCTTTTTCCTAGCTTGAGCACTCCTGAGCAAGGTGATACCTTCAGAGACAAAACAATCTTCACTTAATAATTCACATCACTATAGTCTCAGTTCATATAACTCTTATGTCAATCTCCCGTATTCCATATCTTTGCCCTAAATCAACTTAATTCATTCATCTTCCTTAATCACTTAATTTCTAATATCTCTTTAATCGATCTGACATTCGATCATCTTTAGGTCTTACTTATCATAATACAAAAGCGATGACTCTTTATATCTTCTAACTCCTCATCCCGTATTCTATTGAAAACACTATGACAACAATTGCGATGCTTAAAGTCAAATAGAACTATACATTAATCTCATGTTCCTACAATCTCTAAACTATAAACTTTAGGCATATCTCCGATAGTTAAAGCGTCGACAATTCAAACTTTCAATCACTTGACATCTTTCTTCTTAGATGTATAGCCTAAATCACCATTACTTTTCTCACGATCGCTTTGCTTAATCATCTTTGCGGTATGCATATTTCTTATCTCAATCACCCAAGTACCATGTTTCCTCCTCGAATCCAAAATTATGCTCATTTCCAGTTTCTTAGTAAGATTCACAATTTTTTTTGAATCTTCAATATGGGCTTGGTCCATATGAACTGATCTAAACTTCCAGTGTCTAATCAATTTGCCTAAAATTTACTTTCACATTCTAAACTCTTTACTGCACTAAATTCGGTAACTTCAATATCCAAATTTATGAAACACTGCTATTAAGATCTCTTTTCAATGCATCTGATCATTACACTCGCTTCACCAGCATAGCTTTCACTTATACAATCATAATCCTTCGAATAATTCTACCTATTGCCTCAATCCCACATGCAATTTTTTCAACTTAAACATCTTTATTGATTTCATATACTTCTTATTCATTCACCCTATATGCTTCTTCTCATTTAAACTTGACACTTATATCTGTTTTCAATCTCATACTCTCTTAATCCTTAATTTGAGGTAAACCAAACCCTCTATTCTATGCTTTCTTTTGTATTAGTTCCGATAACCTCAATATCGCATTTCTACTTAAGGCATCTGATATACCACTCATCTTCACTTGGACTTTCTCGCTAGAACAGTCTTAGCCTTTCAGTATTTATATCAATCTCTTGCGTCTTATAACTACTTCTCCCAATTCATCGATTGTCTCAAAATTTTATGATCTACACTTGCATATGTATATTTGAGATATTCTTGTACATATAATATCTTCAAACTTTCGAAATAGTCATTAATTTAATAGTTCTAAATCATGTCTCAAATAGTCAACTTATAAGACTTCAAGTTTCTCCATACATATGAAATCATTTTGTTATGCTGCATTGGATTTCAACCAAATGTCTTATACAATATCAGTGCATACTATAAAATCTCCAAATCTATATGATATAATTTACCTCAGCATAGTTCCTTTAAAATTCTTTTATGCACGTTACTCATACGCTTTACATTTTCTCCTCAGATTCAAACTATTTTCTCAATTCTTGAATGTCTTTAATACACCTTCAAATCTTGAATCTTTTTAGTCTCCAATACTATAGTGCTATTAGGCATTTGATAACTCAAGTAATTATTCTCAAAATTCATATATCTCTTGATTAGCCCTCATGCATTCTTAATATAACTGTTCCTTAATGAAGTACATTGTCTCACTTTCTTTTCATTAGTGTACTTGACTTCTTTCCACGAATAATTTTCTCCATTCCTTGAATTTCCTCAAATCTCTCTTGGACTAAATCTCATGATTACTCATTTATACTACTTTCTCCACACATTGAAATTTTCTTTGCATACTTAACTGCTTGATTTCTAAGACATTCATCAAGACAGATTTGTATCTCCCGAACATACTTACATAGGATATAATACGAACCTATATACTCCTCATATTAGGAATCAACATCTCCTCAGTATACTTTCACATAATGGAACTTGAAAGTACATACTCCTCACACTAGCAAATTCGTGTCTCCATAGATTTAAGAATCCACTCATGTGACCCCTTTACATCAAACAAAATACATATTTATTTTTTTGTAACATATTCCACCTCCTTGCTTGATACTCTGATAGGGAGTGTACTCATTTTCGAATCATTCTATATTCCTTCATGATCAGTTCTTTCATTGATCATTCTTAATATAAACTATCTTATCTACTTATTCTAACTTAATAAAATTCTCTTGAAAGAGGGTTTCTTGCTACCATCATCTATGCTATTGATGCAATCTTGATCAGTCACCTATTATCAGCTATTCTTAATACCGCGGGAAGACCAATTTCTATCTTCCTCACAAGGTCATTATGTTCAACTCACCCAAAACCCAAGGGAGTAATGAACATACTTATTGCCGCACATGCTTGGGTAGTGTCATCAAACTCCTCCTATTTTGACCACTTGCCAATTCATTGGTCTCCATAATCCCCAGACAATAATCTTCTCAAAGCAGTTTATTTCTCACTGGAACATCTTTAACAAATATCAAACTAACCCCCACATGATCATTGTAAGCATCTTCATATGTTACTCTAATGTCCCCTCAAATTTTAGACTATGGGAACTATGACTAACCATTATTCACTAAGTCATAAGTTTCTTCCTCTATCATCTCCATATATATATGTGTCTGTATATATTACCTATATACTTAATATATTCACTTGTGTATGATGATAGATCAGCTACTCACAATAGTAACCAATTTAACCATCCTGGATTTATACAAACATTACTATCATGCATCTCATCTTTCCATCATTCTTCACATTACATTTTCAATATGTATATCCACCCTTGGTTCAAACTCATAGGCGGGAAAATCATCACACAATTCACATATCAAACGTGTAGCAATTTCTCAATGCATTCAAGGCACAACATGCAACAATCATGATGCAATTTAAATTTTCATGAAGAATCGTCGGAATAATTAAAAGATCTCATAAATCATTCAAAAACATGAACTCATAAATTATTCCAAAATCGATTGATTTTAATCATTTGGAAAAACAATAGCTTAAAACATGCTTATTTTTCTTGATTTTCTTGCAAACACATTAAAGGCTCCTTATTTAAATTATAAACATGAAAACCCACTTAATTTCCGATTTCATCTTCTGAAGACCATAAGAATTTCGACTTTCATGAAGTTCTCCTTGAACCCCCCTTAATCCTTGTCCCCCTACTTTTCCTCAAACAATCCATGCTCATAATTCACATATTTCCCACATTCAAGGATAAGCACCATAGTATGTCATTGATACCATATTCGATTTCATCAATAGATGCATTGACTCATTACCGGTCATGTTTCACCATGTACTATTTCTCATTTCCACTAATCCACAACTTCAATTTATTCGCTAATTTGATTTGGCCCAAACTCTCAACAATTTGCTCTTGTATGTAACCTTTACATATGCGCCCATACAAGATCTCAATTCTGGCGCTCTGATACCACAAATGTCGAAACCCGACCCGGAGACCGGATCCCGATTGCTTATAACTTAACACTCTTGCTCTGGCTTAATTTCCACATCCATTGGACCCATTTCCAAAGCCCAATTTCCGGAGTCCTAAAGCCTTGTGCTTATTTCCTTACAGGGTCCTAAGCTGTAACTCCGCTTTCGTGGCGAGCGCACACTATTTAAAAAATCAAAATCATAAGTTGACTTCTTCATATAAATTATAGCTCTATGCCTCAAGATCCTTTCTCAATAAGAATCACCTCAAACTGAGTTATATAACTCAAGATACACACCAAAAACCAAAACGATTTCATACCCAAAGCATGCTCTCTTAACTGACCTCTCACTTGCTTTAATGAAAACCTCCGCAATTAACTCCAAATGATACCAAATTTTATGGAGCGAAAGATATATGTCTTATAAATCCAATGGTTCAAACCTCACCTCAATTGGAGGTCGTATGAGTGATTTATGCCCAAAAGAATAGACTATGCTCACTCCCAAAATCAAATTGATCATCATTTGGCGTAAATGCCATAACTTTCACTATAGATGTCGGAATGACTTCGTTCTTGGACGGTTAGAAAATAGAAATCTTGGGCTACAACTTTCGTGAAGAACGAAATTCGAAATTCTGTCATTATCGGGTTACATGGACCGTGAGAAAATCACACATTCTGTATGAAAATTCACACAGGCTGTGTAACTTTCTGCTACTGCGTCTCCCTGCACCATGGATTTACACAGTCTGTGTGAAAATTCACACAGGCTGTGTAACCCACTGTCACTGCCATCTCCCTGCACCATGGATTTACACAGTCTGTGTGAAAATTCACACAAGCTGTGTAACCCACTGCTACTACCGTCTCCCTGCACCTGAAATTTACACAGTCTATGTGAAAATTCACACAGGCTGTGTAACTTTCTGCCAACAACAACAATTTTCTCTCTAAACCTTCTTCAATCCAAGTACCTACATAAAAACCTAAATCCTCCATATCCCACAAATCATGGCAACCTAATTATCCCAATGGATTTTCAATGGCAACAACACACTCCTAGCATTCTAATCAAACCCAAACCATAATGATCTTGTACAATCGCTCATGCAAAACTTATTAACTATAACCCAATCACATTCTTATTTCTACATAACACTCATCAATCAAAACTCTATATACATCTTCACTTGAACTAAACATGCATTTCTTCCCACATGGATTTCCAAGCCATTCGACACAACTTTGAAATCTACACTTGACATGATATTAATTTGTCTTGAGATACCATGATAAAACATCATTCAAGCATTATACATCAAGGTTTAAAATTCACTTTTGAATCATAACTCATTCATTCCATCTTCATCAAATCATGTCATATTTCATACAATGCTTTAGTGGGCATTTTAAGCCCAATTACATGAAACTTCAAAATACAATATCATTCTCAAAATGCAACTAAAGCATTGTTTTACAAAATCATTTCAAATCACAAAATCAAAAGAAAACTCTTGGAGTAAATGCCTATAAGCTTGCTCCTCGGGATCCCTTTCGCTTCTGGAGAATTGAGGGGGTGAGCTTTAGCTCGTGGGTAACACATTTATATTTATATATCAAGCATGTCCATTTAATTATTCATACTTTTAGCAATCTTTCAATAAAATCATAATACATGCATCATGCAATTTTCATCAATACACAAACATAATTTCTCACAATTCAACATTCATAATTCTTGCATTTTCATGTAATCACATAGGAAACACATCAAATGGCTCGGTAAGTCCTTATTCTTGGTGACCATATAATCTCATTTAATGAGCTTATATGGTCAAATCTTTAGAGTCAAAATGTCGGATCATCCTATGCCACAATCAGGCAAAAGGCGAAGGCTTTCATGGTCGACGCACGTGACATTTCTTGGGGACTATACCTTACCCACATAACATATACTTCATGCATTCAAAACATCATGTTGCCCAATTGGCATAGTCTTGAAATCTCATTTTCATGCACATGTCATAATTCTCAATTCATCAATCTCATTTTCAAATCAATCATCAAAACCTTGCTCATTCATCTCAAGTCAACTCAATCATTATAACAATTCCATAACAATTAGCATTCATGGCTAAACTTCTTACATGAGTATAATCATAAAACAATTCACAAGCATTTATAGCATCATTAAGACTCACTCAAAAGTAGTTGGAAAACAATTAATTACATTGGTTATATAGCATTTAATACAATCATCAATGAATTATAACAACCACATCCAACATTCAATCACACACATTTAATACAACTACCAAGTGATCAAAACTCATTAATGTCATGCATTAACTTACATTTATAGCTTATATACATAAAGATAAATATGAAACCCACCTTATACTTGCTAAATGAAGCTCCTCCTCTTGCTCCTCTCCTCTCTCTTGCTCTAATTCAAGAGAAATAAAACCCACTTCAACAATAGCTTCAATTGAAAATCCACATAACTACTTTCATGCAATTGACTTAAGAATCACTAAACCCATTCCATTCTTAGTCTTCCTAACTCAAAACCCAAGTAAAAACTAAACTTTAAACTCATGGCTTACCTTGAATCTCTACTTAACCAAGTGATTTCTTGGTTCAAAGTGAAGCTTAGACTCTCCTCCACACTTTTCCTTCTTGAACTTTCTTCAAAAACCTCTTGGAATCTCAAACCCTAGCCAAGCTTCTTCTTTTTCTCCTCTTCTCTCCTCCATGGCCGAAAATTCCCTCTCTCCCTCTCTAATTTCGTTTTTCCTCTTCTTTCCTACTACAACTCACTTATTTCATTCCCTTTTTATACTTCTTACTTAATAACTTAAGCCCATCAAGCCCTAAGGCCCATTTGCCTAACTCCTTTCTTCTTCTTCTTACTTTACAACCCAACTTACTTATGTCCACTTCATTTCCTCTTTATTTTCTCATTTCCTTTTAGGCCCAAAGCCCATTTGACCATTAATACACTTAACCTAACTAACCAACTAACATATTGAATGTTATTAACTCTTAACTTATTACTTAATGTTATCTAACTAAATAAATTAATGCTACCATATTTAATCATTATCATCTCAAATAATGCTAACTCAATTACTTAATTAGTCTAATCATGCTTAATTAAATTAAAAAAAAATTGGGGCTAACAGATCCCGCTTCCGGAACCCAACTCTTTACAAAATATCGTCATACTGAAGCGTGGTTCCTTGAAATCTTTTCTTGCTTTGCTACTAAACATTATAAGCCCCGTTTGCAGAGTCCAACTATGAACCATAAATGTTGGCGTAATCCAAAGAAACATGAAGCTTAAAGTCTCATACCATTCCTTTGTTCCTTTTTCCATAACACCCCTCATTTCTATAAATACATAAAACAATAATTCACAATCATAAAATTTATATCCAATCCATAACTTTCTCGAGTATACCAAATTTCCACTCATCCTGATCCATATAAGCCAATGCATACATCCACTCAACATCATCCATACTTAATACATAATTTCTGAACAACAATAAAATAGAGTTTTACAAGCTCTCATGGCTTTCCATGCCACAATAAAATAACACTATAAAAATCCGCATATACAAAATACATAACTCCCAAAATTCTCAATACAACTAACTAAAAACAATACAATATGTACACCCACAAACAAAAGCCTTCACTTCCCTTTACCCGGTCTTCTTTTCATCACCTGTGGATGGGAATCAAGGGGGTTGAGCTTATAGCTCGTGGGTAACAGGTTTATAACAAAGAATAAGCAAAACCGTTGAAACGTTCATTTGTTCATAATGAGTTCATAAAATGCTTTGTTACCAAATCTCAGTCAATTTCGAAGTTTGAGTTCAAAACTCATAGTTGAAAATTGTCATCACATCAACAATACAAAAAACACTCAATTTATGCACATACTTGACAATTCATAGATGCAATGCTCAAACAAACGGCTCGAGAGTTCTGTGGAACAAAACAGATAAACTGAAGCTTATACTGTGAACGAAACGAGTTCGATTTCTCAAGATCTCGTGGCCACAAGCGGGCAGCCAGGAGAAGGCTATATGTCGACGAGCACGTGACTAATGAAACATTCCTCTCTCACCTAAATAGAAGCACATAATCATGCTCAAATCATTTTATCAAATGCTTTCATGCTTTTCATGCTCTTTTCTTTCATTTTCGAAGGTACAACATGCCATAAATTTTTCCAAGGAATAACATAAAATGTTTCAATGCATTCTCATCTTTATTTTGAAATTCATCAATAAAGTTCATATGCCAAAATAGGTAGCAATTTTGCAAATCATTCAAAAGAAACAAAACGATATTTATGAAGTAGTTGAAATCATTCTTGATTTGGGAGAAAACTTTATTGGCTCATTACTAAATTATAAACATGAAACCCACCTGAATTCCTTGCTTGGATACATGTTCAAAAGATGCCTCTCCTCTTGATCCTCTTGCCTTCCTTGATTCCCTTTATCAATACAAAACTCATATTCAATAGGAATACAAATTAAGGACCCAATTATTACATATTCACTAAGATAAATTCTAAAAACTCAACTCTTCAATAAAGTCCAAACATTTGGGTCAATTTTCCCATAATTATTCCATTGTCTCACATTTCTAAAGACTCCAAAATTATTCCATTTGGTTCAGAAATCTGAAAGTTATACCCCAAACATAATGGGACTATCCTTATGTTGAAACAAGAATCTATACTCAACTTCCATATAAAATTTGAGAACTTTCAAGACTGATTCAAAACTTCCTTTCTTCATAAAACTTGTAGACCTTTCTCTCTATTTTACAACAAATAAAAAATCACTTCATTTGGATGTCTACAGCAAAAGATATGCCCAAAATACCAAAATTCACCTATGCTGGAAACTGGGGGCTCGTCGCGGCGAAGGCCACGCTCGTCGCGACGAACAGCCCGTGCTCGCTGCGACGAAGGCCAAGCTCATCACGACGAACGGCCTATGCTCACCGCGATGAATGGTCCGTGCTCTCCGCGAGGAACGACCTGTGCTCACCGCAACGAATGGCCCGTGCTCGCCGTGACGTGCACAAATTCCTACGTCGCGACGTGCACACCTTCCTTGCACATTGCGGCGTGCTCATGAGCACGTCGCGACGTGCGGGTTTGGAGAACATCTCCGAATCTGATTTTTCCTACATTTTCCCACTTCAATCCTTCCCTTAAGCACAAGCAACACATCTAAACCTTGATTCAAGTCCAATACTACATTTCTAACCCATTAACACCTTAAAACGGTCACAAAATCAACAACCCAAGGATTCTAACCATTTTTCCCCTAAACCCTCCAACAACCGATTCTAACAAATGAAAATCGATTCTAGGGTTTAATCTAACCATAACAAGATTAACAACAACTAAACTTACCAGACAAGTGCTTCAAATCCGTCAAAAACCTCTAGGATTGAAAGCCCCTAATTCTCTTCTTCTCCTCTCTTCCACGACTTCTTCTTCATTTCTAAACAAAAATTTCTTTTCTCCTTATTTTTATTCCCTTAATAATTGTGAAATGTCCATTTTGCCCTTTCATTTAAGCCCTAAGTGTTATCACCTGAAGTGCCATGACCAATTTGCCCTTATACATTCTTACCACTTTTAATTCAACCAAACCATATAATAAATTCTACTAACATTTATATAACAAATAGATCCAAAACTTTATCCATCAAATCTCATGATTTATTTAAATCATGCTTAATTTAACAAGAAAAAATTCACGGGCCAACAATTCTCCCCCTCTTAAAAAGAATTTCATCCTCGAAATTCTTATCTGACTGATCGGGAGTGCTAGATATTGCCCCATTTCTCATTTATCGTCATCACTCGAATACTTTATTTCAAAAGATCATATTCAGTAGACTCACTCGGTCCTTCAATCCGTTATTTAGCCATTCACTTTCTTACTTATTTCCTCATTATGTTCCAGATCACTTACAATTCTCCCACTTCCTGTGTCGCTAACACCAATATCATATCATATCAATATTTCCTTAATGTACTCAAGTACATCACATTTCAAATCCAAGACATCTTTTGTCAACAGCGCTAACGCATAATAATTTCATATAGACCAATTCATATTGGGCTTAACAAATCCTTTGTCCAAACTTGAGCATACCTTGTACCCCATGTAAGCACACCTTAGAGACCAAACCATTCGCTTAATAATTCATATCACTTTAGTATCAGTACATTTAACTCTTATGTCTATCTCACTGTATTCCATGTCTTTGGCACGGATCCGCATAAGTCATCCATCTTTCTTGAATCACTTAATTTCTAATACTGATTGATTTCACTTATCATCAATCTGACATTCAATCATTTTTAGGCCTTAATCATCACAATACAAAAGCGATGACTCTTTCTATTATCAGAGTCCGCATACAGTATTCTATTGAATTCACTATGACAACGATTATGGTGCTTAAAGTCAAAGAGAACCATACATTGGTCTCATGTTCCCATGAACTCCAAAATATAAACTTCAAGCATATCTCTGACAGTTAAGACCATCGACAATTCAAACTTTCAGTCACTTAACACATTTCTTCTAGAATGTATAGCTTAAATCACCACTTGTACTTTTCTGACAAACTCTTTACTCAATCATTTTTGTCGGTACGCATACTTCTTATCCCAATCACCCAGTATCATCTTTCCTACTCGAACTCATATTCACATTCATTTTTGATTCCTTGGTAAGGTTCACGATTTCTGAATCCTCAATTTGAGCCTTGTTCATGTGAAACTGATCTTACCCTTTTCAGTGACTAATGGTACCCCATTTTGCCCGAACTTCAACTCCATTTAGCACTCTTTATTGCACTCGATCTGATAACCCTTATATCTGAATTCATACTTCACTGCTATCGAATTTTCTATTCAATGCATCTGATTACACACTAGCATTACCATTTTGTACTCATTTGTACAACATAATTTTCCAGTAACTCTATCCACTGTCTCAGTCTCGTATTCAATTCTTTCAACTCAATAAGCACCTTAAGTTTCATGATATGTGTATCTTACACACAGTAAAAATATTTCTGCACATATGATGTCTCCAACTTTCCAGCAATCACTACAGCAACAAATTTCAATTCATGTATCACAATCAACCTATAAGGGTTCAATTGTCTCCATGCACATGAATTCACTTCATTTTACTGCATGGATATTATCCTGATCTCTTACATCATTATATACTTCTGAATTTCCAAATTCAAACTATCTAATTAATATCGGTGTTAGAATTCCTCAAAATTTTCTTTACCTTCGTCGCTCATACGATTTACTCATTTTTCCTCAAGTATTCAGACTATTCTTCTCAACCCTTCGAATACACTTAACATATCATCAAACTTCGCTTGGATTGCTTTAATCTTCCATACTATAGTATTGTCGGGAAGTTTGTTAACTTAACCATATATTGTCAAAACTCCACATGTCCACTATTGGTTCTAGTAATTCCTCAAATAACTGATTCCTCATTGAGATAATATTACTTCTTATTATTTTCAATTTCCAAATTGTCTTACCTTTTTTGACTGATTTTCTCCATTCTTTAGATTTCCTCATATCTCGCATTGACGTATTCTCATGTCTGCTCATTTATACTCGTTTCTCCATACACTCTAGTTTATTTGCAATCTTAGCTTCCTGTGCTTGCCACACCTTCATCAGATAAAATTTACATCTCCCCAACATAGTTACCCCGAATCCAACGTGAACCGATATGCTCCTCCTATTGGCAATTAATGTTTCCTCAAATGTAGGAATCGCTTAGTTGGATCCTTTACATCAAACAGAAATCCATACATTCTCAGTAGTATATTCTACCTCTTTTGTTTGAGTCTCCACTAGAGATATGACCCTAATATTCACTTTCGAATCATTACAGATTCCTCCGTGATCAATTCTTTCATTGATCATTCTTCCTGTAAATATCTGATCTGCTAAATCTAACGCAGTGGAATTCTGCTTCAAAAGAGAGTTTCTTGCTACTATCATATATACTATCCATATAAATCTTTATCAGTCACCTCCTATCATCATCACATTATCAGCTACTTTTAATCCCTCGAGAAGACCAATTTCTCTCATCCTCATAAGGTGATAGTGTTCAAGTCACTCAAAGCTCATAGGAGTAATGAACATACTTGTGTTGGATCGGAAAAAGAAAGCATGCTTAGTTTGGAGAAACGATAGATTTCAAAACTTTTAAGAAATCATCTTACAGCGGAAGCAATATATCCAAATCAACATGCTAATCCATACATGATATGGTATAAGGATAATAAAACCAAGAACAAGATAAAAGGAATTACCGACTCCTTCGCCTGACTTTAAATCCTCGCTGCGCTATCCTCTCCTTCTTGTATCCAAATCCTTTGCCTTTGAGTCTTTTCCTTTAGCAATCTATCTTCTTCCTTGTAGTAGTATCCTCTACCAATTAGATTTACCACTTGTTCTTCAAGGACAACTAGGTTAACAAAACCTTTGGTGGGAAAGGAGAAAAATATTTGGAGGAGATTTTCTTAGAAGAAGAAAACCAAAATTGAAACTCTTTCAATTCTTTCACTTAGGAATTTCGGTTCTACCTTGCATGAAAGGAGAGAATGTCTAAAACCATGCAAGAACCCTTTCTTACATCTCAATTTCGAAATATGCATGAATGGAAAGAGTGAGAGGCATCCAATGCATCACTTACATTAATCACTCATCAAATAGCCAATAAATGAGGCTTACTTCATTTATCTTTAAAATGGCTATTTGAAAAGACCATAACCTATAATTGAATACCCATTTCGGTTTTGGCAAGAAGAAAGAAGGAAGATGGTCCATCTAATGCACATCTTTCATCTTTAATCTAATGAATGCAAATAGGTTACATGCCAACATTAAAAGCCAACCATTAAACCATTTAATGGTAAGTTCATAACTCCATTTAATAATGATGAACCATAATAAAGACCATCTTTATTTAGTATTTTAATGTCAAATGTATGGTTACACATCTAACCTAACACAATTTCGAAATTGCTTCTTCTCCATTTAAAAAATTGTTTTAATATAATTAATCTAATCAATTACATTAAACCAAAACAAGCCCATTTCTAAATGAACATACGGGCTTCCAATTAACCATTAATTAGTATAAGCCCATCATTCAATTATGGACTTCTAAAGCCTCCAAACTACTTCTTACTTAGCTTGATAACCTTCCTTAAAACCAAGTGGGGAATCTTATTGGACTTTGATAATTCAAGCTCCAATAAGCCCAGAAATAATTCAATCTCATTGGAATTAATTCTAGCTTATTAACTAAATGTCATTCCACTAAAGACAATTAGTTGAACTCTTGAATTATTAAATATTATGAGAATATGTCCAATTGTAAACCCTATTTAGAACCTTATTATAGCCATCCGCACAACAAAGGGTAAAATTACCGTTTTGCCCTTATGTTGGTTTTTCCTTCTAGATCTCTCATTTTACTTTATATGGTGATTGACACATAAGATCTCATCTTAGTGTTAAGACTTGATGGGTAACTAGTCCATCAAACTACTGGAGCCAGTTTAATCACCAAATCTCCTTAAAACATCTAGAAGAGATGATAACACTATAAACTCTTTATTTGAGTGAATGTTCTCGATACATGTTTCAATTAATAATTCCAACATGCGATAATCGGATTAATACCTGTAAAAATCCATTCCGATCATATCAAGAATTATAATGAAACACATATGAGTTCACCACTCATCAAGATTGTGGTTCATAATAAGCGAATGCTTAAGTTGTATGTTTTAAGATTAAAGTAACGGCCTACTTTATTCTTGAAAACATACTTGATTCAATTCATTTAATAGTGCCATTATCGATAGTCTACTACTATCATGATATGAAACTCATCATTCCCTTTAAGTAAACTCCTTTACTTATATGGAGATAAATCGCAACACTACTGCCTAAACCATAATCAAACGACCAACTTGATTATTCAACTCGTGAATCAATTAATTGATTCTAATAATATACATGTTTCCCATACATCTCTATGTATATGTATATTACTTACAAATGAATCTTGGTACCTTATGACCAGATATATAATGCTCATACAGATAAAATCAAACTCTTTTGTTTTATTAATAATAAATATTTTCATTACAAAATTGCAACTGAAGAAGATAAAGTTACATGTAAATACACTTGCTTTCCAGGGCACTATATTTACATAACTCCAACAATCTCCCACTTGCCCTAAAGCAAGTTTGACATATCCTTCATTCCCATCCCTTCTAGGTGACCCTCAAAGCTCTTTTGAGTCAATGTCTTTGTGAACGGATCGCAAGGTTTTGCTCAGGAATCTTTACCACATCCACTTCTCCACGTTGTATTATCTCCCTTATGAGATGATACTTTCGCTCAATGTGTTTGGCAGCTTTGTGGTTTCGAGGTTCTTTAGAATTAGCCACTGCCCCACTATTATCACAATAAAGTGTAATGGCTTTTTCTGCCTCTGGAACTACCTCCAAATCATTTAGGAACTTCAGGAGCCAGATCGCTTCCTTTCACGCTTCACAAGCAACATACTCGACCTCCATAGTCGAATCAGCAATACAAGATTGCTTGACACTCCTCCAAACTATGGCTCCACCTCCTAAAGTAAATATAGAGCCGAAGTTGATTTCCTTGAATCAACATCTGATTGGAAATCAGAATCCGTATATCCCATCGAATAAGATTACTTCCAGAGTAAACAAGCATTAAGTTCTTCGTCCTACGAAGATACTTAAATATACACTTAACCGCAGTCCAATGTTCCATTCTGGATTGGATGAAATCGCTACCGGTCCCATCTGCGTAATGTATATCCGATCTAGTGCACAACATTGCATACATCAAACTACCAACGCCAAGCATATGGAATGTTACGCATGCGTTCAACCTCCTCTTGGGTTTTAGGTGCTTGTTCCTTTGAAAGTTTGATTCCATGTCTAGTAGGGTGAAACCCTCTTGGAATCTTGCATGGCGAACTTATTGAGCATATTCTCAATGTAGGTTAGTTGAGACAAAACTATCTTCTTGTTCTTACGATCCCTTATAAGTTTGATCCTAGAACATAGGTAGCCTCTCCCAAATCCTTCATTGAAAATGTTCATTCAGCCAATCCTTAACCGCAGATAACATTCCCACATCATTCCCTAATGAGCGTAATGTCATCAACATACGAGGATTAGGAAAGTAACCTTACCTTCTTGTATTCTTTTGTAAACACAAGGCTCATCTAGGTTTTGTATGAACCCATAGGTTTTGATAGCCTTATCAAACCTAATGTTCCAAGACCTAGATGCTTGCTTAAGTCCATAAATGGACCTTTGCAACTTCAAACCTTATGCTCATTTCTAGCTCAATGAATCCTTCGGTTGGGCCATATAAATGGTCTCCTCAAGATCTCCATTCAGAAATGCGGTCTTGACATCCATTTGCCATATTTCATAATCGAAATAGGTCGCTATGGCCAAAAGAATCTGATGGACTTAAGCATAGCAACCGGAGAAAAGTCTCCTCGTAGTCTATACCCTCCTTTTGAGTATAGCCTTTAGCTACCAATCTAGCTTTAAAGGTCTCTACCTTTCCATCCGATCCCTTTTCCTTTTGTAGATCCATTTACACCCTATGGTTTTAGACACTGGTGGTAGATCTACAAGGACCTGTACATCATTAGTATACATAGAATCTATTTCGATTCCATTGCCTTGAGCCATTTTCTGCATCAACATCATTAATAGCCTGTGTATACGTGAATCGGATCTGTTTCTTCTTGGTCCGAGATGGCAATTAAGCCTTCTCCTAAACCAGATACCTATCTGGTTGTCTCACAACCCTCCCACTATGTCTAGGCACATCTTGATGTTCAGTTGCACTTCGATTCAACTCTTGAATCCATTTCGACATCTTGTTACATCATATCCAAAACAACTCTTGGTTTCGATGAAATTGCTAACTCCTTTAGTACTACTTCACTTCTTCCTTTCGATTTCTCACAAACTCTTCCTCTAAGAAGTTTGCATTTGTTTACACAAATACCTTCCTATCATGAGGATTTGTAAAATAGTACCCTCGAGTTCCCGTAGGATATCCTACAAACAAACATACTTCTGACCTTGGTTCCATCTTTGTGGATTCAGGCTTTAGAACATGGGCTAGACAACCCCAAGTCCTCAAGTGCCTCAGTGAAGGCACTCGGCTAGTCCACAACTCCCTAGGTGTTTTAGGCACCGATTTGGATGGAGCAAAGTTAAGAAGATATGTTGTCGTTTGTATGGCATATCCCCAGAGCGATTCTGGAAGACTAGCATAGGACATCATTGATCTTACCATTTCCAATAGAGTTCTATTTCTCCTCTCTACTACACCATTCTATTGAGGTGTACGAGGAGCTGACAAATTGGAAACAATTCCATTGTCAATTAAATATTGCTAGAACTCTCCAGATAAATACTCACCACCTCGATCGATCGAAAATTGTTTTAATGGCTTGCCAAGTTGCTTCTCACCTTGACTTTGAATTCTTTGAACTTTTCAAAAGATTCACTCTTTTATGCATCAAATACAAATAGCCATGTCTTGAGTAATCATCTATAAAAGTTATGAAATATTCATAACCTCCTCTAGCTTGTACATTCATGGGCCCACACACATCAGTATGTACCATGTCCAATGTGGATTCAAATATGTTTCCTTTAGAAGGAAATGAGGCTTTGTCATTTTCCTTCAATACAAGATTCGCAGTGGGTAATGGACCACTATCCAAGTCCATAAGGATCCCATCCTTTACTAGCTTTGTCAAGTCTTTTTCGATTGATATGACCCATCCTTAGATGCCACAGATACTTTGAATTAATGCTAGAGATATTGGATTGTCTTTGTTTTATCAATTCTGTGGTGTTTAGTGAGCCTTTCATAGGTTTTATAAAAAACAATCCCTGTTTAATTATCGCTTCACAAATAAAATCCTTATTCTCATATATTGAAACAACCTTTTCAAAATATAAGGAATAACCAGATTTTATTAGACAAAAATGTAAATCATGTTCCTTACAATCATTGGCATGTAATAAACATCTTCCAAATATAACCTATGACCACTAGGAAAGTCCAAGATAACTACTCCCACCGATTCTGCTGAAACATAGGAACCATCTCGCTATCTTAACTTGGCGGCCTTTAGGAAGTCTTTTCCTTTCTTTGGAACCCCGCAAAGAATTACAAACATGGTTAGTGGCTCCTGAATCTAATATCCAAGAAGTAGATAAATCTGCCACATTTCTAGTTCCTAACAAACTTAGGAAGCCCATACCTTGTTTGCTTTTGAGGGACTCTAGGTAGATCGGACAGTTTCTTTCCCGTGGCCCATCTCATCACAAAGGAAACACTTTCCTTTGATGTTCTCTTTGGCCTTCTTTTCATGGGTTTGGCCTTGACCCTATTTGGGCCTTCTTTTCATTGGACCCTTCTTCTTTTCCTTGCCCTTACCCTTGGGCTTAGAAGAAGAAGCTACATTAGCTTCGCCCATGAGCCTTAATATTCAATATTTCCTCCGTGCTCTGAGGGTATTCATCAACTCACTCAAGGTGTAATCCTTCTTTGTTGAGCTCATAGTCCAACTTAAACTGCTGAAAAGAAGAGTTTAAGCTATTGATGATCATAATCATTTGCGTGTCCACATCCATATCCGCCCCAAGCATCTCAGCCTCAGTGACCGCAGAGATTACCTTCATCATGTAATCCTCGCACCGGTTCACTGTGTTTACATGCGAGATTATGAAAGGTTTGGATAGCTTTCACTCTTGTAGACCTAGTCCTCACACCAAACATCTCATGTAGGTGATGGACCATTGCACTAGCAGCTTTCATACAAGCAATTTGCTTTTGCAACATGCCGCTGACAGAAGCCAGAATATAACACTTAGTAGTCTTGTCAGCATTCTGCCAATGCTCATGTTGTTGGACTTGCTCAGGAGTTAAATCTCCACTTAGAGGTGTAGGCTCATTTTTAGTTAACACCCATGAAATACGTTCATATTGAAGAACAATGTCAAGGTTACGTCTCCATTCATTAAACTTGTCTCCATTTTCCAATTTGTTATTAGTCAAGAGCAGAGTGAGTAGATTCATTTTGTGGTTGATTATGTCTGAAAATATAAATTATTAAAACATGAGCATACTAGTCAACAATTTATGGAACTTTGTATAAAATCATGATGCATGTATGCATGATGATAAATTTAACAAAACTTAAAAATTAAAACATTATCTGACGGTTATTTTTCTTATCTATAATGACTAAGTGACGGTGGGCCATCTTATCTATTAAAAGAAAAACTGGGACCCTCCCACTCAAAAAACTACCAAGCATCTCATGCTCAATTTTTTAAGAAGCGTCTTAATTTGGTCCATACTTTTACCAACAGAGCTACGGTGGGAAGTTTATTGATAAAAAATGTTGAGTGTATAACCATTTGATTCATTCACTAAAGATACCTACAAATCATGCCTCGGTGGGAGGTCACATTTGCTATCATTAAGTGGACTTATCCTTAAGGAGACCCAAACCATGCAAGATCTAGGATCCATGCCCTCCGATGGGGAGTAACACTTCACCACATGCAAATGGGCCATCATTTGGAGACCGTGGACTCTCACAGGAGCATCCTCTCCCACTCAATCTTTTTGGACTTTAAGTTTTAAATACCATCTTGTCTAGATGCAATTTATTATCCATCCTATATTGTTTCATTATATATCTCATACATAATGAATGCATGGCAAGGCCTAGGGTTGGGCATTTTTCTAAATGACATGCAATCACATAATATCACATATTACAAGCATTCATTTCTCCATTCATCATATGAACTAATAAAGCCACTTTTGATTGTCCATCCTAGAAACATAAAATAATTACAAGCCTTTTAGGCCCAAAATATGCTTCTTCATCTTGGATCTTCCGCTTGAACTCTTCGCTAACATGATCCGCCCATTCGTAAACAAAATGTAATGGCATTTATGAAATTAGAATTTTGTCATTTTGAAAAATAAAATTCCAGCATTAGATTTTTAGAAAACCAAATATTTGTTTTGACAAAAAATTCCAGCACTTGTTTTATTAAAACCGAAACTCATTTCATGAAAATTAAAAAAACAGCACTTAGTATTTTAGCAAAACCGAAATTGGATTCTTTGAAACAAAAAAAAACCAGCACTTGTTTTCCAATCATAACTGAAATATGATTCATTGAAAGAAAAATTCCAGCAACTTAGTTTTCACAAAACTTATGCCAAAACACAAAAGGATACACCGAAAATTTTACCTTTCCATTTCTTCAATCCATGGCTGCTCCTTCTTCATCATTACATCAATTTGTACATTACAAAATCAAATAAAATAGAAAAAAGAAACCAAGGAGGAAACATGGTGATGATAGACCACCCTCCTTGTTACAACCAAATGAAGAAATCTTACAAGATAAAATTTAACTTCTATGGACAACCAAAAGAGCAACATACACCATATATATTTCTATCACATAAAAATATGCATTATACATAAAAATATTGCCAACCCATGCATCCACCATATAGGAACCGAAATCATGCATGAAAAACCGGCTATGATACCAATTGTTGGATCGGAAAAAGAAAGCATGCTTAGTTTGGAGAAACGATAGATTTCAAAACTTTTTAAGAAATCATCTTGCAGTGGAAACAATATATCCAAATCAACATGCTAATCCATACATGATATGGTATAAGGATAATAAAACCAAGAACAAGATAAAAGGAATTACCGACTCCTTCGCTACAGCTTTAAATCCTCGCTGTGCTATCCTCTCCTTCTTGTATCCAAATCCTTTGCTTTTGAGTCTTTTCCTTTAGCAATCTATCTTCTTCCTTGTAGTAGTATCCTCTACCAATTAGATTTACCACTTTTTCTTCAAGGATAACTAGGTTAACAAAAACCTTTGGTGGGAAAGGAGAAGAAATATTTGGAGGAGATTTTCTTGGAAGAAGAAAACCCAAAATTGAAACTCTTTCAATTCTGTCACTTAGGAATTTCGGTTCTACCTTGCATGAAGGGAGAGAATGTCTAAAAACCATGCAAGAACCCTTTCTTACATCTCAATTTCAAAATATGCATGAATGGAAAGAGTGAGAGGCATCAATGCATCACTCACTTACATTAATCACTCATCGAATAGCCAATAAATGAGACTTACTTCATTTATCTTTAAAATGGCTATTTGAAAAGACCATAACCTATAATTGAATACCCATTTCGGTTTTGGCAAGAAGAAAGAAGGAAGATGGTCCATCTAATGCACATCTTTCATCTTTAATCTAATGAATGCAAATAGGTTACATGCCAACATTAAAAGCCAACCATTAAACCATTTAATGGTAAGTTCATAACTCCATTTAATAATGATGAACCATAATAAAGACCATCTTTATTTAGTATTTTAATGTCAAATGTATGGTTACACATCTAACCTAACACAATTTCGAAATTGCTTCTTCTCCATTCAAAAAATTGTTTTAATATAATTAATCTAATCAATTACATTAAACCAAAACAAGCCCATTTCTAAATGAACATATGGGCTTCCAATTAACCATTAATTAGTATAAGCCCATCATTCAATTATGGACTTCTAAAGCCTCCAAACTACTTCTTACTTAGCTTGATAACCTTCCTTAAAGCCAAGTGGGGAATCTTATTGGACTTTGATAATTCAAGCTCCAATAAGCCCAGAAATAATTCAATCTCATTGGAATTAATTCTAGCTTATTAACTAAATGTCATTCCACTAAAGACAATTAGTTGAACTCTTGAATTATTAAATATTATGAGAATATGTCCAATTGCAAACCCTATTTAGAACCTTATTATAGCCATCCGCACAATAAAGGGTAAAATTACCGTTTTGCCCTTATGTTGGTTTTCCTTCTAGATCTCTCATTTTACTTTATATGGTGATTAACACATAAGATCTCATCTTAGTGTTAAGACTTGATGGGTAGCTAGTCCATCAAACTATCGCGCCAGATTTAATCACTAAATCTCCTTAAAACATCTAGAAGAGATGATAACACTATAAACTCTTTATTTGAGTGAATGTTCACGATACATGTTTCAATTAATAATTCCAACATGCGGAATAATCGGATTAATACCTGTAAAAATCCATTCCGATCATATCAAGAATTATAATGAAACACATATAAGTTCACCACTCATCAAGATTGTGGTTCATAATAGCGAATGCTTAAGTTGTATGTTTTAAGATTAAAGTAACGACCCACTTTATTCTTGAAAACATACTTGATTCCGATTCATTTAATAGTGCCATTATCGATAGTCTACTACTATCATGATATGAAACTCATCATTCCCTTTAAGTAAACTCCTTTACTTATATGGAGATAAATCGCAACACTACGATCTAAACCATAATCAAACGACCAACTTGATTTTTCAACTATGAATCAATTAATTCAGATTCTAATAATATACATGTTTCCCATACATCTCTATGTATATGTATATTACTTACAAATGAATCTTGGTACCTTATGATCAGATATATAATGCTCATACAGATAAAATCAAACTCTTTTGTTTTATTAATAATAAATATTTTCATTACAAAGCTCATGGCGAAGAAGATAAAGTTACATGTAAATACACTTGCTTTCCAGGGCACTATATTTACATAACTCCAACAACTTGCTATCACATATGCTTGGATAGGCATCGTCAAAGTCATGTCGTTCTATCCACAGATTTACTCCTTAAAAGCACCAATTTATATCTTACATAATTGATACCTTGATCTTCATTAATCTAAGACAACAGTTCTCCCTTTCTCAACATACTAACACCAATTGCATTATAGTTTTCCCAGAATTCACCCTTTTCTGATGCTATGCCATTGCATAATGAGTCAATTGCCATATTGAGAGCATAGGGCTCACTTCCTTGCCCTACAGAAGCCTCATCATTTCATGGGGCTACCGACTCATCAGCACTCTCCTCATTTGTCGGAGAGTCGGGTGCAACTGATCCTTGCAGCACTCCTCGTGTCCGTCCACGAGGTGGAGTTCTTCATTCTTTTCCTTAATCTCATTCATACATAAGATGAGATCTTATACGCATTTACGGCTTTTCCCATACTACATATCATGTCATTCATCTCATATGAGGTCATTTATGTCTATTTCATTTCCCTTTTTTTTCATCTTCCAGATGCATATCCTCAACCAATTCGAAGTTATCGATGCATAATCATTATGAAATTCCAACCTCAATTCTGCTAATTTCTTCTTACTGCGAATTAGAACTCTTGTCGTATTAATTGAACAACCACTTCGGTTCCAAATTCCTCGTCATAAGATCCTAACAAAATTATGCTTCCATTGCACTCTACTTGTACATTCTAATCTCATCGTATATACATTCGTGTCTATATCACTTTCAAAAACATATCACCACAGTACAATCTTGCTGTCATGATCAATCCTCTAGTACAATTGCCTTCAATCCTTATCTGTTCTGTTTACCCATCCACTATTTCTCCTTTTTAATTATCTGCAACTTTCTTTTTCTCATATCAGGACAAAGTATCATCATTTTCTCACCTCAATTTCTTAACACTATATCCTCAAATCAATATTCCTTAACACACTTTCACTAGCCAATGGTCCCATTTCTTAAGGAAACCTATATGGACCAATCATCATGTCAAATTCAACCTATTGATCTTCCATACATATATCTCTATCATTAATCTCACCTTTCTAGTATTCCTTATTGTATTTCA
Source organism: Erythroxylum novogranatense (assembly GCA_029891385.1). Lineage (NCBI taxonomy): Eukaryota > Viridiplantae > Streptophyta > Magnoliopsida > Malpighiales > Erythroxylaceae > Erythroxylum > Erythroxylum novogranatense. Next base: position 57,674,414 of record CM057225.1, on the reverse strand, counting down.
CATATGTATATCTGAAATTATTTCCTCAATTTGCATCATGAAACTCTAAGTTTAATCTACATTATCACATTTCTAAGATCAATTGTAATCTTGACACCTTACTCAAAACATTCTCATAATCCAAATTCATGATAGGTCATTCACATTAATATCATATTCTCACTAATTCAATCATATCCATTCACTAACTCTCGTCAAAATCTCATGCTTATCACTTATGCATGTGCACCCATGTAAGATCCTAATACTAGGCTCTGATACCACAACTGTTGGGCCCCATTTTGGGAACCCAACCTCGGAACACAATACCATCATACTTACCTGTACTCCGATGACATTTCCTTAACATTCATCGATTCATCTCCTTGCTTTGATACCACAAATGTTGGATCCTGCTTCCGGAACCCAACTCCTCACAAAATATCGTCATACTGAAGCGTGGTTCCTTGAAATCTTTTCTTGCTCTGCTAGTAAACATGATGAGCCCCGTTTGCAGAGTCCAACTATGAACCATAAATGTTGGCGTAATCCAAAGAAACATGAAGCTTAAAGTCTCATACCATTCCTATGTTCCTTTTTCCATAACACCCCTCATTTCTATAAATACATAAAACAACAATTCACAATCACAAAATTTATATCCAATCCATAACTTTCTCGAGTATACCAAATTTCCACTCATCCTGATCCATATAAGCCAATACATACATCCACTCAACATCATCCATACTTAATACATAATTTCTGAAAAACAATAAAATAGAGTTTTACAAGCTCTCATGGGATTCCATGCCATAATACAATAACACTATCGAAATCCGAATATACAAAATACATAACTCCCAAAATTCTCAATACAACTAACTAAAAACAATACCATATGTACACCCACAAACAAAAACCTTCACTTCCCTTTACCCGATCTTCTTTTCATCACCTGTGGATGGGAATGAAGGGGGGGTGAGCTTATAGCTCGTGGGTAATAGGTTTATAACAAAGAATAAGCAAAACCGTTGAAACGTTCATTTGTTCATAAAGAGTTCATAAAATGCATTATTCCCAAATCTCAGTCGATTTCGAAGTTTGAGTTTAAAACTCATAGTTGAAAATTGTCATCACATAAACAATACAAAAACACTCAATTTATGCACTTATTTGACAATTCATAGATGCAATGCACAAACAAACGGCTCGAGAGTTCCGTGGAACAAAACGGATAAACTGAAGCTTATACCGTGAACGAAACGAGTAACGAGTCCGATTTCTCAGGATCTCGTGGCCACAAGTGGGCAGTCGGGAGAAGGCTATATGTCGACATGCACGTGACTAACGAAACATTCCTCTCTCGCCCAAACAGAAGCACATAATCATGCTCAAATCGTTTTATCAAATGCTTTCATGTTTTTTATGTTATTTTCTTTCTTTTTCGAAGGTGCAAAATGCCATAAATTTTTTCAAGGCATAACATAAAATGTTTCAATACATTCTCATCTTTATTTTGAAATTCATCAATAAAGTTCATATTCCAAAACAGGTATCAATTTTGCAAATCATTCAAAAGAAACAAAACGATATTTATGAAGTAGTTGAAATCATTCTTGATTTGGGAGAAAACTTTATTGGCTCATTACTAAATTATAAACATGAAACCCACCTGAATTCCTTGCTTGGATACATGCTCAAAAGATTCCTCTCCTCTTGATCCTCTTTCCTTCCTTGATTCCCTTTATCAATACAAAACTCATATTCAATAGGAATACAAATTAAGGACCCAATTATTACATATTCACTAAGATAAATTCTAAAAACTCAACTCTTCAAAAAAGTCCAATCATTCGGGGGTCAATTTTCCCATAAGTGTTCCCCATTGTCTCACGTTTCTAAAGACTCCAAAATTATTCCATTTGGTTCAGAAATCTGAAAGTTATACCCCAAACATAATGGGACTATCCTTATGTTGAAACAAGAATCTATACTCAACTTCTATCTAAAATTTGAGAACTTTCAAGACTGATTCAAAACTTCCTTTCTTCATAAAACTTGTAGACCTTTCTCTATATTTTACAGTGAATCAAAAATCACTTCATTTGGATGTCTACAGTAAAAGATATGCCCAAAATACCAAAATTTACCTATGCTGGAAACTGGGGCTCGCCGCAGCGAAGGTCACGCTCATCGTGTCGAACGGCCCGTGCTCGCCGCGACAAAGGCCACGCTCATCGCGACAAACGACCTATGCTCGCCGTGACGAATGGTCCGTGCTCGCTGCGACGAACAGCCCGTGCTTGCCTCGACGAACGACTCGTACTCGCCGCGACATGCACAAATTCCTACGTCACGACGTGCACACCTTCCTTACACGTCGCGATGTGCTCATGGAGAACGTCTCCGAATCTGATTTTTCCAGCATTTTCCCACTTCAATCCTTCCCTTAAGCACAAGCAAGATATCTAAACTGTTGGGCGCCAAATTTTTTTTCCAATTGATGTTATTAAGCATGAATTATATTGATTGTGTGATTTGATTAATTTGAAGGTATTTATGGAAAATTTAGATTAAGTTGAGTTTATTGTGTTTAAATGAGAATGAAAGGATAAAAATGTTTGAGGGCAAAATAGGGAGAGCACTTAGGTTGGTTAGGTTAAAGCTTTGCAAGGAGGGGTATTAGGGTCTTTCTCTTCCTTTAGCCTTAAGTGAGAAGAAGGAAAAAGAGAGAAAGAGTGAAGAGAAGAAGAAAGGGAGAGTGTCGTGGAGTTGGGAAGAAGAAGAGGAAAGTAGGGCTTTTCATTCTTGAGGATTTCGACAGATTTGGATCAATTTCTGGTAAACCTAAGTGCATTTCATTTTGGTTTGGTTAGATTAAACCTTAGTGTAGGTTGGTATGATGTTGGAGTCGGTTGTTTAGAGGTTTTCGGAAAAATGGTTAGAATCCTTGGGTTGTTGATTTTGTGACTGATTTTAAGGTATGAATAAGTTAGAAATGTAGCATTGAACTAGAATTAAGGTTTAGATGTGTTTCATATGTTTAAGGGAAGGATTGAAGTGAGAAAATGCTGGAAAAATCAGGTTCAGAGACGTTCTCCAGACCCGCACGTTGCGACATTCTCATGAGCACGCCGCGACGTGCGAGGAAGGTGTGTACGTCCCGACGTGTGAATTTGTGCACGTCGCGACGAGCAGTGGGTCGTTCGTCGTGACGAAGGCGACAAGCGTGGCCTTCGTCTCGGCTAACAGCAGGTCGTACGTCGCGACGAGCGTGGCCTTCGTCGCTGTGAGCCCTCAGTTTTTAGCATAGGTGAATTTTGGTATTTTGGTCATATCTTTTGCTGTGGATGTCCAAATGAGGTGATTTTGGATTTGTTGTGGACTAGAACCGTAGGGCTATAAGTTTTATGAAGAAAGGAAGTTTGGAATTTGCCTCTAAGATTCGAAAATTTGGTTGGAATTCGGATGTAGACTTTTAGTGCTTTTACTTTTGATTTTCAAGTTTTTTGAGTATTTCCCTTGAATATTGTTTGAATGGGAACTTGGTTTGTTATAGGAAACCAAGTCGACCTGATTCAATCACAAGAGGAAGGAAAAAAGTGAGTTGGATTCTCGAGCGATATTAGGTGGGTAATACATTTATGGTTGTTGTGTGTATAGGTAAAATGCTTTGCTTTCTTGTATATATGTGTGGTTTGAATTATTAACATTGAATTGTGATTGTGATTATGTGTTGCTTGAAAAGCATTATGGCATTCCTGTATGATTAAAAAGATGAAGAAGCATGATGATCATGAATAGTATGAAAGCTTTTGATACAGTCAATTGAGCATGAAACAAATGATTATATGCTTTGTTTGGGTGAGAGAGGAACGTATCGTTAGTCACGTGCATATCGACGTATAGCCTTCTCCCGGCTGCCCACTTGAGGCCACGAGATCCTGAGAAATCAGACTCGTATAGTTCACGGTATAAACTTCGGTTTATCCATATCGTTTCACGGAACTCTCGAGCCATTTGTTGTGCATCTCATCATTGATCTGTTAGGAAGAATGCACAATTAATTGCTATGTTGTGAACTCAAAGATAACATGACATAATCTTGTGACATTTTGATGGCTATAAGATTGTAATTGAACTTGCTATATGCTTGTGTATATATATGTGTATATGCTTGATTGTGTAGCTCGTTGCCAATGGCTATAAATGTATAAGCCACTGAGCTTCGCAGCTCACCCTATTATCTTCCACTCCTCAGGTGTAGAACGAGAAGATCGTTGACCCTTGAAAGGCATCGGAAACTCCAAGATAGATAGAAGCCTTTGTATTAAGTTAGTATTTTTGGTTAGCCCTCCAAGCATATCATCGTTGAGCATTCTCATGTATTTTGGATTTAAACTTCGATATGTATTGTGTTATATAGAGAATGCTTGTTTCATTTCTTCAGATTGTAATGACATGATGTCTTTTGTATTGGGGTGATTATCTTATAGTTAAAATGATTGTGTATGTATGAGAATGTATGTGTGTTGTATGATTTCGCATAGATGTTGGGGGTGGGTCCAAAAGTTGGGCGCTCGTCGCGGCGAGCAATCCGAGGCTGCGGCGAGGCCTCCTCTTTCCCGCTGCTATTCGTTGATACTTCGCACGCTTTCAATTCTTCCTTCGCGTGCCCCTACCTGGCTCCCCCGAGGGGCCACCTCGGGATAGGGAAATCGGGACCCGGGCCCAACATTTTTGGTATCAGAGCTTTAGGTTTTGTGTCCTCGGCTTAGAATGCATAGTAGGATGGATTGTTTGGTATATGATTATTTGTTACATTGATTGATTGCAATAAGTGACATGCATATCATGCATACATGTAGGAATTCAGGTTGACATGTAGCTAATCCTTAGTGTTTATATTTGAAGGAGTATGATGCCACCTCGTAAAAGGACACGAGGAGTTCTGCAAGGATCTGTTGCACTTGACTCTCCGACTAGAGAGGAGAGGACTGATGAGTCGGTAGCCCCAGGAAATGCTGAGGCTTCTGTAGGGCTAGATAGTGAACCCATGCCATCGCAGACTCAGGAGACATCAGTTTTGTAGGAGCAAGTGCCTCTACTAGATCCGAGGTTATTTTAGGCGTTTACTCAGGCGTTTGTTCAGGCTATGGGTCAGATGCCACAACCTTCTGCTTCAGCCCTAGCTAAGAAGGGGAGACGGTTTGACAAGTTGAGGAAGTATGGAGCAGTGGACTTCTATGGGATCACTGATCCTGAGGAAGCTGAGACCTGGTTGAGAAAGACCGAGAGAGTCTTGGATCAGATGGAGTGTGAGAATGATGAGAGGGTTATATATGCTGCAAGTCTGCTTCAGGGGGATGTTCTACATTGGTGGGAGACTGTTCCAGGGAGTTAGATGAGACCAGTAGGGTTAGCATGGCAGCACTTCCTTGCTGCTTACAGGAAGAAATATCTGTCTGAGGTGTACATTCAGCAGAAGCAGAGGGAGTTCCTTAGTCTCACCCAGAGGGAGATGACAGTTAGTGAATATGAGCATCGGTTCACTCAGTTGGCGAGGTATGCTTCAGAGCTGATGTTGAGTGAGGCTGCTAGATGTCGCCGGTTTGAGTCGGGTCTTCACTTGTCCATCAGAGAGAAAGTGGTGGTGCAAAATTTTGGTGACTTTCAACAGTTGGTTGAGGCGGCATTGAGGGTGCAGAACATCAAGAACATTAAGAGTGCGATGAACAAGAAAAGAAAGGGGAGAGAGAAGTTCAAGAGGGGAGGTGATACTTCTATGCCTGAGAGGAGTGCCAGAACCTTCCCTGTGCAGTCTAAGGAGAGGAGCAGCGGTGCTAACCGATCTCGACCTATGAAGACTTCTACTGTTTCTCACCAAGCCTCAACGATGGGCGACAGTAGAAGGGGGGATGGAGATAGGCCATCTTTTCCTAAGTATGAGCACTGCGGGAGACTCCATAGAGGAAAATGTCATAAATTGACAGGAGTTTGCTTCAACTGTGGGGAGAAGGGGAACATGGCTAGAGAGTGTTCTCAGCCTCCTAGACAAGAGAGAAGCCAGATGCAAGCTTCCAAGAGATCTGAGACTGTGGGACATAAGACTTCTACAGAAGTGGGCAGTTCTGATGTAGCCAAGAGGGTGAACATTCCAGGGAGACCAGGGGGGCAGGCACCAACTAGGGTGTTTGCAATGACTCGGGAGGATGCAAAGAACACTCCAGATGTTGTTACTGGTATGGTTAGATTATTTGCTGATGATGTGATTGCTTTGATTGATCGGGGTTCTACTCATTCGTTTGTTTCTTCAAGTAGAACTGTGTGTGGTAGAAATTTGAGCCCATTGGATACTCCGCTGATGGTGAGTACTCCAATCGACCAATAAATTATTATCAGTCAAGTGTATAGAGACTGTGAGATATGTGTTGGTGGGGAACTTCTAGTGGTAGACTTAATGCCACTGAAAATTGGAGGATTGGATGTGATTTTAGGTATGGACACCTTAGAGAAGTACAATGCCCGGTTGGATTGTAAGCAAAAGACAGTGAAATTTGAATTTGATGACGGCAGAAGAGTGGTGTATATTAGGGACAGAAACGCAAGTCCGCCTAGAATTCTTTCAGCTCTGACAGCAGAAAAGATGATAAGGGAGGGATGTGAGGCATTTTTGGCCTATGTGGTAGACACAAGAGCAGATAGAGGGAAGCTGGAGGATATTGTTGTATTCAGGGAATTCTCGGATGTTTTTCCTGAGGAATTGCCAGGACTACCGCCACCGAGGGAAATTGAGTTTCCCATTGAGCTTCTTTCAGGTACTGCACCGATTTCAATTTCGCCTTACCAGATGCCTCCGGCGGAATTGAAGGAGCTTAAAGAGCAGTTGGAGAAGTTGTTGGAGAAAGGGTACATAAGGTCGAGCTCTTCACCTTGGGGAGGTCCGGACCTTTTTGTAAAGAACAAAGATGGATCGTTGAGGATGTGTGTAGACTATAGGAAGCTTAATCAGGTCACTTTGAAGAATAGGTATCCGCTCCCACACATAGATGATCTGTTTGATCAATTGCAAGGGGTGAAAGTCTTCTCCAAGATAGACTTGAGATCGGGTTACCATCAATTGAGGATAAAGGAGTCAGATGTGCCAAAGACTGCTTTCAAAACACGGTATGGGCACTTTGGGTTTTTAGTTATGCCCTTTGGATTGACAATTGCCCCTGCAGCCTTTATGGATTTGATGAATCGATTCTTTAAGCCTTTCTTAGACCAATTTATTGTTGTCTTTATTCATGATATATTGGTTTATTCCAAGAGTGATAAGGAGCATGAAGAGCATTTGAGAATTGCTTTGGAGACATTGAGGAGAAACGAGTTGTATGCCAAATTTGATAAATGTGAATTTTGGTTGAGAGAAGTTACATTTCTTGGACATGTAATCTTAAAACAAGGAATACATGTGGATCCAAAGAAGATAGAGGCTGTGATGAATTGGGAAGCACCGAAGAATGTAGCAGAGGTGAGGAGTTTTTTAGGTTTGGCAGGTTACTATAGGAGATTTGTGGAGGGATTCTCGATGATAGCTACTCCGATGACAAAGTTATCGAGGAAGAATCAGAAGTTTATCTAGAGTGATGAATGCCAGAAGAGCTTTGAGGAGCTCAAGCACAGATTGAAAGTGCTCCAATTTTGATTCTGCCTTCTAAAGATGAGGGTTATACCGTGTATAGTGATGCTTCGAGGAAGGGTCTTGGTTGTGTATTGATGCAGGGAGATAGGGTGATAGCATATGCTTCAAGGCAATTGAAACCATATGAGTTGAACTATCCGAGACATGATTTGGAGTTGGCAGCTGTGATCTTTGCCTTAAAAATTTGGAGGAATTATCTATATGGAGTTCAGACAAGGATCTTTATCAATCATAAGAGTCTCAAGTACTTGCTGAGCCAGAAGGAATTGAATTTGAGACAGAGAAGGTGGATTGAGTTGCTTAAGGATTATGACTTGCTGATTGAGTATCATCCGGGCAAGGCAAATGTAGTGGCGGATGCTTTGAGTAGAAAGTCTTCAATTGCCCATGTTCGGACAGTTTATTTGCCTTTATTGGAAGAGATGGCCAAGCTTAAGATAAGCTTGAAGCAGGAGGAGCCAGATTGCCTTCTAGCTAACTTCCGAGTGAGACCGATACTCAGGGAGAAGGTTAGGGAGTTGCAGGCTCAAGATGCATATTTGAGCAAACTCCGAGAGGAAATTCGAAATGGTAAGATTTCAGAAGTAGATGTGAGAGATGATGGACTTATGACAGTGGGGAATAGACTTTGTATCCCAGATGTGCAGGAGGTGAAGGATGAGATTTTGGATGAGGCACACAATGCGCCTTATACCATGCATCCAGGTAGCACCAGGATGTACAGGGATTTAAGAGAGCATTTTTGGTGGAAGGGCATGAAAAGGGATGTTGCAGAGTATGTTAGTAGATGCTTAGTGTGTCAGCAAGTCAAAGCTGAGCACCAGGCACCTTCAGGCAAGTTAAGGCCATTGTCCATTCTGGAATGGAAGTGGCAGAGGGTGACCATAGATTTTCTGATGGGTTTGCCCAAGACTAGTAGGAAGCATGATGCCATTTGGGTTAATGTGGATAGGTTGACGAAGTCAACTCACTTTCTGGCAATTAAGCAGACTGATTCTTTGCATGTGCTAGCAAAGAAGTATATTGATGAGATAGTGAGATTGCATGGGATTCCAGATTCCATAGTTTCTGATAGAGACCCTCTGTTTACTTCGAGGTTTTGGGGAAGTTTGCAGGAAGCTTTATGAACTAAGCTGAATTTTAGCACAGTTTTCCATCCTCAGACCGATTGTCAATCTGGGAGGACCATTCGGACTCTTGATGGAATGCTCAGGGCTTGTGTGATGGATTTCAAAGGAGCTTGGGATGAGCATTTGCCTTTGGTCAAATTTGCTTATAATAATTCGTACCATTCGAGCATTCAGATGGAGCCATATGAGGCATTGTATGGAAGGAGATGTAGAACTCCGATCTGTTGGGATGAAGAAGGAGAGAGGAAACTGATAGGACCAGAATTGATTTAGACAACAGTTGATAAAGTCAATCTGGTTAAGCAACAACTTAAGGCAACATAGGATAGGATGAAGAGTTACATGGATGCACACCGAAAGGAGATGGAGTTTGAAGTCGATGAGAAAGTGTTCCTTAAGACATCTCCTTGGAAAGGAGTAATGAGGTTTGGCAAGAAGGGCAAGTTGAGCCCGAGGTATGTGGGTCCCTATGAAATTCTTGAGAGGATTGGACCACTCGCCTACAGCTTGGCATTACCTCCAGAATTGTCTCAAATTTATGATATCTTTCATGTTTCCATGTTGAGGAGTTATAGATCGGATCCTTCTCATATCATTCAGACTAGTGAGGTTCAACTGAGGGATGATTTGAGTTATGAGGAGATTCCAGTGAAAATTTTGGACTCGAAGGAAAAGGTCCTCAGAAACAAGATGGTTCAATTAGTCAAAGTCCTGTGGAGGAATCATTCAGTGGAGGAGGCTACTTGGGAGCCATTGGAAGCCATGAAGGAGAAGTATCCGCATCTCTTCGATGATTCAGGTAATAATTTCGAGGATGAAATTTTTTTAAGAGGGGGAGAAATGTTAGGCCCCAAAATTCTTTTCCAATTGATGTTATTAAGCATGAATTATGTTGATTGTGTGATTCAATTAAATTGAAGGTATTTATGGAAAATTTAGATTAAGTTGAGTTTATTGTGTTTAAATGAGAATGAAAGGATAAAAATGTTTGAGGGCAAAATAGGGAGAGCACTTAGGTTGGTTAGGTTAAAGATTTTCAAGGAGGGGTATTAGGGTCTTTTTCTTCCTTTATCCTTAAGTGAGAAGAAGGAAAAAGAGAGAAAGAGTGAAGAGAAGAAGAAAGGGAGAGTGCCGTGGAGTTGGGAAGAAGAAGAGGAAAATAGGGCTTTTCATTCTTGAGGATTTCGAAAGATTTGGATGTAAGTACAAGTCGACTTGTACTACTGATAAGTCGACTTGTTCTTGAAAAGTACCGACAAGTCGACTTGTACATTGCATAAGTCGACTTATTCAAGGGCGATCAGATTGTTTATTTGTGCCTAAAGGCAATCCCTTTAGCGTTTTATTCACGATCGTATCTGGTGAATGAATAAATAAAGAAAAGGCATAATTCATTAATTTGATGTTCATGAACATTGTTTATGAATTGATTGGATCTTTAATCAGATTAATGAAGTCCATGATATATGACATAGCATGAAGGAAATTATGATGTAATCATACTCCTGAGATTCCTATCATGTGCAATTATGTCAGTATCTAAATTCTCCCTAGTCATAGGATTAATGAGACTGGACATCATTAATCCGGATAGACTAGCACATGTCATATTCCTTGATTGGATCAAGCAGTGGATCTCAGAAACTGTAAATATGAGATATTTAGAATTGACATGTGGATGCTTACTAGCGGTAGTAAGTTCATTGGATGACCTGCCATGAGATCATCACATGGATATCTTATCTAGTGTCAGTGATAATCTCATCATAGCAATGGTGCAAGTATCCTTAGACTTGAGGTACTCGAGGATATCTTGAATCTTGATCTGTACTGACTCCATTCCTTGTTGCCTTCGAGAGGTAACTCATAGGGTGGTGCTTGGAGTGCGACTTGAGGTATTCGAAGATAATTGAGTAGTCAATAAAGGATTCACCACTTCTGGATTAGCAGAAGAGATACCCATGGCCTCTTGTCAGGATCATTACTCGGAAATCTCTGGCCAGAGTGAATATGTCATGAAGAGTGTCTTCATGGACATATAGAGTAATGAGTCATAGGGCGAGATCTGTTATCACTAGGCTAGACTCGATCTAGTGAGTTGACACTTTGACCATACTCATAACCAAGTGGGGTATAGGATGGTGAAAGGGACGAATTGCACGGTAATTGTCATGGAAGGGTTAGTGATCGGTTCGTGATGAATACATCAAACCGATTACTTTCCGGTCGATTAGGGGTCGTGATGTGTTGCTAGATACCGCTCATGACTTGCTCGATTAATTGTTAATCTAAGTGGCCAACATAGCCGGAGCCTAAAGGGTCACACACTTAAGAGTGTTTCAGAGAATCGTAAAATAGTAATTGGACGAGTTCCAATTATGGAAACATTAGGATTAAATGGATCCCGATGGGATTGGGATATGTCGATGAGATCGCGACATCAATATTGCTAAGAAAGGTTTTGAAATTTGTTTTGACCAGGGGCCCGATAGGCGGTAGGACCGACCCAGTTTGGTGGGTGCTTTAGCAATTATATATATTAATTAATTAAGTAAATAATTAATTAATATATATATAAATATATAAGTGTGCACGTTGGTTTTGGAGGAGAAAGTGATAAGCTTTGACTTTTCAAAGCTTATTACTTTAATCATTTAATAAGTAAATGGTTATAAACCCTTACACTTGTCAACTTCTCTTGGTTAGCCTTTTAATTAATAAAAGAGACATGTATAAGGGTATGGGAAGTATGATGGTCAACGGTCATGGGATGGAGAGGAAGAGCCAATTTTCTTAAGGGTTAAGGAAAGGTTTTGAAAAGAGTTTCATTCTTCTCCTCTCATCAAGCCATCATCGTTTTTCTCTTCTCCAAGGCAAGGTTCCAATGTCTCCTCAAGCTCTCCAGGACAGAGGTAGGCTCTAGCAGGCTTTAATCTGTTCTAGCTATTCCCGGGTCAAAGGGGTTTGATCCGGTTAGGTTTTCTGATCTCTGCGTGGATCACCTTTAGAGATAGTCTCTATTGGCTATTTAGGTTGATGTCTTCATACGGATACCTGGATCCTGGGTTCGGAAAGGTCCCGGGAACCAAAATTTTTGTTTTCCGCTGCCGGTACATGTGATGTACCTCCCGGGATTTTCCTACAGTGGTATCGAGGCGTCTGGTATCCGTATGAAGCTAAAACCTAAGCGAGATCAGAAACCCTAAGTGCTGTTGATGTTGATGCATGTGTACTGCCCAGATTTCGAATTGCTATAGAGATAGGGTTTTCGAAAATTTTCTGCCCAGAAATGTTCATAACATGTTAGAGAATATGTCTATGAAGTTTCAGAATTTATTGATTTGATTTGATATACTTTTGCTAATTAATTCCCTAAGGTTACAGATGCTGTTTTGTGAAACGATTCTGGAACAGGCAGTAGTATAAAATCGAGAATAACTTCTAGAAAAATCTTTTTCTGGATTTTCCTTCACCTACATGTCTCTAAGATGTTGGTGAATATCTGTGAGCATGGAAATTGGATTTCAAGGTGATTGGATATTTATTCACGAATTTATTCTATGCTGTTGGGAATTGCTGTGCTGATGAACACAGATTTTGAATCGGTTTTGTTATTTAGGTTGACTGAGTTTTTGATGGCCTAAAATCCTGAAAATATTCATGTAGCATGGTCTGAACATGTAGTAACCTATATAATTTTCTCATGATTTATTGAAATTGTTTCATTGATCATTTCGAGCAATGTACAGAACTGGACAGTTTTTGTGAAAATTGTTGGGACTGTTTTGCTTGGCTTGATTGAGTGTGATTTTTCAGTTCCAATGCCTTGCACCATTTTTAATGTGATTAAAAATGTGTTATCTAGATGTAGTATGATTTCCAAACTGAATTGCTTGAAGTTGTTTATCCTAGAATTTTCGGATGCCTAATTGATCACCTTTGTGTCTCGTTAGTATATTTCATTTTCTTGCTTGTTTTGGCCGTCACAATTTTTGTGACAAGTGCCGGAGTAGTTTTGATAATGTATATGCTAGCTAGAGATGCTTAGGGTGAGAATTTGGGTGTTCTTAAATTGCTTGGATATTTATGAGTTTTACTCATTTCAAGTTTTCATATAGTTTGACTATTTAAGGCTTTCATGGTTCGATGAATTGTTCATTGATACATCAAATTTATCAGATATTACCTTAGGTATGTAGGTGTTGTGAATTGGAATTGTACTGATTGAGGAATTAGCCGATTAGAGATTTTAGCAAAATTAGCTGAATAAAGTCGACTTGTATGAGGTATAAATCGACTTGTTCAAGAGTTTTGGATAAGTCGACTTGTGTATAGAATAAATCGACTTGTTGGGATCTCAATATAAGTGGACTTGTAGTACCTTATAAGTCGACTTGTTCACGGGCAGGTGAAATAAGTGGACTTGTGTCATACAAGTCGACTTGTGTGTGAGAAGCATAAGTCGACTTGCATTTGATGAAAGTCGACTTGTGGCATCTTTCGAGTTGGATGATGGATGATTAAAAGGATTGATTCAATGTGATTGATGAAACCTAAATCATTCCATATAGTCTGGCGACTATAATCCTTGACTTGGAGTCTAGAACCGAAATCCCTCCTCGGTATATGAAAACTAACGCCTTCCATTAATATGGTAGAACCGAGTTCTTATAGGGTTGGGTTGTTGAGCAAACTCAAGCTCACTCTATCTGGATATGTTGAACCATGAAAATAAGATTTTCGGATTAATGGGTTGGTTTTCACCGAAGCGTTAGTTTGTTGAGCAAACTCGAGGTCAGCGTGGACGAGGCGAAATTGGGTAGCATACATCGGATGTACGCGCATCAAAAGTTGATACCCGATGAAGTGCACACATCAACAAGTTGATAAGAGCGATTGATAGTTGTGTCTAAGATGTAATTGGTATATCGATACCTCCGAGACATAAGGTGGCTTGTTGGACAAATCAAGGTCATTCTCGATATGGGTTATCGATGATACAATTGGTATGACCGATACCTACCGATTGACCTAAGTTGTGGCTTGTTGGGCAAACTCGAGGTCACTCTTAGCAATGTCGGATATCGACCCACTAGGACATTATGTCACATCGTTTCTCTGGATTAGTAAAGAGGGTTATGGATTCTAGGAAACTAGTGGGAGCCATATGCATGTCATGCAAGTCCTTATGATCATCTGAGGCATTTCTATTCTATCATTCCTTCTCTCTATCGCGTTTAGGTTGATTGAAGAAGTCTTCGATGAATTTCGCTCTATTCGGACTGAATTTTCTTGATTGGCTAAGGAATCGAAATTGTTCTCGGATCGAGGAACTGGGATCGTCTAGATGTTCCACTTCCAGATGCACTCTTGCCGATGCTTCGATAAGGATCGGAAGGCATATAATAAGCATCTAAGGGCGATGATATGGATACTTGCATTATGTTTGTGCGGATGTCACGAGGCTGCAGCAGCAAAGACGAGTCCATGGATGCTCACTCTATAGTATTTCATCTTAGGGAGCTATTTGTTGAACAAGCTCGGTCTGAAAGGTTCGAGACCTCAAGGCTTCTCTTCATCACAAAGATGGCTCCAGGGATATCTGTTGTGCAGTATGCCCTGAAGATGAATAGTTATATTGAGAGATTGGCGACCTTAGGATTTGTAATGGATTATGAGTTAAGTAGAGACTTAATTCTGGTTGGATTGTCTGATGGTTATTCACAGTTCGTGTTAAACTATCGGATGAACCAAATATCCACAACAATTCCTGAGCTGATCAATCTGCTCATGATAGCTGAGCAGGCTATCAAGAGAGATAGCAAGTGATAATGGTGGATGCTTCTTCTTACGGTTCAAAGAAGAAAAGGCCAAGAAACCAAAGGAAGTGCCATCGAGGAAAAACCAAAGCGCCCCAAAAGTTTTGCTTTCATTGTGGCAAGACTAGCCACTAGAGGTGGCTTAAAATCTATCTGAGTCCTTGAAGCGCGAAGAAGGCATCGATGCCTCTACTTCTTCAAATATGTTTTCATTGAGGTTAATACTATTCTGATCCAAACATATCGGTATTTGATACGGATGTGGCTCATACATATGAAATGTTATCGCGGGGCCTCGGGGACGATGAAAGCTCATAAAGGAGAACTAGACCTTTGTGTAGGTAATGGAGCAAGAGTTGCTACATTAGCCGTATGCACTTATGTCTTGTTACTCCCTCTGGGCTTATATTCAAATTGGATGATTATCATTTTGTACCGTTTTAAACAAAGAACATATTGTATGTTTTATGTTTAATTAAATTTGTTTCCATTGGACTTTTAGTAGCAATGGTTGCTATATTAGTTGGAATGGAATGCTCTATGGTACTGGTACATTATGCAATGGAATTGACATATGAGATATGTCATATCCAATTATGAATATCAATGACGCGAAAAGACATAATTGAGATAATTTAAAATCAACGTACTTATGGCATTGTCGGCTTGGCCATATAAATGAGATATGCATTGCTAAGCTCCATAAGAGTGGATGTTTAGGGTCATTTGATTATGAATCATATGACACATGCGAATCTTGTTTATTAGGCAAGATGACTAAGTTATCCTTCAATGGAAAGGATGAACGACTGGATTATTAGACCTAATACATTCAGATGTATGTGGTCCGATGTCCATCCATGCCAGAAGTGGTTGTCATTATTTCATTACTTTTATCGGTGATTATTCACGATATAGGTATCTGTATTTGATGAGATACAAATCTGAAGCGTTTGAAAAGTTCAAATAATTCAGAAATGAAGTAGAAAACTAACTTGGTAAAAGTATGAATACATTACGATCTGATCGTGGTGGAAAATACTTAGACCAACAGTTTTGGATTATCTCAGAGATAATGGGATATTATCTCAGTGGACTCCTCCTTACACGCCGCAGCACAAGGTGTGGCTGAAAGGAGAAATCGAACCTTGTTAGACATGGTGCGATTGATGATAGGTTTTACGCATTTTGGGGTATCTTTCGAGGCATTTGTTTACTTGTTAAGCGAGTTAATGGACGATTGATGTTACTCCATATGGAGATATGGACTAGCGAAAGCCTATCTTTCTCGGCTGAAAGTTTAGGGTTGTCTGCTTATGTGAAGCGGACACGATCAGATTAGCGATGCAAAATCGACAAGTGTTTGTTAAGTGGAATATTAATTCTACCTTGCTTTGAGGAACAAAAGTTGTTTGTTTCCAAGCATCTTTGTTTTCTTAAAGAAAGAGTTTCTTTTACAAGAGGACGATGGGAGCAAAGTTGAACTTGAACTTGGAGAAGTTCAAGATGCTCGAACAAACAGATCAATGCTGAACTTTGGCTGTCACTCGTATAGATGAGGTAACAGATTCAACCTTCTATTACACAATTTACGTAGGTTAAGTAGGATCGCCTTTGTTCGAGAGATATGAATTTCGTAAGGGAGCGAATGACGTATTACTCATACGAGATGATGAGCCTACTACCTATGAAGAGGTTCTGAAAAGTTCAGAGTCTGAAAAATGGCTTCGTGCCATGAAATCCGAAATGGATTCCATGTACATAAACCAAGTATGGAATTTGGTTGTTACACCTGATGGGATAAAACCCACAGGGTACAAAGGGGTTTTCAAGAAGAAAACCAACATGGATGGTAATTTGATTACCTATAAAGCAATGCTTACGGTTAAAGGATTTAAATCGCACGACGAGGAGTTGACTATGACGAAACCTTCAGCCCCGTAGCAATGCTTAAATCCATTAGGATACTCCTAGCCATTACCACACATTATGATTATGAGATATGGCAAGTGGATGTGAAGACAGCTTTCCTGAAAGGAAATCTACCCGAGGATATGTATGACACAACCTGAGGGCTTCACTTCCATCGATGGCGAAAAGGTATGCAAGCTTCAGAAATCCATTAATGGATTGAAGCAAGCATCCAGGAGTTGGATTATCCGTTTAGATGAGTCAATTCAAAGAGTTTGATTTCTCACAAAATTCGGATGGTCATTGTGTGCATAAGAAGGTTAATGGGACTGCAATCGTATTCCTTGTGTTGTATGTCGATGACATACTGTTACTCGGAAACGATGTCTCTATGCTGCAATCAGTTAAAATTTGGTTGTCCAAACAATTTGCCTTGAAAGACCTTGGTAAAGCAACTTATATCCTTGGGATATAGATTTATGGAGATAAATCAAAAGGTTGCTTGGTCTTTCACAATCATCGTACATAGATGAGATGCTAAAGAGGTTTAGCATGGAACAATGCTATGTACGAGGCCCGATGTATCGTATGCTCTAAGTGTTACGAGCAGATACTAATCGGATCCTAGTGAGGGTCACTAGGTGGCTGTCAAGAATATCCTCAAGTACTTGTGAAGCACTAAGGATGTTTTCTTGATCTATGGAAATCTCCATGTGAGCGGGCATTGATTGCGATATCTAATCGATAAGGATGATTACGAATCATATTGAGGTTATATACATTCTGCTTGAATAGCGTGGCGGTCAGTGAAAGAGTTTCCAAACAAGAGAGGCTGCTGATTTAACAACCGAGGCGAGTACATTGCGCGTGAGATCATAAAGGAAGCAATTTAGATCGAAGTTCATTCTTGAACTTGATCTAGTCCCTAACGTGGTGGGCCCATAGGATTGTATTGTGATCTGATGGGGCTAGTGTGCGAGCAAAGGAACCAAGGTCTTATCGACGATCCGAACTCGTGCTCGCCGATTCGGAGATGATTAGTCGAGATGATATCTGATAGAGAGAATTCCCACGAGCAAAGTGTTCTTTGTTAGTTGACAAAGCCATTGTCACGGGAGAATTGTGATTCTCATGGACTCGCTTATGGTATTGGATACTAAGGCGATTGGCTTTAGGTCATTTGGGAGATTTAATAAGTCAAGTCGACTTGTACTCTACGATAAGTCGACTTGTTCTTGAAAAGTACCGATAAATCGACTTGTACATTGCATAAGTCGACTTATTCAAGGGCGATTGTTTATTTGGGCCCTAAAGGCAATCCCTTTAGCGTTTTATTCACGATCGTATGCGGTGAATGAATAAATAAAGAAAAGGCATAATTCATTAATTTGATGTTCATGAACATTGTTTATGAATTTATTGGATCTTTAATCAGATTAATGAAGTCCATGATATATGACATAGCATGAAGGAAATTATGATATAATCATACTCCTGAGATTCCTATCATGTGCAATTATGTCAGTATCTAAATTCTCCCTAGTCATAGGATTAATGAGACTAGACATCATTAATCCGGATAGACTAACACATGTCATATTCCTTGATTGGATCAGCGGTGGATCTCGAAGCTGTAAATATGAGATATTTAGAATTGATATGTGGATGCTTACTAGCGGTAGTAAGTTCATTGGATGACTGCCATGAGATCATCACATGGATATCTTATCTAGTGTCGGTGATAATCTCATCATAGCAATGGTGCAAGTATCCTTAGACTTGAGGTACTCGAGGATATCTTGAATCTTGATCACGTACTGACTTCATTCCTTGTTGCCTTCGGAGGTAACTCATAGGGTGGTGCTTGGAGTACGACTTGAGGTATTGAAGATAATTGAGTAGTCAATAAAGGATTCACCACTTACGGATTAGTAGAAGAGATACCCATGGCCTCTTGTCGGGATCATTACTCGAAATCTCGGCGAGTGAATATGTCATGAAGAGTGTCTTCATGGACATATAGAGTAATGAGTCATAGGGCGAGATCTGTTATCACTTAGGCTAGACTTCGATCTAGTGAGAGTTGACACTTTGACCATACTCATAACCAAGTGGGGTATAGGATGGTGAAAGGGACGAATTGCGGTAATTGTCATGGAAGGGTTAGTGATCGGTTCGTGATGAATACATCAAACCGATTACTTTCCGGTCAATTGGGGGTCATGATGTGTTGCTAGATACGCTCATGACTTGCTCAGATTAATTGTTAATCTAAGTGGCCAACATAGCGGAGCCTAAAGGGTCTGCACGCTTAAGAGTGTTTGAGAGAATCGTAAAATAGTAATTAGACGAGTTCCAATTATGGAAACATTAGGATTAAATGGATCCCGATGGGATTGGGATATATCCGATGAGATCGCGACATCAATATTGCTAAGAAAGGTTTTGAATTTGTTCAAAGACGGGGCCCGATAAGCGGTAGGACCGACCCAGTTTATTTGGATGCTTTAGCAATTATATATATTAATTAATTAAGTAAATAATTAATTAATATATATAAATATATAAAGTGTGCGTTGGTTTTGGAGGAGAAAGTGATAAGCTTTGACTTTTCAAAGCTTATTACTTTAATCATTTAATAAGTAAATGGTTATAAACCCTTACACTTGTCAACTTCTCTTGGTTAGCCTTTTAATTAATAAAGAGACATGTATAAGGGTATGGGAAGTATGATGGTAAACGGTCATGGGATGGAGAGGAAGAGCCAATTTTCTTAAGGGTTAAGGAAAGGTTTTGAAAAGAGTTTCATTCTTCTCCTCTCATCAAGCCATCATCGTTTTCTCTTCTCGAGGCAAGGTTCCAACGTCTCCTCAAGCTCTCCGGGATAGAGGTAGGCTCTAGCAGGGCTTTAATCTGTTCTAGCTATTCCGGGTCAAAGGGGTTTGATCCGGTTAGGTTTCGATCTCTGCGTGGATCACCTTTAGAGATAGTCTCTATTGGCTATTTAGGTTGATGTCTTCATACGGATACTGGATCTGGGTTGGGAAGGTCCGGGAACCAAAATTTTGTTTTCATTGCGGTACATGTGATGTACCTCCCGAGATTTTCCTACATTGGAGCAATTTCTGGTAAGCCTAAGTGCATTTAGTTTTGTTTTGGTTAGATTAAACCTTAGTGTAGGTTGGTATGATGTTGGAATCGATTGTTTAGAGGTTTTCGAAAAAATGGTTAGAATCCTTGGATTGTTGATTTTGTGACTGATTTTAAGGTCTGAATGAGTTAGAAATGTAGTATTGAACTAGAATCTGTAAGTGCAAGTCGACTTGTACATGGGGTAAGTCGACTTACACGTATTCAGTACCGATAAGTCGACTTATGCAAGGACGGTACTGTTTATATTGTGCCCTAAAGGCAATCCCTTTAAGCGTTTTATTCAAAGTCGTGTGCAGACTTTATGAATAAATAAAAAAGGCATTATTCATTAATTTGATATTCATAAACATTGTTTATGAATTGATTTGATCTTTAATCAAATTAATGAAGTCCGTGATATATGACATAGCATGAAGGAAATTATGATGTGATTATACTCTTGAGGTTCCTATCATGTGCAATTATGTCGATATCTAAATTCTCCTAGTCATAGGATTAATGAGGCTGGACATCATTAATCCGGATAGACTAACACATGTCATATTCCTTGATTGGATCAGCGGTGGATCTCGAAGCTGTAAATATGAGATATTTAGAATTGACATGTGGATGCTTGCTAGCGGTAGTAAGTTCATTGGATGACTGCCATGAGATCATCACATGGATATCTTATCTAAGTGTCGTTGATAATCTCATCATAGAAATGGTGCAAGTATCCTTAGACTTGAGGTACTCGAGGATATCTTGAATCTTGATCACGTGCTTTGACTCCATTCCTTGTTGCCTTCGGAGGTAACTCATAGGGTGGTGCTTGGAGTACAGCATGAGGTATTGAAGATAATTGAGTAGCCAATAAAGGATTCACCACTTACGGATTAGCGAAGAGATACCCATGGCCTCTTATCGGGATCATTACTAAAATTTTAAAGCATGTATGTCATGAAGAGTGTCTTCATTGACATATAAAGTAATGACTCGGGGCGAGAAGCTGATATCACTTGGGCTAGACTTCGGTCTAGTGAGAGTTGACACTTTGACCATACTCACAACCAAGTGGGGTATAGGATGGTGAAAGGACGAATTGCACGGTAATTGTCTACATGGAAGGGTTCGTGATCGGTTCGTGATGAATACATCAAACCGATTACTTTCCGGTCAATTGGGGTCGTGATGTGTTCTAGATACCGCTCATGACTTGCTCGATTAATTGTTAATCTAAGTGGCCAATATAACCGAGAACCTAAAGGGTCACACGCATAAGAGTGTTTCAGAGAATCTGTAAAATAGTAATTGGACAGAGTTCCAATTATGGAGAGCAAATGGATTAAATGGATCCCGATGAGATTGGGATATGTCCCGATGAGATCGCGACATCAATATTGCTAAGAAAGGTTTCCGGGGCTGTTTTAGCATCGGGGCCCGGTAGGCCGGTAGGACCGACCCCAGTTGGACTGGACCTTAGCAATTATATTCTAATTAATTAATTAAGTAATTAATTAATTAATTAATAATATATATAAGCACATGTGCATCGTTGGAATGGGTAAAGAGAAGATAAGAAGATTTGTTTTGAAAAAGTCAAAGTATCATTACTTTATTCCTTAAATGGTGTGCCATCCATTTGTAAGCTATTAATTGGTGTCTTAAAAGTAAAGAACACTATATATAGCTGATTGTCGTGGATGGAAGATGGGTTATTCGGTGGTTTTCAAAATAAGAAGAATAAACTTGCCTAAATGTTAAGGAAGGTGAAAAGGGTTTCATGTTATTCTTTCTTAAACCATCGTTTCCACTCTTCTTCTCCAAGATTCCAACGTTGATGCTTAGCTCTCCAAGGACAGAGGTAGGGTCTAGCAGCCTTTAATCTGTTCTAGCTATTCCCGGGTCAAAGGGGTTTGACTCGGTTAGATTTTCTGATCTCTGCGTGGATCACCTTTAGAGATAGTCTCTTTTGGCTATTTAGGTTGATGTCTTCATACCGATACCTGGATCCTGGGTTTCGGGAAAGTCCTGGGAACAAAAATTTTTATTTTCCGCTGCCGGTACATGTGATGTACCTCCCGAGATTTTCCTACAGTGGTATCAGAGCGTCTGGTATCGTGTATGCAGCTATAACCTAAGCGACATCAGAAACCCTAATGGAATTTTCTGTTGATGCATGCTATCTGTTCAGATTTCGAATTTATATTGTGATATTGTTTTCGAAGTTTTTCTGCCCAGGATTGTTCATAACATGTTAGAGAATATGTCTATGAATTTTCAGAATTTATTGATTTTATTTGATATAGTTTTGCTAATTAATTCCCTAAGGTTACAGATGCTGTTTTCTGAAACGATTCTGGAACAGGAATGAGTATAAAATCGAGAATAAATTCTAGAAAAATGTTTTTTCGGATTTTCCTTCACCTACATGTCTCTAAGATGTTGGTGAATGTCTGTGAGCATGGAAATTGAATTTCAATGTGATTGGATATTTATTCACGAATTTATTCTATGCTGTTGGGAATTGCTGTGCTGATGAACACAGATTTTGAATTGGTTTTGTTATTTAGGTTGACTGAGTTTTTGATGGCCTAAAATCCTGAAAACATTCATGTAGCATTTTCTGAACATGTAGTAACCTATATAATTTTCTCATGATTTATTGAAATTGTTTCATTGATCATTTCGAACAATGTACAGAACTGGACAGTTATGTGAAAATTGTTGGGACTGTTTTGCTTGGCTTGATTGAGTGTGCTTTTTCAGTTCCAATGCCTTGAACCATTTTTAATTTAATTAAAAATGTGTTATCTTGTTGTATTATGATTTCCAAACTGAATTTCTTGAAGTTGTTTATCCTAGAATTTTCGGATGCCTAATTGATCACATTAGCGTCTCGTTAGTATATTGCATTATCTTGTTTGTTTTGACCGTCATATTTTTTATGGCATGTGCTGAAGTAAATTTGATAATGTATGTGCTAGCTAGAGATGCTTAGGATGACAATTTGGGTGTTCCTAAATTATTTGGATATTTATGAGTTTTGACTCATTTCAAGTTTTTCATATAGTTTGACTATTTAAGGCATTCATGACTCAATGAAGTGTTTATTGAGGCATCAATTTCTGAATATTACCTAGGTATGATGGTGTTGAGAATTGGAATTGTATTGAATGAGGAATTAGCCGATTAGAGATTTTAGCATATTTCCCTGGATAAGTCGACTTGTATATGGAATAAGTCGACTTGTTCAAGATTTTAGTATAAGTCGACTTGTAGCACCTTGTAAGTCGACTTGTACATGGGCAGGTGAAATAAGTCGACTTGTGTCATACAAGTCGACTTATGTGTGGGCAGAAGCATCATTTGATGAAAGTCGACTTGTGGCATGCTCAGGTTGGATGATGGATGATTAAAAGGATTGATTCAATTGGATTGATGAAATCTAAATCATTCCATATAGTCTTCGTGACTATAATCCTTGACTTGAGTCTAGAGTTTCTAAATCCCTCCTCGGTATATGAAAACTAACGCCTTCCATTAATATGGTAAGAACCAGAGTTCTTATAGGGATGGGTTGTTGGGTAAACCCAAGCTCGCTCTATACGAATATGTTCGAACCATGAAAATAAGATTTTCAGATTAATGGGTCGGTTTTCACTAAAGCGTTGGTTTGTTGAGTAAACTCAAGGTCAGCGTGATGAGAGGCGAAATTGGGTAGCATACATTAGATATATCGCATCAAAGAGTTGATACCCAATGTAAGTGCACACATCAACAAGTTGATAGACGATCGATAGTTGTGTCTAAGATGTAATTGGTATATCTGATACCTCCCGAGACTTAAGGTGGCTTGTTGGGTAAACCCAAGGTCATTCTTAATGTCGGTTATCGATGATACAATTGGTATGACCGATACCTACCGATTGACCTAAGTTGTGGCTTGTTGGGCAAACCCAAGGTCACTCTTAGCAATGTCGGATATCGACCCACTAGGACATTATGTCACTTTATTTCTCTGGATTCGTAAAGAGGGTTATGGATTCTAGGAAACTAGTGGGAGCCATATGCATATCATGCAAGTCCTTATGATCATGCAGGCAATTCTATCCTATCATTCCTTCTCTCTATCGCGTTTAGGTTGATTGAAGAAGTTGTTCAGTGTGAATTTTCGGTCTCTATTCTGAACCGAATTTTCTTGATTGGCTAAGGAATCTGAAAATTGTTCTCAGATCTGAGGAACTGGGATACGTCCTAGATATTCCACTTCTAGATACACCTGCTGTTGATGCTTCTGATGAGGATCAGAAGGTATATCGTAAGCATCTAAAGGACAGTGATATGGATACTTGCTTTATGCTTGCCTCGATATCACCAGAGCTGCAGCAGCAGCACGAGTCCATGGATGCTCACTCTATAGTATTTCATCTTAGGGAGCTGTTTGATGAGTAAGCTCGGTCTGAAAGGTTTGAGACCTCAAGGCTTCTCTTCACCACAAAGATGGCTCCAGGGACAACTGCTGTGCAGTATACCCTGAGGATGAATTGCTATATTGAGAGATTGGATGTCTTAGGATTTGTAATGGATTATGAGTTAAGTAGAGACTTAATTCTAGTTGGATTGTCTAACGGTTATTCCCAGTTCGTGTTAAACTATCAGATGAACTAAATATCCACAACAATTCCTGAACTGATCAATCTGCTCATCACAGCTGAGCAGGTTATCAAGAGAGATAGCAAGTGCTAATGGTGGATGCTTCTTCTTCTAGTTCAAAGAAGAAAAAGGCCAAGAAACCAAAGGGAAGTGCCATCAAGGAAAAACCAAAGATTCTGCCCCAAAAGGATTTTGCTTTCATTGTGGCAAGTCTAGCAGAGGCTAAATGGCTGTAAAATCTATCTGGAGTCCTTGAAGCAGAAGAAGGCATCAGATGCCTCTACTTCTTCAAATATGTTTGTCATTAAGGTTAATACTATTCCTGATCCAAACATATCGGTATTTGATATCGGATGTGGCTCATACATATGAAATGATATGTAGGGCCTCAGGGACAGTAGAAAGCTCATAAAAGGAGAACTAGACCTTTGTGTAGGTAATGGAGCAAGAGTTGCTACATTAGCCGTGAACACTTATGTCTTGTTACTCCTAGTGGGCTTATATTCAAATTGGATGATTGTCATTTTGTACCGTTTTAAACAAAGAACATATTGTATGTTTTATGTTTAATTAGAGTGATTTCCATTTGACTTTTAGAAGCAATGGTTGTTCTATTAGTTCGATTGGAATGCTCTATGGTACTGGTACATTATGCAATAAATTGACATATTAGATATGTCATATCCGATTATGAATGTCAATGACGCGGAAAGACATAATCGAGATAATTTAAAATCAACTTACTTATGGCATTGTCGAACTTGGCCATATAAATGAGATATGCATCGCTAAGCTCCATAAGAGTGGATGTTTAGGGTCATTTGATTATGAATCATATGACACATGCGAATCTTGTTTATTAGGCAAGATGACTAAGTTATCCTTTAAAGGAAAGGGTGAGCAGTGAATGGAGTATTAGACCTAATACATTCAGATGTATGTAGTCGATGTCCATCCATGCGAAGTGGTTGTCTTTACTTCATTACTTTTATCGGTGATTATTCTCGATATGGGTACAGATTCGATGAGATACAAATCTGAAGCATTTGAATAGTTCAAATAATTGAAATGAAGTAGAAAACTAACTTGGTAAAAGTATGAATACATTACGATCGATCGTGGTGGAAAATGCTTAGACCAATAGTTTTGATTATCTCGAGATAATGGGATTTTATCTCGGTATACTCCACCTTACTTGCCGCAAAGACAATGGTGTGGCTGAAAGGAGAAATCGAACCTTGTTAGACATAGTGCGATTGATGATAGGTTTTGCAGATTTTGGGAATATGCGCTCAAGGCAATTTGTTTACTTGCTAAGCGAGTTCCATTAAAGACAGTTGTTGTTACTCCATATGAGATGTGGACTAACTGAAAGCCCTATCTTTCTCATCGAAAGTTTGGGATTGTCACCTTACGTGAAGCGGACACGATCGATACATTTGATGTAAAGGCGACAAGTGTTTGTTCGTGGAATATCAATTCTACCTTGCTTAGGAACAAAAGTTGTTTGTTTCCAAGCATGTTGTGTTCTTAAAGAAAGAGTTTCTTTTACAAGAAGGCAGTGGGAGCAAAGTTGAACTTGAGAAGTTCAAGATTCTCGAACAAACATAGATCATTTGCTGCTGAACACAAGCTGACACTCATATAGATGAGGTAGCAGTTCAACCTTCTACTACACTGCAATTTCGTAGGTTAAGTAGGATCGCGCTTGTTCTAGAGATATGAATTTCTCGTAAGTGAACAGAATGACGTATTGCTCATATGAGATGATGCGCCTACTACCTATGAGCAGGTTACGAAGGTCGAGTGCGGAACATGGCTTTATGCCATGAAATCTGAAATGGATTCCATGTATGAAAACCAAGTGTGGACTTTGGTTGTTACACCTGAAGGGATAAAACCCATAGGGTGCAAATGGGTTTTCAAAAAGAAAACCGACATGGATGGTAATGTGATTACTTATAAAGCAAGGCTTGTGGCCAAAGGATTTCGTCAAAGACAAGGAGTTGACTATGACGAGACCTTCAGCCCCGTAACAATGCTTAAATCCATTAGGATACTCCTAGCCATTGCCACTCATTATGATTATGAGATATGGCAAATGGATGTGAAGACAGCTTTCCTGAATGGAAATCTTCCCGAGGATGTGTATATGACACAACCAGAAATCCATGTTTGGATTGAAGCAAGCATCCAGGAGTTGGATTATCCGTTTTGATGAGTCAATCAAAGAGTTTGATTTCTCACAAAATTCGGATGATCATTGTGTGTATAAGAAGGTTAATGGGACTGCAATCGTATTCCTTGTGTTGTATGTAGATGACATCTTATTCTTTGGGAAGCGATGTCTCTATCTTGCAATTAGTTAAAATTTGGTTGTCCAATCAATTTGCGATGAAAGACCTTGGTGAAGCAACTTATATCCTAGGGATATAGATTTATAGAAATAAATCAAAAGGTTGCTTGGTCTTTCACAATCATCGTACATAGATGAGATGCTAAAGAGGTTTAGCATGGAACAATGCTATGTCACGAGGCCCGATGTATCGTATGCTCTAAGTGTTACTGCGGATACCAATCGGATCTGGTGAGGGTCCTTGGGTGGTGTCAAGAATATCCTCAAGTACTTGCGAAGCACTAAGGATGTTTTCTTGATCTATGGAGATGGAAATCTCAGTGGCGGCATTTAGATGCAAGTATTTAATCGATAAGGATAATTCGAATCACAATCGGGTTATATACATTCACCTTGAATAAGCGTGGCGGTCAGTTGGAAAAGTTCCAAACAAGAGAGGGCTGCTGATTCATCAACCGAGGCAGAGTACATTGCCGCATGAGATGCGCAAAGGAAGCGGTTTGGATCAAGAAGTTCATTACTGAACTTGATCTGGTCCCTAGCTGTGATGGGCCCATAGGATTGTATTGTGATACAATGGGGCTAGTTCGCAGGCAAAGGAACCAAGGTCTTATCGACGATCTGAACTCGTACTTTGCCAATTTGGGAAATCATCGGTTGAGATGATGTCCTTATAGAGAGAATTCCCACAGAGCAAAGTGTTGCTGATCCGATGACAAAGCCATTGTCACACGAGAATTGTGATTCTTATGTACTCGCTTTTGGTATTAGATACTAAGGCGATTGGCTTTAGGTCAAGTGGGAGATTTGTAAGTGCAAGTCGACTTGTACATGGGGTAAGTCGACTTACACGTATTCAGTACCGATAAGTCGACTTATGCAAGGGAGTCTTGTTTATATTGTGCCCTAAAGGCAATCCCCTTTAGCGTGTTTTATTCAAAATCGTGTGCAGACTTTATGAATAAATAAAGAAAAGGCATTATTCATTAATTTGATATTCATAAACATTGTTTATGAATTGATTTGATCTTTAATCAAATCAATGAAGTCCATGATATATGACATAGCATGAAGGAAATTATGATGTGATCATACTACTGAGGTTCTATCATGTGCAATTATGTCAATATCTAAATTCTCCTAGTCATAGGATTAATGAGGCTGGACATCATTAATCCGGATAGACTAACACATGTCATATTCCTTGATTGGATCAGCGGTGGATCTCGTAAAGCTGTAAATATGAGATATTTAGAATTGACATGTGGATGCTTACTAGCGGTAGTAAGTTCATTGGATGACTGCCATGAGATCATCACATGGATATCTTATCTAAGTGTCGGTGATAATCTCATCATAGCAATGGTGCAAGTATCCTTAGACTTGAGGTACTCGAGGATATCTTGAATCTTGATCACGTGTTTTGACTCCATTCCTTGTTGCCTTCGAGAGGTAACTCATAGGGTGGTGCTTGGGTGCGACTTGAGGTATTGAAGATAATTGAGTAGCCAATAAAGGTTCACCACTTCGGATTAGCGAAGAGATACCCATGGCCTCTTGTCGGGATCATTACTAAGGTGGCAAGCATGTATGTCATGAAGAGTGTCTTCATTGACATATAATGTAATGAGTCGGGGCGAGAAGCGATATCACTAGGTTAGACTCAGTCTAGTGAGAGTTGACACTTTGACCATACTCATAACCAAGTGGGGTATAGGATGGTGAAAGGACGAATTGCACGGTAATTGTCTATAGAAGGGTTCGTGATCTGGTTCGTGATGAGTACATCAAACCGATTACTTTCCGGTCAATTGGGGGTCATGATGTGTTGCTAGATACCGCTCATGACTTGCTCAGATTAATTGTTAATCTAAGTGGCCAACATAACCGGGAACCTAAAGGGTCACATGCATAAGAGTGTTTCAGAGAATCTGTAAAATAGTAATTGGACAGAGTTCCAATTATGGAGAGCAAATGGATTAAATGGATCCCGATGAGATTGGGATATGTCCCGATGAGATCGCGACATCAATATTGCTAAGAAAGGTTTCCGGGGTTGTTTTAGCACCGGGGCCCGATAGGCCGGTAGGACCGACCCCAGTTGGACTGGACCTTAGCAATTATATTCTAATTAATTAATTAAGTAATTAATTAATTAATTAATAATATATAAAAGCACATGTGCATCGTTGGAATGGGTAAAGAGAAGATAAGAAGATTTGTTTTGAAAAAGTCAAAGTATCATTACTTTATTCCTTAAATGGTGTGCCATCCATTTGTAAGCTATTAATTGGTTTCTTAAAAGTAAAGAACACTATATATAGCTGATTGTCGTGGATGGCAGATGGGTTATTCGGTGGTTTTCAAAATAAGAAGAATAAACTTGCTTAAGTGTTAAGGAAGGTGAAAAGGGTTTTATGTTATTCTTTCTTAAACCATCGTTTCCACTCTTCTTCTCCAAGATTCCAACGTTGATGCTTAGCTCTCCAAGCGACGAGGTAGGGTCTAGCGACCTTTAATCTGTTCTAGCTATTCCCGGTCAAAGGGTTTGACTCGGTTAGATTTTCTGATCTCTGCGTGGATCACCTTTAGAGATAGTCTCTTTTGGCTATTTAGGTTGATGTCTTCATACCGATACCTGGATCCTGGGTTTCGGGAAAGTCCCGGGAACAAAAATTTTTGTTTTCCGCTGCCGGTACATGTGATGTACTTCCCGGGATTTTCCTACAGAATCAAGGTTTAGATGTGTTGCATATGTTTAAGGGAAGGATTGAAGTGGGAAAATGCTGGAAAAATCAGGTTCGGAGACATTCTCCAAACCCGCACGTCGCGACATGCTCATGAGCACGCCGTGACGTGCGAGGAAGGTGTGCACGTCGTGACGTTCAAATTTGTGCACATCGCGACAAGCATCAGGCCATTCTTCGCGACGAGCGTGACCTTCGTCGCGACGAGCAGCGGGCTATTCTTCACGATGAGCGTGGCCTTCGTCGCGACGAGCAGCAGGTCGTTTGTTCTGACGAGCGTGGCTTCGTCGCGGCGAGCCCCCAGTTTCCAGCATAGGTGAATTTTGGTATTTTGGGCATATCTTTTGCTGTGGATGTCCAAATGAGGTGATTTTAGATTCGTTGTGGACTAGAGCCGTAGGGCTACAAGTTTTATGAAGAAAGGAAGTTTAGAATTTGCCTATAAAATTCAGAAATTGATTGGAAGTTGGATGTAGACTTTTAGTGCTTTTACTTTTGATTTTCAAGCTTTTTGAATATTTCCCTTGAATGTTGTTTGAATGGGAACTTGGTTTGTTATAGTAAACCAAGCCGACCTGATCCAATCACAAGAGGAAGGACAACAGCGAGTTGGATTCTCTAGCAATATTAGGTGGGTAATACATTTATGGTTGTTGTGTGTATGGGAAAAATGTTTTGCTTGCTTGTATGTATGTGTGGTTTGAATTATTAACAATGAATTGTGATTGTGATTATGTACTGCTTGAAAAACATTATGGAATTCCTGTATGAATGAAAAGATGAAGAAGCATGATGATCATGAATAGTATGAAAGCTTTTGATACAGTCAATTGAGCATGAAACAAATGATTATATGCTTTGTTTGGGTGAGAGAGGAACGTATCGTTAGTCACATACACGTCGACGTATAGCCTTCTCCCGGCTGCCCACTTGAGGCCACGAGATCCTGAAAAATCAGACTCGTATAGTTCACGGTATAAACTTCGGTTTATCCTTATCGTTCTACGGAACTCTCGAGCCATTTGTTGTGCATCTCATCATTGATCTGTTAGGAAGAATGCACAATTAATTGCTATGTTATGAACTCAAAGATAACATGACATAATCTTGTGACATTTTGATGGCTATAAGATTGTAATTGAACTTGTTAGAGTGATGACTTGCTATATGCTTGTGTATATATATGTGTATATGCTTGATTGTGTGGCTCGTTGCCAATGGCTATAAATGTATAAGCCATTGAGCTTCGCAACTCACCCTATTATCTCCCACTTCTCAGGTGTAGAACGAGAAGATCGTTGACCCTTGCAACGCATCGAAAACTCCAAGATAGATAGAAGCCTTTGTATTAAGTTAGTATTTTTGGTTAGCCCTCCAAACATATCATCGTTGAGCATTCTCATGTATTTTGGATTTAAACTGTGATATGTATTGTGTTATATAGAGAATGCTTCTTTCATTTCTTCAGATTGTAATGACATGATGTCTTTTGTATTGGGGTGATTATCTGATAGTTAAAATGATTGTGTATGTATGAGAATGTATGTGTATTGTATGATTTTGCATAGATGTTGGGGACGGGTCCAAAAGTTGGGCGCTCGCCGCGGCGAGCAATTTGAGGCTGCGGCGAGGCCTCCTCTTTCCCACTGCTATTCCTTGATACTTCACACACTTTCAATTCTTCCTTCACGTGCCCCTATCCGATGCCCCCGAGGGGCCACCTCGGGATAGGGAAATCGGGACCTGGGCCTAACATAAACCTTGATTCAAGTCCAATACTACATTTCTAACCCATTAACACCTTAAAACAGTCTCAAAATCAACAAGCCAAGGATTCTAACCATTTTTTCCCTAAACCCTCCAACAACCGATTCTAACACATGCAAATCGATTCTAGGGTTTAATCTAACCATAATAAGATTAACAGCAACTAAACTTACCAGACAAGTGCTTCAAATCCGTCAAAAACCTCTAGGATTGAAAGCCCCTAATTCTCTTCTTCTCCTATTTTCCACGGCTTCTTCTTCATTTCTAAAAAAAAATTCTTTTCTCCTTCTTTTTATTCCCTTAATAATTGTGAAATGTCCATTTTGCCCTTTCATTTAAGCCTTAAGTCTTATCACCTGAAGTGCGATGACCAGTTTGCCCTTATACATTCTTACCACTTTTAATTCAACCAAACCATATAATAAATTCTACTAACATTTACATAACAAATAGATCTAAAACTTTATCCATCAAATCTCATGATTTATTTAAATCATGCTTAATTTAACAAGAAAAAATTCGGGGGCCAACATCATGCCTTTCTACCAAAAATACTCTTTCGAATCTTTGTACATTCTAATACTACTTGGGTGTATGGCATAAGGTACATTATATGCCTCATCAAGTATCTCATCGTTTAATTCCTTGACATTTGGGATACAAAGTCTATTCCCTACAACCATAAGTCCATCATGCCTCACTACCACTTTAGATTTCTTGCCATTTTGAATTTCTTTTTGGAGCTTACTCAATTCTACATCCTATGATTGTAACTCTTTAACTTTTTCCCTGAGTATCGCCCTCACTCTGAAATTTCAATAATACAATCTGGCTCCCCTTGTTTCAAGCTTATCCTAAACTCAACCATCTCTTCCAATAAAGATAGATAAATTGGATGAACATGGGTTATTGATGATTTCCTACTCAAAGCATCTGCCACTATATTTGCCTTTCCTGGATGATACTCAATCAACAAATCATAATCCTTAATTAGCTCTAACCATCTTCGTAATCTCAAATTCAACTCTTTCTGACTCAACAAATACTTGAGACTTTTATGATCCATAAAAATCCTCATTTGAACCCCATACAGATAATGTCTCCAAATCTTCAAGGCAAAAACTGTTGTTGTTAACTCCAGATCATGGGTCAGGTAATTCACTTTATAAGGCTTTAGCTGTCGCAAAGTGTAAGCTATTACTTTGTCTCCTTGCATCAACACACAACCTAAATCCTTTTTTGAAACATCACTGTATACTATATAACCCTTTCTCCCATGAGCAGGGTCAAGATTGGTGCACTGGTCAATCTGTGCTTAAGCTCTTCTAACATTCCTCACTCTAGATAAATTTCTGATTCTAGCTTAATAACTTAATCCTCGGAGCAACTATCATAGAAAATCCTTTAACGAATCTCCTATAATAACTTACCAGACCCAAAAAACTCCTCACTTCTGTCACTGTCTTGGGTGTAAGCCAATTCACTATTGCTTCAATTTTTCTTAGATCAACATGCACCCCATTCTTCGAAATTACATGTCCAAGGAATACTACCTCATGAAGCCAAAACTCACACTTGCTGAACTTAGCACAAAATTCCTTCTCCCTCAGTGTTTGCAACACTATTCTGAGATGTTCCTTATATTCTTCTTCAATTTTTGGAATAAACCATAATGTCATTGGTAAACACTATGACAAACTGATCCAGATACTCCCTGAAGACCCTATTCATAAGATCCATAAAAGCAGCTGGAGCATTGATTAATCCAAAAAGCATGTCTAAAAACTCATAATATCCTTATCGTGTCCTGAAGGTTGTCTTGTTTACATCTGACTCCTTGATTCTAAGCTGATGATAACTTGACCTGAGAAAAATCTTAAAAAATACCTTTTCTCCCTACAGCTGATCAAGCAGATCATCTATTTGGGGAAGAGGTACTTGTTTTTAATGGTCACCTTGTTGAGTCTCCAGTAATCAATACATATCCGCCAAATTCCATCCTTCTTTTTAACAAACAAAATTGACGCCAAGGTGAAGATCTTCTTTACCAATTCCTCCAACTGTTCCTTAAGCTCCTTCAGTTCAATTAGAGCCATTCTATAGGGTGGTATAGAAATGGGTGCGATTTTGGGAATCCAGTCGATGGCAAACTCAATTTCCCTCACTGGTGGTAAACTAGGTAAATCCTCTGGAAACACGTCTGGAAACTCCCTCACCTGATGCCTTGACCCTTGGTTAATCATTCTCATGCTCTTCACCTGAAGATGTTACGAAAAAGAAGGGGTGAGCTTACAATTTTATAATCATTAGTAAGCAAAAACCATTTTAAAACTCACATTGAAGCAAGATACATATATTTCCCAAATCTCAATTTATCCACAATTCATAAGCAACTTAATTCATGCATCATCAATCTTGCCAACACATTGAAACACATAAACACATCGGGATGGTTTGGGTGGATCCAAAACAGAACATACTACATAATTCCCACAAGGGCCTTGGGTAGCCGTGAATAGAACGTACTAACCCAATCTCACATGATGGTTTTGCATAGCCGTGAACTTAGGGGAGTCCAGGAAGGAGCTCCATGCCACTAGAAGGCAGGCGGCAGAAGTATTTGGTCAAAGTGCACTTGACATACATAGGGGACCACCACAAGCCCACAAAATTATGCCTTTCACATCTTGAAAATTTGTTGCCCAAAATGGCAAATTTTCAAAACATGATTTCTTAAACTTGATATTCTTTCAAAAATCATTTCCATTTTTCATTTCATAATTTATCCACAAAATTCATACACACAACATGTAGCACTTTCTCAATACACTTAAAGAACAATAAATGCACATTTAAAAATAGTTGAAAACATTTATTTCCTTTTTCTTGAAAGAAACATTAATAGCTTATTATTCAATTATAAAAATGTAACCAACCTTGAATTCCTTGCTTGTAACTTGTTCGAATGTGCCTCTCTTCTTGCTCCTCTTGTCTTTTTTTATTTCCTTTTCATAGGCAAAAATCCTAATTTCAAATGGGTTTTGAAATTGAAGACCCATAAAGTACATTTACTAAAATTGATCCTAGAGTACCTAAACTCACGCATTTCCTAAGCTTCATGAACCAAAACCCTTCAAAAAATCCCAAGCATAATAAATGCTCTTACCTTCATTCTTCACCAATTGAAGAGATGTTTGGTTAAAAAAAAAGCTCTTATCTTCCTCTAACTTTTTCCCTTCTTACACAACCTCAAAATCTCTCTAAAAGACTTAAAAAAGATGAAACCCTAGCTCAACTCTCTTCTTTCCTCTCAACCACCAAAATCTCTCTTTCTCTCTTTAATTTGTTATTACACTTCCTTCTTTCCTATTTTCATTTTTCCCCCTCTCTAGGAAAAAGACAACACTTCTTTCTTCTCATTTTACCCTTGATGATTGAGAAAAGTCCACCTTTCCCTTCCTTTAATGCCTTATGGTTTTTAAACATAAATAAGCTACCCAAAATACCCTTTTATGCATTCTTACTACTTTTAATTTAACTAACCCATGCAATAAATCTACTAACATAGACCTAAAAAAATTAATAGTTTAACTAACCCATACAATAAATCTACTAACATAGACCTAAAAAAATTAACTCCCAAAAATTCACCTATCATAACCTTATAAATCATCTAAATTATGCTTAGTTAAAGAAAACAATTCGGTGGCCAACAATCTCAACCTCAGTAACCACAGAGATTTCCTTAAGCATGTAATCCCACACCAATTCACCAAGTTTTTGTTTGGGATTATGAAAGGTATGGATAGCTTTTACTCTTACAGACCTAGTCCTCCACCAAATATCTCATGTAGGTGATGGACCATTACACTAGTAGTTTTCATACAAGTAATTTTCTTTTGCAACATATTGCTAATAGAAGCTAGAATATAACACTTAGTAGTCTTGTTAGTATTCTACCAACACTCATATTGTTAGATTATCTCAGGAGTTAAATCTCCACTCAGAGGTGTAAGCTCATTTTCAGTTAATACCCATGAAATATGTTCATATTGAAGAACAATGTCAAGGTTATGTCTCCATTCATTAAAATTCTCTCCATTTTTCAATTTTTTATTTGTCAAGAGCAAAGTGAGTGGATTCATTTTATGGTTGAGTATGACTGAAAATATAAATTATTAATACATGAGCATAATAGTCAATAATATTGGAACTTTGTATAAAATCATGATGCATGTATCCATGATGATAGATTTAACAAAACTTAAAAAAAAACTTTATACGATAGTTATTTTTCTTATCTATAACAAACTAAGTGATGGTGGGCCATCTTATACATTAAAAGAAAAATTAAGACCCTCCCACTGAAAAAGCTACCAAGCATCTTCATGCTTAACTTTTAAAGAAGCATCATAATTTTTTTCTGTATTTTTACTAACAGAGCTATGATGGGTAGGTTATTGATAAAATATATTGAGTGTTTAACCATTTGATTAATTCACTAAAGATACTTACAAACCATACCTTTGCAGGAGGTCACATTTTCTACCAATAAGTGGAATCTTTAAGGAGACCCAAATCATGCAAGATTTAGGATTCATGCCCTCCAGTGGGGAGTAACACTTCACCATATGCAAATGGGCCATCATTTGGAGACCGTGGACTCTCACATGACCATCCTCTCCCAGTAGTTCAGTAGAGAGCTTCCGATCTAATTTTAATTATGGGTCTTTGGTTAATTGAGAGATTGCAAATTCTGTAATTTAATTAAGGTTAATGATTTAGGGCATAGGATTATAACTTGGGAGAGAGTAATTCCCTTACGATAGTATAAAAATGACACCCTGATAACATACAATTGACTAAGTTAGCATTAATGATTGGTAGGATCCCCTCTCTCATAACTTGATAATTTCTCTTGACTAATGTCCATAGTGACCTTTTGTATTGCTCAATTTCAATTCTTGTTTTGTGTTAATTTTTTAAGTGAATTATTGCAATCAAATTCTTATATTTATATTTTTGTTTCATTTTTAATTTCACCTTATTATTTCTTTGAGTCTTAGACACCCTAGGATTAGATTATTTCACCTTCCTCGTGAGATTGACCCTTCACATACTATAAATCATGACCCATACACTTGCTATAGCATCCCATTTTCATCAGACATGTAACCAATATCTGGAGTGATATCTGAATATGTATCCCATGAGGGTGGCATGTTAGAATAGTAAACATTCGATTCACATTGCAAATTGTTTGATATAATGTACACAAATGTAAAAAATTGATAATCAATTTTGGCCCAATTTTCATTTATAAACATTTTCAGTCACAAGAATTACCATCATTATTTAACACATCAGAGTTTCAGTAGACACTTGGGCCCATAACAAAAACGAAACACATGTAATCGTAATAACTTTACATTTCAAAATCATTTTCATACACATTGTACACAATGATGACTACACTTTTGGTACAACATAATGAAGAGCATATGCAGGCGTGAACTGATCCCGACCTAGAACTCTTTCTCGAAGCCTCTCTGGAATCCTTTATTAAACCCTAAAAGCTACGTTGTGATTTTTTTATGAGCTTTGAGAACTTAGTTGAGTAACCATCCCTAATGGTTCACTCATATAACAAATGCAATCATCATAAAATCACATAGTTCAAACAGTCAAGCATTTAATTACACTTTTACAAATCATTCAATGAATTTCGATTATATATGAATGCCATATGTATGAGACTCACATTCATTTTTATAATTTTTTGACAGAGTGCCTTTCAGATATAGATGTTAACCCATAAGGCTCGATCAAAAATAGTAATCACGGAGCATAACTCTATGTGTAGAAACAATAATCACGGAGCAAAGCTCTACGTGTAAGCACTTTCATACTGACAATTCCTGTCACAACGCCTTTATATTAATTCAGTCATCAATTCAATCTTTTTCACTTGCATGTATTATCATAGTATAATAGTCTCAGTATAACAGTCACAATAAAACAGTCACACTATTAGCCACAGTATCAGTTGCAATATCAGTAATCATCGAACTAGGTCTAGCATTCAACTTTTCAGTTGAGAATCAGAATTTCCAATTAGGCAGTCTCATTCACATACAAGTAGAACTTCTAATATTATTTGCGTTTATCAAACGCCTCAAACATATATAGTCCAAAATTTGGTACACAATCAATCAATGCAGTTTAGTAACATATATCAATACAATTCAGTAACATACAAAACAAAACAAATAAAGTGAGACCATCTTAGGTTACTTATAGTTGCTCCCTTAATTCTATTGCCTAGACATTCCAACGATATCTGGAAGTGGTCGCTCTAGTTGCTCGTCTATATGCAATAAAACAATTTCATATTACTAGAGCACTTATGAAACATAATAAACGCATGTATCAATGTTTGATGTATTATGTATATTTAATGAAAAATTCTTGGGTATATTTCTCTTGTACATTGATGTAGATGTTAATTGTACTCCAGTTGTACTAAAACTCAGTCAATCATTCTCTATTTCAATTTTTCTGAAAACATTCCATTCTAGTCAACTGTATATGATCAATAAGATCCAGAAAATGAAGAATTTAACTAACTCTTCCTTTTAAATAATTATTCCTTTGTGCCTTAGGTCTCTAATGACACCAAGATCATTTAATTTGATTAAACATACTGAAAATTATACTCTAAATACATCAGTCTATTCTTAAACTAGAACAAAACTCTTACTTCAACTTCAGAACAGATTTTAGACCTCTTAAAACTAAAATTACAGTTTAACCTCCTCAATATAATCGTAGATTTATGTCTCTAGTTTCATTTTATTCAAAAATCAACTCATTTAGAACTCTACGGATTCAGATATAATCAAAATACTGAAGTATGTTTAGCAAAATATTCCAGTTATCAAATTCCATTATTCCTCAACATGTTCATCTTAAATTCAATAATCAATCCATTTCAGATGGTTATAATATTTGATGTAGATGAAGAAAAATGTGTTTTGAATCCAATGGTTCAAGAATCAAATCATTTTAACTTCGGAAAAAAATTGTAACAAAAATACCAAAGGATATTCAGAAATAACTCTTTTAAAAAACGTGAAGGTCGCGATCATGCAGCTATTTTTAAGAGAAATCACAATCACGTTGAAGCACGATCATGCTTTCTCCCTTCTTCTTCTTCACTGAAGCTCTTCTTCTTCTCTTTACTTCATCTAATGCATTTTTCCATTTTTCCATACTTTCATTTCATCACAAACTTATCATTTTTCAACTCTATTTCAAGACCTCATCAACATCTTCATTTAAAATCATTAAAGTCATTTATATTCATCCCTAAAAACATTCCACACATTCACGTATGAGCAATACAATGTCCATATAAGGTTTTCTCTAAACAAGAACATAATATATATTTATTCATCGATTTTTTTGCATTTACTTGATAATCGATTTTCCAACATATTATTATCAATTCTTCATTAACATCAAAACAACTCAACTTTCTCAATTCATTCATGAACTCATTTTCAACCAGCAAAACATCATTAGAATCAGTTATAGTATCTAGAAAAACTAAAACCACCACTTACTTGATTCAACAAAGTCTCCAATAGTGAGAAGGAATCAAAATATTAGATAAACAAGTTAATGTTTTAGTGATGGTGTTTTTCGGTGGAGAAACTAACAACAAAGGACAAAACTTCAGCTGCAGAAACTTTCCTTCCTAAACACGTGACTACGTGTATTACCAACTTACTGCCACATGTCACCATGCATATAAGCCATTTTTCAATATGTAATCAATCCACATGTCAGACTAGAATTGGTCTAATTTCAACATTTGTCTTATTCTCCTAATACTCCAAATCCCCAAAAATCACAAAAATCTTAAATACTTGAAAATTATCAAAATTATCAATTCATAATTAAATTGCATTTGTAACTCAATTATACCCATAATATGTCAATGAATGCATGTACATTCATTTAAACGTGCAAAAATGTGCATGTCATGATTAGCTTAAGCATGATATGCATTTTCTCGTTTCTCAATAAATTCTCATAATCACTTTTCTTGCCTTAGCATGATAACGGGATGTTACGCTTGCATTATTTTGAAGGCTATAAATTGTAAAACTTGTAAATTAGACAACAACATTCACACTCAATTGTCTTCATGGAGTAAGAAGGAGAAGGATTAGAGCAAGAGGAGACAATAAAATGCCAAAAAGAATGAAGAATGTAAGACTCATGGCCATGCACCATGTTGTCATTATTGTGACCATCTAGTCGTAGCCATGACAATAAGTCATGGGCATGACAACTTAAGTCATGCCCATGACACAAAGGCTCACGATTGTGAGCTTCAATGAAGTCATTCATAGTTGTGACCACCATGCTCACGCCTATTAATCATTTGACCTAGCACCCAAAAACCTAGTTTTTGGTATAAATATAACATGTTAATGGTAGAAAGAGTGTGAATAATTTGGAGCAGTGAGGTCTCAATTTTGGCAAAGAGAAAGGGAAAATTTGTCATCCTTTAGAGACCCATGAAGGGCTAGACTTCTCGACATCGATTCAAAGGTGATATTGATGCTGAAGAACATAAATAAGCATTCTCTCTTCGTATTTGTTGTTCTTTCTCTCTTTAGGAATTGTTTACGTTATCCTATGCTTATGGATTTAGGATTTTCATGTATAAATGATCTTTATTCTTGTTCTTGATAGATTATTTATGTATGAACCCATTATTAGAATCTTGAATACAATCTGTAATCATTATGTTTTGATTCATTTATGGCAACTAATGATATCGAATCAATAAGGATAATATAACCTTGGTTGAGCAACCCCAAATTATATGGTTATTACCTTGATTGATATATTTTCCATTTCATAATATGGCTGCCCAATTAAATCTGGAGAGCTCATTCTAGGTTATTTGGTAATTAAGTTTAGTTAAAGAAGCTTTTTTAATTAAACACAACCTAAGGAAAAACTGCAGTTAATAGAGTCTATCGTTAACTAATGATTAATAGTTGTTAGGAGAGGTATAGCAATAAAAATTCAATAAAGTATGTTCAATTATGTGTAGGTAAAAATTGAACCAATGACCAGGTCCCGAACATATTCATCACTTTTCTCATTTTAATATTGTTTGATTTAAGTTGCTCTAATTTGTTTTGTTTCACTTTATTTTTTTAATTGAAATTAAACCAAACCCCTAACCTAAACACCTATTATTTTCAATTCAAAAGCTTTACACACTCTCTCTATGGGGTCGACCTAGACTTATCACTAGCTCTAGTTTTTAGTCTAGTTATTTTGGGTAATGTTACGACTGTTGGATCGAAAAAAGAAAACTTGCTTTGTTTGGAAAAACGGTAGATTTCAAAACTTTTAAGAAATCATTACTTGGAGCGGAAGCAACAAATCCAAATCAACATGCCAATCCATACATGATGTGGTATAAGGATAATAAAATATAAACAAGATCGAGTATTACCGACTTCTTCGCCTGACTTTAAATCCTAGCGCGCTTATCCTCTCCTTCTTCGTATCCAAATCCTTTGCCTTTGACTCTTTTCCTTTAGCAATCTACTTTCTCCTTGTTGTACTATTCTCAACCAATTAGATTTACCACCTGTTCTTCAAGGACAATTAGGTTAACAAAATCCTTTGGTGGGAAAGGAGAAGAAATGTTTGGAGGAGATTTTCTTAGAAGAAGAAGAAGCAAAATTGAAACTCTTTCAATTAGTATTTTCAATTCTCTCTTTCATGAAAGGAGAGAAGGTGTAAAGAACATGCCAGAACTCTTTCTTGCCTACCAATTTCGTATATGCATGGATGGAAGGAGAGAGGCATCGAATGCATAACTTCTTTCATTAATCACTGATAAAATAGCCAATAAATGAGATTATCTTCATTTATCTTTACGATGGCTATTTGAAAGACCATAACCTAAAATTCAATACCCAATTTCAGTTTTGCCAAGAAGAAAGAAGGAAGATGGTCCATCTAATGTACATCTTTCATTTTAATCTAATGAATGCAACTAGGTTACAAGCCAACATTAAAAGACAACCATTAAACCATTTAATGGTAAGTTCATAACTCCATTTAATGATGATTAACCATAATAAAGACCATCTTTATTTAGCATTTTAATGTCAAATGTGTGGTTACACATTTAACCTAGGAATAACCGAAATTGCTATCTTTTTCTTAAAAAATATTTTTAATATAATTAATCTAATTAATTACATTAAACCAAAAACCAAAAACCAAGCCCATTACTAAATGTACATTTGGGCTTCTTTAATTAGACCAAGCCCAAGATTCAATTATGGGCTTCTAATTAACCTCCATTTATATTTCTTACTTAGCTTGATAACCTTCCTTAAAGCCAAGTGAAGAATCTTATCGACTTTGATAATTCAAGTTTAATAAGCCCGTAATTAATTCAATCTCATTGGAATTAATTCTAGCTTATTAACTAAATGTCATTCCACTAAAGACAATTAGTTGAACTCTTGAGTTATTAAATATTATGAGAATATGTCCAATTTCAAACCCTATTTAGAACCTTATTATAGCCATCTCGCATAATAAAGGGTAAAATTACCGTTTTGCCCTTATGTTGGTTTTTCCTTCAAGATCTCTCATTTTACTTTATATGGTGATTAACACATAAGATCTCATCTCAGTGTTAAGACTTGATGGGTAGCTAGTCCATCAAACCACGGCATCGCTTAATCACCAAATCTCCTTAAAACATCTAAAGAGATGATAACACTATAAACTCTTTATTTCGAGTGAATATTTCACGATACATGTTTCAATTAATAACTCCAACATGTAGACACTGGATTAATACTGTAAAATCCATTCGATGATATCAAGAATTATAATGAAACATATATGAGTTCACCACTCATCAAGATTATGGTTCATAATAAGTTTAATGTTTAAGTTGTATGTTTTAAGGTTAAAGTAATGACCAGATTCATTTAATAGTGCCATTATCGATAGTCAACTACTATCATGATATGAAACTCATCATTCTCTTGAAATAAACTCCTTTACTTATATGGAGATAAATGGCAACACTACAGTCTAAACCATAATCAAGCGACCAACTTGATTATTCAACTGTGAATCAATTAATTCAGATTCTAATAATATACATGTTTCACATACATCTCTATGTATATGTATATTACTTACAAAAGAATCTTGGTACCTTATGACCAGATATATAATGCTCATACAGATAAAACCAAACTCTTTTGTTTTATTAATAATAAATATTTTCATTACAAAATCAGAATCAAGAAGATAAAGTTACATGTAAATACACTTGCTTTCCAGGACACTATATTTACATAACTCCAACAACGACGTGCTACCATTCATCCCCAAAGCTTTTCCTAGCACACTGGTCAAGTCAATGCTTACCCATGTCAAGTCCATTAGTCATGGTTTATTTAATTGAGCACACATTAAGTCCTTAGAGTTATCACATGTCTCCCTTATGTATGTGATTTAGCTAACCTTCAAACCAACTTCCATCTCAAGCTATTTTATAGTATCACATTTGAATCTTGTATCTCATTATAAAAATTTACCAATGTACACCAATGCATACAAACACTTGGCAATGCCTATTTTCCTTGCCTATTTGCAATTCCTTGCCATCTTCCATCATTCTGAGTGTCAAACACTAGTCAAGGCTTACCAATGCCAACATACTT
Source organism: Erythroxylum novogranatense (assembly GCA_029891385.1). Classification (NCBI taxonomy): domain Eukaryota; kingdom Viridiplantae; phylum Streptophyta; class Magnoliopsida; order Malpighiales; family Erythroxylaceae; genus Erythroxylum; species Erythroxylum novogranatense. The sequence goes on along the minus strand of CM057225.1, from coordinate 57,631,435 downwards.
CTACTATTAGGACTTAGGAGTCTTAACCAAACACCCCCACTAAAAGAACTCAACTCCCTCGTCAAAATAATTCATGAGCACTCCTCCAAATGTTGTTTCCTCGAAGACTCCTTAGTCATGGGCTCATCTCTAACGGACCATATTCCCACTTTGTTGGGTTTATCCTTGATTTTGTTCAAATGATCTTTCACAATGCTCATTGTGCCCAAAAAACCATAGTTATTAAGGTAGACTTCTTTTATTGAGTCTTCACCTCCTTCTCTTTAATCTTCCTTCATAACCATAGAATTTATATGTTCCTCACCCACCTTCCATCTTAGGCATTCATGAGCAAAGTATGGCTCTTCACAAATGAAAAAAGAAACATCCCATTTTGTTTATTTTTTGGACTAATAGTAAGAAGATTCACCTACCTTCTCCTTTCCTTTCTCTAAGCCATACCATGTCTTATTAAAACTAATGTTGCATTTAATTAGGAATTTTTTTCATTTTATGATAGATTAAGGTATAGTTATAGGGAACATCATATCTTCTATGGGTATAAATATAGAAAATTATAAAATTGATTTAATTTTTGCTCTACCTTATCACTCAAATGTGTGGGAAGTTTTATCTTTTCTCGATCATACAAGTTTTTACCACAAGTTCATTAAAGATTTCTAGAAAATAGCCTCAAGCTTTTGCACGCCATTACAATAAGATGTCTCTTTTAAGTTTGAAGATAAGTGCAAAGAGGTTTTTGATAGACTTAAGGAGCTGTTAACATTCCCATTAGTAATTCAGCCCCTAAATTGGAGCCTTTCTTTTAAGATCATGTGTGATGTAAGTGATTACGCAATAAGGATTGTTCTAAGACAAAAAGTGGGAAAAGTGGCCTATGTCATCTATTATGCTTCAAAAACTTTAAGTTTAACCCAACTAAATTATTCCATAACTAAAAGGAGCTTTTATTTGTTGTTTTTGTTTTGGAAAATTTTTGATCATATTTATTAGGTGTTAAGGTTATTATTTGTTTTGATCATATTGCTTAAAAGTACTTGTTGACTAAGAAGAAGCAAACCCAAGGTTAATTAGATGGATTCTCCTCCTTCAAGAGTTTGATTTGGAAATAAAAGATAAGAAGGGGTAGAAAATGTGGCTGTTAATCACCTCAGCTACTTGATTAGAAAGGAAGATGATATTTCTTTTAGAGAAATGTTTTCAAATGAATAACTATTTCCACCAATTTGATACCTCCATGGTATGCAAATTGTTGGAACCCCTCCCCGGTGAGTAGCGTGCCTGACGTCCTACGTGACATCGGACGGGCATCTCACGATGGAGGAATTCCTCACCACGAAAGAAACCTCAAATCAAACTTAATTTAACGTCATCCAAACAAACTTGATAAATTCACCCTAATTATCCCCCAATAAAATTGATTTGCTTAGGGCTCATAATTAGATCTGATTCCTAAGTTAAAATGAAATTCCATATCGCTGGGCCAATTAGAATCAGAGATCGCCTCAATCGGATCTCTATAGCTCACAAAATCGCCCGAAAAAGGAATTACATTCAAAACCGTTACATAATTTACTCTCTTTAATATTATCCAGAAGTCCACCAAAACCCGACACTCTCATTTTAACAAAAAGGGTATAAACTTTTTAGAAATCCAACGCTTCAAAATTGTGAAAATCGGAGGTCATACGGAGGAGAAACGAATAAAATAGGAAACGGGATTTAATTTCTCCAAATTGAAAATTCAACTTTAAAACTAATGAAAACTTCTCTAACTTTAAACTTTAATAACTTTTCACCCCGAAACCCAAATTTCAAAATTTAATATCAATAAAAGGTAAAAGAAGCTCTACAATTTCCTAGAAGCATTTAAGAACTAATTTGGCCATTAAGGGATCAAGAATTGCTTCAAAGTTTCAGCCCAAACTAAAATCTTCCTACACAATGCCAAAAGTTTGTAATTCATATCTTTTAGCACACAAGTCTAAAAATGTCATATTTTACCTCGTTGGAAAGATAAAGAGATAATTTACAACTTTCATGAAGAGTAGAAAAGTCATTTTAGTCATTTTAAGAGGTAAAAATACCCTCAAAGTTTCTGCCTATAAAAATACCAATGGAATACTAAATTGACCAAATGAACAGTACCTGTAATCTTTGTAACCTTATAAATTTTTATTATTAACTCCAATAATTGAAAATGATACCTCATTGGAAAGGGGAAAAGAAAATATACATGTTATATGAAGGGTGGAAAAACCAAAACAAGCTCTAAAGGGGTGAAAAACCCTCCCAAAGGTTCTGTCCAAAATTGCCAAATGAACAGTAACTGAACTAGGTCTAATCCCCATAACTTTTTACTCCTAACTCGAAATAAGGCATAGTATACCTAAATAGAAAGAAGAAAGGATTATCTACAAGTTTCATGAAGGGATAAAAAGTTAATTCAATCATTTAGAGAGGTAAAAACACTCTCAAAGTTACTGCCTGCAAAAATTCAATAAAAAAGTAACTCAATTTAAATGAATAATAACTGTCATCTTCTCAACCTCATAACTTCTTCATCCTAAGTCTAAATTTAACCAATTATACCTCATTGGAAAGAGGAGAAGACAATCTACATTTTCTATACAGAAAGAAAAAATCAAATCTGTCTCTAAGAGGGTTATAAACCCCTCCAAAGGTTCTACAAAATTTTAGTGGATAACAGCAGTAGCTGAAACCTTTTAGCTCTCATAACTTTTTCATTTTAAGTCCAATTGTGACGAATTACATATCATTAGAAAGCTCTTAATATGCACTACAATTTCAAGAAGGCATCTCACTTAAATTCAAGTTCTATCATGGTCTAAAATTCAGTTGAAGGTTCTGTCCATTTTAAGAAAATTGGACAACACCTCCCCTAAAAATGTAACTAGCCAAATCTTCAATCCAACTCAATAACCTGCATGAAAACTCAATCTTCCAACTTCCATAAAACAACTCAAACCAAAATATCCCAAACTCCAATGGCAGTAACACACTCTTAGGCATCTATCCATTTCAAAACCTAAAGAAATACAAGCTCATCCTTACTTTTATCAAATTCAACCATACATCAATACATGTTTAGAAAACATATACAAGATACATTTGAAATTCAAAACTCTTACAATTACATGGAAACAAGTAAATACAAAGCTTTAGAGGGAATTTTAGCCCAAATACATCAAAGTCTTAAGGAAAAAAATACAAAGTACAACATTAGTTCCAAAATGCTATCTAAAGCTTTGTTTTCTTAAATACAACTTCAAAAGAAAAAATGCATCGGAGTATGCCTCAATCCTGATGTGGTGACTCGGTTTCTCGCTCGACACCTGTGGAGGGGAAAGGGGGGTGAGCTCGACGGCTCAGTGGGTAATAACTTAATAAACGGGAATGTAAGCAAAAACCATTATTCATTCTTTCATTTTCAAAATAATATCACATTAAGGAAAACATTGACAATTGTCAAATCTTTTTATAGAATTTATCACATCAAACATTTTACAAATACAACACATCACAAAACAATCTCACATTTCACAAAATCAAAAACAAGGTGGTTCGGGTGGATCTGAAACAGAACGTACTACACATTCTCGGTGAAGCGGCCATGTAGTCAGGATTTGATAGAGTCCCTGAGGAACTCCAATGCCACTAGCGGGCAGGCGGGAGAAGCCTATGGGTAGACAGGTGCACCTGACTCAGATGGGACCACCACAAACCCAAAGAAAGCACATAATTCACACAATTCGAAAATTCAGTGGCCTCAATTGGCCTTTACAAAACTTCATTTTCACATAATTTGCCAAAATGGCAATCTTTTCTGAAATCCCAAATTCTCGTCTTTTTTATTTAACAAAACATGTTACACATAATTTCAACATAAATTCACCATTATTGAACATCACATACAAGTGAAAAACATCACAAATGATACTTCATACAACAATTCTAAGTCATTGGAAAGCATTAATTTGTATTTGTTATAAAAATTCTAATAGGCCTATTATCTCAAGTATTAAGAAATCACTCACCTTAATTCTTTTAACTTTGGGATTGATCAAATGGCCTTGCTTCTTCCTCCAAATGCCTCACTTCACCTTTATTAAGCATAATTATCCCATAAGAACATAGGATATCAAAATGGAACATTTCTAAGGAAAGGAAAAATTGAATTAACACCTACCTAACATTACTCATACCTTAACTAAGCTATTTAAACCCAAAATCCATCAAGAAACTTCAAAATTTTCGAAATTTCCCTTACCTATATGAAACCCACGAAATTCTCTTCTTGCTTCCAATAGAGGATTTAACTTTCCTTCACCTTCTTCCTTCTCAAAGATCACTCTAATTCCTTTCTAAAGCAAGATAAACCAAGCTCTTACTTCTTCTTCTTCTTCTTCTTCTTCTTCTTCTTCTTTTTCTTCTTCTCCTTATCTCCACCGAAAGTCTCCTATTCTCCTTTCTCTTAGGTAGTTTCGTATGTCTCTTGAAAGGCTTAGGAAATTGTTCTAACTTATAACCTAGAGCAAAAACTACGTAGTTTTAAGTAAGTCACTCCTTTCTTTGAATTTTTTTTTGTATCTTTCCCCTCCACTCACGGCAATCTTCCTTTGTTTCATTAATTCATCATTTAATTCCTTCTTTCTTCATTTAATGTGTAACATCCCGTTACCAATGCGATGAGCATATTGGTACGGTAGTTCGTTATTGCATAAATTGCATCGAGTGCTTTGGCCTCTCGATTTTAAAGAGATAGATCATTTTGCACATGCATACATAGTGACATGCATTCATGATTGTTCCAAGATTTGAATTATGATTATGAGTTGAATTGTGAATTTTGAGATAATTGAGTTAAATTTGATTTAAAGTGAAATTAGGGATATTTTGAGTGGAATAGTTGAATTAGAGTGAGAATTGAATTTTAGGGAATTGGAAAGTGAATTTTATGTATATGCATGAGTTGGGTGAACTATCGATGATGGTTTCTCATTGAGTTCGCAAACTCACCCAACATTGCTAATATTTTCAGTGACGTTAGTAGATTCTTAGCTCCCGTGATAGAGTTTTCTGCAAAGACGAGTGCTTGGTCAAGTGAAGCGATGGCACACAAGTTGGTTAGTGGGACAATTTTAGGATGACTTAGTATAGACTTTGTATCGCTTCCTTTTAGGATATTGTGTTAGACCGTAGGAACCGATGGACTTGTCTATATTTTGGATTGATATTATGAAATGAAAGATTATTATCAGGGTTTTATAAAATTTAATCATTTGCATTTTGGTTAATTATATTGATGCCATGCAGTATTTAGTGATAGTTGTGAGTGTAGCACTTCTTTGTGTGGGATATGCGCTTTAACGACCCACGGAGTCCTGCATGCACTCTACGATAAGGGGCCACATTAGGTGGTATCGAGCATTGTTTGACATCTTTTGGGCATAGTGTATTTTAGGCTTGAATTTTAGTGAGAAAAGCAGAAATTGATCAGATTTTTGTTTGGTATAGGTCATCCGTCCTTGGAGATCAAGTGGATCAACCAGATGACTTAGGATCCGTGGGAGCTAGTAGAGAGTCTCCGTGCCTCATTCTCGATGAGCTACCTCCTAGAGTTCCGTGAGATGAGAGGAGGTATTGGCAAGGTGTCGCCACCCTTGCAAATTAACCCTACAAAATAACAAGTAGTATATGAGAGTAGGATCGCTCCTCAAGATCTAATAAAGGAAAGCTAAATATCGCCAACTTGTTAATTATTTGTAAAAGAAAATAAGATAAAATAAAATAAAATGTATATCGCCGACTTACTCAAACAAAATCAAATGCAAACTACCTCAATGATGACGTAAGTAATGCAAAATATGAACCAAACCAGAAAATGTAAACAGCTTAATAGAAAAGAAATGGAAATCGAAAGATAATGCAACACAAACGAATGCAAATAAAATCAGATTTGACGAAACAAAATAAAACTAGATCAACTAAATTGGACACGAACGAATGCACAAAAAATAAATTATCTGGGGGTTTGATTTTGGCAAATTAGAAATTAAAGAACACGAAATTAAACGAATAATAAAGTAAAATTATGAAGAAACTAAAATTACAGAAACTTCAATTGTAAAGGATTTCGCCAACGACACCAATTAATTCATTCATCTGACTCTAGAATTATTTGTGTATTGTGTTTACAAAATCGTGGATCACCAACTTATCGATTTTATGCTTCTTAACTACTAAGAAGACAAATCTTCGCAAACAATCATAGGATTCATAACTACTAATCCACCCACGTCGCTGCATTTGTGCCGCTATTAAAGTCGGTTTAACGATCTTGCCTTGAAAACTATTGACAACTACTATCATCGCTTAAGACAAAGTCCTAATCATCTCGTATAGATTTGACAACCACGTCATCAACCTAGCTATAAATCAATTAACATGGCAACTACTACCATCAATTAATCGAATAACGTCCAAAATTCCTTATAAACCTTAATTCGGATTTTAAGATTTACAAGTTCGATTAGCCATTGAAAGATCGTAGTTCAAACACATGTATGCAAATCACTAACACAAAAATCGATTAAGAATAAATCCTCATGAATCCATCAATGTCAAGGGTATTACCTTTACAATTGAAATAAAAAGTTAGCTACACATACCTAATGAAAACAATACCACGATGGTCTAAGATGAAGAGTTCCTTAAAAACCGAAAACAAAGTGAAAATAATCAAAAGCAAGGTCATGCTAATGGAGAACGACTATGATTTTCGTTCCGCCCACACCGCTTGGTCCAGCGTCATATATATATCTCATATCCTCATGATAGCTAACCTAATGGAGAAGCCAGCTATCCTCGTGTGATGCGTTGATTTGCTTGCATTTTTCTCGATTTAATTGTTCCACGATCATCTACGCCTCCTTCTCCTTGTATGTCATGTGTTATTAAATTGCCGGCCATTCTCTCTTCTTAATTTGTCTCCATGTGTCATGCGTAACTCCCACATCCTTTCAGCTTTTGGTTGCTTTGATTGCGGATTAATTGGTGAGGACAATTAAATTGTCATCCCAATTAACGCCCACGTGATCTACCATCTATTTCACTTGTGTGTTGATTTTCATTTTCTTTGTTGATGAACGACGCCAACGCATGCTCTCCATCCACTTGATTTATTTGTCGTTTCAATTTCATTTATGCATTTTACGCCAATGAAACCCAAATAATTCCAAAACATGATAAACCGACTATAGATGAACATAAAATGAATGCAAGTCACTCAATTAACTCCTAAAAATATATAAAATATGAATGAATCAAATTCCCACACTTAGCTCTTGCTTGTCCTCAAGTAAGAATAAATATAAAAGTAGCACTATAGAAAACCTGAAAACTAAGTGTAGAAAAACATAAACATGTAATGCAAAGAAAACACTTAAGTATGCGCTTTCAAAATGTATCCCCAACCATATCAAGCAATTCAAGTATGATAACTTGAACTCGCTTAACACGATAAATCACATAAAATCAATGAACAAAATTTACATGTAACAAATGAGCTAATCTAGCATACTAGAGTTAAAGGAAATCTATGTCATATCGAAATAATAAGTCCTCTCATTGATAAACACTCCAACACTCAAACTGTTTAGGCTCAAATGTGTAACTCTCAAAATTCGATCAATGAATACATTCTACCATATGCTTGCTTTTCAATCTTGACAACACTATCAAAGTGCGCATATACTAAACACAAATCAAAAGGTCTTTAACATGGTTGAAATGGGCTTGCTAAAGGTGAGGTAAAAGAAAGATAAAAGACGGCTAAAGCAAAGGAAGTAGAGCTATACTGAATATCATCGAACTCATGTACATGTATGCATCCAAGCACATAATTCTACAAATTGAACACAAACAACTCCACTTCTTTTCATTCCATTCAGACTTCCATAGAAACACTTGAGAAACACTTTTCTGCTTTTTTTCGTGTTTTGTTCATAGCCAAACATTCGGATTAACACCACGTCATCAGATATCATCCAACTCACATCTTCAACTTTGCCAAATAGAAGCTCTACTAACCTTGGCCATAGGGTATAGAGTATAAAACGAGATCAAGGCTAAGTTAATAATGTGGTAAGCAAAGAAAAGGATAAAAGCTCAAAGGGGCTTTCTAATGGAAATCATGCTTTAGGTTGGCTATTTAAGTTCAAGTGGTTTCACCTAGATGCCCTTATCATATTTATGCAAGCATGCTAAATCAAGATATTAAGCAAGTTCTAGAGAATTATACCGTTGAAAGAATGCACACAACAAAGAATAATGTCAAGGCACAAAGCTCACATAGGTCATCTATTAAATCAATACAACATAGTTTCGAGGTCACTCTACTATCTAGAAAGCTCAAGTGTTACATTAAAACCCATCCATCAACTTTATGCATCCATCATTATTAACCAAATCTCACGATAATACATGAACTCGCTCAACAATTGGGAATCAAAGAAAGCTAAAACACTTAAGATGCAAGAAAACAGAAAATATTTTGCAATTTTTTTTTAAGATTCCTCAAGTTCAAGCAAGAGCAAGATGGTGAATCGAACCTAAACTACTCCCAAATTCAAAATTGTAACCTAGAACAAACTAAAGTCTCCCATCCCAAGACTTAAACGCAACATTGTCCTCAATGTTAAAGTAAATGGAAGAAAGAAGATTCACACCAAATTCAAAAATAAGAATGAAGTCGAAACGAAGAGAAAAGTAAGAAAATTGAAATGAAAAGAAGAGAAAGAAGAAATCAATCTGATTTATCTCCAATGGGTTGCCTCCCATTAAGCGCTTTTGGTTATAGTCGTTGACTTGACATTGCATGCATCATTCTCCATAGTCACGGTCCACACCACCGCTTCTGTCGAATGTCCTTGAAACCTTCATAAATGGCTTTAATCGATGGTCGTTAACTTTGAAGTTCCGGTTGTTACCTATGTCACAAATCTCAACAAAGACCATGTGGAAATACATTAGTAACAACGAAAGGACCATGCCATTGAGAACGAACTTACCGTGAAAAAGCTTGAGGCTAGATTGGAAGAGAAGAACTTTCGACCCACCAAAATTCCTTATGTCGAACCATTCGGTCATGATATGCTTTTGCCCTTTCCTTCTAACTGCATTCTCAGATGTGTCATTCCAGAACTCCTCGAAGTTCTTGCAGCTGTAACTTGCGATGAATACCAGCGTTGTCATAATCCAAGTTACACTTTTTAATGGCCCAAAACGCACGATGTTCAAGCTCCACGGGAAGATGACAATTCTTTCCATAAACCATTCTAAAAGGCGACATTCCTATTGGTGATTTGTATGCAGTCCGATAGGCCCATAGTGCATCGCCAGTCGAAGGCTCCAATCTTTCCGATTAGGTTGCATGTCTTCAAGGATAGACTTGATTTCGCGGTTTGATAATTCCGCTGACCACCGCTCATGGATGATAGGCGGTTGAAGTTCGGTGGACTACATGGAACTTTTTCATCGTGGCCTCAAAGATCGATTGCAGAATGGGTTCCATGGTCGCTAATGATCGCTTGGGAATGCCATACCTGTCAAAATGTTAGATTTCACAAAATCGATGACAACTTTAGCATCATTATTTTTGGTTGCTAATGCCTCGACCCACTTAGATACATAATCAACTGCAAGAAGGATGTATAAATTTCCATTAGATAAAGGAAAAGGACCCATAAAATCAATGCCCCAGACATCAAAGACCTCACCAAATAATAAGAAGGTTTGCGGCATCTCATTCTTACGAGTAATATTTCCTACCCTTTGGCATCGATCACATGTCTTGCAAAATTCAAATGCATCTTTGAACAATGAAGGCCAAAAGAATCCACTATCAAGTACCTTGTGTGCCGTGCGCTTGGCAACAAAGTGGACACCGCAAGAATAAGTGTGACAGAATGTTAAAATAGAATGAAACTCATCTTGATGCACACAACGCCTAATCACTTGATCCGAACAAATTTTCCACAAGTATGGATTATCCCAAAAGTAAAATCTAGAATCAGCGCGAAACTTATCGCGTTAGGCTTTTGTCATACCTGCAGCAACTCGTGGGCAACTAGAAAATTAACCAAATCAGCGCATCATGGTCGCGACGAGGAGGAAGTCGCAAATAACTTCTCATCAGAATTCGCAAGAATACATTCGCTTTGGCATCATTGTTTGCTAATCTACTCAAATGGTCAAGAACAAGATTCTCAAAGACCTTTCGTCCCCGATTTCGATATCAAACTCTTGTAGAAGCAAAATCTAGCTTAATAAGCCTCGGCTTGGTCTCCTTTTTCGCATAAGGTACCTAAGGGCTACATGATCGAAAAACAATAACCTTAGTACCCAATAAATATGACCAAACTTTTCTACGGAAAACACAACAAGAATAGCTCTTTTTCTTGTCAGATGGTAATTGATTTGTGCATTATCGAGAATACGAGAAGCATAGGCGATGACGTGAAAAAGTCGCCCCTCTCGTTGTCCAAGGACTACTCCCACGGCAAAGTCACTTGCATCACACATAATCTCAAAAGGAAGCTCCCAATTCGGTGGTCGGATGATGGGAGCAGATGTGAGGCTTTGTTTCAGGTTATCGAATGCCAGTTTGCATGCATCATCTAACACAAATTCGACATCCTTAGCTAAAAGTTTGCACAGGGGTGCAGCAATCTTCGAAAAATCCTTTATGAAGCGTCGATAAAATCCTGCATGACCAAGGAAAGAACGAACATCCCTCACGCATGAGGGGTAAGGCAAAGATAGAATAATATCAATTTTTGCTTTATCGACCTCTAAACCACGAGAAGAAACCACATGCCCTAAAACAATTCCTTGTTCAACCATAAAATGACACTTCTCATAATTCAGAACAAGGTTAGTTTCCATACATCTTTTCAAAGACTAAAGATAAGTTTTCAAGACAATGATCAAACGAATCACCATAAATGTAAAAATCATCCATAAATAACTCAATAATTGCTCAACATAATCAAAAGATACTCATCATGCATCGCTGAAAAGTTGCAGGAGCATTACACAAACCGAAGGGCATCCTTCTATATGCAAACGTGCCAAAGGGCACGAGAAAGTAGTCTTTTCGATCCCTGGATTGATCACAATCTGATTGTATCCACTATAACCATCGAGGAAACAATAAAAGCCTTACCGCTAGTCGCCCAACATCTGGTCCATAAATGGCAACGGAAAGTGATCTTTACGCGCTGCCATATTTAGCTTCCTATAATCCACACACGCGCCATCCACTTTGTACCCTTTGAGGTACAAGTTCATTATCTTTGTTCTTCACCACAGTGATCCCCGTCTTTTTTGGAACCATATGGATAGGCGCCACCCATCTACTATCGCGATTGATAAATAACCCGCATCCAAAAGCTTAAGTAATTCAGTTTTTACTACCTCCATCATGGGCGGATTGAGGCGGCGCTGCATCTCCCTTGTTGGATTTGAATTTTCCTCCAATAGTATGCGATGCATACACATCGAAGGACTAATACCTTTGATGTCAGCCAATGTCCTGTAGGAAAATCCCAGGATGTACATCACATGTACAAGGTGCGGAAAACAAAAATTTTTGTCGCCGGGACCTTCCAGAAGGCCAGGATCTATGTGTCTGTATGAAGATTCAAACCTGAATAGCTAATAGAGACTATCTCTAAAGGTATCCACGCAGAGATCAGAAAACCTAACCGAGACAAACCCTTTGACCCGGAATAGCTAGAACAAAGTAAAGGCTGCTAGACCCTACCTCCGTCTCCGAGAGCTTGAAAATGATGGAGGAGAAGCTTGAAAATCTTCAAGGAGAAGATGAAGAATCGATGGAGAAGATGAAAGCTTTGGTTTTTCTCAAAAACCTTACTTCTTCTTTCAATCCACCATCACCATC